>OX639993.1:78555479-79755479 GCA_951828415.1 Anomoia purmunda | reverse complement strand
ATTCAAAATGTGTTTTTATGATTACATTATAAATATTTATTGCAGTCATTGTATCGACTTTACTACGTATTCTTTTGAAGAAACCAATATTTTTTCCAATTTTTTTACATATGTATTGAATATGTTCATCGATTTTCGTATTTTTGTCTATTATAATACCTAAATATGTATTTTATTTTGTTCACCTTCTCAATAACAATGTTATTTATTTTTAATTCAATTTCAATACTCATATTTATTTCCATTATCTTCATTTTCTGTTCATTTAGATTTAGTTTATTACCCTTAAGCCATAGAGTTAAATGCTGAATGTCATACATTAACTTTCTTTCACATTCAGTTTCAGTTTTTCCTTTTGCGTATATCAGAGTATCATCAACATCCATTACAATCTTACAGTATTTTAATACACTTTCGATATCTATATACATACATATATAAAAATTAATGTTTGTTTGTTAGTGACGCTAAGGTTCGAGAACGGCTGGTCCAATCTTGATGGAATTTTCAGAGGTTGTTCGTTGTGGATCTGGAAAGGTTTAGAAATGAAAAAAAACCTTATACTTTTCCTGAACAAAAGTCGGAAAATTTAAAAATTCCAAAAAGGACTTTTTTCCATACAAAAATTTATTTCTTTCAAATTTTTTTCCAATTGTTTCTTGCAAATCTATCGATCTCAAAACATTTGGAAAAGTCGGAAAATTCGAAAATTAGATAAACCTAAACTCACTTTTTGTTCTCATTTTTTGTTTGTATGTGCGTGGTGTTGCACGCGCACATTTGGTTTCATATTGGTGTTGTAAGCACTGACTGATACTGCAATAACTCAACAGATGGAGCTGTAGACGTTTATTTATTTTGACAGCTGCGTATATTGTTTGTTCTTTCTGATTTGTTTATTCGAACAGTGCGGACACGGTCAATGGGCTTTCTGACATTTTTCCAAATTTTAATTGATTTCTCGAGTTAAATTCATTACATTAAATTGTTAAATTGTATACATTCACGAAATATTTGATTTTAAATCATTATTTTCGTTTGTTGGTGAATACCTAACCTCATTTCCATTGGAATTTATTTGTGTTATTTCTTCAGCTGATTTGTATACTATGATTTATATTATTAAATTTCGGTCGTTTGCTTTCTTTATTTCGGATATTCAAAAGGTAAATTATTGAAAATTATTCCCTGAAATCTTTATGTGTGTTTCATACAAAGTGATCAATTACAGATTGATACAACGGACAAACGCCCAGAGAACGTAAATTATAGAGAAGGCCCATCCCAGTCCATTCCGTGATTCGTTCCGTTGTCGGGGGGTCTGCTGTACACATTACGCTTTTTTTTCCCCACCATTTATACACAGCAGACCCACTTAATTTAACAGTAGAGACCCATATTAACAGTGCTAGAGCGTGTATTTGTAGTTAGAGAGTTAAATAATGTAACTTATCACTGGTGTAGGAGGTGATTAATTTGGTTTTAATAATAAAAAAATTGTCTATTATCATGCAAATAAATAAATATTTTATTGAAATTTCATTTTTATTTATAATGTAATATAAACGAATTTAATGTAATGGATCTTTTTATTAAAATTTATATCAAAATTTCCGTTTTCTAGTAATTGATGATGTGAAAAAATTCAAATTTAATTTTAATTAAGATAATTTTTTTAAACACTTTTTTCTAATATTAAATAATAACAAACATAATAGTTTAATAAAATAATTTAATGCAATTTCTTTATATTTCACATCTTAAATTATTTAAATAAATGAAAACTTTTCAATATTTTTGTATATTCATTCGTAACGAAATGATTTCTAAAAATTTATGAAATTTAATAAATATATCGTATTGAATTTAAAAAAATGCATAAAAATTAGCCATAGCACGAAAAAAAGCTAAGATTCGAACTATGGGGCAAAAGCTAAAACGTGCAATATGATAATGTGGCAGGCGACTAAACGCGCTAAGCCACAGCAGACATTCCTTTTGGCAGCATAGCAATGTGTGCGTGAAGAAGAAGAGCAATTTACGAATCCAACTAAAACTGAAACAAAGAAGAAAAAGTAGTAACCCGAGAAAAAATTTGCTTTTTGATTGTCAGCGGGGCAAGTAGAGACGGAAGAGGAGTTATGCAACAATTTGGATTATAGAAGGGAGGAAAGGGCAAGGGAACGGTAACCAAAAGAATATTCTTTTCTGTTTTTCGGCAATTTTTGTGCCGATTCGCCAATTGCGCGTGCACGTGTACACAAATGAATTCATGCACATTTGGATATAAGTTCTAGAATATTTTAGAACATTCTAGAACATTCTAGAATATTCCAGAAAAATGTCAGCAATTTGTCAGAATACGTTGCCAAAATACAATATTGTCTGATATTACGATGGCGAAACTTTTTAATGACCGTCGATGGTTTGCAAAATTGAAGATTTTAGCATTTTTGTGTTCGTCGCGAAAAATATTGTTGAGGGGAACATTTGCGTGCGCGGGGAGATGAAATGCTCGCGCTTATGAATGAACAACATTTTTTTCAGGAATACGCGCACTCGCTTATGAATGAATTTTTTGTTGTTGTATGTAGTTTCAGACATTTTAAAATATTTGACGCTGGCGCAGGCACAAGTGCAACTGCGTTTGTGATTGCGCTGTGATTTGATTTAGATTAAGCGTAGGTCAAGGTTGAATTTATGCACGTGTCCGTAAGTAAAAAATCATTTTAAAGAATGAATATGCTTGGATATTTTAATATTTCAGATTTTTTTCATTTTTTAATAAATTCGACAAATTATTTTAGTTTAAGCCAAATTTTTTCTTTTGTTTTAAGAATTTCTTACGCTTTTTCCTCTTATATTAAATTTTATATATGTTTTCAAACGACCCATAAAGCTAAATTATAGAGAAGGCCCATCCCAGTCCATTCCGTGATTCGTTCCGTTGTCGGGGGGTCTGCTGTACACATTACGCTTTTTTTTCCCCACCATTTATACACAGCAGACCCACTTAATTTAACAGTAGAGACCCATATTAACAGTGCTAGAGCGTGAATTTGTAGTTAGAGAGTTAAATAATGTAACTTATCACTGGTGTAGGAGGTGATTAATTTGGTTTTAATAATAAAAAAATTGTCTATTATCATGCAAATAAATAAATATTTTATTGAAATTTCATTTTTATTTATAATGTAATATAAACGAATTTAATGTAATGGATCTTTTTATTAAAATTTATATCAAAATTTCCGTTTTCTAGTAATTGATGATGTGAAAAAATTCAAATTTAATTTTAATTAAGATAATTTTTTTAAACACTTTTTTCTAATATTAAATAATAACAAACATAATAGTTTAATAAAATAATTTAATGCAATTTCTTTATATTTCACATCTTAAATTATTTAAATAAATGAAAACTTTTCAATATTTTTGTATATTCATTCGTAACGAAATGATTTCTAAAAATTTATGAAATTTAATAAATATATCGTATTGAATTTAAAAAAATGCATAAAAATTAGCCATAGCACGAAAAAAAGCTAGGATTCGAACTATGGGGCAAAAGCTAAAACGTGCAATATGATAATGTGGCAGGCGACTAAACGCGCTAAGCCACAGCAGACATTCCTTTTGGCAGCATAGCAATGTGTGCGTGAAGAAGAAGAGCAATTTACGAATCCAACTAAAACTGAAACAAAGAAGAAAAAGTAGTAACCCGAGAAAAAATTTGCTTTTTGATTGTCAGCGGGGCAAGTAGAGACGGAAGAGGAGTTATGCAACAATTTGGATTATAGAAGGGAGGAAAGGGCAAGGGAACGGTAACCAAAAGAATATTCTTTTCTGTTTTTCGGCAATTTTTGTGCCGATTCGCCAATTGCGCGTGCACGTGTACACAAATGAATTCATGCACATTTGGATATAAGTTCTAGAATATTTTAGAACATTCTAGAACATTCTAGAATATTCCAGAAAAATGTCAGCAATTTGTCAGAATACGTTGCCAAAATACAATATTGTCTGATATTACGATGGCGAAACTTTTTAATGACCGTCGATGGTTTGCAAAATTGAAGATTTTAGCATTTTTGTGTTCGTCGCGAAAAATATTGTTGAGGGGAACATTTGCGTGCGCGGGGAGATGAAATGCTCGCGCTTATGAATGAACAACATTTTTTTCAGGAATACGCGCACTCGCTTATGAATGAATTTTTTGTTGTTGTATGTAGTTTCAGACATTTTAAAATATTTGACGCTGGCGCAGGCACAAGTGCAACTGCGTTTGTGATTGCGCTGTGATTTGATTTAGATTAAGCGTAGGTCAAGGTTGAATTTATGCACGTGTCCGTAAGTAAAAAATCATTTTAAAGAATGAATATGCTTGGATATTTTAATATTTCAGATTTTTTTCATTTTTTAATAAATTCGACAAATTATTTTAGTTTAAGCCAAATTTTTTCTTTTGTTTTAAGAATTTCTTACGCTTTTTCCTCTTATATTAAATTTTATATATGTTTTCAAACGACCCATAAAGCTACACAATATGCAAATTTGAAATGCCATCGGTAAAACAGCAAATGGCATATGCGTGCTTGCATACAATCAAAATTTACTCAGTGCTGTCATTTTCATATTTAAATAAACCAAATTTCTCGTTAATATGAAAATATAACTATTTCAATTTTTCCTTTAATTCATTTATATCATTGCGAAATCTAAAATTGGTACAAGAATAATCAACTTTTATTAGAATTTATTCGCTGTTAAAAGAAATATTGTCTCTGCTCAGCTCTGTTAACTTGCCGCTCTCAATGTGGTGTATTTCCATGAGTGGGTCTATGAAGATTTTTCGACTTTTCACAATTCACACTGAAATTCGGTCATGAGCCTTCTCATTTAATCTACGTTCTCTGAGCACGTCGTACGAAAGAGGAAAATTCTACTGCAAGGGAATCTGCTCGAATTTGAATGATTGAACATCGTTTGAGAAGAAGACAAGTTCGTGCTCAGGAAAGTCATGAAGCAAGAGAACAACGTTTGGCTGCTCGCCGACAACGCCAGCAACAACAACGATTGCCTAATTTGAATATCGAACGTGCAGCCTTTCGATATAAGCCGGACATTGAACATGGTGCGCACGCATCAGTTCGATTAGGTTCGCTGTCTGTCGTTTGCCCGCATTGCGATGCACTGAAATTTCCAAAAGAACCGGCCGGATTGTGTTGCGCCAGCGGAAAAGTAAAATTACCAGAGTTAGTTCCTCCACCAGAGCCGTTGCGGTCGTTGCTTTACGGCGAATCACCAAATTCGAATAATTTCTTATAAAGTTCCAAGATGTATAACGATTGTTTTCAAATGACGTCGTTTGGTGAGGAAATTGTGAATGAACAGATCACAAATATCTCCAAATATATTTCCTTGCAGATTCAAATGAAGAAGTGAATCGACGTTGTACAACTTTCAATGCGACGAAGAGAGAAATTGTGCAGCAATTGCAAGAAATGTTGCATGAACACAACGAACTAATTCGATTAATCAAAACTTCGTAAAAAAGGATGCCATCTGATGATCACAAAATCGCCATAAAAGCGGACAAACGACCAGCAGGCATTCATGAACGGCAATATAATGCACCGACGGCCGATGAAATATCAATTGTTGTTGTTGGCGATAATTTAGAATCCCGTGACATTGTTATTAAACGTCGAGCTGTGAAACTCATCGATCGTATGACTTACTACAATATCCCCTTATTTTATACCGTGGTGAAGATGGATATTACTTGAGATACAACATGATCAATCCTGCCAATGGTTAGTAAAAGAATAATAAACACTCTTGATTGTAACTTCATTTTTTGTTAACTTTTAGGTGTCGATACAAACAAGAACGTCAGTGCAATGAACTTTTACGCATATCGATTGATGATTCGCGAAGGAATTGACAACCATCTCTTGAGATATCGCCGATTATTTCAACAGTATGCAGTTGATGTGTACGTGATGATGGAGACAGAACGACTCAATTTTATTCGCTTCAATTAGACCAACCTTCGATCTGTAGAGTATATGCACTTGCGAGATGCAGTCAATAGCCATGAAGATGTGACAAACCTTGGCCGACTCACGATTTTACCATCAACATATATTGGCAGCCCAAGACACATGCATGATGGGCCATTTACACATTTGACGATTTTGTCAAATTATTAGACAAACGATCGTCAAATACGTGTAAACGCCTAATTTGTTGACAAGTTCATTTGACAGAGAGTTTGGAGAGCCGCTCTGTCAAACAGTTTGATCAAACTGGTGTCAAATGTGTAAACGTTAAAATATGGTCAAACGAGAGTTTTGACAACTCTTCAAATAAAAATGAACATGTCGATTGTTATTTGACATGGCTATCAAACGATTTAATACATCAGCTGACTGCAATTGTTTTGTTTTCTTGTCCTCTGCGTTTTAACACGTGAGTATTTTTTAATAAAATTATGATATTAATATTAACTAATATTAAATTTTGTTTCTATAGTTTCCAACAACAACAACAACAAACGCAAAACAATGGCAGAACGTGGTGTGTCATCGATGTCTGAAAACGAAGATACTATTATGGCGACAATGTATGTACTTATTTATAACATAAATTATTTAAAATACAGCAAAATATATTTGCAGCCAGCCGACAAATACGCAATCGCGTAAGCGGAAATTGGGGCGCAAGTGGACAACGGAAGAAGTGCGTTCGCTTGTTTCCGCCATGGAGAGCCGCGAAAGTCTGTGGAACTCGTATTCCACGGAACGGAGCAACACGACGCAGCATTCAATAGAAGACTGCAAGTTGCAATGGAATGCTATTAAGACGCGATACAACGTAAGTTTTTAAATATTTCAACTTATATACATAAGTTTGTTATATTTTATTTTGTTTTATTTCTATTTGGGAAGACCGAAATGCGCAAAACGAAGGCGTCAAGCAGCGGCCAAAGCGGAGAGGCATACGTGTCGAAGTGGGAGCACTTCTCCGGTATGAAATTTCTCCTCCCCACTCGTGGCCGATCACCAGGCGAGAGTACGGTGACAAATTTGGTATGTGGAAATTGATGTGCGTAAATATAATTTATAAATATAAATTATTTTCTTTGAAAACTTGTCTTGGGAGAGATCTCCTTCGATGAAGCGGTGGAGTTTCAAGACTCACCACGTTCAAGCGCTTCCATGACTGTTCCGAAGGCTGCAAATAGTTGCTCGCAGAGTGCCGTATACGACACACTGCACAACTATTTGCAGAAGAAGACGAGTGAGGAGGATGAACCACAGCACAGGTGGAAGCGCAGCTACCTGGATTATGTGTATGACGAGATGTGCCTCATGCCAGAACAGGACGCGCGAAGGTAATATTTATTAAAAATAACTACAGTATTATTATTACAATTTTCTTTCTTGTCTATAGAATACAAAAGGCAGTAGATGACGCTTTGAATCGCTATCGCCAAGGCGAATAGTAAATATTTTTGCCTAAATGTTTGTGTATATTTTTTGATTTTATTATTTTCCTGAAATGTTATTACGATGAATTGTTTTTAGTTTTGAAATGAATTGTTTTTTATTTTTAGTATTAAGATTAATTGTTTTTCTTTAGTTTTAAGATGAATTGAAATAAAAATTAAATTTAAAGAAATTACATAAAAAATTAAAAAATTCATACTAGTTACTAGGATTAATATAAATGTTTGTATTGCCAAGCAACTTCGCCTTCATTCATGAAAAAACTTTTGAACTCTTCTCGCACGTCTTTCGCATGATCACTGCCACGACCTTCGCTTCGTAACGGTTGGAGGGGGCACAAACGTCCCAGAGAACCAAGTTCGTGTTCCCAATTACCTAGACAAGGGAAAAGGACGTGGTTTTACTAGGTCAAAACAATATGTCACTGATGAGCATAAAGCACGCCAAAATAAAATTACCTGGAGTAATGTAACCGTTGGCGTCAAAGTTGTCGAAATCCGTGGCAGCGCAGTAAATGGATTTCCTTTTTTTTAAAAAGTTATGCAATGTGCATATGGCCAAGACAACTTTGACTACTTTTTCGGGTGCCAGCTCCATGGGTTTTCGCAGAATACGAAATCGCGATGAAATTATTCCAAAAGCATTTTCGACCACACGTCTAGCACGCGATAAGCGGTAGCTAAAAATTCTTTCAGCCGTGTTTTGGCATCTGTAGTTGAATGGCTTCATTATGTTGAATTTGAGGGGAAAGGCGTCGTCTGCAACCATGACGTAAGGAAGAGGCTTGGATCGTCCTGGTAAAGGCTTCGGAGCAGGGAAATTCAAAACGCCATCTTCTAATGCTCTTTTAAAGGCGCAGCGAGCGAATACACCACCATCAGACTCTCTGCCCTTCGCGCCAACATCAACATATAAGAAATTGTACTCTGCGTCAACTAGAGCCATGAGTACAATGCTGTTGTGCTTCTTATAATTGAAGTACTCACTGCCACAGTTAGCTGGCGCAACAATTTCTATATGTTTGCCATCAACGGCTCCGAAACAATTCGGAAAATTCCATTTGCTGTAAAAGACGTCGGCTACAGCTTTCCACTCGTCTTCAGATGACGGAGTCTTCAAAAGAAATGTAAATAGGGATTAATAACACTAGAATGAATAATATGAAGAAACTCACGTGTAAATATTCGCACTTCAGGCATCTGAATATAGCATCGCAAACTTCCGATACTATATGACACATAGATGACTTCGATCTTTGAAATAAAAACATTAAGCTGCCATAGCTGTCGCCAGTAGCAAGGAAGCGCAAAGTAATTGCTAGGCGCTCCCCCGGGCAAATCGCCTCGCGCATGGGTGTATTCCGTTTTTGTATATGCGGCTTGATTTTTTCAAGAAGGAACTCGAAATCCTCTACTGTCATGCGAACGAAATTTTTAAAAAGCTCTGGATCATTTCTCTCCAACTGAAAGCGTAGCGTTGTATAAAAACGGTTTTTATCCAAAAACAAGGGCCGCACCCACATAGTTCGCTGCTTCCTCATTTTTCTCGCATGCGCATCTTCCTCTTGTTTATCAGCCATCAGGAGGATTGTTGTAAAAACAGCCAAATCCATATCTTCCTTTTGCTAACGTACACAAACATTATCAATATTTAATCAACAATACAAACAATTTATATTACCTTCCTATTACGCGTATTCCGAATCATTTTTCTTATTATAAAACGATTTCCAATGCAGTAATTGAATTTATTTTGATTTATAATTTATTATCAAACATAAAATGCTACGTTTGTTTCAGTCAAATAAATGCGCGAGAATTTGACAGCCAGTGTAAACGCCTATTTGATGGTTGCTATCAAATTCTCTCAAATTTTGAAAATAAAATTTGACAACGCTCTCTTTCCATTTGACAGAGTTATTTGATGTCAAATTTTCCGCGCGTGTAAACACTCCATCAAATAAACCTTTCGAAAATTTGACGACTAAAAATTTGATGTCAAATGTGTAAATGGCCAATGAGTACTCGCGTGATGCAATGACATACGTGCGGAATTATGGACGGCCGGATTTGTTTGTTAGATTCACTTGCAATCCAAAATGGCCACAGATAACGGAACTATTGAATCGCGGTCAATCAGAAAGCGATCGTCACGATGTCACAGCACGAGTTTTCAAACAACAGCTACGATGTTTGATGAACTTTATCGTGAAGCAACGTATATATGGTGCTGTTAGAGGCTGAATGTACTCTGTTGAGTGGCAAAAAAGAGGTTTGCCGCACGCACACATTCTTCTTCGGATGGTGAACAAGATTACACCAGATCAAATTGATGGCATCACTTCTGCGGAAATTCCTGAAACAGAGATAGATCCAGATTTATACGAAGTGGTGAACACCAATATGGTTCATGGACCTTGCGGACACTACAATCCCACTTCGGTATGAATGTCTGACAATAAATGCATGAAACACTATCCACGTGCTTTTCTTTCGGAAACGCAAACTGGAAATGATGGATATCCACTCTATCGGCGTCGCTCATCAGACCACAATGGCAGAACATTCAGCACTCAATTTAGAGGAGTGAATATCGAAGTTGACAACATATGGATCGTACCCTATTCGCCAATATTGTCTAAGACATTCAAAACTCATATCAATGTTGAGTATTGCAGTTCGGTGAAATCGATCAATTACGTTTGCAAGTACGTCACCAAAGGAAGTGACATGGCGGTTATTGGCCTTGAACGAGATGAGATCAGCAAGTATCAAATGGGTCGATACGTGAACAGCAATGAATCGCTTTGGAGAATATTTTTTTTGCAATTCATGACCGTTTTCCGACTGTTTTGCATCTCGCAGTTCATTTGGAGAATGACCAAAGAGTGTATTTCAACAAAGAGAATGCAGTACAGCGAGCGGAAACACCACCAGCAACAACATTGACGAGTTTTTTCTCAACTTGCGTCAGTGATCCGTTAACGAGAACATTGCTTTATTCCGAAATGCCTCGATATTATACATGGAATGCATCGTCGAAGAAATGGTAACGCAGAACCAACCAATAGATGGACATCCAGGTGTGTTCTCAACTAATGCATTAGGACGAATTTACACAATCCACCCGAAAAATGACGCGTGCTTCTACCTTCGGTTGCTATTGATTAATGTACGCGGTTCAACTTCATTTGAGTCATTGCGTACTGTGAATGGTACGGTGTGTGCAACTTTTCGAGAATCATGCCAGTAATTACAACTGCTGGAATATGATAATCACTGGAATCAAACGATGGACGATGCGATAGCTACATACTTCGCATGCCACTGAAGTTCGCACAATTTTTGGGATGATCATTTCGACATGTCAGCCTTCAAATCCGCGTCAATTACACTGGACCACGAATTTCAACTTTTTCTCTTTGCCAGAATTGCCGTTATGAAATTCCTATGTAAAATCACCCCCTGATTTCGAAAATTGAGTTCATTTTTGATTCTATGGTACCATTTTTGAGATATTTGCAATTTAACGTTATTCGAAAAAACCAAAAGGATGGCTCCTTTAATTACGTATATCTCACGAACGGGTCAAGCAATTGGTCGGAAAGACGATACAATTTGCTATAAATACGTGATACATTGTTTTTTTCTCAACCAGATAGTTTTCGAGATATTCGCTTATCATTTTAGATTTTTGTTTTTTTTTATGAAAAAATATGAAAAAATTACTCTTTGCGAGGGCAGCATCCCAAAACCACAACTTTTTTTCAAGATATTTTTTCTTTAAGCTATCATCGAAGAAAATCGATGCAAAACTACGTAAGTTATAAGCGATCAAATAAAAATACCCAGGTTGCGCAACTTCAATGTATGTATACGGATAAACGAATAACACCATAACAATGATAATACTTTTTCTTTAAATAAATCAAATAGTACTTTTAGTACTCGAATTTTTTTATAGTAGGTACAGTGGTTGCATCGAAAGGAAGAGTGGTTGGGTTCGAAATAACTTATAAGTAAGTATGCAGGTAGATTTTCAAAATTATAAGACACAGAAAATTTTTAAAGCCTACATCTAAAGCAGGTAGTATTTTCTTTTCCCGGCTTCGTATAAAAAGGAACTTTTCTGTCTAGGTAAGACTTTTTTTTCTAATTTATTCTTGTTCCGAGTATAAATATGAGTTAATGCGCCTTGAGACTTCATAACATCTGCAAGGCTCGCCGGAGATAGTTCAGTTCATAAGTCAAATTTCAAAACCGTGGTTTATTAAAAAAAATAAAATGAGTAAAAGGACGCGAGAATGTGAGTGTAATAACGATCCAGATATGTTCTGTTTCATGTGTGGCCAATATGCAATAATACACAAAAGCCCTAACTACGAGCAGATAGTGAACAACTTAATCAATAATTATGTGAAAATGGGTAAATATTAAAGGCTTCTTAAAATTAATTTCCCAAAATTTTATAACTTGATTACCTAACTAATATTTTCTTTCCAGGCGTAAATATGTCTTTAAAAATACACTTTCTCCACTCACATTTGAGCTTTTTTCCGGCAAATCTTGGTGATGAAAGTGACGAACATGGCGAAAGATTTCATCAGAAAATGAAATTAATTGAGAATCAATATGAAGGATTCTGGGACGTTGCAATGATGGGTGATTACTGCTGGTTTCTCATAAGAGAAACCGATCCTAAACTGAATAAGCGTCAAAGTAGAACACTACATAGTAAAATCAAATTAAGATAAAGATTGTTAGAATATAGTATAAACATAAATAAATTTAAAAAAAAGTTAAAAATATGGGTAATTTCATTCATAAATTGAACTTTTAACTCAATGGAAACAGAGCATAGCTAGATATTTCACTCTTCTTTATACCATACATACGTTTTGAGGTATACGTTGAAATTGCGCAACCTGGGTATCTTTATTTGATCGTTTATAACTTACGTAGTTTTGCATCGATTTTCTTCGATGATAGCTTATCTTTTTTCTAATTAAACAGAGCTTTACGTAAAAAAAAATATCTTGAAAAAAAGTTGAGGTTTTGGAATGCTGCCCTCGCAAAAAGTAATTTTTTTCATATTTTTTCATAAAAAAAAAAACAAAAATCTAAAATGATAAGCTAATATCTCGAAAACTATCTGGTTGAGAAAAAAACAATGTATCATGTATTTATCGTCTTTCCGATTCTGTAAACCTTTTTGCAATTTCTTGACCCGTTCGTGAAATATACGTAATTAAAAGGAGCCATCTTTTTGGTTTTTTCGAATAACGGTAAATTGCAAATATCTCAAAAACGGTATAATAGAATCAAAAGTGAACTCGATTTTCGAAATCAGGGGGTAATTTTACATACGAATTTCATAACGGCATCTCTGGTAAATTTTGGCCGTCGACCAGTGTTATGGGATACGTACAAAAATTATATTGCCGAAGATATTTTACATCGTATTCGACTGGCAACATGGAATTCAGAATTGCAAATGAACGATGACATCTACAATGAAGCATTGGTGTTGATTGAAGATTTGTGTTTGCTTATGAGTGGCCAACTATTGACTGAAATTCATATGCAAGCACCAAATCGTCAAATCAGAGATGTAATGAATCGCGAATTGGAACGTGAGCGTGCATACGACAGAATAACTTTGGAACAACAAGTACAAAGAAATATTCCATTATTGAATGAGCAGCAAGTCAATGATGGAAACGGTGAACTATTTTTTCTTGTTGCGCCCGGCGGAACTGAAAATGTTCTTGATATCATTGATTTTGGGAAAAATACGATCTCAAAATGGCATTGCGTTGGCTCTCGCATCTACTGGGATTGCTGCAACTCTACTAGAAAGTGGAAGAACGGCACATTCGGGACAGAAGCTTCCGTTAAACACGCAATTCATTGAAACACCTGTTTGCAACATTTCAAAGCAATCAGCTATGGCAAAAGTGTTGAAGAATTTTAAACTGATAGAATGGGATGAGTGCACAATGGCTCACAAACGGGCTCTAGAAGAACTTGACAGAACAATGAAAGATCTGCGGAATAATAATCGCCGCTTTAGTGGCGCAATGATACTGTTAGCAGCGATTTTCGACAAACACTTCCCGTTATTCCGAAATCAACAGCGGGGGATGAATTGAACGCATGTCTCAAGTCATCGTATTTGTGGCGGCACGTGAAAACCATACGATTGTAGCACCGCAGAAGTTTTCTCTAAATAACTGCTAAGAACTGGAAATGGGCAAATTCCAGTTGATACTTCCAGTGGTTTGATATCAATTCCACCTGCCATTTGTCAATTCACTTCAACGAAAGCTGAACTCATCGCGAATATTTATCCAAACATTGGGCAAAATTATCGTAACAACGATTGGTTTATTGCACGCGCAATTTTAGCTGCCAAAAATACCGATGTTAATGACATAAACTGGACGATTCAAAGTCAAATTCCAGGAGGTTTGCGCTCATACAAATCGATCGATCGCCATAATTTTTGTTTCTTTACCAACGCTTCTCCATTCATTTATTAAATAGTTTACTGCCGTCTCCCAAGAGTGTTTCTTTCTAAAACCCGATTGGAATTTCGAAAACATTTTTTTTTTCATATATTCCTCCAATTTGTCCTTGACAACTTTTTCGAGCAACTTTTCTTAGGGGTTCAGTGTATTTATTGGTCTGAATTCCTCACATTTTTTTCGTTTTTTTAACTTTTTCTGCAAACGATACCATTGATTCTTTCCATGTACTGGGGAACTCACCTTCGGATAATTATACATTAATGATTTTCATTATTGGTGAACTTAACATCTCCCAATTATCTAGAATTTTTTTTGGGCTAATCCTTTCAAGGATTTGCATACTGAATATAATTCGTTGAATATAATTCGTGTTGAACAGTTTTTATAGCGTTTTGTATACGCTTTACGCTTAGCAAGAAATATTCATTAAACTTATTGGCAATTTGATTACAATTGTCGTATTCAATTTCTTCTGATATAACCGTTCCTATTTTTGTTGTATATTGTTTCGTTACTAATTTCTTAATTCCACCCCACATTTCTTTTTGGTTCTTTGCTTGTAGAATTCCACCTTTAACGTACTTATCTTTGCATGTTTTATTGCTTCTTTATACCTGTTCCTTATTTTCTTGTATTCGTTCCACATTTCTCTTTATCCTATAAGTTTTGCTATTTGGTAAGATTCCATTTTTTTATCTTTAGTATATGCAACTCTTTATTGAACCAATTATGCGATTGATTGTTTACCTGTAATGTTTTTTTACGTACATTTTCAGAGATTACACATTTAATCCCATTTTCTACTTTCGCTGCATATTTGTTGATCTCATTTGTATGAAAAGGTCGTGCCATTTCTTTCCTAAGCTGAAGTGTAAATGAATCTTTTTATATTTAAAATATTCAGCTTCAGTTTCAATGACAACATTGAAAAAGTGTTTATCTGCTTTTCTATTTTCGTACTGTTTCACCAATTTAAGTTGACTCTTTTCGATTATGTTATTCTGTTTCCTTATTTTATCTATGATTTCATTATCCTCCTGTTTAAGTTTCATATGTGAAATCACAAATCTAGGATTTATGGCATTCGGAACTTTCACTTCATACTTTTCAGGCAGAATTTTTTCTATTGCCTTTTTTATTTTTTCTCTCTCTTCGCTGTTTTCGCTTTCAATGACTATAACGCCATTCTGTTTATTTACAATATTTGTAATTTTAAAATCGTCTTTTCACATTTTTGTTTATTTTTTGGTTTTATTATCAAAGGTTTATGCATTTTAATTTTCGGTATATTATTAGCGCCAATAGATTTTGCATTGCCTTTTAAAGTTTCTGCGTATGATTTTTGTCCACACATCTGATTATTGTTTACAATTTTTTTAATTTCCTCATATATTTTTTCACTCCCTTGTTTTTTTATTTTCCAGTATCTCACAGACTTTTTCACTTTGCTCTTTAAGGTTTTCAACCACTATAATATGCTTTTTATTTCATTTTTACTCATGTCGCATGCTTTCTGATTGTATTCCCTTAAGTAATTTCCATTTTTGTTTACGGTGTCCTGCATATCTTTCAATACGAAATCAACGTTATGTATATACATAACATAATCTTCGCATATAAACTTAATCATGCTATTTGTAGTGAGTGTATTACTCAATGATTGGTATATACCAGAGCATCTAAGAGCATTATGGTATGTCTTTCCACAGACACCCACGCACCTTATCCCAGTTTCACCTCTTACTGTACTTCGGCACATTTTACACTCCGACATTTTTCTCGTTAACACGTTAAGGGCATATGTCAAAAAAAAAATTATCACAATATATGTATGTATACTTACAATACGTATAATATTAATAATGTAATGGTTTTGTTGCTATGAAGAGTAACTAAAAACATACTTAATAGCAACAAAGCGTTGGTAAACCGTTGTAGTGCAGTGGAAGTGAGAGCGGAGAGGGAGGCACCAGTTGGCCGTGCCAATGCTAGCAGAGCAGCGGCGTGTCACAGCAGAGGTGTTACAGCGGCAGTGATTTTTAAAAGTGGCGGCGGCAGTTTAACATCGACGCTCCCACAATGTCAACAGAGGACAACAAATCTCGTCCAGACAGCGGCTTCTTTGCCTAAATAAGATACACTTCACTCCACCTGGTTACACTAGGCTTTAGTTTGTTACCTTTTCATATATGTATTTATGCTTATTTATATTTTTATTCTCAACGGATTTTATTTTTATTCTTAACGGAGCCAATCAAATACACGTCCGAACAGCAAAACAAATGCATATGAAACAAAAAAATAGCAATAATGCGGCTGATGTACAAATCATACTCAAATTGTAAAAGGAACATTTCCACACTTTGCTAAATTGGGACGTCGCCAGAGAATAGGAACAGCCTGAACCACAAATCGCTGCTGATGACATTAACATGATATGGTTACCCGACCTCGATGAAGTTCGAAAGCAATTACGCGGACAAATGCATGCCCACCGGTTGGAATTGACAAGAAGGGCGGTCCTTCAATATGCGCCAACTACAGCGAGATCAGCCTTTTTAAGATTTCATACAAGGTTCTATCGAGCATATTGTGTGAAAGGCTGAAGCCAACCATCAACGAACCTTATCAGCGTGCCATAAGACCTGGTAAATCGACCAGATATTCACGATGCGCCAAATATTGGAAAAAAACCGTGAGATGGATCGATACACACCATCTATTTGTCGATGTTAAATCAGCTTTCGACGGCACGAGAGGAAGTTGCCTATTAGACGCGATATCTGAATTTGTCATCCCTGCACAACCAATACGGCTATATGAAATGATGCTGAGCAACACCACCAGCTCAGTCAGAATTGGAAAGGACCTCTCCGAGCCCTTTGGCACCAAACGAGGTTTCAAACAGGGCACGCACCATCTTTTATAAGAGTGTGTAACTGCTGGAGTATGCCGATAACATCGACATCGTTAACCTCAACACCCTCCATCCTCCCTGTTAGTTTTAACCTTTCTAAGCTAGATGAAGAAGCTAAGCAAATGGGCTGGAGGTGAACGGGGGCAAAACGAAGTGCCTCCTGTCATCAAACAAACAGTCAGCGCATTCGCATCTTGGCTCTCGCGACACTTTTGACAGTTACAATTTTGGCAAAGTAGATTAATTTGTTAATCCCGGAACCAGCATTAATACATACAAAAAACGCAGAAAACCAAAGAATCTGCTTGAAATAAGTGCTACTTTGACGTGAGTAGGCAAATGAGCAGTAAAGCTCTCTCAACGAACAAAGCCACGCTCTATAAGTGCCCATCATGCCCGTGCTATTGTTTGGCGCAGATCCAACATCCGATGCGATTGCCCTTGGAGTGTTCGGGAGAAAGATTCTCCGAAAGAGTTTTGGACCTTTGCGTCTTTGCGACGGCGAATACCGCAGACGATGGAACGACGAATTGTATGAGCTTTATAAGGACAGTGAATTAAAATTCAGCGGCTACGTTGGCTAGGCCATGTTGTTCGTATGGAAGAAAAGGCTCTAGCCCTGAAAATATCTTACCATTTGTGGTGGTGGCAGAGGAAGGGGAAGCCTCCTCTACGTTGGAAAGACCAGTCAGCAAGCAGAGAAGCAACTGGCGCGCTATGTTGAAATCAACCAATCTCGCCTAGGCGGTTATAGCGCCGATTGAGAAGAAGAAGAAGTTATAAGTCGCCCAAACTTTATTCAAAATGTATAAATTTAAACAAATTAATATTGTTCGAATATTCTGTACTGGTCTGACCTTTTTTGTTAAATTAATAAACAATCAGTTCGTGGTTATAAACACCAAAATATCTTATCTCGAATGCCATATATATGTATATAACTTTTTCATCGGGTAAACAAAAATAAAGTTACGAGCAACCTATCAAAAATGATATTTTAGGCAAGACTGTAACTGTTATGAGGCATATCCAAAAAACATTGTCTACAACTTTTAAATGGAGAAAGTAATATTTGGTTTTTTGTTTATAAACACAAGTTTTACTTCCTTGTAAGTGTTATTTATAATATAATCGTTTTTCCGCTCCATAACTCTTCCTTCCGATTTTTTGTTTTTACCCGTTGCTCATAAGTTTTTTTTTTCGAGCTTTTTGTTTTTACGTTGCTCGGTAAGAATTATTTTCAATACAATTTTTTTTCGCTGCTCATAAATTTTATTTTCGACTTGTATATTATATTGCTTATTATGAGTTTTTGGAGAAAATTTGTTTTTCTGTTGATCAAATCAAATCGTATTTATTTATTTCTATCTTCTAATTCCATCAGAATGAGTTCTTTAACACATTTTTTTAATATAGGAGTATCAGTGGTCTCACCACCTCCAGAGTCGTGAAAATGTAGTTTTTCATAATCGTTTGTATGTATGTACATATATTTCCAGCGTTAAGAATTACTTTATTCCAAAGAAATTTGCCAAATGTGGCGTGTTTACTTGTACGTACATAACCTTAATACAACGCCTAACCAAAAAACTATTATAATTTACATAAAATTGTTGGGTATGACAGTCAAAGTAAAAATAAAAACGTCGACAACATAAGTTATGAGTTTTTCCGGCTCGTAAACAAATGAGAAAAAATAAGTAAATCATTTTTTTACTTATACCAACACCTCTTGACCTCGAGCCGGCAAAACTCAAAATAAAAATTGCAAAGGTCGCGAAAAATCATTATTGTTAAAAATAAAAGTACTAAAGTAACTTATAACTTTTTTATTGGCTTACCGTCTACTTTTCTTCCTCAAAAATAATTATAATAGTTATTTAGTGTATCTGTTTATGGGTTCTAAGTCCAGATTTTGAAGGAGAGTTTGAAATTCTGAGTATGCAGATTTCTTCTATTTGATTAGAGCTGCAACTTCAAAAATGTCTCACGGAAACTATATTTTCACTGTCGCACAGTGTAATTAAAGTCGGCTCACATTTTATGTATGCGCATACTATATTTTATAAGTAAACTTTGTATTTTTAACGAGTATCAATTATTTGGTGGCTGACGAGTTAACTTCACGACGGTTTTTAATGAACTACTGTTAATCTGCGTTGTCGGCGGCTCTTAGTCGTATCATTCCCCTGTGGTAATCCGTTTCTACATTCAACCGCTCAGATGCTTTATTCGGCTCGAATGGTGACTCGGGTTGAACGGGAAGATCTCCCAACTTTTGTACTTCATTCCATACAGGCGCTAATCCTTCACTGATTCTATACGGACCTAAGAACTTCGGTTTTAGCTTCAACCCCGAATCCAATAGTGTTCGGTTAAGGGATGTGCTAAAAATAGCACCCCTCCCAACGCGCCGTTTTTCTTATAACGCTTTGCTTCAAAATTCCCAATGATAACAGCAATTGATAACTTTCGCCAAGTTTGCCTTCAACCAAATATACGGTTTGTCGGGGGTCCACTTGGCTTTCAATTATTTTTGCTGGCCACTTGGTAACCGGAGTTTTTTAGGACACACGCAGCCATCACCACAACCAAAACCATTATACAGGTATAACGATTAATATACTAAGCACGCATAAATAAATTTATATATTATATTAAATAAAATCACTTACTCGAACCATTGATTAACATATTTGTGTTTTTCCCCTCTTCTTTAAAAACACATCGTGCGATCGTCGATCATTGTGAGCCTGCGCTCCGCAGTTGTGCACACACAACAGAACGCTACCATACACAAATAGTAACCAAACTTGCCACACAAAATTGTAGGAGAGGCGTATTTTATACACTTGCTGCACAACAAATCGAAAGCGAATATCCAACAAAAGCAGCAAAAAGCGATATTTTTTAATTTAACTCATAAGGAATTCCAAAGGTCCGTGTTTTGAATTTCAGTGCACGCAAAGCTTAGAAATCTTTTGATTCTTTTTGTTTTTGTGGAAGCATTTACTGCACAAGATTGTTGATCGTTGTTGGGATTTCGCAAAAAACACAAACATTTTTTTAAATAAAACTCACGTCAGTTGTTAGTGCACTATCGATTCAGATTAAACAGCTAACAAGAGTGACTGCATTTTTTTTGAGAGTTCTTAACTTCATTGTTTGATTACACTTTACATCACTTTTTTTTTGTATCGATATCTTGCATCCACATAACCACAATTTATTTTTGCGCGGCAATCCATGACTACAATTGTGTGTCGCTACACGACCACTCAAAGCTCACTCTTGTTATATAACAAGAGGAATTAAAAACGATGTTGGTGAAGGTAAAGAGAAGATAGCTTAAGACGAACTATTAACCATGACGAGTCTTAATGAGCAAATGGTGGAAGGTGAACAAAAATTAGACGTAGCTGTCCGAGAACATAGCATCCACTTTCCTCCGTGCGAATTAGAGGCGATCAGTTCTCATGGAAAACGTTTCTAGATAAGTTTATAACTATTTACGTTCTCAATAAACGTCTCACTCCGGTTGAAGATTTATTCCACCTGAACCAAAAAACGCAGAGGGAAGCCAAGGATATAGTTAGAAATCGCCCTTTTACTAATGAATCGTCCACCACCGCATGAAAAACTTGAGTGATAAGTACGAAAACAAACGTATTCCCAGCTTCAAATTATGTATATTCAATTTAGATGCGGCAGTACAAAGTCACCAAGTTGACCAAATTGCATAGCTCATAGAATAAATCGGAAATATCCAGATTGCAGGATATGAAAGGTTACATTCAAATAGGCTCCAAACGTTAAAAACTGTCTCAGATCTGTAAGGGTAAGACATACAAAAGCGTTAAGGCCACAAGTAAGAAAGCATAGCTCTGAAACTCCACTGAAACGGCTTAGCGTGCACAGAGCGCTTTGGTGTTTGGGAAAATGTTGTATTTATACGTACCTGTCATATGATACCCCCTTGGTCCATTCAATGGCCGACCGAAGCAGTTGAGCCAGCTCATATTGGCAATTCATATATACATATATGCGTGTATGTATGAATGTGTTGCTGTATGAAAGCAGTGGCTTTTTTGAATATGTGATTGATTTGCTGCTTATATTGGGCCTGTTTCTTTGTAAACTAGATGCAAAAGAACACTAGGTAGGATAACAAAATGCATGTAAAGCAACAACACTAATATGCGAGTTGAGCCAACTCGGTGAAATGATATCCGATCTGAGATGTAGTGTTGGGAATTGAAAAAACTGCGATAATGTGAATGAGCCGAAAGAAAATACATGGGAAATTTCAGTTTAAGACCTAATTCGTTTTTATTTGCATAGTATTTTTAAATATATAAGTAAGTTAACCTAGAATTTGTTTGAACAGCTATTTTCTATTCTTAAATAGCACTAAACCAAGCTCATCTTTCATTAAAGATCCCAACAGGGTTGCTTTTGCAACTAAAGGAAGTTGTATCCCAGATGCAGCGTTCTTTTGCAACTCGGGTACAGTAAAACGGGCCCATTATTAATTTTCTAGTATAGCTTTTATACATTTATACACACGTGTATAGATGGGGAACTAAGAATATTGGATAATCTATTTTATGTTTTTTGCATTGTTATTGTGTAAGTATATGGCGTGTTAAGACAAACTATCAAATAGCAAGCTCTATTCGTGGTAACTTAATTTCCAATTTTTATGCTGAACTATGTTATGTCACCACACTGGCATGCCATTTAATTATAGTTTTACAATACTTTACGATTGCGGGGATTTCCGAGTAAATTCAGAACATGACGATGTAGGAAAGCAATGAAATACGTGGGAAAACGTTTTTGACGAAAAAGGGATAAAAATAAATGGGATTTTAGCAGCATTACAAACAAAGCTATGCTGTGCCAAAAAATCTAGCCACAACTGTTTGTTAGCCACTGCCAGTATAGCCAAGTCTACCACCCGCATGATTGGCAATGTATTTCCAATAGCTGGCGGATCATGGAGGTTAGGCGTAAAATCACCTCAACTATGAGCTGTTTGTGAATTATGCCTTTACTTAGCGTCCTCACTAACTATAAAAAAATGTAGGTACGCATTAGTGAAGAGGTTTCTGACCAAAATAATAAATTTTGTTTGTTAAATTATTGGAATTAATATATATTTACGTATACGTACTTCAGAAATGACTTGCTACACCGCCATGAGGAAGAAGGCCGAACAAGAACCTAAAAGGTTTGCAATCCCGTGCCAGCTATGCGAGGAGAGGCACCCAATAGGGTTATACACTATTTTCCGCGTTAAGGCGCCAGAAGAGGGACTGCGATAGGCACTTTTGAGCCGTGTCTCTCATTATTTAATTGCAAGAAATATTTGCTATAAATAATAAAATACCGTCTGGAAAATTGCGGATTTCTTGAAGCAATAAAGAAGACTGCAGCCAATGCAAATTGTGCATAGTGGTGCGTTGTCTTTGGTAGAGCCTATAACATTATTGTAAAGAAAAATGAGCAACCACCTACAGTAACAATGTATGCGAAGATTTTGAAAAATTTCTATTAGTTTCTTCGACAACAACAAATAGAGGTGCGGTTTACCAAGAAGAGTGTGAATGACGAAGGGCAATAACGCAAAGCTTCCTGGCTTAAGCTTTTACATATTTATTTACCATTTTTATGAATTGTAATAATTACACTGTGTCACCGAAAAAAATCGCATGAACCTTTCAAGACACATGGTAGGAGTCGTTTATATGGTCGAATACAACACCAAATAGTGTTCGATAAACTTTTAACACCCTCAAATTTTTGATTTATGTCCCAAAAACTGTTTTTTCGCGTTTTAGGTCGTTTGAAAATTTCTAACTCAGTAATTTCTTAACCGATTTTGGAAGTCAAATGTCAGTGCTTTTCGAACATATACATAATTTTGCCCGTCCAACAAGAGAAAAGTTAAATTTTTTTCACCTAAACCTGAAACGTTTTAATTTTTTCTGCATTTTTTGCCCATTAAACGCGATTTTGCATCAACAGTTTGAAAACATAAAATATTTTCGTTAATATAGTCTAAAGTACATTCGATTACCATCAAAACAAGCGTTCATTTATCAAAATCGACCAAAAATTATGGAAGATATGATTTTTTCCCAAAAACAAATTTTTCGTTTTTTTTGTCCATTTTAACTACATCGCATCACATTACGTGTAGCAAGCATTCTTTGTTCATATGCATTCCGCATACATTTCAAATGCATCATTATTGCACTAGTCTCATTCACGGTGTCTACATGAAAATGTTTACATAAAGTTATCAATGTTTACATGTAAATACGTGTGACTTCATTTAACATTTCATGTGAAAGCGAAAAATTAAAAGTAATATATTCAGACATTAAAATACATCGCAGTAAAATATAAGAAAACGCAATGTCTCAGAATTTTGACATATTTTCCATCAGTTCCAGTTACATATGCTAGGGATATGAAAGAAACATATGTATGAAACGATGAAGAAAATCTTACGTCTAGTTGATTACGAAAAACATCAATGTTATCTGTGCGAATGGGTATGGTAGATTTGTTAGATTTGCAATTTACCAATAAAAAATTGCATTAAAATTGCAAATTGCAAGAAAAAAAGGAAAAATGTCTAATTCTAATTTCAAATCTAATTCTATTTGTCGTGAATGTGCAAAATAAGGTATATGTTCGGAGAGCACTGACATTTTTCTTTAAAAATCCGTTTGAAAATCTAAAATCGGTTAAAAAATGACGAAGTTAGAAGATTTTGAATGACCAAAAACACTAAAAAACGGTTTTTGGGCCATTATTCAAAACTTTGAGGGTGTTAAAAAACTTTCAAACCCATTTTTGTGTTGTACTCAACAAGACCAACAATCTCCACTGCGTCACTTCAAAGGTTCAGAATCACTGTAACACCTTCTTATTTCAAATGCTTAAAAACATGTGATTACTATTTAAGTAAGAATAATTATGGGTTTTAAACGTTAAACGTAAGAAGAGTTACGTCCTTACGTAACTTTAACCAGCTTAGAAACTTACTCAGTGAGTTACACAAATTGCTAGATGTCATACCAATCCAAGGAACATATGTAAGTATTCACGCAATTCTTGGTTATAATAGTATGCACTCCTGTAGAGCAGATGGTTATTGTCGCACGTCGATTAACCTGAGCACCAAATTAGATTATGTAGTTAAGGAAATATTCAATGAAAACTATATCCATGCATCTCTATTACTCTTAATATGATTAAAATAGACGGAAGACCCCTTAGCATTGTTTCCACGTATCGATCGCAAAAATGTTCAAGTTCATCAATAATAACTTATAGACCACGAATGCAAACGGGGCTGCGATTTATTTGTGGGACTCAAACATTGATTTATTAACCGAAATCTCTTCAGGTCGGTATTTATGTAGTTTGTTTAGTACGAGTATGCATCACCTGTATAGCTGTCATTCATTAGTCACTCGTCGGGCAAACGGGGGGCCACAGATAATGATTATAGTTATTTAAAAAAACCTACCATTCTATCGAATGTGCATTGTAAGACCGTAATTTATTAATTTGTGAAATGTTTCATGAACATTCGGAAAGTTGTTTTCTTGAGGATGTACTTTATGGCGTGGGAAACCAATTAAAAGAGAAGATAAGAATGTATGAAAGAGTTGACCAGTCAAACTTGCCAATGTAATTGTAGAGAGCATTTCAGTTGCGGTAGAACTAAGTACGACAAAAATAGAACATAAATCCTCTCTACGTTACGAAATATAACCCTGGATGAAGAATACTATACAAGCCCTACTAGAGCTAAAAAGAAGCTTCTGAATCTAAGGAAAAAGACTAGTTACGATAGATGTGTTGAACAACTATTTTTCTTTAAATCTTAAAAAGTTTGGTTTTGGTTTACACATTGAGAGCCTTTAACAGTATTCTCGGCAGGAAAAAGAAAGCTTTTATCGAATTTCAAGGCCAAAATAATACCCCATTAACAAATGATTTAAATGATTTTAGAGAGTCTGTAAATAAGCTTCGGAATAGCACTGAAGTTACGTTCGACGATGGATATCGTATATTTAGAGCTTCTACCAAGCTTCAAAATAATTTTGCTTTAGCTAACGTTAAAATTGGGATAAAATTCCGCCAAAAGCTCTTTATTTAACAAGAGATCTTATATCACCCTTCTTGGCGACGGTTTTTAATAATATGATCATAAATTCCACATATCCAGAAATACTTAATATTCACAAAGTTGCATCAATTCTAAAAGTTACTCTCACTAAGAAAGCTGAAGGTTTTAGGCAGGTTGTTATATTGTCAATAACAGATAAAGTTTTTGAGAAAGTCATATATGACCAACTAGAACATTTTATAGAATCCGAAAAGGTGATGTATCCTTATCAAGTTTCAATTTTCAAAAACGGTTGTGGCACTGAAGAAGTGGTGGTTAGCGTTGTCAATATTATCTGTTAAAGTCTGCAAACATTCACAATAGAAAACTGTCACAATGAGATGTCGCTGTAAGCTACTCGCTGACAGGACTCCTTACTTGGTTCGCTTTTTCACGAGTCCTGTTAGCTGAACCCGTTGCCAGATAGTGGTGCTATAAAAGCGACCGGCAACGAGTAAAACACTCTTACTCTTTTGATTTCTTTCATCACAGCGACATTTCAGGTGAGTGACACTCTTCTATTGTGTATGCAAAAATTTAGGTTTCTTTACACAAAATAAACGGCTTTTATATGCACACAGTGGAATTGAAAAAGTTCAGGTAATTATCTGTCTTAAAGGATCGGCCCCCTTTTTATGATCCCCGTTTCCCTACTCAACCCTGCCCTTAACATGGTCCTTAGAGCCGGATCTTTAAGACAATAATTAATCTTTTTCAATTTTTTTTTATTCTAGCAACTCTCGCCAAGTCCCACTTGACGTTTTTCTACGTGCTTTTGTACATTCTGTTGTGTTTGCGATAATTTGGCTGCAATATTTTAGCGGCGGTCTCACCAAAAAGCTACATGCGCCAATCCCCGAGGCTAGCGATGCACCCAAAGCTAGCAGGAAACCCAGAAGGAAGGCACCCTCCCAGCAGCAGCAGCAAAAAAGGAAGACCTGTTGAGTATCACAATCTGTTTCAGCGGAGGCGACCTGCATTTATCCAGTACCAAAACGGGAAGACCTAGCGGACCGCTAGCTAGCGGTGATAAACCGCTATAGAAGCACGCACTCCGGTGGACACGAGGAGGTAGTGTAAAATCTCAGGTTAAAAAAAGTGAAAAAGTGAAAAACCCTACAAGTAGGCTAGTGAGCGCCGGCAAAAAAGTGCCAGGAAAATAAAAAGCGCTATAATTTTTCGAAAAAGTGAAAAACCCTGCAAGTAGGGTAGTGAGCGTTGGCAAAAAGTGCCAGTGCGTGAAAAACCCCAAAAAAACAGTGAAAACCCCTGCAAGTAGGGTAGTGAGCGCCGGCAAAACGTGCCAGGAAAATAAAAAGCCCTATAATTTCTCGAAAAATTGAAAACCCCTGCAAGTAGGGTAGTGAGCGTTGGCAAAAAGTGCCAGTGCGTGAAAACCCTAAAAAAAAAAAAGTGAAAAACCCTGCAAGTAGGGTAGTGAGCGCCGGCAAAACGTGCCAGGAGAATAAAAAGCGCTATAATTTCTCGAAAAAGTGAAATAGGGTAGTGAGCGATGGCAAAAAGTGCCAGAAAGATAAATCGCGCTAAATGTTATAAAACTTTATAAAAAAAAAGCCGAAAAGGCAGGGAAACAAATTAATTTTTGTGGAAGTCCCTGAATAGCAGGGCAGCAAATTAATTTGTGTGAAAGTGAGCAGTGAGCGCAGGCCACGAGGGCCAACAAATAAAACGCGCTGAAATGAAATTGAAATTGAAATTGAAATGAAATTGAAAAAGCCGAAAAAGGCAGTGAAACAAATTAATTTGTGTGAAAGTCCCTGAATAGCAGGGCAGCAAATTAATGGCCAACAACTAAACCGCGCTGAAATTGTGAAAAAGCTGAAAAAGGCAGTGCATCCAATTAATTTGTGTGAAAGTCCCTGAATAGCAGGGCAGCAAATTAATTTGTGTGAAAATGAGCAGTGAGCGCAGGCCACGAGGGCCAACAAATAAAACGCGCTGAAATTGTGAAAAAGCCGGAAAGGGCAGTGCAACCAATTAATTTGTGTGAAAGTCCCTGAATAGCAGGGCAGCAAATTAATTTGTGTGAAAGTGAGCAGTGAGCGCAGGCCACGAGGGCCAACAAATAAAACGCGCTGAATTTGTGAAAAAGCCGAAAAAGGCAGTGCAACAAATTAATTTGTGTGCAAGTCCCTGAATAGCAGGGCAGCAAATTAATTTGTGTGAAAGTCCCTAAAGGTAGGGCAGTAAGCGCAGGCCACGAGGGTCATCAAATAAAACGCGCTAAAAATTAAAAAATTTTATAAAACAGCCATACTGGCAGTAAAAGTCCCTGAATAGCAGGGCAGTAAATTAATTTGTGTGAATGTCCCTAAAGGTAGGGCAGTGAGCGCAGGCCACGAAGGCCAACAAATAAAACGCGCTATTACAAACAAAAATATATATATACAATAAATCAAACAAAGGCAATTAAAGTAAATTGTTTTTTTTTTTAATTTTATTTCTTGTAAATTTTTTAAAGCTGTATATTTTGTAACTCAATCTTTAAAGAAATAAAAAAAAGTTTGTTAACAATGCATCACGCAAACGATTTTTCACGCGCCTGCAGTATCCTGTTGGAGTTTGAAGAGTGGTACAATACAACTCCAGGGGCAAGTCATTCCATATTTTTACTTGAGATTCAAAAAGAGGAACTCAAAGCATTATGGACAAAAGTAAAACAATCTTTTGACACCCACTCACGGGATTTGTCTGAAGACGAGTCAAATAAAACGGCCGTGAATTTAGCAAAGTGTAGGTATCAGGATTGCTATACAGCATACCTGACGTGCGCTGCGTTGATGGGTGAAACCATCGACAATCTGACTTTTGTTCAGCAAAGCTCATCAACGGTAATCCCCTCAAACCGCGATTCTGAGCCACCTCTGCGCTCAAACGTTAATCTTCCTCCGCGCGATACGGAAATTTTTATGGGGATTATATGGCATGACCCTCTTTTCGGGATTTATTTACAGCCATCTGCGTAAATAATTCGCATCTAAGTCCGGTGGAAAAATTATACCACCTCAATCAAAAGACTCGTGGGGAAGCCAGGGACATCGTGAAGAAATGCCCCTTGACCAATGACGGTTTTGCTATTGCGTGGCAAAATCTCTCCGATAGATACGAAAACAAACGAGTCATGGTGAATAGTCAGTTGACGATCTTGTTCAACTTGCCCGCGGTGACAGTCGGACGCGGCACCGAGATAAAGCATCTACAGCGTTCAGTAAATAATTGAATCTCAGTTCTGCAAATGTATGGCATTGAAATTGAAAACTGGGATGCAATTTTTGTCTTGTTGGTCTCGAGCAAATTGCCGGACAAAACATTAGCTTTATGGGAACAGTGAATCGTTCACAAGGCTAAGATTCCAAGGTGGGAAGATTTAGATAACTACCTCTCGAGCAGGTTCCAGACTTTGGAAACGGTATCTGATATCCAAAGTTCACGATTAGCTAGGGCAGAACCAATTCGTGCATCAGCCGGGATACACGAAAGGAAAATATCGGCCCATTACAGTCAAATGACGCAATCAGCGTGCAGGTTGTGCCCAGAACAGTCGCAATCTTTGAGAGCTTGTTCAAAGTTTTTAGCGAAGAAGGTAGATGATCGGCGTAAGGTAGTTAGGAAATACAATTTGTGTATGAACTGTCTAGCGCATTCCTACCTAGCGAAAAGTTGTAAGAGCACTTTTAGTTGTTTGAGCTGCCATCAACGGCACCATTCTTTGTTGCATCGCTCTCCTAGTAGCAATCAACTTCCGTCTGCAAAAGACGGAGAGGCTCGAATGCCTCACCCCCCAGCCCCAACCGGAAATGTGAATGCCTTGTTCGCCGCAAGTGCCAAAAACGTGGTTTTGAGTACGGCCATGATACATATTAGTTACTTAAGAGTTTACTATGAGGCCAGAGCCCTTCTTGATTCAGGTTCAGAAGGAACTTTTATCACGGAGCGGTTGCAGAGACGCATCAATCTTCCGACACGACCAGCGGACACACAAGTCTGTGGAATAAATGCGACAACACCGGCTAAGGTGCGAAAAGTCGCCCAGTTTGTTATAGGTTATCCTGTCAACCCCCAGATTAGAATTGAGGCAAGAGGTCTGATTCTACCCCCTACCCCAGTTTTCGGGTGCGGACTTGTACCCAAACATAATGAAGGGAAACATAAATAGACATATCTTAGACTCTGTCCTGGCACAGGAGACAGTATTTGGCTGGATCTTGATAGGCCCAACCCCCCAGTCTGCGGCAAGGAGGCCAGACTCATGTGTTTCTCTACTTGCGGAAATTTCAAATTCTCAGCTAACTCGGTTTTGGGAGCTTGAGCAAATCCCGACTAAGAAGCAGCTCAGTCCGGAGGATGCGATTTGCGACCAACATTATACGAAGACATCTGCGAGGAATGACCAAAGGCAGTATGTGGTGGCATTAAAATTTCGGCACGAATTCCTCGAAAACATCAGTTTTGGAGATTCATGAACCATCGCAGCGCATCAATTTGTGCGAAACAAAGCAACAATGATGAGAAGACCGGAGATGAAGGCAGAATATCATCGAGTACTGCGAGAATACATCACACTTGGTCATATGAAGCCAGCGAGCAGCGCCGGTAGTAAACCACAATCAGACACATACTACCTACCCCAACATGCAGTCGTAAAACCGGGCAGTACCACCGCAAAGGTCCGAGTGGTATTTAACGCACCAAGTCCAACTTCGAATGGAATTTGTTTGAATGATGCACCCTACCCTGGGCCGGTCCTTCAAGCTGACCTTATCGCACTGCCATTGAAATGGCGGTTTTCCAAATACGTTTTCAATGCAGACATTAAGAAAATGTATAGGCAGATCCTTCCGCACCCCGATGATACCCGGAACCATAGGATTCTCTTTCGAGAATCACAAGCAGAAGAGCTTGTAGATTACGAACTCCAAAGTGTGACGTTTGGAGTGAACTGCGCCCCTTATTTAGAAATAAGAACTTTTCTGCTTCTAGGGTCCTAACTCAACATATGTACGTTGACGATTTACTGGCAGGAGCTCATGATTGCGAGACTGCCAGTCGCACCCGCGACGAACTCATCGAGGTACTCAAGGAAGCCGGGTTCCACCTCCGAAAATGGACGTCGAACTGCAAGGACATCCTCGCAGCCTTGCCAAAAGCTCATTTTGTTACAGGAAGATTTTTTGGAGATAGATGATCTGGGCGAAGGTAGAATGTTTGGCATTCCAAGAAATCCCCATTAAACCAATCTATACCAAACGAGAGGTTTTATCGTGTGTTACCAAGTTGTTCGACCCAGCCGGGTGGTTGGGCCCCATAGTCGCGGAGGCAAAAATTTTAATGCAGGACATCTGGTTAGCCACGAAAGATTGTGATGACACTTTACCTCGAGGTTTGTATTTGCGATGGGAAAATTTTCTTAAAAATTACTCGTTTATTTCGAATATCAAAATCCCAAGGTGGATCCATTTCACCCCGTGGAATGTAATTGAATTTCATGGATTTTGTGATGCCTCCGAGAAGGCATATGCAGCTGCTCTGTATGTGAGAGTTCGCAATCGAAACTCAGACAGGCCCATACATAAATTTACTTGTAGGCAAAACGAAAGTAGCAGCAGTGAAAACAGTCTCTCTACCTGGATTAGAATTGTGCGGAGCGCTGCTCTTAGGAATTAATTAATGCTTTACTTCCACAGTTCGACGTTGGCCAGCCAGTGATCTACAAATGGACTGACTCCACCATTGTGCTCTCGTGGCTAAGGAAGCCCCCCTGTTACTGGACCACGTTCGTGGCCAATCGATTTGCAAAAATAGAGGAGCTCGTCGGAGTGAAAGGATGGAATCATGTGGAATAAAGCGATGTCCCGGCAGATTTAGGTAGCCGTGGCTTATCGCCCCAAGAATTGGCGAAGAGCACTCTGTGGTGGCAGGGCCCTAGTTGGTTAACGGAGAAACCGTCTGGCTGGCCCCAAAAAACTGATGAGGTGACGGTGGAGACAGAGCTGGAGCAGAAGGTCGTTCGATTCCATACAGGTCGTAATTTGCAAGGGACGGACATTAAAGAACGATTCTCAGAATTATCTCGTGCCCTAAGAGTAATTGCACGAATTTTTCAATTTTACTACAAGACACGTCCGGTACATAAATCAACCCCTCGACAGGAAACGTCGGAAATAACAGCGGTAGAAATTCGAAAGGCAAAAATGTGTCTTATTATGTTAACTCAAAATTAGTGCTTCTCCAATGAGTACCAAGCACTTGTGACGTCAAAGCCAGTGATCGCAAAAAGCTCCATCCGCACTCTCAATCCCTTCCTCGATGGCAACGGAATCATGAGAGTTGGAGGGAGGCCTGCGTTAGCTGCGTTACCCTACAACGAACCATACACTGTAATTTTACCGTACGATTGTCAATTTTCCCGACTTCTCCATCCGCACTCTCAATCCCTTCCTCGATGGGAACGGAATCATGAGAGTTGGAGGGAGGCTTGCGTTAGCTGGGCTACCCTACAACGAACCATACCCTGTAATTTTACCGTTCGATTATCAATTTTCCCGACTTCTCGTCAGATTCTCACATCTGATTTCTCTGCATGGGGGAAATGAAAAATTTGATAAAAAACATGATTCATAATTGTAAAATTTGTCTCATTCACAGAAAAAAGACACGACAGCAATTGATGGCATCATTGTCCCCTAAACGATCTGACTTATTTCGCCCCTTCAGCAATAAAGGCGTGGGTTTTACTGGCCCGTTCGATATAAAGAATTTCACCGCCAGGGCGTGTCTAATAACAAAGACGTATGTCTGCGTTTTTGTTTGTTTTGCTACGAAAGCAATACATTTAGAGGCAACCAGCGACTTATCGACTTCCACGTTTCTGGCGGCATTTCCCCGTTTCGTAGCAAGACGAGGCTGTCCCCGTAGTATGTACTCCGACAATGGGAGGAACTTTGTAGGAGCCAACAAATCATTAAGGTAAAATAAGATCAAGAAATAACCTGGCACTTCATCCCTCCGGGAGCTCCCCACTTGGGAGGGCTTTGGGAAGCAGGTGTAAAGAGCTTCAAAACCCACTTCCATAAAATAGCCAACAGTATGAGATTCAAGATCAAAGAGGATAACTTACCCCCGAACGAGTGGCGACTTGGCAGAGTTGTTAAGGTTTTTTCAGGAAAAGATAGGCGTAATTACACGCCCAATCGTGAAACTATTGCTAATACCTCTAGTCAAACCAAAGTAAGGATTTCTCTATTTTCAGAAAAATATCCAAAAATGATCGTGTGGTCCGAAAATATAACCGATGCCCAGTGTGCAAGCACAACCACAACCTCCTTTTTTTGCCGGAAGATGCGCCGTATGGATGAAGATGCGCATGCTACGACTGAGCCCCGGGTATTCAGACCTCCTCTGTCGGGTATCCGATCGGCAATCCTGCGCCCCCCACACGCACAGAGAGCAGGAGATCAAAGTCTCGCCATTCCGATGTCCGTAAACCCCGAAGACGAGTAAGAGACGCCCGAGAGCTAATCAAAAGACCTGGCCGAAGAGCTCTAGGGCAATCTGTCCGTACTCCAACCATATTGGTGAAGGTGATGACCGGTGGAAAGATACACACGGTACGCGCTATCCTTGATCCCGGTCAGAGCACCACCACCATATCGAGAGCCCTCGCTCGTCGACTACACGCCGTGCCACGCAGTGGAGAGAAGTGCTCACTTATACCAAAAGGCTGGCACGAAAGGCTGGAAGTTAGAGCGATGGTGCCAGCCAGCCTGATGCGGAACGCGCCAGAACGTACCGTCGATGCTCGCGTGGTCAATGAATTCGACAACCTGCGATTGACAGACCCCACATTTGACCGCGCGAGTGATCCTAGGAGCAGAAGTATATGGGGCCATAATACGACCTGGACTGATGCCCGCAACCCCTGCTAGACCAGCCGCTCAAAATACGACATTTGGGTGGGTTATCTCTGGTGAAACCCCGTATAGAATTTGAAGTAGGAGACCCCAGAACGCGGCATTAGTTTTAAGTATTTTTGTTAAAATGAATTTTGAAATTTTTATTAATAAGAACAAAAATGAATTATAAAAATAAAGTGTGTAATATTGCAGTGATACTGCAAGACGGGCGGCATGTTAAGGACTGCAAACATTCACAATAGAAAACTGTCAGAATGAGATGTCGCTGTAAGCTACTCGCTGACAGGATTGGTTACTTGGCTTGCTTTTGCACGAGTCCTGAATGTATGTACTTATGTATATTTCGCCACATGTGGAAAAAAATATTTGCTACGAATTGTGCAGTTATGAAAAAAAATAAACTTATATTAAGCATTTCGAAATATACAAAAAAATTCTAACTAGGTACTTATTTGTCTTGGAAATGATTTTCATATGACACATTAAATGGTAGGATCCTAAATCACTATTCTATTTGTAGGATGTAGCAAACTGTGCAACTCTATTAGTTTCTTTAATGAAACATGCGATTTGCTTGTTGCTATCTAAGTTTAAAAAATAGTTATGCTGCTCAATTTTTGGTTGGTTTGAGTATGTATATTAGCCTGGCCGCAGTTTATTATGAAATTTTTTTAAATGATTATGTCAATGAGTGCCGGGCTGAAAAAGTTTTCTTTTTGTTTGAAAAAACCACACAAAAAATTTGAAGCTGATCGGATAAATATTAATGGACCCAAAAGTTATTTAAATTTGAGCGAAGGCAGCTTTATTGAAAATATATTTGTTTGTAGTCGCTTCTTTATTAAATCTGAGCATTGTGCGTATTAATTTACTAAAAATGTTATTTTTAACTCTTTTTGAAAGCAAGAAGCAAATTATAACGGTAAATTCATTCCGAGCAGTGCCTAAACCAGCGATCAGCACATTTAGCTTTAGCAATTTCATGTGAATGAGGCAGCAATAGCTGCTGCTGTATAATAATAACAATGCTAAGCGCGTGCAATATTGAATATTACACAGCAAAATATTCTTATGTTGTTCAATTTATTAAACCGTTAGGTAAGTAACTGTTACAGCTGCGAAATTATTTGCTTATTGATAAATTTAAAATATCATTGCTTTATTCACTTTTGTCTGAGTCTTGTTAGTGACAACTTGTATAATTAAAAATAAAGTGCTTGTGAATTAAAAAATAATAAAAGAAATAGTAATTGTGCGTATTATACCTACATTATCGATTTAAAGAAATAAAATTTACAATATTAAAATGACTAACGCATTGAATGAGAATATTTCTCCGGTGAAAACAAGAAAAGCTGATGAAAAACAAAGACAAGTTGCTTTCATTGGACAGGTGTCACATCAAATTGTGGGAGCCAAGTTGCCGTCAAATAGACAAGTTTTAGAGGTGTTTTTCTATAATATGAGATTTGTTAAACTGACTGCAAAGAATAGTGCAGGGTTAACGATAGGTGCTGCTTTGATATTCTGGCAACATGCTCGCATACCAACCCGCGAGCCACATATGTAAATGTGCCAGCAAGCTTTTAAAATTGTACGAGGATTGGAAATCCTGCAATAAAATAAAAGTGGCAACTGGAATGCAGCAAAAATTTGATGGTTTCGTGGATGATCTCTTTGATATTGCAGCGGTCGATGCATTGATTATGGTGAAGAATCAAGAGGACAAAGATTTCTTGGAAATACAACGGCAAAAAGGACGGTCTGGTTCAATGATGGGCGTAGATATGAAATTTTCGCCGAAAGATAAAAGATCGAGATTAAGAAAAGAAAGAGAAGAAAAGCTGAAATTAAAAAACGAGAGAGAAGCAGTATTGCAACATATTGGTAGGCCATTTTATAATATTTGTAGTGAATATTCAATCTATAAAGTTGCTCCTAAAATTGATATAAAATTCTGTCTCCATTTAAGTTTGCTACGAAAGTGAAAATGAAGTTGAGCCAATGGAAGATGATGATTCTGACGATGTATTTGAAGTTGTCCCACCAAAAAACCCACGTTCCTCTGCAAAAACGCAATGGGTTACGCCACGGTTATGCGCTGCACTTGACAAAGAAAAAGGTTGAAAATGGATTTCAAATACGGCGATTGTTCTTAACATCTTTCCTATTTCAGGTGTCGGACAGATTGGCGATGCATATTTTAATGACAACGATAGAGACTTCGAAGATTGCTGTCGATAGTTTAGTCTTGAATCGTACTTCTCTGCAGCAGTTACGTTAAAGCAATCGAATAAATCAATATGGTGAAGCCAAATCTGAGTTCATGGAAATGGTATATAGTATAATGCATAAATATTTCAGTGAGTTTATGTATATCTGCTTTTTTCTGCATAAAACAGTTAAGTACTAACGATCGCTTGGTGGTTCACTGGGATGGGAAAATTTTGACTGATTTAGTTGGCCGATCAAAAGTGGACCGTATAGCAGTTCTTGTCAGGTACAATGGCACAGCTTAATTTTTGGGTGTTCCCAAAATTGAATCGGGTACTGGTAAAAGATTGCTGAAGCTGTCCATAACACTTTAGTAGAATGGGAAATTTCTGAAAAAGTTGTGGCATCACGCTTCGATACTATTTCTTCAAACACAAGCCTGGAACGAAGTGCTTGTGTTCTTTTGGATGATCTTCTTGGTCGAAAACTTTTTAAACTTGGTTGCCGTCATCATATCTACGAGATTGTGCTCAAAAACGTTTTTGATGGCCAAAGCAGTGCACCAGAAACTCTCATGTTCAACCGATTCGCTGACATATGGCACAATATTAAACAAAACGAATACAAGTGTGGTCTCGATGATCCACTAGTTTTCATAAAAATTGCTAACGATGAATGTGAGAAAACCAAGCTTTTTTGCCGCAACCAACTCAAAGGAACCCAAATTCGCAGTGATTATAAAGAACTGTTGGAACTAACCATGTCATTTCTTGGAGAAAATGTAGGCTCTTTTCACACATGTGGTGCAACATCGCATGCACGATTTATGGCGAAGGGAATCTATTGCATTCAAATGTTTCTCTTTCGTGACCAATTTCATTTGACTGCAAGAGAGCTCAATAGCTTTCGAGGTATTGCAATATTTATTGTAAAACTTTACATCAAAGCCTGGTACGGATGCACAAATGCTGTTGAATGCCCCAATCAGGATTTAAATTTTATACATGCCGCTTTCCAATTCTCTGAAATAGGTAAAGTCGTATCTGATGTCGTGATAGAGAAGACGAAGAATCACTTGTGGTATTTAACTCCAGAAATAGTGGGTCTTGCATTTTTTGATCCCAACGTATCATACACAATTAAAAAAAAAGGTGGATCGCTTGAACGCAAAGGATCCAATTGTTGCTTTTGTTAAATACCGCACTTTATCAAATATGGAACGTTTATTACAGTGCGATTTATCTGATTTCGTTTCATATAAATCAAAAGCTATGTTTTCAAATTTTGGACTGCAAACTGACTTTTTCAAACTCGACCAATCTCTGTGGGAGGGAAATTAAGAATTTCAAGCTGCCTCAGAATTCTTTTCAAAATTATTTGTTGTTAACGACGCTGCTGACCGTGGCGTTAAATTTATGAAGGATTATAATCGCGTTTTAACACGAGACGAAGAAGAGGCTCAATTTATGTTGCAAGCTGTTGACTCATATCGTAAAAAATATCCAACTCCTACAAAATCTGCATTGATTGAGTAGTAATATAAAATGTTTCAGTCATTTCATATTTATATTGATTTATTTTATTTAAAACTATACGAATATATATGTTAAATTATAAAAACCAGTGAAATTGCAATAAAACTGTCTTCGCTCAAACTTAAACAACTTTTGGGTCCACTAATATTTATCCGATCAGCTTCAAATTTTGTGTGTGGTTTTTTCAAACAAAAAGAAAACTTTTTCAGCCCGGTGCTTATTAAAACGAAATGGTCTTACCAAAATGGCCAGGCTAATGTATATATTTCAATTTCAATTTCAATTTCAATTTCAATATCAATTTCAATTTCAATTTCAATTTATTCGGTCTATGACATGATATGTCTTACAGACTAGCGGCACAATCAAATTAAAACTAAATATACAAAATTAACTTAAAACTAAAAACCAAATGTATGCGAAAAATAAAAAATAAAAAACTACCCACAACTAAAAAAAGATACTAAGTTTGTTAGCACACGAATTTTAAATACCAGGCGCAAGATGCTATTTAAAATAAACACCATTTACGGCAATAAGTCCCGTTAATATAATAATCTTCATTTTGAGAACTTAAACGACTTGTTAATAATTTCAATTTAAACAAAAACAAATTATTATACCTTGAATGTATTTTTCAAAATAGGATTTTCACCCATTTCGCTCTTTAATTAAATTCCTCTTTTCGAATTTGAGCGAATTTGCTATAAAATTCAATAAAATGCCGTGGTGGCGTGGTGGCGGGTTAGCTGAACCCGTTGCCAGATAGTGGTGCTATAAAAGCGACCGGCAACCAGTAAAACACTCTTACTCTTTTGATTTCTTTCATCACAGCGGCATTTCAGGTGAGTGACACTCTTCTATTGTGTATGCGAAAATCGAGGTTTCTTTACAGAAAATAAACGGCTTTTAAATACTGAACAGAATTTCTCTTATTTTTTATCTGTGTGTATGCACACAGTGGAATTGAAAAAGTTCAGGTAATTATCTGTCTTAAAGGATCGTCCCCCATTTTAAGATCCCCTTTTCCAGAATTCAAGAGGAATTCTGGACCCTACTCAACCCCGCCCTTAACATTATCTGTGATGGTTTGGATATTCTGGTGTAGCTGGGATGCTTTAAGACTTTAGCTAAGATTTTGATCTGGTTGATCATAGTATTTTATTACAAAAACTGGAAATGTTAGGTAAAAGGGACAAAGGACGTAGTCTAATAAACGATTATCTTTCGAGCTGAAAATAATATGCGGAATTGAATGGATCAAAAAGTAATTTAAAAACTATTACCTGTGATGTGCCCTAGGAAAGTGTCTTGGGTCCGTTATTGTTTAAGTTATACATAAACGACATTACCATTATGTCATTGCGATTTCTATCATTGCAACTCTTGAATTCTCGCGTTTATTCGATTTAGACCCCCTATAAATATATATTGAAGGTGGCGAGATCAAAGAAGTTGACTCAGTTAGCAGAATCCGGAGCGGTAACTCGGGCTTTGCACTCCACAAAAAACAGACGATCGGGATCGCGGATATGGATCTGGAACTCGGCCTTTCCAACCATGATCTTCAGCTCGGCAGCAGCGCCAACCAGGACTTTCCGCCTGCCACGAAATCACGGAAGGTCCTTGCGGATGATAAGACACCAAAGCAAATAGGATTAGTGGCCTCCCCAGAAATCTCCGACCTTCTAAAACAGTCTATCAAGGCGAAGTGCTGTGATTCCGCATACGCAACAGGCTGTTACGACACTCGCCTCAACGGCGGTTGTCAGGGTCGAGGCAAGAGGGTGCCTTCACCTGATTCGCGCCCCGACATCCATAATTTCTGCGGAATTAGGGCAAGACCCTGGTCTGAAAGACACATTTGTTGGCTTTTAAAGAGACTGCCTCCTACTTTTAAGGGGCAAACATGGATAGAATAAACAAATAGCTGTCCACGTCATTGGTCTGCTTAATTACTGGCGTATCACCCCTCCAACAACGACGACGAGAACTTGGCGTTTACCAACATACGGCTAGCGGTCTCAAAGTTCTACGCTTCATCACCATACGCCTGGTACTAGGAGGAAACGTATACCCAAAGATCCTTCTACCAGAGACACTCCCCAGCACATTTGGACTGCTTTCGGTTCACAGTACCATATTTGGGTAACGATGTCAGGGACGTGTACGTAGAGGTGACCGAAACCCCCATCTTCAGCCGAAGAAGGATAAGGTAAAAAAAAATATGTATATATATTTTTAAACAAAATAATTATCATATGTAACCATTTATAAAATGTGCGTGATGGCTGAACAGGTCTGTTGAATATGCTTGATGTGTTTGTACCAATACCCAGGAGTTTGCGAATAAAATTTAGACAATATCGGAATAACGATGTTATTGCTACGTTCTGCCTAACCCTTCCCTCGGTCAATATTTTCCTTTTCGCAGTATTCCTTGAAAGAATTTGACGTGAACGCAGTTCCGAGACCTGATGTACTACGTCTTGGATTACCGAGCTTGGCGCCTCAATCAATCTATAACATGGTCCTGGTTGGATACAGCCAAACAAACTTTGAGAAGGCATCTACAACGACAAAAATATAGGCGTATGACTTAGCGGTCTACTCCATCCGGCCTACATGATCCACATTGTAGGTACCCAAACATCTGTATTTTTTGTGCATTGCTATAATAAACCCCTCTTTATGCCACCCTTACTTTTCCCAATTATGCATTAAACACAACCTAGGATTACAGTGATTACTTTGTTATTAAGTTGAGGAATGTAGAAAAGTGACCCTGCCTATGCGTCATCTTAATTATTTCATCCCCATAGATTATGGAACAACTATAAGCTCCTTGATGGCATCTTTATGAAGGCTTAAGATAAACGCCTTTGTGGTTGTTTTTTTTATAATACTACACATACCGGTTTTACAAAGTTATCACCCCGCTGAGTCTGTTTCAATCTATGTATTACTGAGTATTCTTGCATCACACATACCCTATTCAAGGCGCCTGCATGTTTCATCTTTGATTCGCTTCGATGCTCAATTTGGTGGCCATAGTCCTGAAGGAGCTTAACCCAACTGCAATGTGCAATGTTCGTCGGCCAACTCAAATTTAGAATCTTACCTCAAAAGATAGGTCGGTTTGTTTACCTAATTTGTAGGCAAACCAAAGTCCAACCAACAAAAAGTGCAAAGTGCATCACAGCAACAATGAACATGAGTCAACAAAACCAGCGCAGACATTCACCGCAATCAGCAGGGGAACGCAACAAATACTTCTCCATTGTTGCTCCCAGCTCGCCACAACGCAACACCAACAAAAAGTCGGCCCAGTTAGCGATCACGACATCTCCTGCAAATCCAGCAAAAGCTGTCACCCCACCAGCAGATAACAGCCAATCACAGTCAATCATCGCGTCATCAATCGTAAGTACTGCAGTAGCTACCAACACTGCACAAAAAGCAGCAGAGGTTACGAGCAAAAGGCCGGCAGTGCAGACAGGCATTGATCGCTACGTGACGATCAAGCGCAAGGCAAGCCCTTCTAAAAGTGTACAGGGTGCAAAAAGGGCTAACACTAGCGATGGGAAAAAACTTTCACCCTTGGGTGATAATAGATTTTCAATCTTAAGTGTAGATAACGCAAGGTCAAAAACATCTGCAACGCAGGGTGCAACCAAAGTCGACAGTGCCAAGCCACCACCAATATATTTGCGTGAACGCAGCTCTAATGCACTTGTCGCCAATATTGCCCGCATCATTGGCACTAACAATTTCCACATTGTTCCTCTTAAAAAAGGAAACATTGATGAAACAAAAATTCAGATATACACTGAAATAAATTTCCGAGAAGTAGTTAATTTTTTATCCGCAAAAAATAAAAACTACTACTCATACCAATTAAAGAGTTCCAAGGGGCTAATGGTAGTAATAAAAGGAAAAGAAGCCTCATAAATAATATAGAACTATAGAACCACCAACTAGTGGGTTAGAGTCAATGATTTTAAATCTTACACAATGTATGTCACAGTTCATGACAACAATGCAAAGCATGATCCAGGGTTTGATTAAAGTCCAAACACAAATGCTACAATCCTTAATTAATAAAAAATGAATCAGCTTAAAATATGCTTATGGAATGCAAACGGTGTCAACCAGCATAAGTTAGATCTCAAACGATTCTTAACACAAAATTATGTGGACGTTATGCTTATATCAGAAACCCATCTAACAAACAAGTATAACTTTAATATACCTGGATACACATTTTATAACACAAACCACACAGATGGTAAAGCTCATGGTGGAACAGCAGTGCTTATAAGAAGCAGGCTAAAGCATCATTCATTAGAACCTTTTAGTACGAATTACTTATATGCAAGCCACTTCAATATGCCTTATAAATCGTGGCACTGATCTGAAAATTTCAGCAATTTACTGCCCGCCGCGCTTCTCAATTACAGACAAACAATTCAAAGAATTTTTTAACACATTGGGTGATCGGTTCTTGGCAGGTGGAGATTATAACGCCAAACATCCTTACTGGGGTTCACGCCTTGTGAACCCGAAAGGTCGGCAGCTTTATAACACTATAATTGATAAGTGAACACGTCTTGACTTTGTGTCACCTAGACAGCCAACTTATTGGCCAACAGATGTTAAGAAAATGCCTGACTTAATTGATTTTGCAGTCATTAAGAATATTGATAGAAGTATGATAACTGCCGAAACCTGGCCTGATCTGTCTTCGGATCACTCACCAGTTATGATCACATTATATGAACAGCCATATAAAATCGAAAATTTTTCCCAATTGACATCGCATAAAACAAATTGGCTGAAATATAAAAAATTTATCAGTAGCCATGTTCAAACAAATTTCAAAATTAAGAATGGGGAGGATATTGATGACAGTATTAACGTTCTGAACTCCTTGCTTATAACGCTCTTTAATTAAATTCCTCTTTTCGAATTTGAGCGAATTTGCTATAAAATTCAATAAAATGCCGTGGTGGCGTGGTGGCGGGTTAGCTGAACCCGTTGCCAGATAGTGGTGCTATAAAAGCGACCGGCAACCAGTAAAACACTCTTACTCTTTTGATTTCTTTCATCACAGCGGCATTTCAGGTGAGTGACACTCTTCTATTGTGTATGCGAAAATCGAGGTTTCTTTACAGAAAATAAACGGCTTTTAAATACTGAACAGAATTTCTCTTATTTTTTATCTGTGTGTATGCACACAGTGGAATTGAAAAAGTTCAGGTAATTATCTGTCTTAAAGCATCGTCCCCCATTTTAAGATCCCCTTTTCCAGAATTCAAGAGGAATTCTGGACCCTACTCAACCCCGCCCTTAACATTATCTGTGATGGTTTGGATATTCTGGTGTAGCTGGGATGCTTTAAGACTTTAGCTAAGATTTTGATCTGGTTGATCATAGTATTTTATTACAAAAACTGGAAATGTTAGGTAAAAGGGACAAAGGACGTAGTCTAATAAACGATTATCTTTCGAGCTGAAAATAATATGCGGAATTGAATGGATCAAAAAGTAATTTAAAAACTATTACCTGTGATGTGCCCTAGGAAAGTGTCTTGGGTCCGTTATTGTTTAAGTTATACATAAACGACATTACCATTATGTCATTGCGATTTCTATCATTGCAACTCTTGAATTCTCGCGTTTATTCGATTTAGACCCCCTATAAATATATATTGAAGGTGGCGAGATCAAAGAAGTTGACTCAGTTAGCAGAATCCGGAGCGGTAACTCGGGCTTTGCACTCCACAAAAAACAGACGATCGGGATCGCGGATATGGATCTGGAACTCGGCCTTTCCAACCATGATCTTCAGCTCGGCAGCAGCGCCAACCAGGACTTTCCGCCTGCCACGAAATCACGGAAGGTCCTTGCGGATGATAAGACACCAAAGCAAATAGGATTAGTGGCCTCCCCAGAAATCTCCGACCTTCTAAAACAGTCTATCAAGGCGAAGTGCTGTGATTCCGCATACGCAACAGGCTGTTACGACACTCGCCTCAACGGCGGTTGTCAGGGTCGAGGCAAGAGGGTGCCTTCACCTGATTCGCGCCCCGACATCCATAATTTCTGCGGAATTAGGGCAAGACCCTGGTCTGAAAGACACATTTGTTGGCTTTTAAAGAGACTGCCTCCTACTTTTAAGGGGCAAACATGGATAGAATAAACAAATAGCTGTCCACGTCATTGGTCTGCTTAATTACTGGCGTATCACCCCTCCAACAACGACGACGAGAACTTGGCGTTTACCAACATACGGCTAGCGGTCTCAAAGTTCTACGCTTCATCACCATACGCCTGGTACTAGGAGGAAACGTATACCCAAAGATCCTTCTACCAGAGACACTCCCCAGCACATTTGGACTGCTTTCGGTTCACAGTACCATATTTGGGTAACGATGTCAGGGACGTGTACGTAGAGGTGACCGAAACCCCCATCTTCAGCCGAAGAAGGATAAGGTAAAAAAAAATATGTATATATATTTTTAAACAAAATAATTATCATATGTAACCATTTATAAAATGTGCGTGATGGCTGAACAGGTCTGTTGAATATGCTTGATGTGTTTGTACCAATACCCAGGAGTTTGCGAATAAAATTTAGACAATATCGGAATAACGATGTTATTGATACGTTCTGCCTAACCCTTCCCTCGGTCAATATTTTCCTTTTCGCAGTATTCCTTGAAAGAATTTGACGTGAACGCAGTTCCGAGACCTGATGTACTACGTCTTGGATTACCGAGCTTGGCGCCTCAATCAATCTATAACATGGTCCTGGTTGGATACAGCCAAACAAACTTTGAGAAGGCATCTACAACGACAAATATATAGGCGTATGACTTAGCGGTCTACTCCATCCGGCCTACATGATCCACATTGTAGGTACCCAAACATCTGTATTTTTTGTGCATTGCTATAATAAACCCCTCTTTATGCCACCCTTACTTTTCCCAATTATGCATTAAACACAACCTAGGATTACAGTGATTACTTTGTTATTAAGTTGAGGAATGTAGAAAAGTGACCCTGCCTATGCGTCATCTTAATTATTTCATCCCCATAGATTATGGAACAACTATAAGCTCCTTGATGGCATCTTTATGAAGGCTTAAGATAAACGCCTTTGTGGTTGTTTTTTTTATAATACTACACATACCGGTTTTACAAAGTTATCACCCCGCTGAGTCTGTTTCAATCTATGTATTACTGAGTATTCTTGCATCACACATACCCTATTCAAGGCGCCTGCATGTTTCATCTTTGATTCGCTTCGATGCTCAATTTGGTGGCCATAGTCCTGAAGGAGCTTAACCCAACTGCAATGTGCAATGTTCGTCGGCCAACTCAAATTTAGAATCTTACCTCAAAAGATAGGTCGGTTTGTTTACCTAATTTGTAGGCAAACCAAAGTCCAACCAACAAAAAGTGCAAAGTGCATCACAGCAACAATGAACATGAGTCAACAAAACCAGCGCAGACATTCACTGCAATCAGCAGGGGAACGCAACAAATACTTCTCCATTGTTGCTCCCAGCTCGCCCCAACGCAACACCAACAAAAAGTCGGCCCAGTTAGCGATCACGACATCTCCTGCAAATCCAGCAAAAGCTGTCACCCCACCAGCAGATAACAGCCAATCACAGTCAATCATCGCGTCATCAATCGTAAGTACTGCAGTAGCTACCAACACTGCACAAAAAGCAGCAGAGGTTACGAGCAAAAGGCCGGCAGTGCAGACAGGCATTGATCGCTACGTGACGATCAAGCGCAAGGCAAGCCCTTCTAAAAGTGTACAGGGTGCAAAAAGGGCTAACACTAGCGATGGGAAAAAACTTTCACCCTTGGGTGATAATAGATTTTCAATCTTAAGTGTAGATAACGCAAGGTCAAAAACATCTGCAACGCAGGGTGCAACCAAAGTCGACAGTGCCAAGCCACCACCAATATATTTGCGTGAACGCAGCTCTAATGCACTTGTCGCCAATATTGCCCGCATCATTGGCACTAACAATTTCCACATTGTTCCTCTTAAAAAAGGAAACATTGATGAAACAAAAATTCAGATATACACTGAAATAAATTTCCGAGAAGTAGTTAATTTTTTATCCGCAAAAAATAAAAACTACTACTCATACCAATTAAAGAGTTCCAAGGGGCTAATGGTAGTAATAAAAGGAATTGAAGCCTCAGTAAATTCCGATGAAATAAAAGAAGCGCTTGGGGAACAAGGGTTTGCTGCTAAGTCAGTTATTAATATAATAAACAAAAATAAAATACCGCAACCCATGTACAAAATAGAGCTTATGCCTGGCTCTGTTCAATTAAAAAAGAACGAAACACACCCGATTTACAAATTAAAATATTTGTTACATCGTAGAGTCACAGTTGAAGAACCATTAAAAAGAAATGGTCCAGTGCAATGTACTAATTGCCAAGAATTTGGCCACACGAGATCTTACTGCACCTTGCGCACTGTATGCGTAGTTTGTGGAGATCTTCACCACTCTTCCGAGTGTAGTAAAAAGAGGGAAGATGTACTCTCAAAAAAATGCAGTAATTGCGGCGGTAACCCCACCGCAAACTATAGAGGCTGCCCAGTCTATAAAGACCTTAAAATAAAGCTTGCTCAAGGTATTCAAGCAAAACGCAACCAAATTCCAATTACACCTAATTTGGCAAATACTAATAAGGTCACAAGTAATATCATTGGTTCGAGTATCCCCAATAATTTTGCAAATACAATATCTTATGCCAATATTTTAAAAGCGAATGCTGTAAATGCTAATCCAAGCATAGTTAATACCCATGCGACACAAAATGCTAACCCATGCATAAATAATATAGAAAAAGTATCCCCAAGCACCACACCAACTAGTGGGTTAGAGTCAATGATTTTAAATCTTACACAATGTATGTCACAGTTCATGACAACAATGCAAAGCATGATCCAGGGTTTGATTAAAGTCCAAACACAAATGCTACAATCCTTAATTAATAAAAAATGAATCAGCTTAAAATATGCTTATGGAATGCAAACGGTGTCAACCAGCATAAGTTAGATCTCAAACGATTCTTAACACAAAATTATGTGGACGTTATGCTTATATCAGAAACCCATCTAACAAACAAGTATAACTTTAATATACCTGGATACACATTTTATAACACAAACCACACAGATGGTAAAGCTCATGGTGGAACAGCAGTGCTTATAAGAAGCAGGCTAAAGCATCATTCATTAGAACCTTTTAGTACGAATTACTTATATGCAAGCCACTTCAATATGCCTTATAAATCGTGGCACTGATCTGAAAATTTCAGCAATTTACTGCCCGCCGCGCTTCTCAATTACAGACAAACAATTCAAAGAATTTTTTAACACATTGGGTGATCGGTTCTTGGCAGGTGGAGATTATAACGCCAAACATCCTTACTGGGGTTCACGCCTTGTGAACCCGAAAGGTCGGCAGCTTTATAACACTATAATTGATAAGTGAACACGTCTTGACTTTGTGTCACCTAGACAGCCAACTTATTGGCCAACAGATGTTAAGAAAATGCCTGACTTAATTGATTTTGCAGTCATTAAGAATATTGATAGAAGTATGATAACTGCCGAAACCTGGCCTGATCTGTCTTCGGATCACTCACCAGTTATGATCACATTATATGAACAGCCATATAAAATCGAAAATTTTTCCCAATTGACATCGCATAAAACAAATTGGCTGAAATATAAAAAATTTATCAGTAGCCATGTTCAAACAAATTTCAAAATTAAGAATGGGGAGGATATTGATGACAGTATTAACGTTCTGAACTCCTTGCTTATAACAGCTGTCACAGTAGCTACTCCAAAGTCTGTATCTGATACAAGTTTTTCCCACAAAAAAACGAACAGTCGAATCGAACACCTTGTTATAGAAAAACGAAAACTCCGAAGAGAGTGGCAGAATTCTAGATCGCCTACAGCAAAACTTAAACTCAAAAGAGCGGAGAAAATACTGAAACAAGCCCTTAAACATGAGAGGAGCAAAATACTAATGTTTTCATTAAAAAGCTAACCCCCAATGGTCTCCAAAAAAAATCATTATGGAGTGCGAACAAAAATATCAAGCCGCCAGTGAAGCCTGAAATGCCTCTTAGAAAAGAAAATGGCTCTTGGGCGCGTAGCTCAGAAGAAAAGGCTAAATGCTTCGCGCAACATCTTGAAAAGGTATTTCATCCCAACTCGGTTTCAACATGTTCTCCACTCACACCTCAATGTAGTAGTATAAGTACAAACCCAATTTTTACAACAATCTCTGAAATCGAAGAAATAAGACAAACTCTAGACCCAAAAAAATCTCCTGGCTATGACCGAATCACTCCAAAAATGTTAATGGAATTGCCTAGTAGTGCTATCACCTACATATCCATTATTTTCAACTCGATATTTAAACTTGGATACTTTCCGAAAGCATGGAAAAGGTCTCAAATTATTATGATTCTTAAACCCGGCAAAAACGCAACTCTGCCATCGTCATACAGACCAATTAGCTTACTGCCCTGTATCTCAAAGTTGTTTGAAAAAATATTACTACGTAAAATTACTCCTGTTCTCAAAAACCATAATATCATACCTACTCACCAATTTGGCTTTCCAGAGAAGCATGGTACAATAGAACAAGTAAACCGTATTACCAATGAGATAAGAACGGCATTTGAACACAGAGAATATTGTTCCGCAATTTTTCTGGATGTATCCCAAGCATTCGATAAAGTTTGGCATGAAGGGCTTATACATAAAATTACAAAGCTACTGCCACCAAGCTTCCATAGCATTCTTAATTCGTACCTCTCTAACAGATGGTTTACAATAAAAATGAATGATTACATATCAGAAGAGTTTCCAATAAAGGCTGGCGTTCCTCAGGGCAGCGTCCTTGGTCCAACATTATATCTTATATTCACATCTGATATCCCTACTAGCAGTTCATTGCTAACTTCAACCTTCGCGGATGATACTGCCATAATATGCAGAAACAAATGTCCAGTAGAAGCTTCAAAACTCTTACAAAACCACCTAAAACATATCGAGGAGTGGTTAGAGATGTGGCGTATTAAAATAAATGAACGAAAATCGAAGCATGTGACCTTCACACTTAAGCCAAAAACGTGCCCATCTATAACATTAAACAAAGTCATAATTCCCCAGGATAAAAATGTTACATATCTTGGTATGCACCTAGACCGGCGCCTCACTTGGAAAAATCATATTATCGCTAAAAAGATACAAATAAATTTGAAAAGATCCGAACTACATTGGCTGTTGAATCGAAAGTCTGCATTAAACCTAGACTATAAGGTTCTTTTGTAGATATAATTCAATCCTAAAGCCTATATGGATGTATGGTATACAGCTATGGGGATCTGCCTGTGCTAGTAGTATCGATATTATACAGAAGTCACAATCAAAAATCCTAAGAATGTTAACAGCAGCACCTTGGTACATAAAGAACTCGAATATTCATAAAGATCTTGAAATACCCACAGTCAAAGATGAAATCAATAGCAGCAGAGCAAAATACCTCGATAAACTGCAATCGCACCCGAACCCGCTTGCAAATGCTCTAGCACATTGAACTTACAAATCACGTCTGAAAACGAACAATCGTCCAGCCTTTTGATGAAGATTCACGGAACTATCGGAGCCCTATATAAGGGCTAACAAGCAGATAATATTAGTTTAAGATTCGAAAACTTGTTGTTAGGCTTTAGTATTTAAGCGATTCAATAAATAAATATATGTTTAAATAAAAAAAACAAAAAAGATAGGTAAGTGATTTGGCTTATACAGCATTATTGTTTCATAAATATTGTCAAAAAAATCTGAACAAATTCATTTCTGATCAGCTGTATGTTTTTCGTAATAAGCTCTGGAATGATAAACTTTCTTCGTTAGATCCTGCGTCAAAGCCTTTCTGGAAAATTGCTAAGCTTTTGAAACGTAAACAGCAACCAATACCCACGCTTCTTCATAATGGCATCTCATATTCCAACAACAGATAACGTTATTTTTTACCCCTGGAAAGATAACGATACGTCATAATGACGTATCTCCTTTTAATGGATTTTATGCTTCCTAAAAATATAAAAATTGTTTGTTTTTTAACTGAGATCATTTATTTCATTCATTTTCAGTCCATTTTGAAACATGTAATCATAAAATTAAAGATAATATACAATTTATAAAGCAATTCATTTTTTTTCATAAAAAGTAGCAAAAATAAGGCAGTCTTCAGAAAAAGGTACAATTTTCGTTCTTAAATCTAGGTTAACAAATTTTTTTTATTTTGTTTACAAAATAACTCTTTGTATATTGTTTTAGAACAAAAAAAAATAAAGTCAAGCAGTATTATATGCACGCGTTGCAAACTCGATTCTGGTGCTCCCCACACACGTGCGTTTTGCCCTTAACACATTCTTTTTTCGACATGCGTCTTATTTTGGAAGGACAAAAACCGCAGTATTTTCTTTTTTTCGGATTGCTACTACCTTCGGGATCATTCCCCAGGGACCGTAAATAACTGTTATTTTTGCAAATTTGTTTGAAAAAATCAACATGAAGGAGTGTTCGGAAATATATGATGTAGTATATCAAAATTGTCGTATTTTAAATATCTATTAATTCGTGTAATAAACCTAAATTTTATAATTTTTATATTTTCCATCAAATTTAAGAGTTATTCCATAAGTTCTATATTTGCTCGCATAATAACACTTACTTTTTGAGTTTTATTTTTCCTTCAATAAATAACACTTATGAAATGAGTTTTATTTTTCGCTCAAGAAATAAAACTCATGTGATGAGTTTTATTTTTCTGTTGTAAAATAAAACTCATCTTGTAAGTTTTATTCATCGTTCAAAAATAATTGTTATTTTGTAAGTTTTACTAAACACTCACTGGTCTTAGTAATCGTATTCTTATTACAGACATCCACCCGCAGAAATAAGTAAACAGTGATATTATTTACAATATTGGCCATGTTTTTCATGTTTAATATTTTTCGTACATTTTTTACGAAATGTTTTTCTTGAATAAATGGATGGATTTATTACAGAAGAGTTAAACTTTTTTTAATTTTTGTTAACTTTTAAAAACATCAGTTTCTGTAAGGCCTTAGCCGATAAATTATACCGTAGATCGCTCAAAATAAGTTTTAAAGCTGAAAATGACCTTTCAACACTAGCTTGTGTTGCAGGTACACTGTGTACAATTTTGGCTAATTGGTACAAATGCAGAAATGCCATTTCACGGGCTCGACTGATGACTTCACTTGATTGCTCATGAACTAAGAAATCTTTAACTGCGAGCTGGAGAGTATGCGCAGCGCATTTAATTGACGAAATAGTGTGAATGTTAATATTCTTTACAAATTCCCCACCATCCATTTCGCCGTCTATATTAAAAACCTGCACTTTATTATATTAAATTTAAACGGGGTACAAAACTGCATAACTGAAAAGTTTCGGAACATTCTGATACAGAATTTTAAAATATTGTTGAACATGTTTTGAAACTTGTTGGATTTTACTATAGTTTTATATAAAATGTACGAAAAATATTAAACATGAAAAACATGGCCAATATTGTAAATAATATCACTGTTTACTTATTTCTGCGGGTGGATGTATGTAATAAGAATACGATTTCTAAGCCCAGTGAGTGTTTAGTAAAGCTTACAAAATAACAATTATTTTTGAACGATGAATAAAACTTACAAGATGAGTTTTATTTTACAACAGAAAAATAAAACTCATCACATAAGTTTTATTTCTTGAGCGAAAAATAAAACTAATTTCATAAGTGTTATTTATTGAAGGAAAAATAAAACTCAAAAAGTAAGTGTTATTATGCGAGCGAATATAGAACTTATGGAATAATTCTTTAATTTGATGGAAAAATATAAAAATCAGAACATAACAATTATATAATGATTTTTTCGATTTAGCTTATAACTGTTACGGTCCCTGTCATTCCCAATATCAATTGGGTCTTCTTGTTGGGTAGCACTGACTCCGTCGCCGGAATTTTCTAAAGCGACTTCAATAGTGTTGCGCAAAGTTCTTGACAATTTGGGTACTTCAAGTCTTTTTTTCATCCATGGATTTATTAGCGAAGCAGAGAGTTTTTTCATATAATCCTTACGGGTTAAAGGTTTCTGGTTAATACTTATCATGTTATGTCACTAATCTAGTAAGCCGAACACAAAAAAGCAAATAAAACATACATGCGATTGAAAAACCAAAAAGTCACACTAAAGATAACGATACGTCTTTTCGACGTACGATTTGATCATAACTCAGATAAGAAAATACTCACCCCAAAAAATCAACCACCACCAATAAGCTGCTGGTACCGACTGAGATAAATGAGCGCAAGAAGTTACTCAGTAAACAAATAAAAGTGTGAGAGCGTAAAAAAAAATGTGTACGTCGTTTCGACGTACGTTATCTTTCTAGGGTTAACAAGTTCCCTCTCTGACGCAAATACTATTAATAGCGTACATAAAACTATATCGGATGCATATGTATCTGCCCCAACTATCAACCCACCTATGTTAAATGCAGGTGTCGTCGCAGACTTAATAAAATCTCTTAAAATTTCGAAAAGTTCTGGTCCTGACAAAATTTCAAAAGCATGTGTAAAATTTTTTTCTAGGAAAATCATCTCGTTCTTAGTTATGTCTTAAATTGTTGTCTTCGACTTGGCTACTTTCCAAATTGTTGTAAAGTTGCAAAAATCATTGCTCTGCTCAAACCTGGTAAACGTATTAACAGCCCAGACAGTTATCGACCCATTAGTTTACTTAACGCTTTTTCAAAAATATTTGAAAAAATTATTAAGTCCAAGCTAATTATCCATCTTGAAGACAATCATACATACATTGCAAGATATAAAATTTGGGTTTCGCTCAGGACACAACTGCTGTCATCCCCTGGTTAGAATAAAAAGCTTTGTAAAGAAATCATTCACAGAGCATAAGTCTGTTGACATGGTTTTACTAGATGTTCAGGCTGCATTTGACACGGTGTCGGGCGATGGCTTGATTTATAAACTCGGTTCTGTTCTTAAATTAGTCAAATATTTCGAAAAATCGAAAATTCAAATCATCATATCTAAAACTAATGCAAACTTTTTCACGCGGAAAAGGCTATGAATGCTGAATGCGTATCCAAGAATACATTTAATTTCTTCTCAAAATCAACACATTCCGATAATGATATCATTAAAAATTTATTGCCTTAATAAGCACTAGTATTTAGTTTTTGTTGTAAGTAATTAGTAAATAATATTAAACTGTCCTAAAGGTTTTTTTTAAATTTTTCTTGTAAATAGCTATCGTAATCAAAACCCTGTATGTATTTATAATAAACATTTATTATTTAGTTGTAAAGAGAATATTTTCTCTAATCTGTACAGTATCTCATTTATTGCATTCACCAAATGTAACAATTTTTTTTTATTTGATTAAACTTGTATTTGATTTGATTTGATACTTGTTAATTTTAGGGGAGCGCAAATCACAAAATAACTATTTTTACCGAAACTTACGGATTGCGTATTGCTTGCTCGAATTTAGTTGCCACGCCGGTTTCTCGATCACATTTGACAAATTCTTTATTCTTCTCTTCTACCTATACCTAATACTTAATATTTAGTTTACAGAAATTTTGTATGTTTGTACTTAAAATTAGCGTACGGTAAATCCGTACCTGCAACGGTGAAAAATTCATTGTTTGTGTGTATATGTATATGTAATTGTTTGCTGAGCTACTTATATAGGTGATTATGTACATATCTTTATATGTTTTGATTTTATGTTTTAATTTGTGTTTAGGTAATAAGTATGGTGAGCATTTAATAAGGTATTGCACAATGAGGTAAGTACATTGACATTAATTTAGGTTCTATTTCATTTAAAATTTCAGGTTTATTTTCAGTTTATCATCTGTTTCGACAGGCTGTTTAAGCATATGTACATCTTTGAGCTATTCTCAACAGGTACATAAAAAATCCATTTACTAATGGAGTGTCGAGAAAATATGAGCTGGCTGAAGTTTCTCGATCTCATCATCCATCAACGGCATTTGAAAACTGTTGCACACAATCGTAGCATTTAAAAGTCTGTAATCGCAACAGAGTCGTTTACCACCATCCTTCTTGGACACAACTATGCTGAATAATTTCTTCTTCTAACCAGCCAGCAACCTGTTCATCTACAAACTTTTTGTCAGCGTACGTTATACGCCTTGGCCTCTCAAAAACAGGGATATCATTGATCAGCACTATTTTCATTGCAATTTGAATACCCGCACTTTCATCGGCTTATACTTATAAATGGTGATTAACTCCTTTTCCCTATTAGCATAAACCACCTGCAAATGCGATAAGTTTACCTCCAGTTCTTTTCTTTTGGTTTGATTATTTAATATTAGAATAAATTAAAAAATATTACTGTGAAAAATAAAATTTCGCGTCCACTTCTTAGGTAAGGGCATCTTCGTAAATCATGCACTCTATTTTCTTTACATGACTAAGGTTTGGCCGATAATTAACATAACTTGTTTTCACCATTATATTTACAATAGTTCAGACTGACATTCTATTTTTTTTGTGGTCTCTTTACATTTCTTGTATTATATTTTTAATATTTCTTGCAATTTCTTGTCTTTCAGATTTATGCTATAATAAAAAATATCAGCATTGGATGCCCTAAATACAGATCAGGTGAACTGTAATTTCCTTTCTCGTTAAAAACTTGTCTAACTCTTTTAATCAAATGATCAGCTATATTATATCGCTTTGATAGAGATAATTTCTTCGATATTTCGCAAATAAGTCCGGCTGAAAATAATCAGAAATTGAGTAATAAATTTTTTAAAAACTCACTATCGGACTACTATTGTACGGGTAAATCAAATTCTCCTTCAAAGATGTTATATAATAATCTTATTTTTCCGCAAGCCGCAAATTTTCTATTTCCATTATTTCCTTCCGTATCCTTGCGCCGTAATAAATGCTGCGTCGAGTGTTAACTTCAGTAACCTTTTTTAAGGGTGAAATGGTTGATGCATTAAAGCCAAGTTCCTCATTAAGTTTTTGAAAATCATAATTGCATGCCTTCGGCGCATAAGATTCGTCTTAAGCTGTGTTTCTAATGAAATGGCATTGAATTCAGAAATTCTGTGCAACAATCACGCTGTCAAAATGGAGAAAAACAATACTTAAATTTTTTGATCATAACTCCCAAAACAAAAAAAATTTCGCGATTTTGCCTGAATAAAGATTAAACCATCTATTTATTGACAAACAGTTTTAGCGAAAAATACAATTTTTGAAGAAAAATGGTTTGTTTATTGTTAGGCAAATAAAAAATCGCGAAATTTTGCGGTTATACACATTCAAACAAAAAAGTGTCCAAATCCATTAATTTTCACAAAAGTTATGTTAGTTTCAAAAAAAAAGTTCCCGCGAGTCACAAGAAAACGGCAAACACCATAACTTCTAAAAATGGAAGAAAAACTTTCTTTCATCCAAGGGAAAAAATACGTGTCCCCTTAAATCAACCAAAAAACAATACATTGAAGTTTTACCAAAATACAAAAATGTGACCTGCGCCATTGATTTGAAACGGAAAGCGTCAAATGTAATTTATGGTTTATATTTAAATACATTTTTTACAATTTCGCTTCGATCCATTCCACCTCAGTCGTCACATAACCAATTACAAATCAGTTATATACGAACCAAGGTGTATCCATAGAATGTGATAGCAAGATAACCTAAGCGAATCCGCTGTGTATTTTGTTTGTGTAATTTTGTGAGCACAATGTCAAAATCTGAATTCGCCCAGTATACTTATGTATTTTGTTTGTGTAATTTTGCGAGCAAAATGTCAAAAATCTGTATTCGCCCTGGAGTGTCATGCCAAAATCTGGCATAGCAAATGTAGAAATTTAAAAGAAAACATTGACAAAATTTGAAAACAAATCAAAAAAGTTAATGAAAAATCGTGTTTTTGTGTTGAATGGTCGGACCGGCATGTGTACCAATGGGAGTCGGTGGCTCTCTGCAGCGAGGGCCTTCCATGGTTGACAATACCAGCGGACCAATTGGGCCACTTTCCACTGTAGGAGGTGGAGGTATGATGGGCGGTGTACCACCTCCGCAATCAGCCCAAAGTGGCGGTATGCCACCATCTCCGAGCCCAGCACAAATACAAAAAATTCCAGATAACAATTGTGTACAAAACAATTGAAGAATTTTAAACTAAATTTGGGTAAAGCGCAACTTACTCAAACTGCGCATACTCTGAGTGCTCCATTGTGAAACTCATGCACTCAGGTTGTGGGTCTGGTATTTTATGTGCTTCCCAATCAATATTTGGCATTTGGAAGTTTGTTACATCGACGGCCATTCTGAATTTAAAATAAAAGTAGCCTAACATCCTTTCTTTTGGATAAAAACATTACACGTTACCTGGGTTGTGAGTTGAATCCAGAATCAGATGCCAACATGCAGTTAGAGCTGGAACCACACACGGATTCTGCATATGGAACAGCTTTTGGTAGTAATCTAGCCATCTTTCCACCGCACACCTTATCCGCATCCAAGAAATGGTCTCCGCATATAAGGTCCTTACTCTCTAACTGCAGTTGGCACGACCTGGACTACACCAAACGAATCGATTCCTCTTTTGGAACCTGGAAAAACGGTCCAGTTTCGCGTTTCACTTTTTTTTTGCACAAGGCACACTTTCCCATTTTATTTTTAAATTTTTATTAGCTTTACTTCAATAAATATAATTTTTCAGCTCACAAATTTCACACAAATTTCACTTTTACTTTGATCGTATAAATAGAAATTAAAAATATAAACAAACAACAGAAGCGAATTGGGAAAGAAGAACAAGCAATCAGCTGATTGGATAACACCACCTTGTATAAATTCGCCTTGATACGAACACTAAAACGAAATGTCAAGGCGAATTCATATAAGGTGTAGTTACTATAACAGCCTATTTGATTTTTTTTATTCAGCTACATGTATTTTGTTTTTGCGTATGAACTTTCAAAAGACGTAAAAGCAAAAACAAAATGTATGTAAATTTTGACAACTCTTACGCAGAAGAGTAAAACACGTCAAGTGGACCCCCCATTTTCCACTTGATCATCGAATTTGAATGTGAGTATTTTTTCATAAAGTAGTCACCATGAACAAATAGTCCCCCGCCCAGTTTTTTTAAATTTTAATTTTAACAACAATTTTTTTTTAATTGAAAATTTTTACTACTTTTAGTTAAAAAATTAATAATTAAAAAACTATTGGTGATTTTTTGATAAAATTTTCAGGAGTTATAGTTCAATACTTGTACTTTGAGAAAATATGCATGAATTTTAATTATTTTTATTTGTTCATATTGTTTATTAACTTTTAAGTTAACAAATGAAAATTTTAATGACTTCTCCCTCAAAAAATAAAAATTTTTTTTCAGTATTTTGCAATAAACATTTAAGTAACGAAATCCGCAAAAAAATTTGACTGATCGTGATTAGATTAAGCAAAAAAAATTTTTTTATGACGGGCGGTCAGCGCTGCCGGTATAGCGCGCTGCCGCGTATCATTGACTTACCTTTAGATTTACTCCGTTATTATAAGTAAGGAATAATAGTTAATGTTTTAATTAAAAATATCATTATATTATAGTTAATTTTATTTAAACAAATGACAGAGATAATAAATCATATATTTTTTTTATAAATAAAAAACAAAGAAGTTAAATAATTTTTAAATTAATTCTATAACTCATACTTATTGCTTTATTCCTTTTTTTTTAAACTTTATTGGTAACGATTTTAAGGGCTTTGGAGAAAACTTTGCACTCGAGTGATGTATTATTAACAGCTCTGTAATGGTGATATTGGCGTGTATTTTTTATAGTTACACATTGGTCATAACGAGATTTGAACTTCTTCTCTTGGGAGTCGTGATCTTCTTGGGAGCAAAAACCAAAGTTAATTTTTTTAAATGCATTCTTACCCCATTCAAATAATGAAGTTGCATTCCCGTTGAAGACTTGCACGAAAAGCTTGCCTTTTAAAACTTCCTGCCAGACCATCACATGCCCCTTTCCCGTGAGAAGTCGCAAAAAAATTCCATTCCGCGTTCACGATAAAGTCCTTTTTATGATTTATTAAATTCACGAAATTATATTTATTTTTGTACTGAGAAGCAGCTCCGTCCGAAAAGTAGGAAATTTTTTAATCTTATCTGCTCCAAACTTATTTTTTAGAAATTCAATAAGTTTAAAATTAAAAAGGTAAACAGAGCTCTCGTCGTGACTAACTTTTTCCGAAATAACGACGTAGGTTATATGTTTCATTTCTCCATTTTCTCTATAATACACAACGTAAGGATGAATTGTAGCCTGACTGTTATTCCAATGATGAGATTGAATGGCATTTTGAACAGAAAATGTATAATTTTCAGAAAAATCGAGGCAAACGATAAATTCTCCATCCTCAACAGATTCCTTCTTGTCAGTAAAATATGACGCTTGAGATCGTGCAAGAAAATCATGTCTTAATAATTCAGGCCATTCTTGTCTTATTTTTTTTTTGCTGTTGTCACCATGCGTTTGGAAACTTTAAACTCTCTTCTTATCATTTTCATCGACCAATCTGTAGGAAGCGTAGTCAAAACCTGAATTTTATCAGCTCTACTAGTTTTATCATTAAAAGCAGATTTAAAGTTATTAAGCAAAAGCTCTTTTGGATCAGTTTCATTATTTATATTGTTAATATTATCTGTAAATTTCCTCACAACATTTGTTAAAACTTTTTGACATTCTTTATCACTCGAGACTCTCTTGATTTTGATTGGAGATTCACCAATTTCCGTTAATAATTTATTAACCTTATCAATTTTTAATTTGTTATCTACCGGTTTGCATTGAAAAGTGGGATCATTTTCTACATCGATCTGCATTCACCGATAATTCACCAAGAATTTCAGGTTTTCGACCAAAATAAATAGTCCGTTCACATGAATTGCACATATAATTGCCAATAAATCTTTGAAAACGTGAGCGCGATTTTTTGTTATTAAAACTAAGTTTTTAATGACTTTTTTATGATTTTTTTTGTTAAATGGATTGCAGCATTTATTTACGCGGCTCATCTTTAATTTTTAACGAAAATACGAACACCAATAAAGTTCAATACAGTAATAAAACTTCAAACTAATTCGGAAGAAACAAATTAATTTTAGAACAATACTGACATGAACTGACATGGCTCATAGGGAATAACAAATGAATAAAATAACTAAACGCTATTTTTTTTTCCAACTTTGGGTAACTAGTAACATATTTTTTTTTTTTTTTTAAATTAACAATATACTTAAAAAAACTAATATAATTACGATTCGTAAAGTTTTTTAAAAACAATAAATAAAATAAATAGCAAAATACTGCTAGAATGTTTTTTATTTATAAAAAAAATATATGATTTATTATCTCTGTCATTTGTTTAAATAAAATTAACTATAAAATAATGATATTTTTAATTAAAACATTAACTATTATTCCTTACTTATAATAACGGAGTAAATCTAAAGGTAAGTCAATGATACGCGGCAGCGCGCTATACCGGCAGCGCTGACCGCCCGTCATAAAAAAATTTGTTTTGCTTAATCTAATCACGATCAGTCAAATTTTTTTGCGGATTTCGTTACTTAAATGTTTATTGCAAAATACTGAAAAAAAAAATTTTATTTTTTGAGGGAGAAGTCATTAAAATTTTCATTTGTTAACTTAAAAGTTAATATACAATATGAAAAAATAAAAATAATTAAAATTCATGCATATTTTCTCAAAGTACAAGTATTGAACTATAACTCCTGGAAATTTTGTCAAAAAATCACCAATAGTTTTTTAATTATTAATTTTTTAACTAAAAGTAGTAAAAATTTTCAATTAAAAAAAAATTGTTGTTAAAATTAAAATTTTAAAAAACTGGGCGGGGGATTATTTGTTCATGGTGACTACTTTATGAAAAAATACTCACATTCAAATTCGATGATCAAGTGGAAAATGGGGGGGTCCACTTGACGTGTTTTTACTCAGAAGCAAATACAAAATACATAGGAATTTTGTAGTTGTATTTATAACACCACCTTATATGAATTCGCCTTGCGAAAAGTTATATAAAAATTATACAGTATAATATACATATGTATAAAGCAGGGCCGGCCAAATTGACTGTGTGAGTGTTGAGCTTGTGTTAGAAAGCAGCAGAGACGATGATTTCGTCACAAGCATGTACAGTTCGGATAGGTGTTCATTTGTTAAACTATTTCGGTAGTTATTTTGTACAAATTTTAAAGTGGAAAATGCCACTTCACAACTCTAAGTTGTAGCGACCATTAAATACAATTTTAAAATATCATTTCTTGCGAGGGGGTATTTATTCCGTTCAATGTGTCTCCAAAAATCGATGCCTGAATCAAGAGGTAAAGTGAAATCTGTTTTCATTTCCATAATTTCGTTTGGAAGTAGTTCATCAAACATCGAAATATCACATGTCTCGGCCGACAATCTGACTGTAGTATTGTAATTTATTTTGTATTGAAAATTCTGCTGTTATGGTTTCTAAATTTGGCATGTTTGCAAAGTTGTTGTTGTTAATTTATTCTATTAAATCTATTAATCTTTGTTCGAATTGATTTATTATTCTTTGTAAATCGAAAATTAGTTTGTTTTTTCCCTGCAACGTTAGATTTAAATTATTTAATATTTTTGTGATATGGCATTAAAATGCTAAAAATCTTCGCATTTACACATAGCAACTCTTTTGAAAATAGAACTTGCTGGTGAATTACACAGTGGAATGTTGGAATTTTACAGTTATTTTTTTGTAATTGTCCAACAAGCCCTGTTTTTGGGCCAATCATAACTGGAGCACCGTCGGTACAAATTGCACTCAACTTTTTTCTATCTGCTATGCTGAAAGCATGCTCATTTAGCACTTCGAATAATGAGCCACCTTTGACATTTCCGTGCAAAGCAACAGTTTCGAGAATTTCTTCGAAAGTTTCAAAGTTTTCATTTACAGTTTTCACGCATATGATTACTTAGCAAATATTATTACTGGCTGTGCTTTCATCCAAGCACAGTGAAAAATATTAACAATTTGCCAGTCTTTGCTTGGTGAAATTTTTAATATAAGAACTGATGATCTCAGTTCTTCGTGCGATGGTTTGGCGAGAAAGAGGTATTGCTTGCAAAATTGTTGACATTTTTTTACCTTCTTCAAAGATACCTAAAAATATATCGCACAAGCTTTTGAAAAACTCGCGATCCGAAAACGGGTGACCTTGTTTTGCCAGCTCAAGAGCTATAATAAAAGAAGCTTTTTCCCGCAAATAGACCTCATTTGAGCTGCTATGGGAATTTTCTACCTTTTTCTTGAAAGAATCAAGTAATTCTTTTCGGGCATCTCCTTCAACATTTATTAAATTATTATGGCAAGAAATATAATGACTTTCCAATGCATGTTTGCTCAATCGACAAACATTGCGGCTGGCCTTGCGCATTTAAAAAAAAAATATTTAATTTCCCACAATTTGTCAAACATGTTTTTTATTTTGTTGTATCAGTTTTACAAGCGGTAAAATTTTGCATGAAATCGCTTGCTTGAAGTTGTAACATGAATGTGTCTCACTGCTGTGCAGGAGTATAAGCGTCGCCGGCTTATTTTTTTAAAATTAAATGATCAATATCAACTTCCAAGAATGATAGAATACAAGATTGCGCATTCGGACAGAGCTAAAGTAGCGGTTTGATGAAAGCGCTACCTCTGTATTTTCTACATCTTGAATACAATTTTAAAATAACATTTCTCTGCTCAGTGCACATGCTTGTTGTCGAAATCAAAGTGTCTGCTGCTTTCTACTTAAGCAGAATTCTGTGTTGCTTGGTAGCGTGCATGTGAGCGGCGAAGCGTATGCGTGTGACTGCGGCAGCGCAGTCAAAGAGCACATAGGAGTATACGCGTGGCCGGCCCTGATATAAAACAATATTATCAGCGATGTTCATGGAAGTAATAATTGTTCTTCTTCTACTTAATTGGTGCTATAACCGCCTACGAGATTTCGACCGATTTTATCATAGCGCAGTTGCTTTATGCTGGTTTGCTAACTGGCGCAGCTATCACCACCAGCTGGTATCACATTAAATACTTTCAGGGGCTGAATTTTAATAAGTTGTCCAACGTCTGCGGTAGTCGCCGTCGCAAAGTCGTAAAGGTCCGCAAATCGTTCTCTCAAAGACTCCAAAGGTCACCTCATCTAATTTTGATAGCGTCTATACTTCTGCGTCATACAATAGCACAGGCATGATGAGGGACTTATGGAGCGTGGTTTTCGTTCGTCGAGAGAGAGCTTTATTGTTTATTTGCCTACTCATCCCAAAGTAGCACTGGTTGGCCAAAGAGATTCTTCGTTGGACTTCGCGGCTGGCATTATTGTTGGTATTAATGCTGGATCCAAGAAAAACAACAGGTATACCAACTTCAGACATCACGGCATATAGAAAATGAAAATACCAAAATACAACGAATAATCCGGAATTGTAAAGTCGGCATTTCCAGTAAAAGCAAAAAAAATCATCATTTGCAATTTCTGTAGCCAGTCACTATTGCCGGATATGATTTGTATTCACAACGAAATATCATGATAGTTGAACAATTGCCAATCACTTTTATTGTGGTCTAGGAGCCGCAGTCACTATAAACGATTCTTCAATCACAGGGGAAAATTCACCGATAGTGAAATATCACTCATCACTAATTCCTTTTTGAATGAATTCATAAAACTATTTGTGAATATTAAATCTTTATCACAAAGGGCAAGCTCCTTTATATGTGAACCTTTTAGTAAACCATGTAGTTTCTCCAACATTGAATCTTGGTTCAAAAGGTAATCTAATATACACAACTTATCAACTATTTTCATTATATATCTATCTTTTTCAATACTAAATCTCTGTTAAAGATAAATATAACTCAGCGAAGTGAACTGCACAACAAGTCCAATAACCATATGTGCTGACATTTGCATCTGTCATCTGTTTGTTGCTTTGGGCGTGTAATTCACGCTGGAGAACAGACTCTGCTGTAGTCGCTGATTGGCTCATAGGTTTTTCCGGACTCTTTCGACCTTCTTCGCAATGGTAGTACGAGTTTAACAATAATTGTACAGATTACAGGTATTTTTGCCTAAAATTAGGAAGGGTGTTAATATTTGCTTATTAAACATCGGTTTCATTGGAAAGCATTTCCAACATTTTGGCATCGCTTGCAGGAACCGTCTCTCACCCGCTTTGCAATTTGCAAATTTGTTTTCAGCAATTAACACACCAAATTGTATTGCACTACGATTCTAACCTCAACAAGTTTCCGTGTTCAAGTTTTCTTTCGCAACTACTAATGTCGGCGGAAAAAGAGGAATCTTTAGCTCGGCTAATTTTTTATTTTGCTGCAAACACTAGAAAAATGTAAAATAGAAACGAACGGAGGGTTATCTATTATCTATTGTCTGACTATTGAAAGCGCTACAATGATTTTCTTGATGAGCTCTCTACAGCAGACGTTTTTACGGGAGACAAGGGCAAGATTGAGATGGTATTAGGATAAATTCATCTCTCTACTATAGAATCGACATACTGCGAAGCTTGGGGTGAATTGGCTGATGAAATCGAGGAGTTCGACAATCAAAATAATGAAAGGCATGCAACAACTACGCTTAATCACTCATCCAGCTGCTCATCCATTACATCAGCGGATGGATCATTTCAGAAATGGCGAAGTTTTAAAGACATGTTCATAACATGCCTTGTAGATGATGGTGGGCTGTCTTATGTACAACGTATACATTACTTAAAAGCCAGCTTAAAGGCAAGGCCGAAAATATCCTTCGCAGCGTTAGTGTGCAGAAAACAATACGAAAATAAGCGACGCCTCGCCAAGCCCCTATCTGCGTAATATCTTAAAGCTTCCTACCATGACCGATGAGTCAGATATTGTCATGGGGAAACTTGTGGATACTGTTTCAGAATCAGTTCGTGCGTGAATACACCTAGGGCGTTCTATTGAGCATTGGGATTATTGGCTAGTTCTTCTTGTAACCGATAAATTAGGCCCTAAAACCGTCAAAAAGTGGGAAATGTAGTTGGAGTCCCCAAATGTCATACCACAGTACGAAACGTTATTACAGTTTTTGGAAAAACGACTCCAAGGCCTGGAAGCAGTTTCTTCTAATCACAAAAACAAAAGTAAGGACGCCTCATCGAATAAAAAGCCAGCAGCCTGAATTCCTTTTGCAGTCACCAAATCAATCTAGGTCTTTGCGTATGCTATCCAGGTAAGTATGCCCTAATACGAGTATATTGCACTGAATTTAAAGAGAAATATCCATCAATGAAGCTCGACTTGATCTGTAAGTTTAAACATTTCAAAATTGTCTCAAAGCAAACCACTACACAGAAGAGTCTAACTTCACTTGTCAGAGGTGTTAGTAGCGTCGCTGCACTTCACACGTGCCCGGACCACTGCGCTAAACTTGCCTTTTAGCTGTTTTGATATATATACCTCTTACATTAAAATTCAACTGGACGTTACATATACTTCCATGCGTTGCTCAACAATGGATCGCAAGCATCTTTCATAACCGAGTAGTCCGTCCAACAATTAAGGCTTCGTAGGAATCACGTACACATCTCTATCACTGGTGTTGACGGCCATAGCGTTAGGGGATCAAAGGGCATAGCCGAATTCTTTCGGCGGTCACCTACAGAACCGGATTTCTGCATTGATTGCTCCACGTTTATTCTGCCAAGGTAGGGAAATCTTTTACGACTGAGGCGTGTAAGACCCACGTTTTTAAGATCCGTGCTCAATCGACAATTGAAGATGGACGAGGTGAGCAGAATGTTAAAGATAAATATAAATCATAGCGAAGTCAACTGCACAACAACCCCAATAACCATACGTGCTGACATTTGCTTATGTCATTGGGTTGTTGCTTTGGGCGTACAATTCGTGCTAGGGAACAGACTCTACAGGCAGTACGACTTTAAAATAGTTATACAGATTACAGATATTTTGACTATAATAAAGGAGCGTGTTAATATTTGTTTATTAAACCTATATTTCAATGGAAAATATTTCTTCATTTTCTTTACTTCACTAAAAGATGTGTATTCCCAAATGCGAAGTTGATCAGGTTCATTAGCATTTTCGTGCGCTTATTAATTTTTTTCAATATTTATTAGTTTTTCGGTCTTCCTTCTTGTTATATGGTTAATACTATTATTATCTTCCTTTACATTTTTATTTGTTGGAATCATGTATTTAAGTATGCCCATTTTCTGCGTTCGTATTCATTTGCGTAGTTTGTATATAATTTTAAAGTCGTATTCTGATAAATACGAACTCCTCGTTCTAAAATAATTAATTTTATAATTGGTTGGTTGATGTCATGTTTTTGTTTTGATTTACTTGCGTATGGTATTATCAAGTCATAACCTATTTCTCCTGGTGATAAAATAGATCTTAAAGCAAATTCAGGCGTCCATTGTGAGTACAAATGTTATATCAAAGTCTGACTAATGAGTATAGGTGGATTTATTAACTTGTTTCAAGTTATTGAATGATTTTTCGCATTCTTCTGACAAAATAAAAGTATCTGTTTCTTAACAACGAATTTAAACACTTAACGATTGGAGCTAAATCTGTAAGGAAACGTCTATAACAATTTCAATAAGCTTTGCATTTTCTTATTTCATCTGGATTTGTTGGTTTTGGACAATTGCTGAGTACTGTACTGGAGTACTGAATTTAGCTGGGCCAGTTTCGATACACTTGCCCATTATTTATGCCCTAAATAGATGTCTTCCGACTTAACGAATTGACATTTGCTTGCGTTTAATTTAAGGTTTTAATACTTTAGTCCTTCAAAACTTTTAAGAGGTTATTATTGTGGTGTTTTAAGAAAATCCAAAAACAATAATAGCATCTCCGTAAAGAAATGCTTCTGATTTTAGACAGCTACGTACGATTGTCGTACTCGGCAGGCAACGGGAAACATCCGAGTGTATTTCTGCCATAAAAAACTTCTTTAACCCTCATCCTGTAATAAAAAAGTAACCAATCCTGTATTTTGGGCAAATTTTATACAATGCAATTTTATTACATTTCTGCACAAGGATTACATGTGATTACTGTTTGTGAATGTCTTTTACAAACAAATGAGATACAGTTATTACATTTCGTGTTGTATTTAGTGCTATTTGATTCTTTCCATCTTTTCATTTTTCAAAAGATCGAACCCCAATTGTTCCAGGAAAAGTCTGCGGCGGAAATGTTTTTTTTGTTCCATTCAGGATTTTCAGCCGTCCAAATTACAAAAGCATTGCAAGCAGAAACGTCTAGCATATTAGCAAAGGGAGATACTGGCCATCTATTGGTATTTCTCTTACAGGTGTTTGTCCCGACAAGTTAGTTTAGTGTATCTACGCCCGCTTTTGTTTTGTGGTAATAATTAATTATATCTGGTTTTTTCAAGCAGCTGTCCTGAATTTTCGCATCTTGATGAAGTGTCCTGATGAGATATACGCAGCGATACTTTTTTGGTACATAAGAAACAAGTGTAATTGATTTCTTATATTCATATAAGAATTGGGAATGAAAACCCGGTTTCTTTTTCATATCTAAAATACATGGAGGTAAAAATGTCTTACGAACTTGGAACGGTTCGCTTATTTTTCAAAAGTTCAGCAGCAAGATCGCATGTGGTAGAAAGGTTGTCACAAGTTATATTGTGGCCTTTTAGACCCTCTGTAATGTTGAGTACGACGCGCATACCGTGATTTTTTTTTGGTGCGCAATTACGGTCTCTTCCCGTATATATTTGCATAGCCTAGGCAAAGTTGGTGGTGGAATCACACAAATCAACTAGGCACTCACTCCAATATACTTTTCCTTTTACTGGCCTTGAGCTCACAAATTAATATTATAGTTTAATAAAACAGGCCGAAAAATAATATACATATGAATATGTTAATTTTTAGTTTATTGGTAAAATATATTCTTTGTTTTTGATAGATATATAATAGTGAATGTTTCATAATCAATTTTACAAAGGTGATTTATGAAAAAGTCTCTCCTACGATTTCGTCAGTCAGGTATGATGTCGAAGTCGTCGATTAGTTAGTAGTTTGGACAAAACTCAGTCGTGGAATTTTTGCTTTCCTTCGTGTGTTGAATAACATGAGCATCGCAGTTTTGTTCGAATGCTTTTGATATAAAAGCTGGCTCTCGGTCAGTAATGATGTGCTTGGGTTGACCAAAATATGTAAACATTTCATTCAGGACGTTCATGACATAAGTCGTTTTCGTGTCTCGAACAGCCTTTACAATGAGGAATTCCAAAAAAGAATCGGATATGGCCAGCACGTAGCAAATTCCCTTTTTGCTGCGAGGAAATATCCCATATAATCAATATGTATGCGGCGAAATGGAAAGGGGTTCAATTGCACTATAATGGAGATTTCCTTCACTTTTGCCTGATCGGGATTTGTAATAATAATAATTAGTAGTTGCGTTTAATTCAAGCAATTGTATTTTCGATGCCGTGGTGTTTTTGCATAAGCGTTTGTTTAAAAGCTGATAGCTAGCTTATACTTATTTATATCGCGTTCTCTTTTCGTTTAATTTTATAACTATTTCTAGTTGGTTGGTCTGGCATTCGGCTTAATTCGTCGATATGTACCAATGTGAGCATTGGCGGTGCTTGCATTGAATATGATCACATAATTTCAGCCACCATCGCGCTATTTTCGATTTAGTTCTTTACTGCATTTAGAAAGATAGATAGATATTGGTATTGAGGTTTGCACTTCGACCTTGCGATCCATAGAGTCATCCGATCTTTATAGTACCTCGTCTAGCTCTAACGCTCTTAGGAAGTCCAAGAAGATGGTTGGCGGTAGCGAACGTACCAGTTCCTGCTCGGGGATATATGAGACTAGATACCTCTGCCGTCTTCTCGAGATATTTTCACACTCGAAGATCAGGTGCATCAGAGAAGCGACATAACTCATTCGACCACATTCCGAGCCTGTCAGATGGCTTCGCAGCCTGCTATGACCTGTGAGAAAAGCTGTAAGTATCCTCAAGTTGTTTTTAAGAGGTCGATAAACTGTTTAGATCGTTCACTATTATACCCTCCCAATTCACATTTCGCCTGGCGTAACCCCGTCATCTGGTGCCAGAGTCTATCCCTTACAGTATTTCCTCTTTCTTAAGCACCTCCTTTATAGTATGTCAACCTATCGCTGGGAAGGGTTCGGGTCCTATGGGCCGGAGGAGCTGGTTGAAACTATGGGTTGCTAGAGAGTTGAGTATTTCTACGCACTCAAGCACCCATGAGGATCTGATCTCATGTGATGATAGGGCCTTGCTTGGCTGTAACTGAAATTAACTATCCGTTCATTGCGATAATTCCTATTTAGGTTGAGCTCTGCACACAGGAGGATGGCATACACCTCTGCTTGGAAGATGCCTTTCATCTTACCCATTGGCACAGAGATTAGTGTATACCCTCCGGAGTCTTCGACTCGCCCGTATATCTCTACTGGTTTCATGCTCGGAAATGTCCTTCTAGCGAAATCGTACTCCATGAAGTTTTGTTCCCTAGTTCAATTTTGAATATTTTAGCAAATTTAGTTACCGTAATTATCTCATCTCTGAGATGTCACAGTCGATTGCAGTAACATACCGGCAGGACTAACGCTGCTCGCATGAATGTGCACCTCGTGATTTGCACTAGCATCGTATAAAACTAACTCGGGTTTGAATTTGTGTATCGAATGCAGTTTGTTGTTCACTGTTCCAAACGAAATTAATTTGTTCACTTCTGTGTAGGAGTCGGGTAAGTCCGGTTGAAGAAATTGGCATTTATCAATCCGCAATGTGAAACCAACATTCCATAAAATTGAAGAAAAAACTTATTTAATCGTTCAATAGGTGACCCTTCATTTTTGATCGGTGTAATCATCTAAATACACAAGCCCTTCACCGGCTGCCTTTTTTACGCACACTTTGTTCATTACCGATTGGCATACGATTAAATTCGTAATGCGCATCCGACGTGAGCGGTATATTTCCGTGATTTTTCATCAGTCTCAATTTGATGGTAACCTATGCGAAAATCAAGAGTCGTAAAATAACGATTTCCAGCCAATTGGCCGACCTGGCATGGAAAAAGGGTGTTTAATAGTAATTTTGTTTAACGCGCGATAGTCTACGCATATCCGGTGTTCACCATTTTTTTCTCAAAAAGTACTACAAATTTGCAAAACTCATGTGCTTCTAACACTGTAATTGTATTAACGCACTGAATATGTTCAACTTGCGATTTCCGACCACCATGCGTTGATTCGTACGACAGAGTACATCTGTGCCTAACATCACAATTAAATTATCGTCCACCACCAATACTTCACTAGCAAACGTATTTTTGTCAATATCAATTGCCACAAAAAGCAATCTTGTGCGCACATATACTCACCACCCGGGAAACCTTATAACGCTGTTGCGCGTTCCTGCGTCTTTTCAAATAATCCAACAAATAGTCTTTTAATTAGTGTTCGACTACTACCAGGATCTAAAAAGGTTTAAGGGTATTATCTCCATTTTCTTTAATCTCTTCTCGAATTGTATTATCAGTAGTTGATTCAATTTCACTGTCTGGAGTTTTGTTACACTCTTGACTACGGGGTCACCCATTTGGCCACAATTGTAACACTTTACACTAGCAAAATATTGAGTATTGCGTTGCGGTTTTTTGGTTTATGAGTAACTTTTATTTCATTGTATGCCATGAAACTATTTATATCGCACAAAAGTTCTTTATACTGTATATAATCATTTGAGATTTTTCGTTTTAGATCATAGTCACCGATGCCATTAACAATATGACGCGCTATGCTACTTTTAGGTATATTAGCTTTTGAATCGATCGCTAGAATTCGATAATAGTACTCCTGTGGAGTTGCGTTATTCCATTTAATTTATTCTCATTCTTCGTTTAGCCTTTTAAACTGCAGTTAGATTTTGTACGCATCAACCTCCAAAAAACAAGTTGTTTTGTTTTTTGTTTGGTGTTGGTTCTAGTATTAGATAACACTGAGTAAAGCCACTGAGTACTGCCACTGCTGTTAGAGCTGATTGAGTAGGCGGCATAAGAAGTTTTTGTATTTACAAACCCAATATGTTTGTCTATTGAGTAAAGCCACGTCAAGTGATCCCCGAAAATTTTCCCAAATATTTGGATTCCAGAAACAATTATTTTATTATGAAGCGAATGTTATGCTTACATCGTCCCATTAATATTTTGCAAAAATTCGAACTATTGTTAAAGTTATTAACAATCAAAGTTTTGTGCACAATCAAATTAAAAAATTAATATCTCATAAACTAAAATAGATAATGAGTTGAAACTTTCAGAGCTTATTGAAAAGTGTTTGCACTATTTTTCTCATTGAAAACAAACATTAAATTGTTATAAATAATTGATTTTACAATATATTATTTTAAACAATTGCAATTTTCAATGCTTTCTTCACGCTGTAAAAAAATGAAACTTGTGCGGAATTGTGAGAAAAACGTCCACCTTTAATAATCCGTAAAAATATTTTTGTACTTTTTCTTCGTTCCGGAGATATTCAATTTTTTGTCACTCAATGCGCTCTCCGGTCGCTCCGGCGCGCTCGACTGGTCATACTAAGCGCGTGACACACCACGTCAGAAGCAATACGAGTACATATGTATGTAAATGACTATGTAAATAATGTAATTTAATGCATTTTAGCTCCTAGTTTGCGAAAATTGAGAAGCATATCAGCAACTAGTTTTGTATAGTCTGGTGATTTATGATTTCCCAAAAAAATTTTTGACTACATTAACAAAGCTTAGCCAGGTTTCAGATTCAATTTGTGACATATGGTTTAAGAATTCAGTGTCTTTTAAAAGGGTACGAATTTGAGGACCATCAAAGACTACTGCTTTTAATTTTTCCATACTAAGGACTGGAAATTTTTTGCACGCATATTCGAAACAGTCACCTGTCTTATCAAGGGCTTTGATGAACTGTTTCATTAGCCCAAGCTTGATGTGAAGTGGTGGAAGAATGACTTTTTCTCGGCTTATCAGTTGGTCATGAACCATATTTGCTGTTCCTACCTCCATATTTTCTCTCACCGGCCAGTCCTTTCTAATCCAATGTTCATTTCTTGCACGACTGTTCCATAAACATATAAAACAGGAGTATTTAGTACAAACACTTTGTTGGTCCAATAAAAAATTCACCATCTTCAAGTCCACGCATACTGGCCACTTATGTTGTGCATTTTATTTAGGCGAAGTCGTCGAATTAATGTTTAGTTGTATTAACTCACCCGACTTAACCGGCTGCCCTTGCTCTTTTGCAAGGGAAATCAAATATTTAAACCAACGAACTTCTTGTTTTAATAATTTATATAACAAAATTTATTGAGGAATAATTAAATTAATACAGCTGGAACTGGGTCATATAATTTTTTTCCATTAATTTCTTAAATTTCGTTTATCTCAAGAACTAGAGCCAATCCAAAAAAAAGTAAAAACACAGTTCGTAAGCCAGCTACTAATGTTAATAAAAACTATTAACAAAACCATGACGCAGTGTAATTTGGATTTCCAATGTACATATTTCTATATTTGCACTCATCCATACGTATGTATGTATGTATATGCACTTGGAATTTATGTACACAAATGTTACGAAGCTTTTACAACTAAACGCTATATTTGCGCGAATTTTCGGTGAACTCTTACGTTGCTACATTTGCAGATCAGCGACAAATTTGAATTTCAACGACGAGCACGTAAACGGCGCGCAACAACTGTTTTGCCGCGCACAAAGCGCTAAAGAACATAAGCACGGACATCAATCATATATCCCAATTAAGAGATGGTAAACTCCTTCTCCTCGTAAAAAGCAGCAATGTAGCAAAAAAATTCTTATCAACCAAACAACTTTCTGGCATATGCAATGTTAAATTTGAGCTCCACAACAACCTTAATTCTGTCAAGGGCACAATTTATGCTCCATGCTTAAATGACGTCCCTGAACAAGAAATTGTTGAGAATCTAAAAGAACAGGGTGTTACATCTGTCCACAAGTTTACAAAACAGGTTGACGGTAAGTCTTTTGCAAGTGGTGTACTACTGCTTACATTTGAGAGGTATTACCTCCCAGAAAAAATTGAAGTATCTTGGTATACCGCAAAAGTAAGGCCAACACCTATGAGATGCAAAAGCTGCCAACTTCTTGGCCATACCATTAAACTCTGTACAAAGACCCCTGTATGTGACAACTGCGCTTTCCCACCGCATTCATCAACTCCGTGCTCTCGTGCCTTGTGTGTTAATTGCTCTGGTGGTCCACCTTCATCAAGCAAAACATGTCCAAAGTTAGAGCAAATGAAGCAACTCATTATTATAAAAACCGACACAAGTGCTCTGTATGTGAAGCTATACAAATACGCAAAAAACAAATTCCTCCAGTTATAAACGAAAACTCAGCCTCTTTCGCTGAAAAAGCAAAACAAAATACACAACGGCAACAAACCAATAAACCCAATGCTCACGCTGTGAGCACATGTAAAAATAACGAAAACGCAATCCAGAATATTACCAACAATGAAATAGTCAACAACGACTTACATAAGTACACCAATAACAACCGACAGTTGATAACTCAGCACCAAACATCTTTGTAAACGACTTCATTTCTCAGCTTCAGTCTATGCCATTAGACTATGCTTCTCAGCTTTCCTCATACGTCAGCTCCCCTCTTCCCCTTCTCCCTAACCTTAGTGATACTCAAAACAACCAATTATGAAAGTACTCCAGTGGAATATCCACGGTCTATTAAACAATTATCCAGATTTATATATTGTAATTAAAGTATTCAATAAAGATGTTATAGGCCTGCAAGAAACTCACGTACCAGCAAAAAAAAAGCAGGGTATCCGCCAAACAAATACTTTAGCTACATTTTCAATAATAACAATAACAATTGCTGCAAGCAAGGCATCTCTTTGTTTGTTAAAAAACCAATTCAACAAAAGCTTCTTCCTATTACTTCAAATATCCAGACTCTAGCAGTAAAGACTTATTTGATATTCTCAATAATGTTGCCACACCTATCATATTCTTAGGAGACTTCAATGCTTTCCCCTTGGGGCTCTGTTACTACCAATAAAAGAGGCGAGATTTTAGAAGATGTAATTCTATCCCAAAACCTTGTCATCCTCAATGACTATTCTCCCACCCACTTTTCTACCCATAAAACTTTTACTAACCCAGATATAACCTTTTCCTCTGCCTCCATAGCTACTAAACTTTCATGTAAAACACTGGACGAATTACACGACAAATTCGTACCATGTAAAACTCTGTTCCAAATTCCTTGTCGAAAAGGCTAACTGGCCAAAATTTTGCTCCATTTCTGCAAAATTATCCAACCAAATCCCATCCTCGATTAATATAAATGCTGAAGCAGCGATAACCAAACGCATTATTCGCACAGCTGCTCACATGGCGATACTGCAAAGTAGCACAAGAAAATTCTACTCTAAACTTCCTTACTGGCCTAATCTGCTTTTCATCCTCAGAAAACATGACAGATGAGAACTACGTTAAGTACAAAACAGCTAACGCGGAATTTAGACGGGAACTCAAGTCGTCTAAACAGCAAGCATTAGAAAACTTTATCTCTAAAATCACGCTAGCTTCCAGCAAAAAAAACCCCTGGTCAGATATCAAAACACTAACATCTGGCGCTCAGCACAAACACACTTCCTTAAACGCAGATCCTCCTATTTCAATTGAAGAGTATGAAGCCTCCATCTCTTCAATGGCAGGAAAAAGCCCTGGTGCAGATAAAATTCCTTACCTTCTTCTAAAAAATCTCCCATACACCGTTAAATACAGAATTATAAACTTATATAATTCTATTCTAGCTCAGGGTATATATCCCCAAGAGTGGAAAACTGCGTATGTTCTTCCTATCGCTAAACCAAATAAAAACAACGCATTTATTTCAAGCTATAGACCAATTTCTCTGCTCCCCTGTGTATCTAAGATATTAGAAAAAATCATTTCCACACGACTCTTGTGTTTTCCCGAAAATAATAACTTAACTAATCCACACCAATTCGCTTTTCGAAAAGAAGTTAGTGTAATAGATCCTCTATTGATTTTTGATCATTTCCCCTCCTCGGCTCTCGCTACAAGAAATCACGTCTCTGTCCTAAGTTTAGACTTCGAGAAAGCTTATGACAGAATAGGCTCCCATGCTATTCTTTTAGAACTCAAAAGCTGGAAAATTGGAGAGAGACTGTATAACATCCTCAAGTCGTTCCTCTGCAACAGGAAATTCTTGGTTCGAGTGAATAATTTCCATTCGAAAATTGCCCCCTTTTTAATGGTATCCCCCAAGGATCTGCTCTATCGGTTCTATTATTTACGTTAGCCTTTAATAAAGTTAGTTCCATCATACCGTCGTATGCCAATATTTATCATTTTGCCTACGCTGACGATTTTCTAATTTTCTCAAAAATCAAAGACCTGGAGCAAGTAGGGGAGAAGTGGCGGATGTGGGCATGGTGTTGGTTGTGGGCACCCCTGGATATCATTCGATGGAACTCAGGTTTGGTTAGTGTGACCAATGTCATTTGTGCTTCATGGCAGCACATCACTTTTGTACCGTGCAACGAAGTGAACCCACGCGTGTGCTTTCTTCAGTGAACTTATTTATTTTTTTGCGCGAGCAAAACACCACTAGATAAACTTCGAGCATTTTTCAAAGTGCTGTAAATGGCATTAAATTGATCCTAAAGGTGAGTGCAGTACATATGTACTGAGGCAATACATTATACTTTGTGATCCCAAATTGACAGTTACCAATATTTTGCCCCCAAATTTTTTTTTCGCTACTTTTCAAGATGCTTGCAAAAGTCGGTTGTGGGCACCAAAATTAGGTCGGTTGTGGGCACCCATTTTTTCTTTGAAAAACTTTTCAAAACATAGTATTAACACATTTTTTATGTGTTTACAATGAAATGTCGGTACAATGCTATGTTTTCGTACCGACACTGATCGACGGAAGATAAACATGTCAGGATAAAGAAGTTTTTCAAGGAGAAATGTTAAACGTGTTATTAGTTTTTATTTTTGTAAATAGTAATTCATTTTTATTAAATATTTATTTCTGTAAATAGTAGAATATTAGCGTTACTGATCTTTTTAGGCATTTTTCGAATATTTCAGCCATGCGTTCTAAGAATAAATCTGGAAAATCATCTCATATAGATTTTAATGTGCTGCATATAGATTTTAATGTGCTGCTTTGCTATCTCGTGGACAAATAACCCACAAAATCGACTGCCAAGATACATGCGATTCCCCGAGCAACACTTCAACGTCACGTTAAGAAAACTACTGAACATTTTGAGGGCATCGAATCCGTCGACGATGGTGCTCTTTTGGATTTTCTCCGTGAATGTAGCAAGCGAGTTGCAACGAATGTGATTGGCCCTTCCATCTGAAGTGTGCTAACATGCGTGCTGTCTACTTTACATTTAAAAATTGTGTTTCAGAAGATGAATGAAACTAAAGTATTCTAAAATTAATAAACATTCACTCTTTCAATTTTTGTGGTGGTTTTTCTTCATATATTTTCAATTCCTGCAGATTTACTTGGGGTGCCCACAACCGACCCTAAAAATTAATATGTCCAAAAATGACCCCTTTACAAAATTTGAAAAAAAATTTTCTATTTCAGGAAATTGACAACATTTCTTCATAAGTAGTTAGCTGATATCTCTACCTTTCTATAAATACCTATACATCTTTATAACATGCATATGGTCAAAAGTTATGAGTGAAAATGGAATAGGTGCCCACAGTAGTACTAGTATCTTAAATGACTCAATAAACTGGTCCAAATCATAAAAGTTCTTCATTTCACGTTTGCAGAAAACACAAATGTTCTCCCCCAACCCTTTCCTTGTGTAACACAATCATACCCTATACTGACACATTAAGAATTTTAGGTGTATTGTTTAACCCTGATGTTAGGTTAAGACCATTTGGTCCAATTTTTTTTTTGTTTTCTTTGTAACTTTGGAACGGTGATATATACTGTCTAAATTTTTCAGCTCAGGTGGTCTTTTTATAAAACAATATTATGTGCGAAAATTTAATTCTCTGACTTAAAACTGGACTAAGATAAATTGAAAATTACGAATCTTAGGTTAAGGGACCATTTGGTCCATAGTATATTTTCTTTGATTTTCTTTACATTAATTTTCCAAAAATAAGTATTTATTAGTTTGTTCGATATTTTTTGGCACTACATGATGAGCAAAAAAATGTTTTTCGGTTGGTTTTGCAAATAAACGCACTGCAAATGGAGCATTTTACATCAGACTTAGACTTGCAGCCACTACAAATTCCTCGCTTTCGAGCTCCTGAACTAGAAGCATTTTTAGAGCAGGCCACTGGTGCTGGGTTTTACCAGAGTTGAGTAAATAATAAAATAATAATATTTAGCAAGTATTGAACCAAACTAAATATAAAGACTAAGATTAAATTGTTATTTTGTATGAAAACTGCAGTATGGACCAAATGGTCCTCTAACCTAAGATTCGTAAGTTTTTTTTTAACCTAACAGCAGGGTTAATAAAAATCTTTCATATAAGCAGCACTGTAATTATGTTAGCCTTAGTTTAATTTCTAGACTAAATATCATCAAGTTCCTATATTCCAAGCATTCTTTTGTGCACATAGCCACGCTCGTTAATGTAACAAAGTCTCTGATATTAAGTAAAATTGACTTCGGACTCGCTATATACGGACATTGCGCAAATCAGCACCTAAAACAACTACAAACTCCATATCATGCCGCAGCCAGAAGAAGCATTCGTGCATTCCCCTCCTCGTCAATAAAAGTAAACTTAGCTCAGGCCGGTTTGGCGGAAATTCCAGAGAGGGTTGACTACAATACTATGATGTTAATTCCTAAAATTTTGCACTGCAGAAATTAAATTCCATACTCCACCGTTGAATGCTGCCAACAAGCAAACCCCCAGATGAATAAACCATCAGCAATCTCCCGCATTTTACGCTTCACTGAAGAATTAAATATCATATCCACGCCGGCGTTTAGAAAAGTCAAAACGCTGCCTCACTGGCGTTTGCCTTGTTTTATACTCAAAAGCGATTTACTTGAACATCCTAACCTTTCTACTGGCGCCTGCGAATACAGACAACTTTATTACAAAGCCATTGAGCCTTTAAGGACGTATTGGGAATTTATATTTACATACGGTTCCAAATCCAACACCAGCACTTCTTTTGCTGTTACAAAAAAGAGCCAGGTGTTACTATTTCCCTCCGTGCTCTACCCATGTACTGCTCGGTATTCACAGCTGAATCAGCTGCATTGCTAGAAGCCGTATACTTTGCCTCAAAAAACAAACGCAATTCAGTCATATGTACTGACAGTAAATCAACCATTGAAGCCGTTTTCAAAAGTTCCAATGATTCGCATATAATTTCCAGTATCCGTACTCTACCTACACAAAAAATCTATTAAAATCATTTGGGTATCTGGGCACGTCGGTATAGAAGGCAATGAGTATGCAGATCAAAGAGCTAAGGCTGGCGGTAATGAACCATTAAATATATTTAATTATTTCTCCCCTAATAACATCAAAAAGCTTGTAAACGATTTTATGACCTCAAATTCCTCTTCAGCATGGCTCAGCTATCAACACCAGTACAGGAATCATAACCCTTATGGAAGTAAAACCCTTTATTCGCTACACATACCGTCCCACAAAATTAAAACTTGTGTTTGCCTGAGAATTGGTCATACGTTATCCACTCATTCTCATCTACTGAAAGGTACTGATAAACCAACATGCCCCTTTTGCAATTCAGTAGTGCTAACAGTCTCTCATATTTTGGATTCCTGCGTGGTACTAAATTTCATCAGGATCTCTATATTCAACAACAATAAACCATCGGTATACTTTCGCAAGACAGATGACAGTAATATAGACCTAATGTGAAAGTTTATTTCAACATGCAAGCTTATAATATAGTCTATTATATTTTATGTTTTCTTTGACAGTATATTACAATATTTTAGATATCAAACAGTCAAAAATGTTAATATTCCAAAACGAATAGTGAACTTAAACTAATATCTAAGGAATTATTTAGTACAAGATAAACTGAAGGCCATTGTAGCTAGTGCTTTATTCTACAAGGTGGCGCAAAAGTAAATTTCCGATGTTGTTTGGCTGTAATTTAAAAAAAAAATGAAAAACTTTGATTCTTCTTGTGGATTATTTTTATTTGGTCTTTTAATTTTTTTTACATCAAGTTTTCCATCACTTTACCAAAAACTTCTGGCGATAGGTCCTCACATTCTTGACGGATATTCTCTTTAAGAGCTGCAAGAGTCTGAGGCTTGTTGACATAAACCCGCGACTTCAAAAAGCCCCACAAAAAGAAGTCTGGAGCGGTCAAATCAGGTGATCTTGCTGGCCAGTGCAAATCGCCAAAACGGGAGATTAGGCGCCCGGGAAATGCATCCTTCAGCATATCGGTTGTGGCACGTGCAGTGTGTGCCGTTGCACCGTCCTGTTGGAACCACATGTTTTCCAATCCCAATTCATCAAGTTGCGGCAAAAAGAACTCGTTGATCATTGCTGTGTAGCGCTCACTATTCACAGTAACCGTTTGGCCCGCGACGTCTTCGAAGAAAAAAGGTCCGATGACTCCGCCAGCGAAAACAGCACACCATATAGTGACTTTGAGCGGGTGTAATGGCTCTTCGTGGGTTACACGGGGATTTTCAGTGCCCCAGAAGCGTAAATTTTGCTTATTTACGTACCCGCTAAGATGGAAATGGGCCTCATCACTCATGATTATTTTTGATGAAAAATCATCTTCCCCTGGTGGTGATTAAGGATAGCTTGAGCGTATGTTAGACGCGATTGGCGGTCAGCAGCTAACAGCTGATGCACCGTCTGGACTTTGTACGGAAACATCTTCAAATCTTGTACCAAAATTCGCTGTAAAGACCGTCGACTGATACCTATTTGCGTGGCACGTCGTCTGGTCGATGTCGACGGCGCTTCCATGACATCCTCGGCTACAGCAGCAATATTCTCTGCAGAACGGCTACTCCGGGGTCTGCCACGCCTGGCAGCATCTCGTGTTGTGCCAGTCTCTTCGAGGCGAGCGGCTAAACGTCGCAGTGTTTCACCAGTAGGCGTTGGACGGCCATGAAATCTGCGACGAAATTCACGTTGTGCCAATGTCACCGACCGATTATTGGTCAAATAAATAGTCAGCAATATTCCGCGTTCTGGAGCAGTGTAGCGTAACATTGTTTATTAACGTGTATTTCGCATGTGTTTACTACACAAATGTCAAAACAGAACTGACATTAGGGGCCAATCGCAAAATTTATAGCATTTTCTGATAGGAGGATTACTTTTGCGCCACCTTGTATAAGTAGAATAATTATTTATAATTATTTGTGATGTGTTAACATCTATGCCCGGGGTAGCTAAAGTGAATTTATAAAAACACACAATGAAAGCGTAAGACATACTGAATGAGTGGGAGTGATGGTGATGGAGTGATGGTGTGAGTGCAGCTCATAGCGTCGCGTGGCCGACCGCAATAGTTTGTTCTGCGCAGACACGATTGACAATCCAAAATTACTCGAAGCTGTTCTGTGCACAATGCTTTTAAAATTGCTATGAATCAAAAATCTGCCTTGTCTTTTGAAACCTTACAACAATATCGCTGTCTGTTCAAATACGTTGCTTCCATTATTGTCGATGAAATGAGCATGATTTCAGCAGAATTAACTGAAAAAATAGACGCGCGTTTAAAACAAATAACAGGAATCCCTGATGAAGGTGAAAGGATTGGTGATTTGAGGCAGTTGCCGCCAGTACGGTCGACTCCTGTTTATAAGCAAACAAAGCAAAGTATTGCCGGCCCGACATTGTGGAGATCCTGCAAATATTACGAACTCAACGAAGTTATGCGACAAGCCAAATCTGATTTCGCAAAAGTTCTCACAAAAATAGGAAATGGAGAAGTACTGACTGAAAGCCAACTACACTTAATCGAAACAATATTCTTTACTAAAGAAGCTGCGGACGAGATGTGTTTGAGTGGAATAAGACTATTTTTCAAAAATTCTGATGTCCAAGACTATAATAACTCAGTATTAAATGCATCATCCACTAAAATTATATCTACGGCTAACGATGCATTTTCTGGATACCAAAATGCAGAACAATTGTCATTCTGTCGTCAAAAATTTCATAAAATGTCAATAATAGATACTGGCGGACTGCCGTATGAACTTATTCTTGTTTTGAACAAACCTTATGTACTTACAAGCAATATTGACGTTTCTGATGGATTAGCTAATGGAGCAGTTGGCCTTTTGCAATTCACCGAATATACCAATTTTCAAAATGCAGAAAGTGTTACAAATAATGAAGTTCATAATCAGACTGAACAACAAACAATTAAACGGCTGTGGATAAAATTTAGTTACTCCAGTAAAATTGGCCAAAAAGCTAAAAGGAAAAGGGCATTTCATGCCTCCAGATATAAAATTGACTCTGACTTAGTGCCAATTGGACGCAGGAATTCCACAAAACATCTTAATAACAACAAAACTATCCATGTGAAACGAAATCATTTCCCACTGGCTCCAGCTTGTGGGATGACAATTCATAAAGCGCAAGGAGCAACATTCGAGCAAGTGGTTTATACATACGATAAACGACATGATCAGCAATTAGTTTATGTTGGTCTTTCACGTGTAACTTCATTAGATGGACTTTTTATTGTTGCTCCACAAGGCGAACAAATCTTTTATCATGGTAAACGGGCAACAAAGAACTTAGAATCTTTACGAACAGATTTTTCCAGACTTTCAGCGAATACTTTAACGACAATACAATATAAAACTTTGCAATTTTTGCACACACCAAATATTATTACAATAATGACATTCAATTGTCAGAGCCTCAAGGCGCATTCGGCTGATCTTAACGATGCGGTGTTACAAAATTGCCAACTTTTATTATTGAATGAAACCTGGCTTAAAAATGACGAAATGGTTTCAATCGATGACTATGAGTGCTGTGTACAATACAAAAGACCCGAAACCCGATCTGGCGGGGTAGCTATTTACAAAAAAAAAAAACATTTGCCGCATATAACTCAACCTGCATCCAATATCTTCTTGGGACAAACATTGACAACGTCTCAACATTCAAATGTGGTTTGAGATATTTGCAGTATAGAATGTGAATTGTCGACAGGCCTCAAATTAATTTGTGTTGCTTTATATATATCGCCAAACCAATCAATACAAAGCATTATACAATTTTTACATTTCGTTCTTCTCAAAATCTCAAATTTACGTATCATATTTCAGCTATCATATGCCTATTGTAACCGTATTAGAAAATTAAAACAGAAATAAGAAAATAATATTGTTATCCTGTTTTAATTAACCTAGAGAATAAAAAAAATTAAACTGACGACTTTTTATGCTCTTTCAATTTCCCAGATGCTCGTTTTTTTTACTATATTTTTACTTTGTATATCCAAATTTACTTTTTTTAAAAGAATAACAAATAACAACACATCGCCCCTGTGTTCGGATACAGAGTGGTTTTTTTCTTCTAAATAAATAAATAAATAAAATAAAAAAATTTGGTCTTGCCTAATATTTTAAAACATTCGTAGTAATGTAGTTTTGGATTTGAAGGAAATTACAACGTGGAGATGTTTTGTTTTTCAATAGAATTTGAGTTGTTGTAGATAGTTTGTTTCAAGCGCGCCTTTGGATTGCTCTCGCTTTGTATCAATGGTCGATAATTTGAAATTGCTTCTATTTTCACAATGGTTGTTTCTAATTATCCATAGGTGAACGATGCAACTGACACGCTTCTCAATAAGTTTGGCGGATTTGACTGGAGCTTCACAAAGACCACCGAAGTGAGGGGCTCTTGGTGGAATAAATTTGGAGTTTATTGACTGATCGCTGCATATTATTGGAACTTTTTCTTGAGTTAATTTAGAGTATATTGGTTCTTTTAATTGATCCAGCTTCTTTCTTTCCCCGTCAATGGATAAATCGTCGCAGTGCTCCAGTGAAAGCTTCAGTTTATAGATTGCAAACAACTTCCATATGAATAACAACAAAAAACTGCAATATAAGCTTTGTCTGGTATTTTGCGTTTAATTTTGCTGGCAGATGACATTTTATGCATTTGTAGACTATACATTTCCTTGCATTATCTGATGCTCAACTAACTAAATTTATTGATAGGGATTTTATATGCCAGTTTTTCCACAATTTCCGCTGCGTCGAGCGACTTATTGGTTGGACATAGGGTAAATGGTTTTGAAGATTTAATAAATCTTAATATATAACCGATCCTATGTTGTAGTGTCTTGATAGAGTTTCGATTATATGTTCTGTTGGGTTGCTAAACTTTATAGAACACGTTTCATTATTTTATAGTACACCTATCCCCCGATTTACACGGAAGATAGGTTCCAGACAAAACCGTGTAAAGTGAAATCTTCGTTTTCCCATATAAAACCGTGTAAAGCGAAAAAACTGCCCAATACAGTCATTTATTTAAATAAAACAAAACTAAAACATCTTAAAAAACTTAAAACTAAGTATTCATTGAGCAAAAAATAACTAACTTCAGTAGTGAACTCATTCTACATTAGAAACAAAAAAAGAAACACAGAATTTTTCAGATTACATATTACAGTTAAAAAGTTCAGGTATGTATAAAGTTTATTCGGATTCGCTATCAGATTCAGGAACCATCACCAGCCTTTTTTTCTTGATCGGTATACATGTAATATCACTTCCTTCGCTTGAATATTCCTGGTCTGATTCTACCAGTTCAACAGTAGTTGACGAATCTGAGAAGATCGGAAGATCAGAAGATTGAGATGACTTCATAATGAAATCTGTAATTAACAGTTGCGTTGGTTTTTTAGCTAAATTCTTATAAACTTCTTCATATTGACTTAAGCATCTGTTAATATCACGTTGGAAACGGAGAGCTCGTTCAACATTTGTATCAATTTGTAGAAAATGGTTTCCTAATTTTCTTCCCATTTAAAGGCCTTCGCTAATGGCTTTCGCTGTGAATGTAGCTCGTTCTGACTGTTCTTCATCCGAATCATTATCTGTATCTGGCTTATCGGCTTCATATATCATATTAACTAAATCATCTTCATTCAGTTCTTCATCAGCCATTATTTCTTCAATATCAGCACGAGCAAAATCTTCAAAACCTTCTCCTCCTACTCTATGAGCTAGTTGAGTGATTTGGGAATATTCATGCTCTAGCTCTATCTTCGTTTCCACTTCCAACAGCTTCTGGCCATAACGCTTTCCAGCAAGCATTGAGCGTTGATTGTTTGATTTGAGTGTACGACAATCCAATATGTTTGACGCAATCTAAGATTGTGAATTTTTTCCACGCATCCATGAGAGTCAAAGATTCGCCATTCTCCATTCGTTCCAAAATGTACTTGAATGTTTGCTTGATGTAAATAGCTTTGAATGTCGAGATTATTCCTTCGTCTAAAGGTTGTAATAAGGAAGTTGTATTTTTGGGAAGAAAAACAACTTTCACATTTTCGTGTTGCAAATCTGGAGGATGGCCTGGTACATTATCGATCAATAGAAGTGCCTTGAAGGGTAGTCCTCTTCTATTCAAATATCTCCTGACATCTGGGACAAAGAAATCATGGAACCATTCATTGAAAGCCACAGCAGTGACCCATGCTTTCTTATTCGCCATCCAATAAACAGGAAGGTTGTTAATATCTATTCCTTTGAATGAACGTGGACGTTTAGATTGATTAATAACCAATGGTTTCATATGATAGTCGCCTGAAGCATTGGAACAGAAAATAACTGTTATTCGGCTTTTTGCTGCTTTATGTCCACTGGCTGATTTGTGAGCTTTGGTTAGATATGTTCTTTCAGGCATTTTTTTCCAGAACAACCCGGACTCGTCGGCATTGAAGACCTGATCAGGAGTGTAAGAATTGGCGGCAATTATTTCGACTAATTCTGCGGGATATTGTTCTGCTGCGACCAAATCGGCGGATGCACTTTCACCTTTCATCTTAAGATTATGTAACGAATGTCTCTGTCTGAATCTTTCGAACCATCCATGGAAGAAGTAGCAGGTGACTGATTCCGGAGTATTCCATAAATACTCAAAGGCTTAATTTTAATAGCATTGGTGTCAACTGGAATTCTTTTTTGAGTTTGGTCTTCGATCCAAATCATTAGGGCTTTTTCCATATTTTCCATTGTAACATCTCTTACATATGATGTTGAGCTCATACTGCTGCAATCTCCAGCTGCGACACTTTTTCTAATGGAATCTTCACTTTTTCTTATTGTTCGTATTGTCGCCTCATTCATAGAAAAGTGTTTCGCAACATCCGTTACTCTCCCCCCACTACGAAGACGATCCAATATTTTGATTTTTGTTTCCAAAGATATAACTTTTCTTTTGGTCTCATTTTCCTTCGAAGTTTTTGGTATTTTAGAAACTTGAAAAATTAACACAAATTACATATGTACTTATGAAGGTTTCCGAAAAGATAATTCAATCTATAACTTACCAGTTCAAACCAAAAAAACTCGCAATAATAGTAAAAATTATGGCTTTTTGTTCAAATTTTCATCAAACGATTTTCCTTCCACATGAACTACATACTCTGCGTTTGGTTATGTACATACATATTTCACAATAAGGGGAATCCCTCAATATTGCAATCAGTGTTGCCAAATGAAGAGGACTCAAAAAGGTTTTTAATGATTTGTGAATACGACTATGCAACCAAAAATACATTTTTCGGAGTTTCTCAAATTTTGCTGATTTATGAACCGTGTAAAAGCGAAATCGTGTAAAACAAGTACCGTGTAAATCGAGGGATAGGTGAACGTTCAAATTGCCACCATTTAACTAATTAAATGAAGAACTGGTTGAGGCCGTTCAAAGTGCTGTTTTCGTGTTTAAGTTAACAGAGTGATCCATATGAATTGAAAATATTGGCATACAGAGTAACAGAGTGAACTATATGATATTAGCAAATTAAGACAGCACCAAAGGAAATATAAGTATTGTAATAAGTTCGCCCTGTACCATCTAGTTTTTATTTACATAATTGAAGACGGAGCCCAAAAGGAATGCAGCGAAGTGCATACTGGTTAAATTTTCAACAACACTTTGCATGTGATTTAACAGTTAGCCAGTCAAAATCCATTAAAGCGTCAATTATTACGTTTCTCATTGCATGGTATGTCAGTCTCTTGTAACCACAGTTTTGACCATTCACTCTTTCCCCCGAGAGAAATAGTGTACCATAAAACCAAAATGAGTGTTGTGATAGTTTTTGTGGTGGCGATTCTCGGACTATTGCGTCAGCTGGGTTTTCCTTGGAAGTGTGGTGTTTGCATTGCATTGCAAGGCTTGAACTTTTTTGCTATTCTATTCGCCACAATGCACTATGGTTCCTAGGACCACATTTTCTGGCCAAAATTCAAATAACTGTAATATAGTTTTGAAATTTTGCATATATATAGTAAATAGGGTTTATAGAAAGAATAGGAGTGTTTAAAAAGCCGCCACGCGCATCTATCTAATATACAGTGACTCAAACAAATGACCCCGTGGGGAATATTTTGCCATAGCAAGAATACTTTCCTTTCGAATTTTTTTTAAGTTTTTTATTAAAATATAATTCAACACAAATAGCGCAAATCAACGTTAAACATTCTGCACAAAATTTCAAAAAATTCGATGAGTTTTCCCAAAATTTTGAACCTTGTATTCAGAGCTTTAAAACAAATTGCGAGTACGCAGCCCAATGAATTTTGGTATAAGGAAGTGCACGTTTTCGTCGGCTCAGACTGCGCAATGATTTTAACAATATTTTTGAAAACTTTTTTCGTATAACGTATACATTTTTTTAAATTTTCGTTGATTTGTAATAATTATCGTATATTCTCTTGGAAACTTTCAACTACAAAAACAATTTTCGTTATACGAAAAATATTCTCTAACACTGTGGAAAATTTTACAAAATAGGTTTGAAATTTAAATAATTTCTGATTTTTATTGGGTGATATTTTTATAATATTTGTATGTATGTTTAAACTTATTACCGTTAGTAGTAAATAATAAAATATTTTTTAGTTAACATATAAGAAGCTAACACCAGCGTAGTAACATATGTACATAAATATTAAATTGAATCATTTTCTAATTCTAAATTATTTAATAGCTCTTCGTATCCACAGTTAAGGCCCAAATTACCTTCGTCGTTCTCATCATTTTCATCAACGTCGTTTGCAGAAAATGAATCAGCGTCACCATCCGCAGAGCTTAATAAAGCAATAACTTCCTTAGGAAGTTGCATTCGTTTTTGTTTTTTTATGCGCTTGTCGAGGCTAATGCTAGAAATTAAAGGATCTGATGTGTCAAAAGCTCTATTAATCACGTCAGTTAGATTGCTAATTCGGCTGTTTTTCCGAGCATGATGTACCCTATCCGATTTATATTTTTTTCGCGATTCTGAGGCTTCTTCACCAAAATAACCAATTGGAAGTACCATGTTTTCGATGATCTTTTTGGAGTGAACTAAGACTTTGTGCACAGTTGCTGTCATCGGGCACCAGGGATATTTTTGCATTATAAGTTCGGCGGTCCGGAAGCAGAATAATTCAAACTTTGCTAAGTTTAATGGAAGTTGGCAAGATAAACATATTAATATTATCTTTAAATTGTATATAAGTTCCTTGTTTACACCAATAATTTCAGCAAATAATTCGTGATTTTGAAATGCGCGGCGCCAAATCCCCCAATTTTTGGTTTATCTACATGTAAACCGAGACGTGTCCAAAACAAACATTGAATATTCTTTTTTTCTTCTGCGACGATGTGTTTATCTGATTCGTTACGTATTTGCCACTTTTTTACATTTTTTTTATAACTTAAATGAAGTACAAACTCAAAAAACCGTATCCAACAATGTAGAGGAGAAATTCCGTACTTTAAATTACTTGATTTCGGTTTAAATTTCTCTGATTTAAGATTTGTTTCATTTAAAAAATCCTTAGGAGTAGCACCGCATATAGGACAACATTGAGTTGATTTTGTTCCGGTTAACAAATTTAACACTTTTCCATCAATTGCCGTCAAATAAAACCTATAATTTATTTCAATTGTTTTCTCATCGTCAATTTTTATTTTAAAGACCTCTAATTTGTCCAGTTCCGCTTTAATATCGTTGTTTTCTTTAGTTATTGTTTCTTTAGTTTCTTTAATATACTCAAGTTTTAAAGGACGACAAAATCGTATAGACTGTGGTGTCCGATTGTACCACAAAATTGTGCCGTTTTCGTCACTCATACGTAATGGAGTAATTGTAGTGGCAAGAAGCGATGAATCAATTTGATGTGATTCAGTTGAATATTTTTGCTTGAAATTAGAATGACCTGTACTGCTGTCAAATTCATAGTTTACAATTAACTCCACTTTCAAAAAGGTTTCTTTCCTATCCTCCATCACCGCGACCATAACATCTCTTTGTAGTATACTAAGCCTCTCTGCTGTATGTTCAAGCAATCTTTTCAAAGGAACTTTTGCCAAATTTTCGTTAACTACTATTTCCTTCGGTCTGCATGCACATTTCTTACTTAATACTTCTTTGTAAGAAGGAGAGATATCACAATTTCGGCTAAGACTTGCTTCTCGAATATTTATATATTGTTGTTTGGTAAAGGTATTTTCCAACAAGAAAGCCAACCCCTCTTCAGCAGACATGCGAATTGGGCATTTCTCGTCGGTTTTATTTTCTACTAGTTTTCTTATTTTAGACATTTCATTTGAGTTGTTTAAAGTCCTTTTTAAAGTTACAGCCAAATCTATTTGACCTCTTTTACGGGCAGCCGTAGACGCAGCGGACACCATTAAGTCAATATTGTCGCCTTGCTATTTCGATAATTCCGCAGCTTCTCTTCTTTCCGTTCTTGCAGATTTTTCATTAAATGTAAGGGATTTACGGCCTACTTTTGATGTGCTTGGTATAGAATATGACAACTCCGGTTTCATTATTTCGGTTTTTGTTAAAAGCCAGTTTGCATTTTGTTTCAAAAATACATCTACACGCCGATGACTTTTTCCCCATCTGTCATTAATATATTTACATATAATTCTATTTTTTTCCTTTAAATAGACAGTGTATTCATCGGAAACGTCAATTGCAATAACGTTTTCTAACAAAAAATCAAAAACTGCTGTCTGTCTAAGGCACGTGTTTGCCTCCTCCTTCCATACTTCAAATAAATCAGCAAATCGCACGGAGTAGTGGTCTAAGAAAAATGTGAATTATTCAAAAATCGCAAAAAAGAGCAAAATAATTTTTTGCACACAAACTCCAAATTGAGTTATTTATACAATCACAAAGTACCAAGACTACCACCTGCTACCAATTTTTTTAAGCTCTACGTAAAGTTGAAAAATATTACTTAAGCCAAAGTTAATATTTAAATAAATTTTTTTCAAACTTAACAACAGTTGAATGTATTAATATTCGAGAAACAAAATATAATTACCCTTATTGTTAGTTTCCATTTTTTTCTTTTAGTTAATTTTAATTTGTTTATAAAGTATTCAGTTTTGAGTTTCAGCCAAATTTCACCACTTGTATAAGCAAATAATCAAAGTTACAATTTAACTGCTGACCACATAACGGTAAACCGATTAAAGGGAAAACAAAATATGCAATTAACTCATGCGAAGTATCAGCTTAGTGATGGTAAAAAAACAGACGAAAAATCGGAACTTTTAAAAATCGATTTTGGCCAGAAAATGTGGTCCTAGGAACCATAGTGCAATGGTGTGAAACGATGCTGCCGATGAATCGGTCCAACCCGTTTTGAATCTGTCCAAAAAATGTTTCAGTATTTTGTAACAGCAAATTTCGTTTCACTTTATTTGTTAACTGTACCCCTTTTACAGCTGCACATAGTAATCTGGTTGTAATAGTGTTTTCTAAATAGGTTGACCGAATGTAAATTGCAGTTCCATAGGCTTGTTCGGATGCATTGATAAATGTGTGAATTTGAATTGATATTTGTTTTTTGTGTTTCAGCACGAATCGACCCAATTTAATATTGTGCAATACTCTTATGTTCGTGCGAAATTTATTCCATTCGTGTTGAAGGCTCAATGGCAGGTAATGCAGCCCTTACGGATCGAAGATTATGGCAAATTCGGAACTCACTTTTCATTTTTTCGATGTCCGCCGTGATATCAAAACTGTGGATCCGAAAACAACACTCTGTATGGTTGATCCGGCATCGTTTAGTGACGAACCGCTAGCACTCGTAGTGCATGCCTGGTATCGATACTTAAAAGAGATTCTTTTGGTCCGTTTTTTGAGGTTGTGAAAAAACTTGACGCGATGACCCCAAACTGGCCTCAGATTTGAATTTAGCGACCCCAAAAACATGTAATGAACATGCGGTTTATTTCTTTACTTTTCCAACAGAAACTAGCAGAGAGAAGAAAAAGAGAAAATTACACTCACAAAGTGCGTAACGAAAAAAATTTAAGAAACGTTAAGATCTCAGAAATCAGCAAGTAAAAAACTTTTGGCAGAAATAGTGTAATTCATTATTTTAGTTGTATCCACAGACGCAGACATTTTATCATGGTTTATTGCATAAAATTTGTAAATTTGCTTGCTGATACTAGCAGCTCGTGTTCTTACGCTATTTTTTCTCTCCCGCGTGCAAGTTTTTTGGGTTAAGAAACGCTTTACGGTAAAATCTAGTGATAATTATTGATATTTTTTTTGCAACTGTGTTATGTGTTTATGTTGCCTTCTGGGACATATGTTTCCTCTAGTGAGGTCTTGTATTTTTCGTTTGGCAATAATGCCATGTGGGGTGCCCATTGATTCTGGTATTTATGTAAAAAAAAACCACTTCATGGCAGCGGTGAAGTTGCCGGAAGTTTCAGAACTTAAAATAAATGCGGTCTTGCCGTTCTTAGTATTTTGCTTTAAAATTAAGTCAAGCAATTAAAGAAAAGTCCAAACACAGCATTTGAATACATAAACCTGCTGTATCGCCAAACTGTTATGCTGGCAAGTGGAAGCATCGCTGGTTCAATGGAGCAGCTGTTAATGCACTTGTTTACATTTCTGTATTGCTTAGTTAACAAGAACAGAATTATGTATTGCATGTCAATACACTACAACACAGGCAGACAGACAGTCAGCCTGCTCTTACTTACTTACTTACTTAATAGACGCTATTACCGCTTAAGCGATTTTGGCCGAACTTCTCCTACAATTTGTGGTGTGCGTCTTGATGTGGTAATACAAATTGAGGGGCCTACAGTTTTACGCCGACTCCGAACAGCAAATGTTTATTTTTTGTGAGAGTGTTTTCATAGCAGAAATACACCCGAAGGTTTGCTATTGACTGCCGAGGGAAGACCGCTATTAGAAAAAACTTTTTTCTATAATTTTTCATGTTACTTGCACCCCCAGGATTTGAACCCGGGACCCACCAAACGAAGAGCGCACACGCTGCACACTCAGTTACGGCGGTCGCCTGCTCTTAAGGCCAGAAATAAAAATTATGTGCCGAGTTGCACTTTCTTGAACCAAAATAAAACTCGTTTGTCGAGTGTTTCCTTTTCGCCATAAAATAATGATAATTTTGTTTTTACGAGCATTATTTGTTTGATTTAGTGTTTGAGTTTAGCTTCTTTTTTTTTGCAGACCAGAAGACTCCAAACGTCGCACCGCTTTTCTAATATCGGGTTGATGACAATTTTTTTTTTGGTAAAAAATTGTATTTAATTTCTGAGAGATACAAGCACACTCAAAAATTGGTATTATTGGTATACTTTAAAAGAAAACCTAACCTAAAAAATGTTGACCATTTTTAATAAAAAATTAAGCTCAGAAAATAATTATTGTTGCCTTTTTATTTTGTTAAAAAGTATAACACGATACATGATCTTTTTGCTGAGCAATTAATAAGGATCTGCAAATATCTATTGAACAAATTTTAAATCTAGCATATTCATACAGTGCATGAAAAAGTATACATATCCATATAAATATCTCATTAAAAATTAAAAAAATACCATTATTTTCGCTCCCTGATATCGTTGAAGTGTTGCCTTCATCCCTGCTAGGTAGATTGAACGCCTCAGAGGCACTCAGCACATAAGAGACAACGGTCTCAAGAGGGAAATCGCTAAGCAGGCGGGCTCTATATTCCTGGGAGTCATTGACCGCAGCACGGAGGACGGCGCCATTTGCAGGAAGGAATGGAAGTGCGTGGCGTCTTCTATCTCTGACGTTTTCTTGTGGGTGATCAAGGACAATCCTACTACACCTCTTCGCTGCCACTCAGGACTCTTTATGAGGATCTCGTGTGCCGACGAACGATCGGCCATGCTTTAAAAAGCGAAGATTGCCTTGGTGTGGAAGGTTTGGAAGGATGCCAAGCTAAGGAAAGCTAAGCGAGATTTGCAGGGAAGCTTCTGCGAGAACGTGGATGCTTCTACTGGTCCTCCAGGCTTAAGAGTGTGCTTGCGGGAGCTCCCGTTGCCATGGGATAGGTACTTGAGGGACGACATGGGAAACTGGGCGATGAGCAGTAAGGAGTCACTTAAGCTTCTACTCGATGCTCGTGTAATCTTTAATCCTGTAGGCAATTGGTAAGTTTTAGCGGCTTTGAGATCCTTCGCAACTGGTATCAATGCTATCAATGACCCGTAGGTGAGCAAGGGGAATATCCATGAGCCAGTCATCCGTAAGTCGCCATTCATCGGGTAACGGATGCAATCAATGATTCGTTGTTTTACCAGAAAGTGAGGTTTCCTATGACCCAAGTGGAACGCCAATCTGCTAAAGAAATGTTTGCTTCGGCGTCGTCTCCCTTTGTGGGAGGCTCTATTGGAGCCGTCGATTGCACACCAAAGAATCATGAGGAGGCTTATGTCAACCACCACATCTACCATTCAACTAATATGCTAATAGCAAAAGCAAACTTTTATCAAAGATCCATGTATGTATAACAGAAAGATAGTTTAGTTTTAATATATAGATAAACGATTCTACTTAAAAAATTTAAATACATATATGTAAATCCTAAATACGTTGGAGCACAACGCGGATTTTAAAAACGAAAACCATGGCATATTTGCAGGTGATTCAGGATATTCCTTGGAGTCGAGTTAATGACTATTCTACCAAATCACTCAGAGGAGAGCCCGAAATTCTGCTGTAATGGAACATTGCAATATATAAAAAGAATCATAAATGTTTGTAGTTTGAAATAAACCAGTATATTATTTCACTTTAATGAAATATGTATAATACAAACGCTCAAATTTATATTTGGCAGAACCCATTCGTTTGTTTTTTCTCTATTCTGCTTTGTGCTTTTCGCTCATTTTAACATTTAGTTTGACAGAGATGCCACTCTTTATCACTTTGAATAAGTACAACGAAACAGCTGTTAAGTGTCGTTAAGAATAAGTTAGTGAATCACACAATCGTTAGTGCAAACGGCAAATATTGCCGTCAAAAATAACAATTGTCGCACAGCTTAAAGTTAGTGAATCGCACTACAGATATTGTGAAAAGGAAAGAAAGAGTGAAAAAGGCATAGGTTTCTGTATACATTGAAAACAGATGAGGCTCTCTCCCAAGGTAAATCACTGGCTTTACGAAACAATAACACTGGACCACGAATTTCAACTTTTTCTCTTTACCAGAAACGCCGTTATGAAATTCGTATGTAAAACCACCCTCTGATTTCGAAAATCGAGTTAATTTTTGATTCTATGGTACTGTTTTTGAGATATTTGCAATTTACCGTTATTCGAAAAAACAAAAAAGATGGCTCCCTTTAATTACGTATATCTCACAAACAGGTCAAGCAATTGCAAAAAAGTTTACAGAATCGGATAAGACGATAAATTTTGCTATAAATCCATCATACATTGTTTTTTGCTCAACCAGATAGTTTTCGAGATATTAGCTTATCATTTTAGATTTTTGTTTTTTTTTATGAAAAAATATGAAAAAAATTACTCTTTGCGAGAACAGCATTCCAAAACCACAACTTTTTTTCCAGATATTTTTTCTTTACGTAAAGCTCTGTTTAATTAGAAAAAAGATAAGCTATCATGGAAAAAAATCGATGCAAAACTACGTAAGGTATAAACGATCAACTAAAAATACCCAGGTTGCGCAACTTCAATGTATGTATGTATATGTGGCAACCACGCAACCAGATAACAGAACGACCAAAATGTCAACCACGCAACGAGATGACAGAACGACCTAAATGGCAACGACGTGACAGCTCTCTCTCATCGGTTCCGTCTCGACGACAACGCGTATTCAATTTCGCTAAAATTATTATCTTAAAATAGTATTGTAATCTTAATTAATTTGAATAAAGAAAAATGTAAATAGCTTAACTCCTATAACTGGTGACCCAAAGACGTAAATATTTTCAAGGCAGCGAAATTAGTACGAGCGAAATCGCAAAATGGAGCAAGCGAAAGACGATGTGGAAGCACAAACAAAAAGTAACGTGGTCAACGACGCCCCACCAAATAGCAATGCTTCCGTGGGAGCAATTTCATCACCAAAATTACCACTGCCGACAATCTCCGACACGAACATGGAGTCTTTCTTTTACTCAATTGAATTTTGGTTCGAGGCATCTGGGATTAGTGGCGATCTTCGAAAGTTCAATATCGTTCTCGCGTGCGTGCCGCAATGCAAAATCCTAGAGCTCCGCCCCATCATCGAAACGGTTCCAGCGACTAACAAATACGACTACATCAAGGCAAAGCTCATTGACCATTTCGCTGAGAGTGAACCGCGGCGATTGCAACGCGTCATGTCAGAGATGCCTCTAGGGAACCGCAAGCCAAGTGAACTGTTCTACGACATGAAAAGAGTCGCAGGTAACTCTTTAAGTAACAGCATTTTATTAAATATTTGGGTAAGCCGTTTACCTGCTCATGCTCAAAGTGCCCTAATAGCCACGAATTTGGACATTCCGCAAAGATTACGCACAGCTGATGCCATTATAGATGCTATTAATTCCAATGCAAATCAAATTAGCCCAGTAAATTCGCAGCAACAGAACGAGATCGCAGAGCTGAAAAGTGAGATCTGTCAACTTCAAGAAAACATGCGAAACTTAATGCGCGGCAGCTCCCGTTCTAATTTTCGCGCACGCTCGCAAACGTCAGGCTAATGCTAGAAATTAAAGGATCTGATGTGTCAAAAGCTCTATTAATCACGTCAGTTAGATTGCTAATTCGGCTGTTTTTCCGAGCATGATGTACCCTATCCGATTTATATTTTTTTCGCGATTCTGAGGCTTCTTCACCAAAATAACCAATTGGAAGTACCATGTTTTCGATGATCTTTTTGGAGTGAACTAAGACTTTGTGCACAGTTGCTGTCATCGGGCACCAGGGATATTTTTGCATTATAAGTTCGGCGGTCCGGAAGCAGAATAATTCAAACTTTGCTAAGTTTAATGGAAGTTGGCAAGATAAACATATTAATATTATCTTTAAATTGTATATAAGTTCCTTGTTTACACCAATAATTTCAGCAAATAATTCGTGATTTTGAAATGCGCGGCGCCAAATCCCCCAATTTTTGGTTTATCTACATGTAAACCGAGACGTGTCCAAAACAAACATTGAATATTCTTTTTTTCTTCTGCGACGATGTGTTTATCTGATTCGTTACGTATTTGCCACTTTTTTACATTTTTTTTATAACTTAAATGAAGTACAAACTCAAAAAACCGTATCCAACAACGTAGAGGAGAAATTCCGTACTTTAAATTACTTGATTTCGGTTTAAATTTCTCTGATTTAAGATTTGTTTCATTTAAAAAATCCTTAGGAGTAGCACCGCATATAGGACAACATTGAGTTGATTTTGTTCCGGTTAACACATTTAACACTTTTCCATCAATTGCCGTCAAATAAAACCTATAATTTATTTCAATTGTTTTCTCATCGTCAATTTTTATTTTAAAGACCTCTAATTTGTCCAGTTCCGCTTTAATATCGTTGTTTTCTTTAGTTATTGTTTCTTTAGTTTCTTTAATATACTCAAGTTTTAAAGGACGACAAAATCGTATAGACTGTGGTGTCCGATTGTACCACAAAATTGTGCCGTTTTCGTCACTCATACGTAATGGAGTAATTGTAGTGGCAAGAAGCGATGAATCAATTTGATGTGATTCAGTTGAATATTTTTGCTTGAAATTAGAATGACCTGTACTGCTGTCAAATTCATAGTTTACAATTAACTCCACTTTCAAAAAGGTTTCTTTCCTATCCTCCATCACCGCGACCATAACATCTCTTTGTAGTATACTAAGCCTCTCTGCTGTATGTTCAAGCAATCTTTTCAAAGGAACTTTTGCCAAATTTTCGTTAACTACTATTTCCTTCGGTCTGCATGCACATTTCTTACTTAATACTTCTTTGTAAGAAGGAGAGATATCACAATTTCGGCTAAGACTTGCTTCTCGAATATTTATATATTGTTGTTTGGTAAAGGTATTTTCCAACAAGAAAGCCAACCCCTCTTCAGCAGACATGCGAATTGGGCATTTCTCGTCGGTTTTATTTTCTACTAGTTTTCTTATTTTAGACATTTCATTTGAGTTGTTTAAAGTCCTTTTTAAAGTTACAGCCAAATCTATTTGACCTCTTTTACGGGCAGCCGTAGACGCAGCGGACACCATTAAGTCAATATTGTCGCCTTGCTGTTTCGATAATTCCGCAGCTTCTCTTCTTTCCGTTCTTGCAGATTTTTCATTAAATGTAAGGGATTTACGGCCTACTTTTGATGTGCTTGGTATAGAATATGACAACTCCGGTTTCATTATTTCGGTTTTTGTTAAAAGCCAGTTTGCATTTTGTTTCAAAAATACATCTACACGCCGATGACTTTTTCCCCATCTGTCATTAATATATTTACATATAATTCTATTTTTTTCCTTTAAATAGACAGTGTATTCATCGGAAACGTCAATTGCAATAACGTTTTCTAACAAAAAATCAAAAACTGCTGTCTGTCTAAGGCACGTGTTTGCCTCCTCCTTCCATACTTCAAATAAATCAGCAAATCGCACGGAGTAGTGGTCTAAGAAAAATGTGAATTATTCAAAAATCGCAAAAAAGAGCAAAATAATTTTTTGCACACAAACTCCAAATTGAGTTATTTATACAATCACAAAGTACCAAGACTACCACCTGCTACCAATTTTTTTAAGCTCTACGTAAAGTTGAAAAATATTACTTAAGCCAAAGTTAATATTTAAATAAATTTTTTTCAAACTTAACAACAGTTGAATGTATTAATATTCGAGAAACAAAATATAATTACCTTTATTGTTAGTTTCCATTTTTTTCTTTTAGTTAATTTTAATTTGTTTATAAAGTATTCAGTTTTGAGTTTCAGCCAAATTTCACCACTTGTATAAGCAAATAATCAAAGTTACAATTTAACTGCTGACCACATAACGGTAAACCGATTAAAGGGAAAACAAAATATGCAATTAACTCATGCGAAGTATCAGCTTAGTGATGGTAAAAAAACAGACGAAAAATCGGAACTTTTAAAAATCGATTTTGGCCAGAAAATGTGGTCCTAGGAACCATAGTGCAATGGTGTGAAACGATGCTGCCGATGAATCGGTCCAACCCGTTTTGAATCTGTCCAAAAAATGTTTCAGTATTTTGTAACAGCAAATTTCGTTTCACTTTATTTGTTAACTGTACCCCTTTTACAGCTGCACATAGTAATCTGGTTGTAATAGTGTTTTCTAAATAGGTTGACCGAATGTAAATTGCAGTTCCATAGGCTTGTTCGGATGCATTGATAAATGTGTGAATTTGGATTGATATTTGTTTTTTGTGTTTCAGCACGAATCGACCCAATTTAATATTGTGCAATACTCTTATGTTCGTGCGAAATTTATTCCATTCGTGTTGAAGGCTCAATGGCAGGTAATGCAGCCCTTACGGATCGAAGATTATGGCAAATTCGGAACTCACTTTTCATTTTTTCGATGTCCGCCGTGATATCAAAACTGTGGATCCGAAAACAACACTCTGTATGGTTGATCCGGCATCGTTTAGTGACGAACCGCTAGCACTCGTAGTGCATGCCTGGTATCGATACTTAAAAGAGATTCTTTTGGTCCGTTTTTTGAGGTTGTGAAAAAACTTGACGCGATGACCCCAAACTGGCTTCAGATTTGAATTTAGCGACCCCAAAAACATGTAATGAACATGCGGTTTATTTCTTTACTTTTCCAACAGAAACTAGCAGAGAGAAGAAAAAGAGAAAATTACACTCACAAAGTGCGTAACGAAAAAAATTTAAGAAATCAGCAAGTAAAAAACTTTTGGCAGAAATAGTGTAATTCATTATTTTAGTTGTATCCACAGACGCAGACATTTTATCATGGTTTATTGCATAAAATTTGTAAATTTGCTTGCTGATACTAGCAGCTCGTGTTCTTACGCTATTTTTTCTCTCACGCGTGCAAGTTTTTTGGGTTAAGAAACGCTTTACGGTAAAATCTAGTGATAATTATTGATATTTTTTTTGCAACTGTGTTATGTGTTTATGTTGCCTTCTGGGACATATGTTTCCTCTAGTGAGGTCTTGTATTTTTCGTTTGGCAATAATGCCATTTGGGGTGCCCATTGATTCTGGTATTTATGTAAAAAAAAACCACTTCATGGCAGCGGTGAAGTTGCCGGAAGTTTCAGAACTTAAAATAAATGCGGTCTTGCCGTTCTTAGTATTTTGCTTTAAAATTAAGTCAAGCAATTAAAGAAAAGTCCAAACACAGCATTTGAATACATAAACCTGCTGTATCGCCAAACTGTTATTCTGGCAAGTGGAAGCATCGCTGGTTCAATGGAGCAGCTGTTAATGCACTTGTTTACATTTCTGTATTGCTTAGTTAACAAGAACAGAATTATGTATTGCATGTCAATACACTACAACACAGGCAGACAGACAGTCAGCCTGCTCTTACTTACTTACTTACTTAATAGACGCTATTACCGCTTAAGCGATTTTGGCTGAACTTCTCCTACAATTTGTGGTGTGCGTCTTGATGTGGTAATACAAATTGAGGGGCCTACAGTTTTACGCCGACTCCGAACAGCAAATGTTTATTTTTTGTGAGAGTGTTTTCATAGCAGAAATACACCCGAAGGTTTGCTATTGACTGCCGAGGGAAGACCGCTATTAGAAAAAACTTTTTTCTATAATTTTTCATGTTACTTGCACCCCCAGGATTTGAACCCGGGACCCACCAAACGAAGAGCGCACACGCTGCACACTCAGTTACGGCGGTCGCCTGCTCTTAAGGCCAGAAATAAAAATTATGTGCCGAGTTGCACTTTCTTGAACCAAAATAAAACTCGTTTGTCGAGTGTTTCCTTTTCGCCATAAAATAATGATAATTTTGTTTTTACGAGCATTATTTGTTTGATTTAGTGTTTGAGTTTAGCTTCTTTTTTTTTGCAGACCAGAAGACTCCAAACGTCGCACCGCTTTTCTAATATCGGGTTGATGACAATTTTTTTTTTGGTAAAAAATTGTATTTAATTTCTGAGAGATACAAGCACACTCAAAAATTGGTATTATTGGTATACTTTAAAAGAAAACCTAACCTAAAAAATGTTGACCATTTTTAATAAAAAATTAAGCTCAGAAAATAATTATTGTTGCCTTTTTATTTTGTTAAAAAGTATAACACGATACATGATCTTTTTGCTGAGCAATTAATAAGGATCTGCAAATATCTATTGAACAAATTTTAAATCTAGCATATTCATACAGTGCATGAAAAAGTATACATATCCATATAAATATCTCATTAAAAATTAAAAAAATACCATTATTTTCGCTCCCTGATATCGTTGAAGTGTTGCCTTCATCCCTGCTAGGTAGATTGAACGCTTCAGAGGCACTCAGCACATAAGAGACAACGGTCTCAAGAAGGAAATCGCTAAGCAGGCGGGCTCTATAGTCCTGGGAGTCATTGACCGCAGCACGGAGGACGGCGCCATTTGCAGGAAGGAATGGAAGTGCGTGGCGTCTTCTATCTCTGACGTTTTCTTGTGGGTGATCAAGGACAATCCTACTACACCTCTTCGCTGCCACTCAGGACTCTTTATGAGGATCTCGTGTGCCGACGAACGATCGGCCATGCTTTAAAAAGCGAAGATTGCCTTGGTGTGGAAGGTTTGGAAGGATGCCAAGCTAAGGAAAGCTAAGCGAGATTTGCAGGGAAGCTTCTGCGAGAACGTGGATGCTTCTACTGGTCCTCCAGGCTTAAGAGTGTGCTTGCGGGAGTTTACTTTTATATTGGTAGGTTTTAGCGGCTTTGAGATCCTTCGCAACTGGTATCAATGCTATCAATGACCCGTAGGTGAGCAAGGGGAATATCCATGAGCCAGTCATCCGTAAGTCGCCATTCATCGGGTAACGGATGCAATCAATGATTCGTTGTTTTACCAGAAAGTGAGGTTTCCTATGACCCAAGTGGAACGCCAATCTGCTAAAGAAATGTTTGCTTCGGCGTCGTCTCCCTTTGTGGGAGGCTCTATTGGAGCCGTCGATTGCACACCAAAGAATCATGAGGAGGCTTATGTCAACCACCACATCTACCATTCAACTAATATGCTAATAGCAAAAGCAAACTTTTATCAAAGATCCATGTATGTATAACAGAAAGATAGTTTAGTTTTAATATATAGATAAACGATTCTACTTAAAAAATTTAAATACATATATGTAAATCCTAAATACGTTGGAGCACAACGCGGATTTTAAAAACGAAAACCATGGCATATTTGCAGGTGATTCAGGATATTCCTTGGAGTCGAGTTAATGACTATTCTACCAAATCACTCAGAGGAGAGCCCGAAATTCTGCTGTAATGGAACATTGCAATATATAAAAAGAATCATAAATGTTTGTAGTTTGAAATAAACCAGTATATTATTTCACTTTAATGAAATATGTATAATACAAACGCTCAAATTTATATTTGGCAGAACCCATTCGTTTGTTTTTTCTCTATTCTGCTTTGTGCTTTTCGCTCATTTTAACATTTAGTTTGACAGAGATGCCACTCTTTATCACTTTGAATAAGTACAACGAAACAGCTGTTAAGTGTCGTTAAGAATAAGTTAGTGAATCACACAATCGTTAGTGCAAACGGCAAATATTGCCGTCAAAAATAACAATTGTCGCACAGCTTAAAGTTAGTGAATCGCACTACAGATATTGTGAAAAGGAAAGAAAGAGTGAAAAAGGCATAGGTTTCTGTATACATTGAAAACAGATGAGGCTCTCTCCCAAGGTAAATCACTGGCTTTACGAAACAATAACACTGGACCACGAATTTCAACTTTTTCTCTTTACCAGAAACGCCGTTATGAAATTCGTATGTAAAACCACCCTCTGATTTCGAAAATCGAGTTAATTTTTGATTCTATGGTACTGTTTTTGAGATATTTGCAATTTACCGTTATTCGAAAAAACAAAAAAGATGGCTCCCTTTAATTACGTATATCTCACAAACAGGTCAAGCAATTGCAAAAAAGTTTACAGAATCGGATAAGACGATAAATTTTGCTATAAATCCATCATACATTGTTTTTTGCTCAACCAGATAGTTTTCGAGATATTAGCTTATCATTTTAGATTTTTGTTTTTTTTTATGAAAAAATATGAAAAAAATTACTCTTTGCGAGAACAGCATTCCAAAACCACAACTTTTTTTCCAGATATTTTTTCTTTACGTAAAGCTCTGTTTAATTAGAAAAAAGATAAGCTATCATGGAAAAAAATCGATGCAAAACTACGTAAGGTATAAACGATCAACTAAAAATACCCAGGTTGCGCAACTTCAATGTATGTATGTATATGTGGCAACCACGCAACCAGATAACAGAACGACCAAAATGTCAACCACGCAACGAGATGACAGAACGACCTAAATGGCAACGACGTGACAGCTCTCTCTCATCGGTTCCGTCTCGACGACAACGCGTATTCAATTTCGCTAAAATTATTATCTTAAAATAGTATTGTAATCTTAATTAATTTGAATAAAGAAAAATGTAAATAGCTTAACTCCTATAACTGGTGACCCAAAGACGTAAATATTTTCAAGGCAGCGAAATTAGTACGAGCGAAATCGCAAAATGGAGCAAGCGAAAGACGATGTGGAAGCACAAACAAAAAGTAACGTGGTCAACGACGCCCCACCAAATAGCAATGCTTCCGTGGGAGCAATTTCATCACCAAAATTACCACTGCCGACAATCTCCGACACGAACATGGAGTCTTTCTTTTACTCAATTGAATTTTGGTTCGAGGCATCTGGGATTAGTGGCGATCTTCGAAAGTTCAATATCGTTCTCGCGTGCGTGCCACAATGCAAAATCCTAGAGCTCCGCCCCATCATCGAAACGGTTCCAGCGACTAACAAATACGACTACATCAAGGCAAAGCTCATTGACCATTTCGCTGAGAGTGAACCGCGGCGATTGCAACGCGTCATGTCAGAGATGCCTCTAGGGAACCGCAAGCCAAGTGAACTGTTCTACGACATGAAAAGAGTCGCAGGTAACTCTTTAAGTAACAGCATTTTATTAAATATTTGGGTAAGCCGTTTACCTGCTCATGCTCAAAGTGCCCTAATAGCCACGAATTTGGACATTCCGCAAAGATTACGCACAGCTGATGCCATTATAGATGCTATTAATTCCAATGCAAATCAAATTAGCCCAGAAAATTCGCAGCAACAGAACGAGATCGCAGAGCTGAAAAGTGAGATCTGTCAACTTCAAGAAAACATGCGAAACTTAATGGCGCGGCAGCTCCCGTTCTAATTTTCGCGCACGCTCGCAAACGTCAGTGCCAAATGCAAGCGGCTTTTGCTGGTACCACGCGCAGTTTGGGGACAATGCCAAGAAATGTCGTGACCCTTGTGGTTTCCACAAACAAAACAAAGAGAATTGAGTCCGCTCAGCTGATGCAGTTTCAGGCTCCGGCAAACAGCATGAAATCACGAAATCTTCGCGCTTACGAATTTACGACACGACAAATAAATTACATTTTTTAATCGATACAGGCGCCGAGGTGTCAGTGATTCCTAAACGCAATACATCAGCACGAGCTAAACCAACCAAGATGAAACTGTTTGCCGCTAACAACACACCAATTGCAACATATGGTGAAGTCCTTCAAAATTTAAATCTTAACCTACGTCGCGAATTTCTTTGGAATTTTTACATCGCCGATGTCAGTCAAGCCATCATTGGCGCTGATTTTTTGGCTTATCACAATTTACTGGTAGACATCAACGGTAGTCGCCTCATCGATGGTACGACTTCGATTTAAGCCGTTTGCTCACTTAGCAACACAAAAATGCCTACCATTAAAGCTTTCGATGCACGTAATATACCATTTAATTCTATCTTAATGGAATTTCCAAACGCTACACGTAACACAACACCGGGAACTAAAACCAAATCAGCTGTACAGCATCGCATACTAACGAAAGGTCAACCCGTTTTTGCTCGGCCACGACGCCTCTCCCCAGAGAAACTGGCTGCAGCACGCGCGGAATTCGACCTCCTTATAAAACTGGGTATTTGCCGTCCATCAAGCAGTAACTGGGCGAGCCCTCTTCACATGGTCAGAAAAGCCGACGATTCCTGGAGACCATGTGGGGACTACCGCTCGCTTAACGCCTCTACCGTTCCAGACCCCTATCCTCTGCCTTATTTACAGGAATTTTCGACCATTCTGGCAGGAAAAACTATTTTTTCGAAAATTGACCTTAAAAAGGCGTTTCAACAGGTGCCAATCCACCCCGACGATGTTCCAAAAACCGCGATTATAACGCCTTTCGGACTGTACGAGTTTACATACATGATGTTCGGTCTCAGAAATGCGGCGCAGACATTTCAACGCCTTATACACGAAGTTTTCAGAGGCCTGGACTTTGTGTTTGCTTATTTAGACGACGTCTGTATAGCATCTTCTTCTCCGGAAGAGCTTGCAAACCATCTACGACAAGTTTTTCAACGCATCGAAAGCAACAATCTTACAATAAACATCGAAAAATCCGAACTCGGATTAACTGAGCTGAACTTTCTTGGACATCGAATTGGTAAATAGGGAATTCTACCACTCCCAGAGCGAATCGAGGATTTACTATCTTTTCCTCGACCTGCCATTGCCAAGGAACTGAAAAGATTCTTAGCCATGATTAATTTCTACCGGCGTTTTTTACCTAAAGCTATCGATCTTCAAGCGCCCCTCTTTAAAATGATTCCCGGCAATATAAAGAATGACAGAACCGTTCTTCAATGGACCGCAGAGACGAACAAAAATTTCGAAATGTGCAAACAACAGCTGGCAAACTGCGCAATGCTAGCGCATCCACTACCAACCGCTGAATTGTCACTATGGGTCGATGCATCAAATACCGCAGAGGGCGCAGTGTTGCAACAAATCAACGGTGAGGAAATTGAACCCCTAGGATTCTGCTCACACAAATTTTCGGCAACAGAAACTCGATACAGCACATACGACAGAGAACTGACTGCAATATACCTAGCCGTCAGACATTTTCGATATTTAATCGAAGGGAGAAACTGCCACATATATACGGACCATAAGCCGCTAACCTTCGCTTTCCACCAAAAGCTTGAAAAAGCTTCCGATCGGCAGGCACGACAGCTTGACTTCATCAGTCAAATCACAACCGACATCAGACACGTAGACGGCAGCAAAAATATAGTCGCAGACGTCCTTTCCCGCATACACCAGATTGATACCAATCCAATTGACTATGACCTTCTTGCTGCCGATCAAGAGATTGACTATGAAGTTCAAGGGCTCTTGAGCCAAGGTAACAATGAACATTCTTTAAAATTAAAACGCTTTACTCTCCCTTGCAGCAAAAAGGCAGTTTACTGTGATTTTTCTACTACTCGCATCCGACCTTTTGTTACCAAAAATTTTCGCCAACAATTTCTAAGAGCCATTAACAATTTATCACGCCCCGGTACGAGAGCTACAGCAAAACTAATGTCTGAGAGATTTGTTTGGCCAGGCATCCAACGTGACAGTGCCAAATTCGCCAGGCAGTGCGTGGAATGTCAACGCAACAAGACCCATCGTCACACATCTGCACCACTAGTACGAAGAGACCTGCCGTCGGAGCGATTTTTACACATCCATATGGACATTGTTGGCCCATTTCCCGAATCAGAAGGTTGTCGCTATTGTTTAACGATCGTCGATCGTTTCACTCGATGGCCAGAGGCAATTCCCATGGCTGACACAACTGCTGCAAACGTCGCGCAAACGTTAGTGAGCGGTTGGATTTCACGCTATGGCACACCAATCGACATCACCAATCGGCAATTTACCGGTTTTTTATTCCAAGAGCTAATTAAATTACTGGGCTCCCGACACTTACGTACGACACCTTACCACCCACAGTGCAATGGCCTGGTGGAACGGTGGCATCGGATACTGAAATCGGCTATCCTATGCCACGACAAGCGTAACTGGACCACATACTTGCCAATTATATTACTTGGGTTGCGCTCAACATATAAAGAAGACTTGAAATGCACGCCAGCAGAGTTAGTGTTTGGTTGCACGCTGAAACTACCAGCCGAATTTTTAGTTGAGAACAACACCCCGTCAACCACCGAGTTTGTACAACGGTTACGGCAAACAATGCAAGACCTAAGACCAGTTGAAACAGCATGGCATTCCTCGAGGAAAATCTTCATCCATCCACAGCTACGTTCTTGCGAATTCGTCTTCCTCCGCGACGATCATATCGGACCATCATTATCATCGCCATATTCTGGTCCATACAAAGTCGTCCGACGATTTGAGAAATATTATATAATTAAGTCGAGCGGCAGTGAAATCAAAGCTTCGATTGATCGCCTGAAACCTGCTTTTTTCGCATAAGAAATTTCCAAGGGGGGTACTGTGGCAACCACGCAACCAGATAACAGAACGACCAAAATGTCAACCACGCAACGAGATGACAGAACGACCTAAATGGCAACGACGTGAGAGCTCTCTCTCATCGGTTCCGTCTCGACGACAACGCGTATTCAATTTCGCTAAAATTATTATCTTAAAATAGTATTGTAATCTTAATTATTTTGAATAAAGAAAAATGTAAATAGCTTAACACCTATATATACATACATATATTAAAGGTATAAAGTGCAAATGGGATATTATCCGGATAAACGAATAACACAATAACAATGATAATACTTTTTCTTTCAATAAATCAAATAGTACTTTTAATACTCGAATTGTTTTATAGTAGGTAGAGTGGTTGCATCGAAAGGAAGAGTGGTTGGTCTCGAAACCTGCTGTTGGCATGTAGTTATAAACATGTGTTTCCGTCACTTATGGGTAAGTATGCAGGTAGATTTTCAAAATTATAAGACACAGAAAATTTTTAAAGCCTACATCTAAAACAGGTAGTATTTTCTTTTCCCGGCTCCGTATAAAAAGGAACTTTTCTGTCTAGGTAAGACTTGATTTTTTCAATTTTATTCTTGTTCCGAGTATAAATATGAGTTAATGCGCCTTGAGACTTCATAACATCTGCAAGGCTCGCCGGAGATAGTTCAGTTCATAAGTCAAATTTCAAAACCGTGGTTTATTAAAAAAAATAAAATGAGTAAAAGGACGCGAGAATGTGAGTGTAATAACGATCCAGATATGTTCTGTTTCATGTGTGGCCAATATACTATCATAAGGCGACGACGAGTGTTCTCAGATCATATCAAAACTTTATACTCCAAGTATTTTGGCATTGAATCCAAAAATGCTGAAAAACCATGGATACCAAACACCTTGTGTACATCCTGTCGAGTAGAATTGATTCAGTCGGAATCAGGACAACAAATAAAATTTGAGACACCAATGATATGGAGAGAACCTACTTGCCATTCAATAGAGTGTTATATTTGTCAAACAAAAGTACTTGGCGTTGGAAGATCAAGAAGAGTAACCTATGCTAGCGTATCTACAGTGACATTACCAGTACTACATTCAACGGCAGTTGCGGATCCAGTTCCATTGTCAACAGTAATATCTGAGTGCGGGGAATCAAGTTGTACTGAATTTCGCATAGGAAACGAGAGAAACGTTCTGTCACAAGCACAACTTAATGATTGGATAAGAGATTTGGAACTATCCAAGGAAAAGGCCGAGATCCACACTTCTCGTATGCAACAATTTAAATTTCTGTCATCCGATGTAAAGGTGATATATTGTAGAACTCGTCACGAACCATTTTTCAAACACTATACCAAGAACGACAGTATATGCTACTGCAACGACATTCCTGGTTTATTCAAAGAGTTTGGTCAAACATATGATTCAAAAGAGTGGCGATTGTTCATGGACAGCAATGAACTGAGTTTGAAGGCTGTATTATTGCATATTGGTAACAAAAGCCTTCTATCCCGATCGCACATGCAGTAAATACAAAGGAAACCTACGAGGAAATGCAAAAAATACTCAAATTTATCAAATATGAAGAGCATGATTGGAAAATATGTTCTGATCTCAAAGTCGTTGCAATGCTATGCGGTCTACAAAGTGGCTACACCAAGCACTGCTGCTTCCTGTGCAAGTGGGATAGCCGAGCTCGTAAGGGCCACTACGTCAGAAAGGATTGGCCGGAAAGAGTCGAGTTCACCGTTGTGTGGTGTCAAGAAAGAGAAAATCATACTTCCACCCTTACACATCAAGCTCGGTCTCATTAAAAACTTTGTTAAGGCTTTGGACAAAGAAGGCGAAGCATTCGACTATTTGAAAACAATTTTTCCAGATATTTCTCAAGCCAAGATAAAGGAAGGTATTTTTGTTGGACCACAAATAAAAAAGGTGATCAACAATAATCAATTCAAATGACTACTCTCATCAGTTGAGGCAGCAGCGTGGGAATCCTTTGAAATGGTCGTTGCTTCTTTTCTCGGTAGACACAAAAGCCGTAACTACGAGCAGATAGTGAACGACTTAATCAATAATTATACGAAAATGGGTAAATATTAAAGGCTTCTTAAAATTAATATCCCAAAATTTTATAACTTGTTTACCTAACTAATATTTTCTTTCCAGGCGTAAATATGTCTTTAAAAATTCACTTTCTCCACTCACATTTGAGCTTTTTTCCGGCAAATCTTGGCGACGAAAGTGACGACCATGACGAAAGGTTTCATCACCAAATGAAATTAATTGAGAATCGATATCAAGGATTTTGGGACGTCGCAATGATGGGTAGAAACCGATCCTAAACTGAATAAGCGTCAAAGTAGAACACATAATTATTTCGACTACATAGTAAAATCAAATTAAGATAAAGATTGTTAGAATATAGTATAAACATAAATAAATTTAAAAAAAAGTTAAAAATATGGGTAATTTCATTCATAAATTGAACTTTTAACTCAATAGAAACAGAGCATAGCTAGGTATTTCACTCTTCTTTATACCATACATACGTTTTGAGGTATACGTTGAAATTGCGCAACCTGGGTATTTTTATTTGATCGTTTATAACTTACGTAGTTTTGCATCGATTTTCTTCGATGATAGCTTATCTTTTTTCTAATTAAACAGAGCTTTACGCAAAGGAAAAATATCTGGAAAAAAAGTTGTGGTTTTGGAATGCTGCTCTCGCAAAAAGTAATTTTTTCATATTTTTTCATAAAAAAAAACAAAAATCTAAAATGATAAGCTAATATCTCAAAAACTATCTGGTTGAGCAAAAAACAATGTATCATGTATTTATAGCAAATTTTATCGTTTTTCCGATTCTGTAAACTTTTTTGCAATGGCTTGACCCGTTCGTGAGATATACGTAATTAAAGGGAGCCATCTTTTTTGTTTTTTCGAATAACGGTAAATTCTCAAAAATGTTACCATAGAATCAAAAATGAACTCGATTTTCGAAATCAGGGGGTGGTTTTACATACGAATTTCATAACGGCGTCTCTGGTAAATTTTGGCCGTCGACCAGTGTAATTAGACCTGTAATAGTTTATGGAGTGATTATCTAGTGAAACTCACTGGAGAATGGATACAGACTGGACACAGCTTCAATTCAGGCTATGGGCATTCTAAAGTTCTTGCCAGCTTCGGCTTTTTCCCTCTAGAAACGGATTGCTGTCTGCCGGTAGTGGCTCCAGATTGATCCTTTTTCTCTCACATCCCGCTAAGGGGGGAATAGAAGGAGGTTGGCGTTTGGGGCAAGGGACCGGTTAACTTCCTCACGAACTCAGCGAATTTGGAAGGGGTGTCTTCTGAAGGAGGCTTCGCAATTAAGGGGACAACTGATTGGCTGCTCACCAATACCCTTTAGACGAGCTAATATATATTCTTATAGTCAGGCTGCAATTAAGGCCTGAGGTGCGAGAGTGCGTGACTTCTCTCTCAGCCGCCTCTGAATACATAGTGGCATTGTATGAAACTGCATGGTTGATGAAGACACTTGGCGACAGCTGTATGGAAGATATAGTGCTTTCTGGGCCGGAAATTAGCAGCTTGCGGACTGCATTTTGGGCACGCAGTGCTTCTCTTTTTAACCGTCTTTGGTTACGGTGTACGTTACCATTCTAACTACTAGTGGTTCTCAATGGACTCTTTTAATATGCCTAAGTGAATTCACTCTGTGGGGACTACCGCATTGCCCTTACCTAACTTATGCGTCACAATTTGAGCAGGCTCAAATTCTGAAAGTTACGTTGGTGAATCGTGCTCCCGGATGCAATCGATTCTCTCATTGTTTTTTAATTATATTTGGCCTTATTTGTTAGAAATAAATAAAGTTTATTGAGCTCGAAGTCAGGTTCTATTAGGAAATAATATGAGAAAACAACGATTTTTCAAAGTGGTAAAAGTGATATCTGTTATTTACGAGATCACCACACTCATCAGACTTCCTTCTTTCTAGACTTTACCAAGGTTTGACCGTGGTACATGGTGTAATGTATTGTCATGCATTTGGTATTTGTTTAAAAATGGAGCCACTTCAAAGTTTTACAGCAGAGTGGTTTCTGCTTATCAATAGGCACCCGTAAGGTTGCCGAGATCTTTGAGAAATAAAATGCAGTAGTGTCACTTGCTAGATTATTTCTAATTTTATTCATGAAAACTTACGACTATTTATACAAAATTGTATCACAGAAAGTGATTTCCATAACTCCTCCCTTTTTACTTCTTTGACTTAGAATTGTAGCAACGGCCAATAGGAATGCTTTGGCGTTTGGCTGAGCTGAGCGTATTGACAAATATTCTGCTAGCTCAGCCATCGTATTGACATACATTCAGTTTAGCAATGCAATTGACTTTGGTTCCACATATCGACTTACTTCTAATGTTGAAACCGGCGTTGCAGTTCCGCATGCATATGTAGATCACTTGTGTTGGTTGTACGCTACATTCGGTGTGTGTGGTTGCTACACCCTTACCGCAACAGGAAAAATTTATTTCGTTTGAGCAAAAAAATGAAATAAATTTTTGTAATAAGAGATCCATTTGTCCCATTCATAATCGTCAGCAAATGAAAGTAAGTATTCGTTAAGTGTTCTGTGGTTTTTTTCCAGTGCATCTATTGTTTCGTGATGGTATGGTTTGGAAAATACTTGTTTAGTGTTAAGTAGGTTACACACATTTGTCATTAGTTCATTTACAAATTCAGTCCCTCTGTCCGATTCTAATGTTTTTATGAAACCGTACTTGACAATTAGTTGAAACTAAAGTGGTTGCTATTGTTTTTGCGTCTTTGCTTTCAATATGGTGCGCTATCACAAATTTTGATAAGACTGCGTTCAGACGGGGAAACTTTTGTCGCTTATTATCGGCGATTTCCCTTTTGGTGTTGCTCGTCGCGTTCACACAGAGCAACTCTGTTCAGGCAATTTTCTGGCATTTCATTTTATATCATTTTCGCAAATTTCTGTACGCTTCGCTTAAGCGGCATTTACACATTCTGATAAATTTTGTGATTATAAGTAAAAGGTGAGTTGAAAAATGAAGTTTTAACATCTTAATATCTTGCATTAATTCAATTTTATCTTGATACCCCATATTCTGAAATATTCATATTAATATGTATAGTATATGCATACACATGTGTATATTTAATCGCAAAAAAATAAGAACAAAATTTCATTTCCCAACTTACCGTATGTATTCACTTAAAACTCAACAAAACTGCAACCACTGAAAGAATTTATAAATGAAAAGGAATGTCAAATTTCTTAGCTGCCGACTGAGACGAATAAGAACACAAAGCGTGTTGCCCGAGCACGAGCAACTCGGTGCCCTTCCCCTTTGCCCGTCCCTCTCTCTCCTACAAGTAACGAGTTGCCGCGACAAAAGTTTGCCCGTCTGAACGCAGTCTAATTCACATTGCATTGTTAATATGTATCTGCAGCCGTTTGATATGCGAAGCGGGCCAACTGTGTCAATTGTTATGGTTTCGAATGTCGACATCGGCGTGTCTGTCGTTACAATTGGTTCTTTTGTATGTCTTACTATTCTGTTTTGTGTGCATTTTCTGCAGTTGTTTGCAAATTCTTTGACCACCTGTCTCATATTTTTCCAAATGTATCTTTGTTTGAGTTTTAATATAGTTCTTCTAATTCCGAAATGGCCTGCAATGTTTGAGCAGTGAAATTCGTCTCAGTTTGTATTTAAGTATCATGCTATCTATTTCCCTTGGAGCTGTATATATTAGTATCTTTATTGGCGCGCATTTATTCATTATACTTCTTCTTGAATGCATTCATATTAAATTCTTGGAATATAAAATCTATTTCACAAAGGGCTAGCTCCTTTATATGTGAATTTCTTAGTGAACTATGTAGTTTCTCCAACATTGAATCTTGATTCAAAGGGTCATCGCTACAAATTATGTGCACTTCATTATTAATTATATCAATAGTAGGCCTACTTTCTTTTTCAATATTAAATTTCAATTTCTTCATTTTCTTTACGTCATTAAAAGATGTGCATTCCCAAATGCGAAGTTGATCAGACTTCTTAGGAGATGTGCTTTCTTTGTTAATGCGTGTACTGGTTTCCTTATGTTCTTGCGCTTTATCTTTTTCTTCATTTTCTTTAAAATTTGCGGACTTGCTCCTTGTTACAATATTGATACATTTCTTATATCCTTTCTCATTTTTACTAATAGGGATCATTGATTTAAGTACGTCACTATCTATCATGATGCGTGATAATGCGTCTACATTGGTGTTTATTTTACCTTGTTTGTATACAATTTCAAAGTCGTACTCCGATAAATCTATTCTAATCCTTGTCATTTTCGAGGATGGGTTTCTATGTGAAAATAATGATACTAATGGTCTGAGGTCTGCTACTACGATGAATTTTCTGCCATAGAGGTATGTTCTAAAGTAATTGATTCCCCAGTGTATTGGTTTGTTAATATCATGTTTTTGTAATGATTTTCTCGCGTATGATATTAGTAAATCGTGACCAATTTCTCCCTGTGATAAAATGGCTCCTAAAGCGAAGTCGGATGCATCTGTTGTGAGTATGAAGCTGTGAGCTGTTCAAAGTCTGGGTACTGTAATATAGGTGGATTGATAAATTTTTTTTTAGGTTATTAAATGCCTTCTCGTATGCTTCAGACCAAAGAAATGGTTTCCTTTCTTTAACAGGGAGTTGAGACATTTAACGATTTTTGCAAAGTCTGGGATGAAACGTCTGTAGTAATTACAAAATGCTATGAACCTTCTTGTCTCATCTGGATTTGTTGGTTTGGGATAATTTCGTACAAATTCGCATTTAGCTGGGTCGGGTTTTATGTCTTTATCTGTTTTCAAATGTCCTAAGTAAATTACTTCTGATTTCAGGAATTGACATTTACTGGCATTTAATTTGAGATTATAATATTTTAATCTTTCAAAAACTCTTAAAAGGTTTCTATTGTGGTGCCTTAGAGAACATCCAAAAACAATAATATCAGCCACATAAAGGAAAGCTTCTGATTTTAATCCGCTTATTGCGATTGTTAACATTCTTTTTAAGCTGTTTGATGATATCTTTAACCCGAATGGCAAACGTTTGAATTGGTAGTGTCCGTCTTGCGTAGAAAATGCTGTAGGTGGTCTTGAGTCATTTTGCAATGGTATTTGGTGAAAGGAAGTTGTCATATCCAGCGTATACGTATACGTATACGTCTTCTAATCTCGTTAATGGGAATTTATCGTTTACTATTTTGGCATTAAGTTTTCTGTAGTCTACTACTAAGCGCCATTTCTTTTTGTTATTTTCACATTTCTTGAGTACTAAAAGTAATGGTGAGTTGTATGGACTGACCGACGGTTCAATTATATCGCTGATGATCATTCCCTGTACACCTGGTTTTGTATTTCTTCCTGTTGAGTTTGTAGTAGCCTGTAGTTTTTTATGTATACTGGTGAGTTGTCTATTAGGTTCAGTTTTTGTTTATAAAAATTATTTACTGAAAGTGTTTCTCCCTCTAAGTGAAAAATTGATTGATACTTTAGAAAAATTTCTTTTAGTTCTGTTACTGTCGCCTTGTCCAAATTATCTAGTTTTAATTCCTCTATTAACTTATTATAACTTTCATTATTGTAAATATTTGTGTCATTATTTGTGTTAAGTACGCTGTAGTTTGTCAATTTTTCTGTTATACATTTAAATTTTTTTACGTCAACCTGATGATTGTTAATGTTCATTATCCTTACATGGGCAATTCCTTTAGCAAGTGCAATAGAGTTTGCCAGAAATATGCCTTCTTCTATGTTTAATTTAATCGGTATAATCATTTCGGTTCTTGGTGGTATCGTTATCGTTGTATTTGTAGATAATTTTGTGTTGAGTGGTAAAGTAATTGCTTTATTTTCAAACTGTATTGTTAAGGTAAATGTTTCATAGTCGATTATACAAAAGTAATTTATCAAGAAGTCTCTACCAAGGATTCCATCTGTTGCTATTGGGAAATCGTCAGTAACTAGCTGGAAATCAATGCTTGCTCTATGTTTTTCTATTAGGAGGTTAAGCTTTGATGTGCCTACGGAGTAGATTTCTTCTTTTGTTATGCCTGCTTATTTACACTTTGCGGTATTGTCAAAATCAAGTTCGTTACTGAATGGATTTTGGCAAATTGAAATGTCTGCTCCTGTATCTATTAGGTAAGTCATCGGCTTATTGAATTTTAAATTATATATTTTTATGTAGTTTGTTAAATTCTCAGTAATTACATAAATACGTCTAGAATTTGAGTGTCCTACGTATCCCTGTCCCCCGGAGGAAAGCCATTGTGGTCCTCCGGGCCGCCTACGTTTCCCTGAGGTTGGACAACGATTACTTGGCGACCAGTTCTGTATTGAATTCTCTGGTTCTGGTTGTTCCTATTCACATTATTGGAATACCGTTCGTTAGAATTATACCTCTGATTGTTTCCATAGTTATTAGGTCTTGGATTATTTGAGTATCTATTTGTAGTGTTGTTGTTATTACTCCATCTCAGGTTAGAACTATTTCTTGCATTATTGGGTAACCTGTTGTCATTATTGTTATGTATATTTTTATTGTCGTAGGTATTATTGTTGTTATACCTATTGTTGGGCTGTATTAGGTGTGATTGTTGATGTTTCTTGCAAACATAACACTACTGTTGTTGTGTTGTCATTTATGCCATTTTTGAAGACAGTTGTATTGTTCGTTAAGGTTTGAAATTAGATATTTTTGATCGGAATTTGCAGCTAAGCCTAACTGGCTTATTTGTAAAGTGTTCAATTCGGATATTAACTGCAGGATTTTGTTTTTGAAAGTTGTAACACTTGTGTTTCTTTGTGTAAGGTTAGCTTATTGGTTCTGAATGTGTGGGATTGTAGCCGTGCTTTCATATTTATTTAGTAATAAATTTTTTAAGTCTTCTAATGTTCGTGGTATTTGTAATGCATTCACATTTGCTCTCACCATCTGACTTAGCTTTGTGTAAATCACGAAGTCTATAAGTGTAATTTTTCCTTCTTCTGTTAAATCATTGTATACAATATCTGTGATTTTTAGAACGGATTCAAGTTCTTTGTAATTTCCGGAAAAGCTCAGAATAGCTTTTGAGACTAGTAATAAGTTAAAATCAGACATTGTTAATACGTTTTGACTTGACTCGTAACTTGAAATTTCTTGTGGTATTCGTATTTCCTTTCTAACATTTTCTATAGTCGTAAAAAGGACATTGAGATGTTTTTTAATTGTCTCCTCTTTTATTTTTATATTTTCATTTAGACATTTGTATGCTTTATTGAATTTGTCTTTTAAAAATTTTAGTCTATCTTCTATTTTTACCCATTGGTCCATTATTTCTTTGTTTATCGATTATGAAATACATTTTTATTTAGTTTGTTCCTATACATTGAGTGTATTTTAAGAGTAAGCTTTGTAGAAAAAATTGGTATTGTTATTAGTAACAAAATAATACATACTATGGTTGTTATTAGAAACAAAATCTTTTTGTCCATAGTAGATGAATAGTGAGGTTAAATTTGGTCTTGCTTTATGTTATTGACAATAGTTTTCTTTAGTATATTTCTATAAATTGAATGAATCTTAATGATGAAATCTATAATTAAAATACTAGTTATAACAATGAGAAGGATTTCTATAAGGGTACTAGAATTTTTCCGATTGTTATCTAGTATTACCGCGCTTATAACATTGGCCTTGGGGTCACTAATATTAGATTTTTGTGAACCCATATCTTAGTATTATATTAGTTTTTTGTTTGTGATGTTCTTCATCGCGAGAGAGATTTGCGGTTTTTTTCCTTTGTTGTAGTGAGGTGTAATTCCTTATATAGGATGGCTTTCTCTTTGCGTTTGTTGAACGCCTTCCCTCCCTTCTTTCTTTTTGTGGATTTTTGTTTCTTTTGCGGGTTGGTCTGTGTTAATTTATGTCTTCTTTTGTATTCCTCTAATGTAATTGCTTTTGTGCCGGCTGTTTTTTATGTTGGTAAATATGGGATAATATTTTCTGGGATATTACCTTGTGGAATATATGGCTGTTCTAGGTAGGCTATATATTTGTTAAAAATATTATCGATATCTCTTTCAGTAATATTGTCTGTTTCTAGAAGGTTATGTTGGTCCGTTTGGGCAGGATCGCAATGTAATGTATTGCCATGCATTTGGTATTGGTTTAAAAATGGAGCCACTTCATATTTTTACAGCAGAGTGGTTTCTGCTTATCAATAGGCAGCCGTAAGGTTGCCGAGATCTTTGAGAAATAAAATGCAGTAGTGTCACTTGCTAGATTATTTCTAATTTTATTCATGAAAACTTACGACTATTTATTCAAAATTGTATCACAGAAAGTGATTTCCATAACTCCTCCCTTTTTACTTCTTTGACTTAGAATTGTAGCAACGGCCAATAGGAATGCTTTGGCGTTTGGCTGAGCTGAGCGTATTGACAAATATTCTGCTAGCTCAGCCATCGTATTGACATACATACATTCAGTTTAGCAATGCAATTGGCTTTGGTTCCTCATATCGACTTACTTCTAATGTTGAAACCGGCGTTGCACTTCCGCATGTATATGTAGGTCGCTTGTGTTGGTTGTACGCTACATTCGGCGTGTGGGGTCAATACAATGGAGTTGCTAGGCGAACATTCAACCACTCAGGACACTAACTGTTTGCAAATCGCTCGTTTATCTCGATCCTCGATGCTAAATTGCCGACAAGTTTTTTTAAATTGACTCCAGATTATCACTGTACTCTAGTTTTGCCGGGGACGTTTGAAGATCAGGAAATACTCAGCCCTATCGCATTGAACCTGCCTGGTAGGATCTGAGCCGTAATAATATATTATAATATTAAACTTTTTCAGACTTTACGCTACACCCGAAGCCCCAAGCCAAACTTCCAGCGACATGAATTTGTTTATTTACGTTAATGGATGACTTCGGATTTTAATTACATAGTTATCGCTTATTGCTTTTTCTTCACCCCTAAAAGCGCTACATTTCTTATTACTCTTAGGAACTGTGTTGTCACATATGTATATATGTACATAGAAATAGACTTATTATATTACGTACGTGAATGAATGCTTGCAAAACAGACAGCTTTAATTTTTATAGATTGCCATTTTTAAAAAAACTTGAATGACTCCATTTATAACAAGATTGCAAGAAATGTCGTTTAAAACTTTAACTTAAATAAAAAAAAATTATCTACCACTCCAACCTTCCACGCGAGTCAGCAAACGATGTACTATTTTTAGTATAAAACTGTGAGTACCATTTTCGGAAAGTTTTTATGGCGGTATCTTCCTTTACTAATCCTGGTTTACTTCGAAATGTTTTATGATTCCACACAATAATGTCCCGCTCAAACTGAAATAGAAACAAAATTATGACCATATACTTAAAATTAAAAACTTTTGTTACCATAACACTTTCGGCGAAAATCATTAACTTCATAAGAGGTCCAAAAACTTTGTGTCCATAAAATCTATGAACCACTTTCTGTACCAACGGTTCAATAGGTGTGACAGTTTGCAATATTTCAATATTTCCGAATGCCAAGGATTTTAAATGCAAGTGTACAAATGATGGACCAATCTGTACAAAATATAAAATTAATTGGTTAGCAACGGGCGAATGTGTACCAAATAGGACTATATATGTATGTGTTCAAGATAGGAATATAATTTATTAATCTGCTTAAGTAAGTATAAAAGCTCTGGGCTGCATTTACTACCTTTCTAATGTGTAATAAGATATATTTTCATTATAAATTAGCTATTTTTGCATAAAGCTACAGGTGATACAAAAGTTATTGTGACTGTAATTAACTTATGCTTTTTAGCCAGAACTGTATTTTGAGTTATTACATACATATATATTTGGTTCCCAAATTCTAAAGAATGTTCTGGGCTGGGATGTTGAATTTTTGCATTTTCCTTCCATTTGTTTTCAAATCACTAACTTTAAAAGTTATATAAGTATAGTTTAAATTAAAACTATTGATTACGATGCTTAAGAGAATGTCAAGACATTTTGTTATACGACGTACATTCTTACATATATATATATATGTACATATATCTAAATCTATATATATATAAGAGAGCGATGTTAGCTACTACGCTTATAACTCAAGAACGCCTGGACCGATGTCGATGATTCGTACTAATTCGGACTGGTATCAGAATACTCAAGAAAATTCCTGAAAAATTGCCGAAAAAATATATTATAAAGAAAATTAATTTTCCGACACATTTTGTATGGAGCGAATTTTCTTGACATACATACTTGCACATATATTAATAAGTAAATTAGTATCCATGCATATTGATATGTATACAAGTTACCGTTTTTGTTGTTTATTTATACCACAATTGGTCCTTTATTCGCCAAAGCTACTTTAAGACTGATTTTACAATTTTTGCTGGTCGATCCAATTGGAACTGCCGATTAGATTTTCGTTGAACATTCCAATCGGAACGATACCGCTTAGCAAATAAGCAATAGAGAAACAGGCCGCTCATAGACCAGGGTTGCCAACAATTGTTTCGTTAACTTACATGGTAAAGGACGTGCGCATTGCTTTGTCTTAAAATATGTCCTTGGACATATAAGTAGATGCATATGTAGGTATGTTTGTATATGTGTATATTAGTGTGACCGTTATTTTTCAATATTCGATTTTCTTTGGTCGCACTCCCTAGATCGATACTCTTACATAAAAAAATAATTGCTGCAAAAAATTTAATTAAATCGATTTACATTAAGGCGTGCCGCCCGCCCCTCAAAGTTTGGTCCTAAGTCAAAAAACGTGGTTTGAGTACTTATATCTTCACTAAAAATTATTTTGTAGAAAAATGATGTATTGAAGAGTTGTAGGTCTATATCAATACTACAATTTTGTCCTACAAGATTTTTTAGTCACATTAATTTTTCATGATATTAGCGCCAAAGTTTGAAGAAAACAGAACATCACTTTAATTATTTATTAAAAAGTGAAAAATTGTAGTTACAGTTCAAATATTAAAAATCTATTGACAATGTTTGTTTAGTACATGTAGGATAGCGGCGTCGATAATCAGCAACAATTTGCAGAACATATTGTTTTTGTTCTTCATTTTTTGTAAGTAATTGATTAAATTCTTCAACTAATTTAACACCTCTTTCCGCTGTATCATTTACGACTTTCAAATCTTTTACTATGTTTCGACCTGCTATAAAATGTTTATTTTCATGCCAAGATGACGGATTGGTGTTCAAAAATAGTGGGCAGATGTTGAACCTCTCAAAAAAGGCTAGAGTTTCTACTGAAATAAATTGTTCAATTCCCTCCTGAAGACGTTGAGGTAGTTCATTGTAGTCAATAATTGGTTTCTTCACTTCCGTATCTACTTTTGGCTTATTTTGCAATCCTTTGACCATTTTTAATTTTGTTTCAACTGGTATATTCTCATCAAAAAATGCTAATGCAACGCATTCCGGACTCAGATACCATAGATGGTTGAGCAATTTTTTCAAAGCCACGTTAGATATGTCAACATCTACTTCCTTAAATTTGATTAATTTTAATAATAAATTGAAATCTTTAAATGGGGCTTGCACGGCTATGGGAGCACAAAACCACATTTCAACATATATTTGAACAATAAAGATACATATCGGAAGTAAGGCATTTCGATCTTTTAATGAGAGTAGAAACTCATCGCGAAATAAGTATATCTTTAGGCAGTAAATAGCTTTTGCCATCCATCGAGCGTGGTGGACAGCTCCAGGAGCATGAAAAAATACATTCTTGTGGAGGATTTCAGTTTCTCCAAGAAATATTAAGACAAGCTCAAGAAGTTCCTTGTAATCATCTCTAGCGTGTTTCGTTTTTAACATTTCATTTACAAAGATCTTTACATTTTCCGCATCACTGTTTCAACATTTCTTCACCAGCTGCTCCTCCATTCCCGACCGAAAATTTTTTTTATTTATTTTTCCCCACGTATTTTTGAACACTTCAAATATTTTAACGTTAGGGCTTGCAGTTTTGGGAATTTTTTCTTCAAAAACACTTCTTAAAACAATCTCAAAAATGTGATGCCTGCATGGTAACCAAAGCAACTGTGTTTCGAGATTATTCTCAATATATGTGCAAGTTCCATTAAAACGCCCTGTGTTGACTGCTGTTGTGTCAAACACTAAGGCTTTTATGTGGTTTTGAAGTCCCCAGTTATGTATCGCATTACATACGGCCATTCCCTGTTCTTTACCAGTACCAGACTTTAATGCGGGTACTTCAAGAAGTTGTTCCTTGTTTCCGCTTGATATAATTATCGCCTGTCAACTTTATCATTACCAGTGACTGATGGCAGCAACTTTCCATCCCAATGTAAGCAAAGGGCGTTGAATTCGCTTATATTGAACTGCTTCTTCAATACGTTAAACTGCTCTGAGCGAAATTTCTCCCTGGCATAATGAAGTGAGGTTTTATTTAAGATGTAGTTTTCAGTGCTGTGTCCTAGTGCCTCAATAATAGCGGTAATAATGTGCACTGCCTTTCTGTCAGTGATCTTGCAAGCATCCAAAGCAGCTGCTACTTTTGGAGTTATAATATTTTGACCACCTCTACTTCTCTTTGGTTTGGGATCTGAAAGCTCTTCTTCTTCCATCCGTTTAGATGAACATGGTACACAAACCTCAATGTTTTCAAAGTTTTCAGAGTCCGATGAAACATGATTGGTTTCTTCTGACGAATCAAATGACATGACAAGTGTGTCTTCTGAAAAAATATATGTATGTAAGTTAATGCAAAACTAAACACATGGTTAAATTTTTCTCACGCATAGATTCCTTTTCACGATCGCTCCGTTCTTTGTATTTCATAAATCTTTGCTGACGTTCTTCTGCACTGTCTTCTTTTCGTGTTGTTTCTAAATCAATCCCATACATGAACCCTGGTCTTCCTTTTTTCCTTTGACTTTCCAAAAATTTCTTATCTTCCTCATTTGTAATCAAATCAAACGCATTGGCGTGTGCTATGTCGAATATGTAGTCAGATTTTTCAGTCCAAGAACTCACTTTATCGTTTTGTATTTTACTTGTTTTTTTTGAGCTTTTGTTTAAATTTCTCCAATCAGAGTATAACTTTTCTAATTTCTCAATGCAATGCTTCTTATCTCTGAAGGGAATCCGCGCTTTCTCCCAAAATATTATTAGTTCATCAATCACCAATTTGGCACTATCACGTAAATTTAATTTGACAACCCTCAAATTGAAAAACAATACTTTAAGTATTTCTTTATTTGATGGCAGTTTACTTCCAATTAAGCAATGAGAAAAATTACCGATTAAGTAAATATTATCACGTAATATTATTTTCGACATTGCTGCTATCACTTCAAAAAATTCGCATCAACTAACATAAATAGTATCGTCTAAGCAAGCAACGATCGCTCTTATTACTGTTCAATAGCACGGATTGTAAAAAAAAGGCACAGCAGATTTTACCGTTATAAGCATCCAAAACAATCACACAAGAGTATTTGCAAATCTCGCTCAAAAAAAAACTAACGGACCACAGCACAATTTCAATAAAGTGCACAGAAAATTTGTGCCGCGGTTCCTAACGGAAATTTTTGACTATGTATCTATATTTCGGCGCTAATATCATGAAAAATTAATGTGACTAAAAAATCTTGTAGGACAAAATTGTAGTATTGATATAGACCTACAACTCTTCAATACATCATTTTTCTACAAAATAATTTTTAGTGAAGATATAAGTACTCAAACCACTTTTTTTGACTTAGGACCAAACTTTGAGGGACGGGCGGCACGCCTTAATGTAAATCGATTTAATTAAATTTTTTGCAGCAATTATTTTTTTATGTAAGAGTATCGATCTAGGGGGTGCGACTAAAGAAAAAGTAAAAAAAAATTTCTTCATACAACTAACGGTCGCCCTAGTGTATATACGAAGGAAGAAATGTCCATTGGGTTTGTACCAGAGAGCTGCAACGGATACATAATTTTCGTGTATACTCGGGCATCTAACAAAATCCGTTTTGCATCAATCTCTTTAAACGAGCAGAAGTATTTTTCGTTAGCGACTGAGCTCAAGGCGAACATGTTGGTCACAACACTCCAGTGCTTTTCATACATATTTGATTGGGTTCGGGTGCTTTGCCGATCTATATAGTCGAGTGTTCGAGTTTCAACTCGAGTGTGCATATAATTTGCTTGTATGGCTTTGCGTAGTGTGATCGGCAGTGCAGTGCCCATATGGTAAAAAATCCTTTCAATATTATCTATTGTTTATTTCTTATATTTTTGCTTACACAAAATGCGACATCACGACGCCTACATTCCGTCTGTAGATTTAACTCGAGCACGTTCGAGTATCCGTTTCATTAGTTGCAGAAATTATGGGTTAGCTGCGGGTGTCGAGTGTGGCATTCGCTAGTGCTCGATTTTTGGCGAGGGTGATTAAACCGACTCGAGCACACTCAAAACTGCTCTCGGGTGTACAACTCGATCGAACACATGGCTGCCGAGTGGGGCATTCGCTTGTGCTCAATTTTTAGCGAGGGTGATCAATCAGGCTCGAGCACACTCAAAGCGCTCTCTGGTTTGTACGCGATGTCTGGGTTTTATCCCTCATGGGTGTCGTCGCGTATTCATGTCTCACTATATTCAAAAACTGATAATTTACAGTTATGCAGATGATTAAGCATTGTTTTAAGAATAATTAACTTTTTCTCTGATATTAGAATAGATAGATTCAGCTGTGTCACTATTAATGAATAGAGGTTTAAGAGAAAATTAATAAGTGCGTTTAAATTGAGAATTCTACAATTATTTCTACAGCCTTACGTGCTTTTGTGATATTCATTTCTCAGTGTTTTCAGTATGAATACGGATGAACAAAAAATCGCACGAGAACAGCGTCGTGTTAGTATGGCCCGACTTCGTGCATCAGAAACACAAGAAAAAAACAGGCGGAAAATGAAACGGCTCAGTTAACAATGAGAAATCGACGAGCAAATAAAACAACTCAACAACGTGGAAATCGAAATCAAAATAGTCCAAAATAATGGAGGTTGTGTGTAACCATTGCGGTGCATTGAAGTTCGCTGGAGAAGCGCCTGGATTGTGCTGTCTCAGTGGCGAGGTTAAATTACCACCGTTGCCCTTGCTACTAGAGCCATTGCATTCTTTACTTCGTAGTGAAACACCAGAATCACGTCATTTCCTATCGAACACTCAGAAATATAACGGATGCTTTCAAATAACTTCATTTGGAGCAGATATTATTGACGAACGCGGATTCAATCCGACATTCAAGGCAATACAAGATAAAAGAAGTTAAATTTAATTAATAAAACCTAATTATAAATACATTAAAGAAAATCATTGATTCTAGTTTCGTCATCGACTCTACAGATCCAAGGTCAAATTCACCATCGAATTGGATCATTGCTTCCGCTTGAAGACGAACAACATAAATTCCTCCAAATCTAATTCATGGGCAATTTAGAAAATCAACTTGATCAGCGCCAAACAATCAATACAGGGAATGAGAAGAGGAATTCTTCGAGATCTGCAGCAGCTCTTTCACCATGCATTGGTTCGCTTTTTTCAAAACTGCCGTGGATCACATGCCTAGTGATTCTAGTTTCGTCATCGACTCTACAGATCCAAGGTCAAATTCACCATCGAATTGGATCATTGCTACCGCTTGAAGACGAACAACATAAATTCCTCCAAATCTAATTCATGGGCAATGTAGAAAATCAACTTGATCAGCGCCAAACAATCAATACAGCAATGAGAAGAGGAATTCTTCGAGATCTGCAGCAGCTCTTTCACCATGCATTGGTTCGTTTTTTCAAAACTGCCGTGGATCACATGCCTAGTGATGACTGACTATAAAGTCCTGATCAGAGCGGGTAAACGACCTGCTGGAGCGCACGAACACCAATATAACGCTCCAACAACAGTTGAGATTGCAGTTTTGATTGTTGGCGAAAATCTGGGATCACGCGATATTGTGCTCACACGTGGGGGCTATGTTCAATTGCAACGAATATCCGAAACACATCGTTCATACGATGTGCGGCAATACCCGCAAGACGATAAATCCATTGACCGGCGAGTATGGATATAATAATAATTTGAACTTCAATATGATTCAATATAATGTCACTGATATTATTTTAGGTGAGGAAACCACCAAGGTCAGCGCAAAGAACTTTTTATGTATATCGTTTGATGATTCGCTAAAATGTCGACAACTATTTGCTGCGACTTCGCCGATTGTTTCAGTAATTTTGCGTCGATATATATGCGAAAATAGAAGCGGAATGCCTCCTTTTTATTAATTTAAATCAAACCAAACAACTTCCGGAGGAGTATATTCATTTATACGATGCGTTTTGCATCGAAGGAAATGCAGCTGATATTGGTCGGTTATCCATTTTACCGACGACGTTCGTTGGCAGCCCATGTCATATGCATGAATATACGCAAGATTCAATGGATTGTTCAACTGCTACTTCCTGGCCAAACATCAAGTGATCGGCACGATATCAACATACGTGTATTCAAGCCAAAAATTCGGTCGATGATGGACTATATTGTTAAGCATCGTGGCTTTGGGAATACTCGATGTTGGATGTATTCGATTGAATGGCAAAAAAGAGGCTTGCCGCACGCCCACATTCTCATTTGGTTAATCGAAAGAATGCAACCTGAATAAATTGATTACATCATATGTGCCGAGATTCCTGATCCCGAAACCGGTCCTGATATTGGTTACAATTTTCAACATGATTCATGGACTGTGTGGCGTCCTTAATCCACAATCACCATGCATGGTCGACGGAAAGTATTCCAAGGTTACCCAAGAAATTTGACTGATGAGACCATCACTGAGAACGATCGTTATCCATTGTATCGACGTCGATCATCTGATCGAGGCGGTAGAATAATCAAAGTAAAAATTAAAGGAAAACTTTTGGGTTGTTCCGTATTCGCCACTTCTTTACAAAACATTCAAGGCGCATTGTAACATGGAGTATTGCAATTCAGTGAAGTCCATCAAGTACATCTGCGAATATGTCACGAAAGGCAGTGACATGGCGGCTTTTGGCCTTCAAGCCCCTGATCCCAATGATGAAATCACGCGTTATAACGCTGGTCGATACGTAAGCTGCAATGAGGCGATTTGGCGTGTATTCTCATTCACGAACGCTACTCGACTGTTGCACATTTGGAAGTGCATCTGGAGAACGGTCGACGAGTTTATTTCACTGCAGCAAATGCTGTTCAACGTGCTCAAAACCCGCCAGTGATCCGTTTGCACCGTACGTTACTTTACTCAGAGATTCCGCAATTTTACAAATTCCAACGTCGAATTTGCGTTCTACTGAAGCTATTGGCCGTATTTATACAGTTCATCCGAAGAATGTGGAATATTTTTATTTGCGATTATTGCTGGTGAATGTTCGTGGGCCAAAATCATTTGAATCAATTCGAACTGTCAATGGTGTAGTGTTGCCAACATTTCGTGCTGCATTTCAGGAGCTCAATTTGCTTGAAAACGATACGCATTGGGACACGACAATCGCTGAAACAACTGTTTCCGCATTTCCAAGCCAGATACGCGCATTATTTGCGATAATTATTAATACATGTTTTCCATTGAATCCACGGGAATTGTGAGACAAGTACAAGTATGACATGCCATGAGACATTTTACATCCAGTTCGTGTCCATTCAGAGAATTCTCATCTTGATATGAGTGAAGAGATGCACAACCAGGCTTTGGTTTTCATAGAAGACATGTGTTACCATGTGTGAATCGCGCTATGAAAGATCTGCGTAATGACGCAAGACGTTCAGGCGATTTCCAGCAAACACTACCAGTAATACCACGATCGCCCGCTGCCGATGAGATCAATGCTTGCTTCAAAACATCAATATTGCGGCGTTATATGAAGAAATTTCAGCTGACGACAAACATGCGAATTGCATTGCTAAACGATCCATCTGCCGAAGTGTTTTCTAATCAACTGCTAGCTATCGGCGATAATCGTGCTCCTATCGACTCATCAAATGGATTGATTTCGTACCGGCAAATTTTTGCAATTTCGAGCAATTTTAACGGCAAAGAACAAGGATGTGGATCACTTAAACTGCACAATTCAAAATCAAATCGTTGGTTCACTGCATTCCTTCAAATCTATTGACTGTGTAACAAACGAAGACTAAGCAACCAACTATCCAACTCAGTTTTTGAATTCATTGGATGTGCCTGGCTTGCCACCGCACAATTTGCTATTGAATATTGGTTCAATCGTCATCATGCTTCGCCATCTCAATCACCCAAAATTATGCAATGGGACGCGTTTAGCCTGAATTTTAAATTGAATGTTTTTCACACGGTCAACTGTATGTCGCATGTTCCCGCGTCGGGAAATTATCCACTTTCATCGTTTTCGCAACTGACAACAAAACGAAAAATATCACAGAGTGCTTCAATTAAAGGAATACAAATCAAAATTGACCCAACCGCAACCCATCGAGCAAAGTATCAATTCCAATGGACAATTGACCATAGATTTTCTGCAATTTGAAATGATTGCGGATTGTCATACATTTCGAAAACGAAATTGAAAATTTCCAATTCCTCCAGTATAACGTTTGGCAGTCAGTTTCAGATTAACTCCATCAATGTTCAATGTTATGAAAAAGCTTTTGATTTCGATATTCAATTTTGTTTATTTTAAATCATTTTGAATATTCAGTTCATGATTAAAATTCATATAAATAAATGTGGATGAGTCTTTTTATTGCTAACAATAAATCTTTGGCATAAGCCAGCTTTGACACTGGTGGTAAATTTTCGAAATAATCTTCTTCGGACCAAACGAAACAAAGATCGACGGCTTCACACATTATCAGAGAGGGGGTTATAAGAATTTTAATTTAAAAGATACAGTTTTACGTAGGGCAACGCCTGCGGGGTCAGCTAGTATAAGTATATATGTATATATATATATATATATATATGTGTGTGTGGCAGCACATCCAGTTTATTTTTAGTAAAGTTTCATTTGTTCGGAGTTTTCTGGTAGCAAAAATATCATGTTTTAGCTCTAGGTTTAATTTTTACTGTTTTCTTGACTTGTTCGTTTCCTTTTTTGGAAGGCAGTGAATAGACGAGAAATTTGAAACTTTTGATGGGGGTGAACGCAACACCCCGAAACGTTGACTCATAGGTGTTTAGTCGTACTGTGACTAGCACTCCCCTAGTACAAGGAGCTCCACTTTCTCCGCCATTCGTGGGCTTAAACAGAATCATCAAAAACAACAAAAACAAGAACAATATCAACACCAATACGGTGGTCCGGCACTCCTCAACAAAGTCTGAAAAGAGCCCAAAACTCCGCAACACGCAAAGCCCCGGTACAACCGGGCTTACTTAGTCAAATAATAGGTGCACCCGCACACATCATTGCAAGGATTAAGACACCAACTCGCAAGTACTGCTCACAAACCACCTTTGTTTGCAAACTCTTCGTCGCCAGACCAAGCAAGCCTACAGTTGAGACGTACGGCTAAGTATCTTGGAGTAATTCTCGACAGTATACTTCTCTAGAATGACAACACGACAGAGCATATTAAGAAAGCTACAACAGCGCTTTTAATCTGCAAAAAGGCGATTGCTGGGTCATGAGGACCTTCTCCGAAGATAGTCCACTGGATTTACGCGGCCATTGTTCATCCGATTCTGCTCTACGGAGTCCTTGTCGATGGCCAACACTCAATAGATCAACAGGGCTTAAACAGTTCCACCGGGTATAAAGCGCGGTACTGAATCTTCGAATGCAATTCTGCATCTCCCTCACTTTGACGTAGTGGCTCGAGAAATAGCTGTTAGTTTAGCTTTAAAACTAAAAAAAGCAGACTCCTGGACTCACGTTTCATCAGGCCACTGACAAATTTTAGGGCCAACGGCGCCCCTCCCTATACCAGCTAGCACACACTATTGCAGACCATTAAATATTTTTACTAGGAATTATAGGATTACCCTATCAACACGCCAAAACTGGACGCGAGGCCTCACCGCATACGTAATGCCATAAATATGTTAACTGATGGCTCCAAACTCAACGGAAAGGTCGGAGAAGGAGTTTTCTCCACGGAGCTGGAACTAAGAACATTGTTCCCGCGTATATCTAGTTGGTCACTCGACACCCAGTCGGAAGACGCAAGGAGAAAAAAAGGTAACTTTTCTGACATTAAAGCGGCTGTAATAGCCCAAAGCTAATGTGTAGACAACACCAGGTTCTAACGGAATGCCGCAAATTTTTAAACGAGATGGCCCAGCATTATAGAGTACGAAACATATAGGTGTCTGGACGCCGATTCATTCTGGGTAGCTGCAAAGCCGACGAGCTGGCGAGGACTGGTACGATCGTCTCATATTTCTGGGGGAAGGCCAGAGTAGATATACCGATGTTCCCATGTGCAACCCAGCACTTTTTGCATGCATACGCAGCATCAGAGAGCTCTTCACTCTCCTTTCTATATTTGGACTCCACAAGAGCTTGTTATCCAGCACGATCCCCAGGTATCTAATAATATGCTTCAAATGTATCGTCACTACTTCCAATTAGGTTTTCTCCAAAGCACCTCCCTTCCAGGCACCTTGTATTTCCTAGTGAACAGAACTAGATCCGTCCTCTCTGTATTTATGCTTAGCGATTGATTAATGAAGGAGCTTATGGTTGAGATGCATTCATCGCTCATGATGACCGATATATATCTACAAAAGTCATCGCTGCTGCTCCTCCTTCCCGTTCTATCAGAAGCCCATTTTCCACAAGGTTCCACAGTATTGGTGAAAATATCCCTCCTTGTGGCGTACCCCACCTCAAACTCTGTATTTTTGCATGCCCGTCCTATTGCGCTGATATCCTTCAACAATAAAGCGTGTTGGTTACCATCTCTTCAGGGCGTTCCCTTCGTAATGGCTTGCGTCGAAACATTATTGTTTGCTCATATAATGCCCAGAAAAACACCTGTTGTGAATTATCCATTTTCTAGCGCCTTTTCTGACTGATCTGCCTTTGGAGTATGCACCTGCGCTTTCGAGATTAGCCTCTCGTCCAAATTCTGCTTAACGTGAAAGTTTGTTAGTCACGAGCCTTAAGCGGAAATAGTGTTAAGCTAATAGACTAATGTTCCTTCGGAACATGAACGCACTTTCCCGCCTTTCGCAGAAATACCATTTTTGCAGACCTCCATGACACCGGGACTTAGTTCATCTAATTCCACCTTCGTGCATCCTGCACCACTTTAGGTCCTGATTTCTGCAACATCGGAAAGGAGTTTACCCTCCATTCAAGTTCGCATCTCCTGCGATTGCTGGAGTGGGCCAAATACCGCTTTCTAACGATGGAGCGACGGCGTTCTTTGCAAGGGCTATCTTTAGCCATGCTCGTGCTTTCTATATTGCCTCAAAAACTCCGCCATGAGCTTCTTCTAGCTTTCTTTACACTCTCTTGAAGGTGGCCTGGACCTTCTCAGAGGACTTCAGTTGTTAAAAACTGTAGCAAGGGTTGATGTTAAGTACATATTTAGCCTTTCTAGATCATTGCTACTACGTATACGCCCAGGTGGCCTAAGCCTTTCCCTAAACTGGTTCTGGTTAGTTAACTTAGAATTGCTGAACTGATTTCCTCAGTTTTCCCATTTCAGTTGGGCATCGTATCGAACATTGGCGGACCTACTGAGTACCCGCCAGTTATCTGCTGCCACCCATTGCTCTGAACATAGAGTTATGTCTAACACACTCTGAGATGTGTGACCTATGTAAGTATGCTAGTCACATCTGTTAAACACTTTACGATCACTTCAAAAAAAGACATAGTAAAGACGTCAGTGTTTATAATTTGCCTGCGTCCCTTGCGCCTTCCCTCAATCGCCAGCTGTCTTAGTCCTTTTTCCGGTGCATCGGGTGTGTGCGGCATATAGTAGGAGGCTAGTCTTTTCCTTACCAAAACCGGCATCTCTCACCCTGTCACCTAAAGTCCTATGGCGGGTGTAAGGTATAGGTAGGCTTTTCGATCTAAGTCCAGATACCCTCTCGCCTGTCGCACGCTAAGGTTCCTGGACCAACATTGAGCGACTCCTCCAGCATTAGCGAAAGCTCGCTTGAAGCTTCCTTACTGCCTTCTAGGTTGACTTGAAGGACACTCAGCATCAGAACGGAGATATTTTCAGACTATTCAAACCTTATAAATATATCACGATCTCTTTCAACTTTCCTGCCTATGGGATTTCGCTTTATCAAAAGCAGGTAAACACTCCCTATACAGCACAATATCTGTCCAAAACCAGATATAGCCGGTCGCAATCTGAAGGATGTAGTTCTGACCCTCCTCCGTTGGCTTTGATACGTGAAGTACCTTTTAATTACAGATCTTTCTCTTGAGCCTGATGAGCATTGCAATGTCATGGCATCTAAAGAGTTTTACCCCATCAGACCATCCTGTTCCGTCAAAGGTAGTAATCGGTTTCTCTGGCTCCTCGTGCAACCGTGTAATGACACTGAGCAGCTCCCTTCCTACAAACTTTCACGTTTCGGTGGTCATCTGTACACCTGCCCATAGAGCTTGCTCTTGCCATGTACAGATATTGTTTCGCGATGTCCATCTACCGTATCCCTCTTAGAGTTCCCTGCGTCCGCGCCTTGCTTAACCAGAAGCGTCATGGAGGTTGACAGTTTGCCATCGCGACAACGCTCTGGTACCACCCTTCTTAGCGTTTCACGCTTTGTTGCCATTGTCACTCTGTCGTTTGGTGGATTGCTGGATTACGGTATAACCTTTCGCCCCGGACTGCCAAGACGGAAGCACTGACTCCAGTGGGCCTGCACAAGACGTACGGTGCCTTATGTCGTAAGGTGCACTACTGAAACCCAGAAGATACTGTTTTTCCAGTGCGGCGATTTTCTTGTCTGCATCTGACCCTGATTTGGCGACAGTTTTAGGAATTATTGAAATATCTGGGTACCCATCGTTGTAGTGGAGACAGAAGGCTACAACTATCGAGATGCTACTAATCTTCCGATATCCTGTAGTCTACGCCAGGACTGCATAATCGGCGAGCTACTGAGGAGAACTGCTGGTGAAACAACAGGGGTATCACTCCGAAAGGGATGTGTTAGACTATAAGACTAAGATGTGTAGGGACGATAGTAAAAGAAGTAACTTCGCCCAGAGTTCCACCAGCCTGACTAAGGAGAGACAGATGAAAATATGGTACTAAAGCTCTCATCGCTTCCCTGCGAAACTTCAGCAGCGCGCGTTAATGTTGCTACACCAGCTAATGGCAGCGAAAAAGGAATAGCGAAAAGGAACTTTCACTTTGTGGTAGGCGAAGTGGGTGACGAAAATCACAGCGCTAACGATTTCCGCTCTGAACCTGATCTCCTGGTGGCAGTTACAGATCGGAATCACCCGAAAGGGAAGATTCCCAATTAGACATAAGCATTTGAACAGATCAGACGTGTTCTATAATGCTCCAGCTGCATTCCGCACCTCACCATATTCGTATGGATTAAAAATCGAAAACTAATAAAGTTCAAATAAAACATATTTAACATATTTCGTATATAATTAATCGGAGTTTAAAGTGTGGCGTGCTTACATTTTTAAATTGTTGCGCCAAAACAAAGTAAAATAAAATAAAACAAAAACTGTTGAGAATTCTGCCGCCCGTCTGTTATATCATCCGCTTCTCTTCCGTCGATGCTTGTCTGCAAAAATTGCTAAAGTTGCCACTCTCACAGCAGTATACAATAAGCTTAACGAGCTAGAGCAGAGGGTACAGAAACAGGCTGATCAGTTGCGGTCGCTAATTGAGAGTGTCTCATAAACAATTAGTGAAGTGGAGAGCAAACTGAAACGGATTGGGGGAAGCTTTGGACACTCACTGCTGCTGTAGCTGAATCAACTACGTGCATCTCGGTACTGAAGGAGAGTGTGGAGAGATCAGAGGCTGAAATTGCATACCTAAAAGTAGAATTAGCGGAGGGGATACAACAGAGAGCCACTCCTGACATTGCTGCTGACGCAGTCGCTTTTGGCGTTCCAGTCAAGGAAGGGGAAACACTGAAAAGCATATTCAATCAGGCTTGAATAATGAAATGATGAATGTAATCAGAGGGGTGTTTGAATCTTCTCGTGTTGACGTCGTTTGTGTCACAGAGACTTGGTTTAGACCGGAAGTATTTGATACCCATTTTGACATCAAGTGATATATACAATATAGGATGGATAGGAAAAATAAGAGGGGTGGTAGTATAGCTATGCATTATGGAAAGTATCTTAAAACTCGGTTGATATCAGGAATATCTGGTAGCGCTACTGAGCACTTGGTAGTTGAAGTGTCTAGCTCACCGTTCAAAGTGCCCTTGTCATGTGTTTACAAACCTCATAAATGTTGTAATATGACTGAATACATTTCTATGTTGTCCAATGTCGACTTGACGTTGCCCCACAGGAAATAGTCAACGGCGTCAAATCGCACGACCGAGGCGGCCAATTGACTGGGCCATCTCGTGAGATAACACGTTCACCAAACTTGGTTTTCAATAAATTGATTGTGACATTCGCTGTGTGGCTTGTGGCACCGTCCTGTTGGAACCACATATTGTCTAAGTCCATATCATCAAATTCGGGCCAAAAATATTCGGTTATCATTGAGCGGTAGCGATTCCCATTCACAGTAACGTGCCGGTCTTGATTATCACGGAAGAAGTACGGCCCAATGACGCCGCCGGCCCATAAACCGCACCAAACCGTAATTTTTTCGGGGTGCAATGTTGACTCATGGAGTACGTGTGGATTGCTGCCTGCCCAATAACGCCTATTTTGCTTATTGACGAAGCCATTCAGCCAGAAATGACGACGACCATAAATTGGACGTAGCGCTTTTAAAGTTGAGGCCATTGATTCCGAACTTCGGTAGTAAATTTTAATAATTTCGACTCTTTGTTGGATCGTATATCTTTCCATGATGAAATGGCAAACCTTACTGAAGAGAAATCGGTCTAGTTTTGTAGCGTCCCTATTGACAAACCCGTTATTATGTAGTGACTTGTATGGCTCCCGCCTGTTAGGTTATGTTTCCGGTGTTGGCCTAGCTGTAGTCAATGTGTCTATGCCCACAAGATATGGACAAAACAGTTGTCCCAGTCTTCTAGATTATTTCATTGTATCTGATATATCTGTTGTTTTGAAGCTTGATCAAATGTCTTTTATCTCTGACCATGATCTAGTTTTCTGAGTTTTGACTACCATAATATTGTAGCTAGTCCAGATTATCGTTTATTGGATGTAAATAAGTTATAAAGCGAAATATTTCGTATTAATTGGTCTGCTTGCTGGGTTTAGGTTCGGTGCATGAGAAAGTGAGCTTCTTGAATGACGCTATTTTATACTTATACAGGACTCATGCCCCGATTCGCAGCTATCATGGTATATCTTCCTAGTGTCCTTGGTTCAACAAATCGGTTCGTGTTATGATCGTTAAACGTAATAAACTGTTTTCACTCTGGAAAAATAACCGCACTGAAATAAATTGGCGTACATATAAACTTGTCCGAAATGAGACAATAACTATCATAAAGCGTGAGAAGTGCAAGTATTATAGTAAAATGTTGGACACCTCGCTACCACAGAATATGTGTAGTGCAACTTTAGAAACCTTCGTGTAAATGATAGTGAGAGGCCGGCTTGTCTCCTTAGTCCTGAAGACCTTAACGATGTCTTTGTTAGTCGTGGTACCCCATCTTGTAGTAATACTCTCTTCACGCCCTGTCCTACGTCTGATGTGTTTGTTGGTCAAGTCTTTCAGTTTAAAACGGTGTTAGAGTTTGAAATGACAAAGTTTATCAATAACATATAGTCTAATGCAAGCGGGACGGATAACATACCCATTAAATTTGTAAAAATAATTGCACGGTACATTTCGCCTACGCTCAGCCATGTCATCATCCACAGTGTCACAACCTCTACTTTCCCTGATACTTGGAAAGTTACCATGGTGAAACCAATTGTCAAGCAAAAGTCGGGGAGTAGTTTTAGTGACTTTCGGCCCATTAGCATTTTACCCGCCCTTTTTAAAATCTTTGAATTATTTATGTGCGAACAAATTCGCGACCATATTGACAAATTTATTTTGCTATCGCGATATCAGTCAGGCTTTAGAGCAAAGCATAGTAGATCCACTGCTATCTTAAAAATTGTAGATGACATAAGATTACCCTTTGACAAAAACCAGCTTACTCTATTACGCCTACTCGAATTTTTAAAGCTTTTCACACTGTGACTGCTTTGCATGAAGTTAAAAAACCTGTTGTTGTTGTTGTAGCGGCTAGTCGCGCCCCGTAAAGAGCGGATTCACCCATGGTCGTTGTCGTCGAACTCGCCTAGGGGGAGGCCCAGGAAACGTGCAGTTTCGATAGGGTTGGACCAGAGGGAGAGGGGGGTTAGATGAGTGGGTTTGAGAGGGCATGTGAATAGGTGGTTGGTGTCGTGCGGAGAATCTCCACATGCCGGACATGTGTTGGGTATGTCAGGGTTGATTCTGGATAAGTAGGAGTTGAGCCTGCTACAGTATCCAGATCGTAGTTGTGCCAGAGTGACGCGGGACTCGCGGGGCAGCAGGGACTCCTCATCTGCTACAGGTGGAGGTTGGGCTCCGATGGCCGCATTTGCCTGGCGGGAGTCAATGATGTTAGTGACTGTGTCTCTGTGGATGTTGCTTAGGACCCGCCGGTACGCCTCCGGATCCAGCGGTTGTGTGATGAGTGGGTGGATCTCGTCCTTTGGTTCAAGAAGATGTCTTCTAATGTGCCTGGGGGGCAGCTCCACTGCAAGCAGGTGCCTATTTGGATGCCCCGAGCGGTGACATCCAGCAAGGAACTGCTTGCTGAGCATGAGGTTGTGCTCCTTAACTCGGAGCACATTGACCTCTTGGTGGAGATGCTCCTCAGGCGACATCAGAAGACATCCCGTCACCGTGCGGAGTGCGGCGTTCTGGCAGGCCTGCAGCTGCATCCATTGTGTCCTGCTGGTACCCGGCGACCGAACTGGCGCAGCATAATTTATTACCGGCCGGCCAATCGCCTTGTATGTTGCCAACAACGTTTCTTTGTCTTTGCCCCAAGAGCTGCCGGCGAGCGACTTGAGGACATTGTTGCGGCTCTGTACTCTATTGGCGATTGCGGTAGTGTGCGCAGAGAAGGAGAGCAGGCTGTCGAAAGTCACCCCCAGAATCTTCGGGTGGTTAACCGTCGGAATGGGGGTGCCATCGATATGGATGTTAAGATCCAGCCTGACCTCCTTCGTCCAGGTGGTAAAAAGGGTCGGCGAGGACTTAGCAGGGGACAGCGCCAGGTTTCTGCTGGTAAAGAAATGGGCAAGATCAGAGAGATATCCGTTCACTTTCAAACACAGATCATCAATTACATTGCCGGTTGCCATTATCGAGCAATCATCAGCATAGGAGACAATCGTGACTCCCTCTGGCGGTTGAGGGAGCTTGGAGATATAATGATTAAACAGTAACGGGGACAGGACGCCACCCTGCGGTACCCCTTGTTTAATCCTCCTTGGTTTCGATGTTCTATCTCTAAACCATACCGATGATTGTCGACCACACAGGTAATTCGCGGTCCACCGTTTCAGTCCCTGCGGGAGAGTTGACGCTTCCACGTCAGCTAGTAGCGTGGAGTGACTGACTGTGTCGAAAGCTTTCGACAGGTCCAACGCTACTAGGACAGTTCTCTCGCAGGGGCGGTTTTGGTTAAGACCGCGATTCACCTGCGTGTTTATGACATTAAGTGCTGTTGTTGTGCTGTGCACTTTCCGGAAGCCATGTTGATGCTTAGCTGACCCAAGGTGGTATGTATAATATGGGAGGAGTAGGGCCTCAAGTGTCTTTACCACAGGTGAAAGCAGGGGAATCGTCCGATAGTGGGACCACCCTCCCAACCTTCCAGATGTCTGGAATGATGAGGGTGGCCATGGACAAATTGAGGATCCCAGTGAGGAACTCAACTCCCGCGGGGCCTAAATTTTTCAGCATCAACACGCTTAGCCCGTCAGGGCCAATGGCCTTGGAGGCTTTCGCCTTCCCGATGACCTCCTTTACCTCGCCACAAGTGAAGGTAAGAGGCGCGCTGTTGTTCGGTAGTTTGCGCAGCCTCCTGGTCACCTTCCGCTTGGTCCTATCCCCCGAAGGATGCAGTATAAACTGTCGGCTAAAATAGCTCGCGCATCTCTTCGGGTCCGACGACGCACGATCCCCGAATGAAATTTCCACTCGGTCGTCGTGCTTCGTCGGGTTGGATAAGGACTTCACGGTAGACCAGAGCTTACCAACACCCGTGACCAGGTTACAGGACTTCAAGTGCTCTTCCCACTTGTTCCGCTTGTGTTGGTCCACCAGCCTCCGAATCTCCACGTTTAAGTCCTGAATGTTCGGATTACGGGGATCGGAGCGGCGATGGTGGTCCCGTTCGTTCGCTAGAGCGGCCGCTTCAGCCGGGAAGTTGGGACGGATCTCTGGGATCCTCCCTGCCGGAATGAAGCGGGCCGCAGCTGACGCGACCACCTTGCGGAACTTATGTTCGCCTTTACGAACGTCAGTGGGTGTGGGAAGAGACCTGAAGGCATTTTCGGTGAACTCCGCGAACCTGACCCAGTCAGCCTTTTTGAAGTTGATATAGGTCCGATGGTCCGCGGAGACAAAGTCAGCAGGTCTGTCAATCGAGATGACTATAGGTAGGTGGTCTGATGCAAGGAATAGCATAGGTCGCCACGTTATGCTATTTATCAGACCTGCGCTAGCTATCGTTAGGTCAGGCGAGCTGCTGCAACTACCCATAATCCTGGTGGGGGCATCATCATTCATCGTGCAGAATGTCGAATCGTCTATCTGCTCTGCCAAATCAGTTCCCCTACGATCAGCTGGTAGGCTTGAATGCCAGAGATCGTGGTGCGCGTTGAAGTCACCAACTACCAGTCGGTTTTCACCTCTGAGGAGCGCACCTATGTCAGGGTGATATCCTGCCGGGCAGCAGGTGACAGGGGGTATATAAATATTAAATATTTGGAGCTCGACATCGCCTGACCGGACAGCTATTCCTGGGCATTCTAAGGTAGTGTCCCTGCGGTCGATGTCTTCTTCAATGAGACGATACTGCACTGTGTGATGGGTGATGAATGCTAAGCTATGCAGTTTCGTTTCTTGGATCGCAGCTATTGACAGATTATGCCGACTCATAAAGTCGGTTATCTCCTCAATCTTGCCCTGCAGCCCATTGCAGTTCAGCTGAAGGAGTCTCGTTTGCCTCGGTAGAGTCGTCGCGGAGAGGGGTGTGAGGGAAGGGTGATGTTGCCCACCTGGTCCCTGCTGCACATGCATTGGCACGTTGGGCTGCCTTATTGTGTTGTTTGGCAGCGCCGCCACTGGCGCGTGCGGTTGCAGGGCTCTACAACAGGGAGCCAGGTAGTCACCCGACCATTCACGTGTGGTGCGCAGGCCAGAACACACCCGAAAGTGACACCAGCCTTGGCACGAATTGCACCTGACTGATGTCGCATTCCGGTATATCCTAGCCTGACACACGGAACAGACTGTGTGGGGTACCAGGAGCTGCTGGCTACTCCCCACACGGGGGGCGGAGCTAGGTTGGGGGGGGGGGGGGAGCGTACATGTTGTTGTGTGCTCCTGCGAACCGTAGAGGTTCTGCCGGTGCTAGGCACCGGTGCACTAGGTGCAACTAGGGGAGCCGTAGAGGCTATGGGCGCCTTAGGACGCGAACAACATGGGGCCACATAATTTGTGGACCACTCCTTATGGGTCTTAAGGCCTGAGCAGACCTTAAGATGGCTCCATCCGTCGCACGAATTACACCTTACCGAAGTGGAGTTCGGATGGAGCTTTTTCTGGCAAATGCAGCAAAAATAGGTTTCTGGGCCAGGGTTAGGCTCGATGCCAGCCCTGATCAGAAGGAGATGAAGCAACCCTGCTGCAAGGAGTTGCTCCAAGAGAGACAGACAACTTATGGGGTAGGCCGATCTAAACAGGGTTAGATCGCCGAAACAACAGTCCTTGGCCGGGTGAAACCCGGGTCATTCCGGTACGTAGAACCGACTGTCGTGGGAAACCTCATTGGCTTTGGTGATTCCGCCACGCGTCTTATGACATTGTTGCCCATACCGTAAGGTAAGACGTATTCTACGCCAAAATCTAGGTTTCATCATTAACTCAAGCCTAACGTGTGATGATCATTCGGTTATCATTGAGCGGTAGCGATTCCCATTCACAGTAACGTGCCGGTCTTGATCATCACGGAAGAAGTACGGCCCAATGACGCCGCCGGCCCATAAACCGCACCAAACCGTAATTTTTTCGGGCTGCAATGTTGACTCATGGAGTACGTGTGGATTGCTGCCTGCCCAATAACGCATATTTTGCTTATTGAGGAAGCCATTCAGCCAGACATGACGACGACCATAAATTGGACGTAGCGCTTTTAAAGTTGAGGCCATTGATTCCGAACTTCAATAGTAAATTTTAATAATTTCGACTCTTTGTTGGATCGTATATCTTTCCATGATGAAATGGCAAACCTTACTGAAGAGAAATCGGTCTAGTTTTGTAGCGTCCCTATTGACAAACCCGTTATTATGTAGTCACTTGTATGGCTCCCGCCTGTTAGGTTATGTTTCCGGTGTTGGCCTAGCTGTAGTAAATGTGTCTATGCCCACAAGATATGGACAAAACAGTTGTCCCAGTCTTCTAGATTATTTCATTGTATCTGATATATCTGTTGTTTTGAAGCTTGATCAACTGTCTTTTATCTCTGACCATGATCTAGTTTTCTGAGTTTTGACCACCATAATATTGTAGCTAGTCCAGATTATCGTTTATTGGATGTAAATAAGTTATAAAGCGAAATATCTCGTATTAATTGGTCTGCTTGCTGGGTTTAGGTTCGGTGCATGAGAAAGTGAGCTTCTTGAATGACGCTATTTTATACTTATACAGGACTCATGCCCCGATTCGCAGCTATCATGGTATATCTTCCTAGTGTCCTTGGTTCAACAAATCGGTTCGTGTTATGATCGTTAAACGTAATAAACTGTTTTCACTCTGGAAAAATAACCGCACTGAAATAAATTGGCGTACATATAAACTTGTCCGAAATGAGACAATAACTATCATAAAGCGTGAGAAGTGCAAGTATTATAGTAAAATGTTGGACACCTCGCTACCACAGAATATGTGTAGTGCAACTTTAGAAACCTTCGTGTAAATGATAGTGAGAGGCCGGCTTGTCTCCTTAGTCCTGAAGACCTTAACGATGTCTTTGTTAGTCGTGGTACCCCATCTTGTAGTAATACTCTCTTCACGCCCTGTCCTACGTCTGATGTGTTTGTTGGTCAAGTCTTTCAGTTTAAAACGGTGTTAGAGTTTGAAATGACAAAGTTTATCAATAACATATGGTCTAATGCAAGCGGGACGGATGACATACCCATTAAATTTGTAAAAATAATTGCACCGTACATTTCGCCTACGCTCAGCCATGTCATCATCCACAGTGTCACAACCTCTACTCTCCCTGATACTTGGAAAGTTACCACGGTGAAACCAATTGTCAAGCAAAAGTCGGGGAGTAGTTTTAGTGACTTTCGGCCCATTAGCATTTTACCCGCACTTTTTAAAATCTTTGAATTATTTATGTGCGAACAAATTCGCGACCATATTGACAAATTTATTTTGCTATCGCGATATCAGTCAGGCTTTAGAGCAAAGCATAGTTGATCCACTGCTATCTTAAAAATTGTAGATGACATAAGATTACCCTTTGACAAAAACCAGCTTACTCTATTACGCCTACTCGAATTTTTAAAGCTTTTGACACTGTGACTGCTTTGCATGAAGTTAAAAAACCTGTTGTTGTTGTTGTAGCGGCTAGTCGCGCCCCGTAAAGAGCGGATTCACCCATGGTCGTTGTCGTCGAACTCGTCTAGGGGGAGGCCCAGGAAACGTGCAGTTTCGATAGGGTTGGACCAGAGGGAGAGGGGGGTTAGATGAGTGGGTTTGAGAGGGCATGTGAATAGGGGGTTGGTGTCGTGCGGAGAATCTCCACATGCCGGACATGTGTTGGGTATGTCAGGGTTGATTCTGGATAAGTAGGAGTTGAGCCTGCTACAGTATCCAGATCGTAGTTGTGCCAGAGTGACGCGGGACTCGCGGGGCAGCAGGGACTCCTCATCTGCTACAGGTGGAGGTTGGGCTCCGATGACCGCATTTGCCTGGCGGGAGTCAATGATGTTAGTGACTGTGTCTCTGTGGATGTTGCTTAGGACCCGCCGGTACGCCTCCGGATCCAGCGGTTGTGTGATGAGTGGCTGGATCTCGTCCTTTGGTTGAAGAAGATGTCTTCTAATGTGCCTGGGGGGCAGCTCCACTGCAAGCAGGTGCCTATTTGGATGCCCCGAGCGGTGACATCCAGCAAGGAACTGCTTGCTGAGCATGAGGTTGTGCTCCTTAACTCGGAGCACATTGACCTCTTGGTGGAGATGCTCCTCAGGCGACATCAGAAGACATCCCGTCACCGTGCGGAGTGCGGCGTTCTGGCAGGCCTGCAGCTGCATCCATTGTGTCCTGCTGGTACCCGGCGACCGAACTGGCGCAGCATAATTTATTACCGGCCGGCCAATCGCCTTGTATGTTGCCAACAACGTTTCTTTGTCTTTGCCCCAAGAGCTGCCGGCGAGCGACTTGAGGACATTGTTGCGGCTCTGTACTCTATTGGCGATTGCGGTAGTGTGCGCAGAGAAGGAGAGCAGGCTGTCGAAAGTCACCCCCAGAATCTTCGGGTGGTTAACCGTCGGAATGGGGGTGCCATCGATATGGATGTTAAGATCCAGCCTGACCTCCTTCGTCCAGGTGGTAAAAAGGGTCGGCGAGGACTTAGCAGGGGACAGCGCCAGGTTTCTGCTGGTAAAGAAATGGGCAAGATCAGAGAGATATCCGTTCACTTTCAAACACAGATCATGAATTACATTGCCGGTTGCCATTATCGAGCAATCATCAGCATAGGAGACAATCGTGACTCCCTCTGGCGGTTGAGGGAGCTTGGAGATATAATGATTAAACAGTAACGGGGACAGGACGCCACCCTGCGGTACCCCTTGTTTAATCCTCCTTGGTTTCGATGTTCTATCTCTAAACCATACCGATGATTGACGACCACACAGGTAATTCGCGGTCCACCGTTTCAGTCCCTGCGGGAGAGTTGACGCTTCCACGTCAGCTAGTAGCGTGGAGTGACTGACTGTGTCGAAAGCTTTCGACAGGTCCAACGCTACTAGGACAGTTCTCTCGCAGGGGCGGTTTTGGTTAAGACCGCGATTCACCTGCGTGTTTATGACATTAAGTGCTGTTGTTGTGCTGTGCACTTTCCGGAAGCCATGTTGATGCTTAGCTGACCCAAGGTGGTATGTATAATATGGGAGGAGTAGGGCCTCAAGTGTCTTTACCACAGGTGAAAGCAGGGGAATCGTCCGATAGGAATCACCCTTGTCGGCCGGTTTCCCTGGTTTCAGTAGTGGGACCACCCTCCCAACCTTCCAGATGTCTGGAATGATGAGGGTGGCCATGGACAAATTGAGGATCCCAGTGAGGAACTCAACTCCCGCGGGGCCTAAATTTTTCAGCATCAACACGCTGCGCTAGCTATCGTTAGGTCAGGCGAGCTGCTGCAACTACCCATAATCCTGGTGGGGGCATCATCATTCATCGTGCAGAATGTCGAATCGTCTATCTGCTCTGCCAAATCAGTTCCCCTACGATCAGCTGGTAGGCTTGAATGCCAGAGATCGTGGTGCGCGTTGAAGTCACCAACTACCAGTCGGTTTTCACCTCTGAGGAGCGCACCTATGTCAGGGTGATATCCTGCCGGGCAGCAGGTGACAGGGGGTATATAAATATTAAATATTTGGAGCTCGACATCGCCTGACCGGACAGCTATTCCTGGGCATTCTAAGGTAGTGTCCCTGCGGTCGATGTCTCTTCAATGAGACGATACTGCACTGTGTGATGGGTGATGAATGCTAAGCTGTGCAGTTTCGTTTCTTGGATCGCAGCTATTGACAGATTATGCCGACTCATAAAGTCGGTTATCTCCTCAATCTTGCCCTGCAGCCCATTGCAGTTCAGCTGAAGGAGTCTCGTTTGCCTCGGTAGAGTCGTCGCGGAGAGGGGTGTGAGGGAACCTTAAGATGGCTCCATCCGTCGCAAGAATTACACCTTACCGAAGTGGAGTTCGGATGGAGCTTTTTCTGGCAAACGCAGCAAAAATAGGTTTCTGCGCCAGGGTTAGGCTCGATGCCAGCCCTGATCAGAAGGAGATGAAGCAACCCTGCTGCAAGGAGTTGCTCCAGGAGAGACAGACAACTTATGGGGTAGGCCGATCTAAACAGGGTTAGATCGCCGAAACAACAGTCCTTGGCCGGGTGAAACCCGGGTCATTCCGGTACGTAGAACCGACTGTCGTGGGAAATCTCATTGGCTTTGGTGATTCCGCCACGCGTCTTATGCGGCGCTATTTGGTAGGTAGAACCCTGTCTGTCAAGGTTGGTCCTAAAATCTCTGGTCTAAAACCGCTGCTAGCAGGTGTACCCCAAGGATCAGTCCTGAGTACAATATTATTCAGCCTATTTATAAATGACGTTTTCTACGCATGCCAGCACGTGCATGTGCTTGCATATGCCGATGACATATCTAAAATATTTAAAATATGTATTAATATTTCAAGTATCCCGCCTTCATATATTGTTGATAAGTGTCTAAAACTTGTGTCTAAAGTAAAAAAATCTAGGTTTCATCATTAACTCAAGCCTAACGTGTGATGATCATGCGAACTCTATAATCGGCAAAGTGTACAATATTTTAAGAAGCTTGAGAACGTCTGCAACATTTACACCGGTAAATGTTAGGAAAAAGCTTCCAGTACAACTAATAATGTCGACCATAAGCTACCCCGAACTAGTATACAATAAACTGAGTTTTATATCTGCTCATAAAATCGATGTACCATTCCACAATGTCACATGGTACTTCTTCGACTTAGCGAAATTTGACCGGTTGGAGATCGCGAATACGGGGTGCAAAGTCGGAGAATACTTGTTGAGTGTTGGGGAACATTGTATCGCAACAAATGCCACGAATATTGTATAGTAGCAGAATGTTACGTTAGAAAGCTAAATTTCTTGGATAAAAAACGTTGATGAGCGGAGAGGAAAGGAACGGAAGTTTCGAGGATCTCTGCAACCTGTTTGGCAACACACTCTCAGCTCATACTGGGTCCACGAGCGCAGTACTGTCGCTTGAAATTAGGAAGGGGCGAGTGTGCGAGAAGAAAAGCAGAGGTACAACTAGTGGAACCCCGCTGGAGCATAAAAAGTCCATTAGGGTTCCTGTTCTCACAAGTTGAGGAAGAGGCCAGAACAGCTATTAACAACAGGTCGACCAATCCAGATGCATGCAGCATAGTGTGTAGCGTGGCGAAGAACACGGAGTCTGCTGGCATTTCCTAAACCGAATTTCAAGCTTCTGACAAGAATACCAACGGGACACCTGCCCGTCGGCAACATGGCCGAAAGGTTTGGAGCCCCGTATAACGACTTCTGTAACTGAGTACTTCATGCGCGAATGTCCTGTACTACCAGGAATATGCTGCAGATTTCTGAATGATAACTTCTTCGGAGACCTGGTCGACTTAGGTGCGGGCTTTCGGGTATTCCCAAAGGGTTGGGATTGTTTAAGACACGTAAGACGGAGGGGAAAATCTCCTTCCGGGTATCACCATAGGCCGTATGCCATCGAATGAACTCTCTATGAGACCAGCTCGCTTAACCTAACCTAACCCTATACAAAAGTTCTTAAGATTACGTTACTTAATTAATTATTTATTTATGTGTAATAAAGTAACCTCCTTTGAAGCTTAAAAATCGATTTTCTCAAAGTTCTGACGCGCTGCAGAAAAACGCCGAGACAAGTATTTCTTTATTTTAAGCCTACTGTCATATTCTGTTAACATTTCTCATGTATACTAACCACTGTCGTACTATGTTATAAATAAAACATATTATTGTGATCTTATTGTACTAACATATTTTTTTAATTCAGAAGTTGGGCTGCAGCGATGGTCCAAAAATACAACGCATTCGGTAGAGTATATCAAACCATAGGCCAGAGTCGGCGAAGACAACGAATTCGGGCCGAATTTTCAGATAAAATGGCTGAATATAGGAGTAAAATATGAACACATATAATAAAGAAATGATCAAAAACCAGTCAGACGATGAGAAACGAGAACGACGAGCGATGACGACGGACGTGTAAGCTTAAATTCATGCATTACCAGTATTCACTAAAAGCTTTTATAAAATTAAAACTTTTATTTGAATTCTTCTTTTAAAACCAAAAGCTTTATGTATTTTTAATTTAAAAAAAGCCTTTATACTTAAACACAACAAAAAAAATTAATATATGTATATGTAGCGACGGCTGTCTTTATTCCTAAAGCCGGTAAGGCCTCACACACTAATCCAAAGGATCTTAGGCCTATCAGTCTATCATCCTTTGCTCTTAAGGCACTAGAAAGGATTGTTAGTAGCTACCTGTCCGATACCATCGACAGTCGACTACTGTCTAATGACCAACATGCCTACCGCAAAGGCAAATCTACTGATACTGCGCTCCATAGATTGGTCGGCTATATTAAGAAGTCTCTCAGCGTCAGCGAGTTTTGTCTTGTAGCCTTCCTGGACATTGAAGGCGCATTTAATAACGTGTTTCCAGAAGCTATAAATGGCGCCGTTAGGGATCTAGGGATTAAATGATCATTGATTGAGTTTATCGGCCAGCTACTCTGTTGCAGAGTCGTAACGGCTAAGCTGGGTGCGAGCGAAATGTCGCGGCACGTGTCGAGGGGGACGCCATAAGGAGGTGTCCTGTCCCCACTTCTGTGGAGCCTCACCGTAAATACGCTACTGCGAGATACGGTATGGGGTGGAACAAAAGTTGTCGCGCACGCTGATGACATCACGATCGCACTCAGGGGAAAGTTATAAAGTGCCTTCGGTGACTCCACCGTTACTAAATGGTATCCGGTTAAGTCTTTCTACAAGTGTCAAATTTCTAGGCGTTATTTTAGATAAAAAGTTGAACTGGAAAGAGAATCTAGTTCGAAGTTATGAGAAGGCTTCCATAGCCCATTTATACATGTACGAAAGCCATAGGCAGGAAATGGGGTCATAATCCCTGGATCTGTCTGTGGATTTTCACAGCGGTCGTCAGACCAATACTCCTATGTGGGGTGATCGTATGGTGGCCTGCATTAGAAAAAGGAGTTAACCTCAAACTACTCACCAAGGTCCAAAGATCTAGTATGATCTGCATAAGTGGGGCGCTCAGAACCACGCCAAATGAGGCATTGAACGACATTTTAGACAACCTTCCTTTAGACTTGGTTGGACAACAGATGGCAGCGATGACTGATTTGCGACTTAGAGAGACATCTCAGTGGCACCCTGAAAGCCAAGGGCACTCTTGTATTTTTAACAAGTTCTGCTCTATTCCGAGCAGCACGGATCGGTGTGCTTTGACATCGGTTTCTGAAAGTTACTTTATTACACGAATTTCAAGCAGAGAGGAGTGGAAACTTGAGTGTCATACTCCACCTGATAGCATTGTCATCTATACAGCTGGCTCGAAACTCGAAAATAAGGAAGGAGGAGGCGTTTTCTCATGAGACCCTCTCCTGAAAATTTCCTTTAGGTTACCAGATCACTGCAGCATCTTTCAGACTGAGGTCTCAGCCATTACGGAGGCGGTAGGGAAGATTGGGACCGGGATTATAGGAAGGGACATCTTCATTTTTAGCGGCAGCCAGGCTGCCATCAGAGCTCTAAGCTCTTTCCCGTTCAACTCGAACATCGCGCTGGACCGCCGCCTATCTCTACAGGAGATGGCCAAGCAGAACAGACTGTACCTCATCTGGGTACCTGGTCACCGGGACATAGAGGGAAACTGCATGGCAGACGAGCTTGCAAGACAAGGTACGACCAAGCAGATTCTTCAGGATAAAGAACGCATTCGTATGCCGTTTGCCACTTGCAAACTGATGTTCAGCGAGTGTACATACATATAAACAAGCTTACAATATATGTAGGCAAAATACGACCTATCGAACCTCAAGGCAGACGTGGCCTAAATGGGATCGGAAACGGTCGCGCAGTGTTCTCTCTGTAAGAAGGGAGAACATTTCCAACGTGATCGGAGCTCTAACAGGGCACTGTCTGATAGAGAAACATGCTGAAAGGTTGGGAGTACACATCCGAAGATGCTGTAGGAGCTGCAAGAATGACGAGGAGGAGAAAACGATCTTGCATTTACTGTGTAAGTGTCCTGCACTGTGTAAAAACAGAATGCGATATCTGGGATCACCGATTTTGGATGACTTTAGTGAGGTTTCAAGCGCCGATGTAAATTGCCTGTTGAGGTTCATCAGCGGGGCAAAATGGTTTGGAGAGGGGCAATTTTTTCTTCTAGGATGGTACAAAAATTTGTCTTTGTGGTAACACAATGGGCGTCCTAATACTGGCCTAAGTGAGCCGCTGCAGGCGGCTGCCTCTCCAATCTAGCCTAACCTATAAATAGCGACTCGCGTCTCTACAAATACACGTATTTATACGTTTAATCTCGTAGTGAGTTTGCAGCCTAACTTCTCAACTGCAACCCTTCATCATCTACGCGACTCTGCACTTTTGACAGTTTGCACTGATTTCACCGCTCTGCTCCTACGATATGGTATTTTCTCTCCTTCTACTCTGGCGGGTCAGCAAAGGCGACGGACACGTTGTTTCCAGCTGCACTCTCCCTCCTTAAAATTAAGTACAAATTCCAACTAATTAATTGAGTTGTGGTTTATAATTTAAATAACTAATACAATTATTAATCATCGTAGCCGGCATTTTATTTAGTAAGCGGTAAGAGTCATACCGCTACAGTGGTGACCCCTACGTGATTCTTAAGCGAAGCTCCACAGCAACGCGAATCGCTATAACCTACGTTTTCTAAATCACCAGCGGAAGGCAGCACACTGAGGCGACTCGAGATAAAACCAAATCCTTAGTAGTAGCAGGCAAATTGCAGCGCAATATACTAGCCTCTTTGTTGACTCAAATTTTTTTTCTTCTCGAATTTTTTTATTAACACCATAGTCACGCACATTGTCGAAATGCCGAACACAGAGGGAATGACAGTCGACGATAGGCTCATGGAAACCAAACTGATCATTTCGCATTCTAGCATTAAATCCGAATAAACCATCACTTTGGTTTGCACAGATTGAAGCCCAATTTACAATTTTGTGTATGTCGAAAGAAATAGACAAGTTCTTTCACGCGGTTTCCGTAATTGTTGCTCGCTACGCCGCAGAAGTGGAGGGCATCATTGTACAACCTCCACTGTCGAAGCCATACTTAACCTTAAAAATGGCAGTTATCACGCGGTTTTCCTAATCCGAGGAAGCTAAACTTCAACAGCTCCTGTAAGGGGAGGCAATGGGTGACCGTACTCCGTCCCAATTTTTGCGCCACCTTAAGTCGTTAGTAACTGGGGCAGTGAAGATATCATTAAAGCAAAGTCGCACGTGGTTGAGAACACAAGTCCCGCTAATTGATTACCAACTTTTCGCTGCAAACGGTACGGTTATCCAAACCTATGGTATGAAAACGCTCTCTTTGAGTCTTGGTCTTAGACGTGATTTGACGCGGAACTTTGTTGTCGCGGATGTCACGAGGCCAATCAATGGAGCCGTGTGGAGATTACCGCGGACTGAACGCTCGCACAATCCCAGATAAGTACCCAGTACGTTATTTGGAAGACTTTATGGCTATCTTACACCAAAAATGCATATTTTCAACTATCTACTTAGTGCGGGCATTCAACCAAATCGCAGCAGCACCGCAAGATATTTGCCAAACAACCATAATCACACCGTTTGGGCTTTATGAATTCCCTTACATGACCTTTGGCCTACGGTTCGCAGGCCAGACCATCCAAAGGTCCATTGACGAGGTGACTCGTGATTTACCATTTATTTTTGCCTACATTGATGATATTCTAGTCGCGTCAGCCGACGAGGCGGATTATCTTAAGCACCTTGAAATTTTGTTCAAGCGACTCCAAGATTACAGACTGGTTATCAACCGATCCAAACCTGTTCTTGTACAATCCAAGGTGCAATTCCTCGGCCATATGGTAAACAACGAAGGCATCAAGCCGTTGGCCGACAAGGTTAATGCAGTCGTTAATATTGATTTACCTTCTACCACCAAATATCTGCGAGGATTTCTCGGAACAATAAATTTTTATAGAAAATTTATTAAAAATGTCGCTAAAGTTCTAGCTTAACAGATTGTTGGAAGGTCCCAATATCAAAGGTTCCCAAAAGACTAACTGGACCAAAGAACAAAAAGCTGCGTTTGAAAAGGTACCCATCCAAATCGAAGCACAGTGGGCTATCTTCACAGATGCGTCGGAGTATGGAGTAGGAGTAGTTCTGCAGCAAAACGTTGGTAATAACTGGTAACCACTGGCATTCTTCAACTGGAAGATGCTGTCAACTTATGATCGCTATTTACATGCTGTCTACGAAGCGGTTAGGCATTTTCGCCACATTTTCGAAGGTCGTGTCGTAATTATTTACACAGACCACAAACCATTACAACATGCATTTCAGCAACAGACAGAACGAGCTTAACCCTGGCAGTTCCGGCCACTCGACTTCATAGGCCAGTTCACGTCCGACATCAGACACGTATCCGGGCGCGACAATATAGTACCCGATACCCTTTCGAGCATAGAAACCATCTCAGCCGGCGTCTCGGCCCAACGGTTGGCAGATACACAACAAAACGACAGTGAGCTCCAAAGACGTATCAACAATACCAACACATCGTTGAACTTACAGAACATTCACATGGTACCATAAGGCCGTACGTTCCCGCGCCATTGAGAAAAAGAATCTCTTTCTCTTCCGCATCCAGGCATCTAAGCGTCTCAAAAGTTAGTCAGTCAATGCTACGTGTGGCCTTCAATAAACAAAGACTGAAGCAGGTGGACCAAATCGTGTATTGACCGCCAGCGCAATAAGATATAGCGTCATGTATCTTCACCAATAGCAAATTTTCAACCTCCATCGCAACGCTTCGAAGACATCCACATTGACTTAGTGTCTCTGCCTTCGTCACGAGGACTCAACCAGTGCCTAACAATTATCGATCGCTACAAGGTTCCCGGAAGTGATACCGCTTGAAAATGGAACTTCAGAGACAGTAGCCCGTGAACTCATTCGACACTGGATTTCGAGATATGGTGTCCCGAAAAGGATTTCTTCCGACCATGACCGACAGTTTGAGTCAAGGCTTTTCCATACCCTGTCATAGATTTTTGGCGTTAGGCATCTGAGGAAGACACCGTACCACCCACAATCGAATGGTATAGTTGAGCGCTTTCACCGACAACTTAAATCAGCGCTTTTGTGTCTCAACGACACTTGGTACGACGGTCTACCAGTCGTATTACTTGGCCTTCGTGCGGACTGGAAAGATGACATTGGCACGACTCCTGCCGAACTTATTTCTGGTGAGCCAATAGGCCTACCTGGTGAGTTCAACGCTTCTTCTAACTCTCAGATTACATCCAGTGAAAAATAATTTTCAAACTTTGGTACCAACCAAAATATCTCGACACGGCAAGCGTAATTAATTGAGTTGTGATTTATAATTAACTAATTAAAAAAATTATTAATCAACGTAGCCGGCATTTTATTTAGTTAGCCGTAAAAGTCATACCGCTACATATACATTAGCCTGGCCATTTTAGTAAGACCATTTCGTTTTAATAAGCGCCGGGCTGAAAAAGTTTTCTTTTTGTTTGAAAAATCCACACAAAAAATTTGAAGCTGATCGGATAAATATTAATAGACCCAAAAGTTGTTTAAGTTTGAGCGAATGCATCTTTATTGCAATTTCACTGGTTCTTATAATTTAACATACATATTCGTATAGTTTTAAATAAAATAAATCAATATAAATATGAAAAGACTGAAACATTTTCTATTACTTGGATATTATACGTTGGATATTTTTTACGATATGAGTCAATAACTTGCAACATAAATTGAGCCTTTTCTTCGTCTCGTGTTAAAACGCGATTATAATCCCTCATAAATTTAACGCCACGCCACGCCACGTTCCAAATTTGATAAAGTGCGGTATTTAACAAAAGCAACAATTGGATCCTTTGCGATCAAGCGATCCACCATTTTTTTTTAATTGTGTATGATACGTTGGGATCGTCTTCTCAATCACGACATCAGATACGACTTTACCTATTTCAGAGAATTGGAAAGCGGCATGTATAAAATTTAAATCCTGATTGGGGCATTCAACAGCATTTGTGCATCCGTACCAGGCTTTGATGTAAAGTTTTACAATAAATATTGCAATACCTCGAAAGCTATTGAGCTCTCTTGCAGTCAAATGAAATTGGTCACGAAAGAGAAACATTTGAATGCAATAGATTCCCTTCGCCATAAATCGTGCATGCGATGTTGCACCACATGTGTGAAAAGAGCCTACATTTTCTCCAAGAAATGACATGGTTAGTTCCAACAGTTCTTTATAATCACCGCGAATTTGGGTTCCTTTGAGTTGGTTGCCTCAAAAAAGCTTGATTTTCTAACATTCATCGTTAGCAATTTTTATGAAAACTAGTGGATCATCGAGACCACACTTGTATTCATTTTGTTTAATATTGTGCCATATGTCAGCGAATCGGTTGAACATGAGAGTTTCTGGTGCACTGCTTTGGCCACACTTTTTATGAAAAACGTTTTTGAGCACAATCTCGTAGATATGATGACGGCAACCAAGTTTAAAAAGTTTTCGACCAAGAAGATCATCCAAAAGAACACAAGCACTTCGTTCCAGGCTTGTGTTTGAAGAAGTAGTATCGAAGCTTGATGCCACAACTTTTTCAGAAATTTCCCATTCTACTAAAGTGTTATGGACAGCTTCAGCAATATTTTTACCAGTACCCGATTCAATTTTGGGAGCACCCAAAAATTAAGCTGTGCCATTGTACCTGACAAGAACTGCTATACGGTCCACTTTTGATCGGCCAACTAAATCAGTCAAAATTTTCCCATCCCAGTGAACCACCAAGCGATCGTTAGTACTTAACTGTTTTATGCAGAAAAAAGCAGATATACATAAACTCACTGAAATATTTATGCATTATACTATATACCATTTCCATGAACTCAGATTTGGCTTCACCATATTGATTTATTCGATTGCTTTAACGTAACTGCTGCAGAGAAGTACGATTCAAGACTAAACTATCGACAGGAATCTTCGAAGTCTCTATCGTTGTCATTAAAATATGCATCGCCAATCTGTCCGACACCTGAAATAGGAAAGATGTTAAGAACAATCGCCGTATTTGAAATCCATTTTCAACCTTTTTCTTTGTCAAGTGCAGCGCATAACCGTGGTGTAACCCATTGCGTTTTTGCAGAGGAACGTGGGTTTTTTGGTGGGACAACTTCAAATACATCGTCAGAATCATCATCTTCCATTGGCTCAACTTCATTTTCACTTTCGTAGCAAACTTAAATGGAGACAGAATTTTATATCAATTTTAGGAGCAACTTTATAGATTGAATATTCACAACAAATATTATAAAATGGCCTACCAATATGTTGCAATACTGCTTCTCTCTCGTTTTTTAATTTCAGCTTTTCTTCTCTTTCTTTTCTTAATCTCGATCTTTTATCTTTCGACGATAATTTCATATCTACGCCCATCATTGAACCAGACCGTCCTTTTTGCCGTTGTATTTCCAAGAAATCTTTGTCCTCTTGATTCTTCACCATAATCAATGCATCGACCGCTGCAATATCAAAGAGATCATCCACGAAACCATCAAATTTTTGCTGCATTCCAGTTGCCAGTTTTTCCACTTTTATTTTATTGCAGGATTTCCAATCCTCGTACATTTTTAAAAGCTTGCTGGTACATTTACATATGTGGCTCGCGGGTTGGTATGCGAGCATGTTGCCAGAATATCAAAGCAGCACCTATCGTTAACCCTGCACTATTCTTTGCAGTCAGTTTAACAAATCTCATATTATAGAAAAACACCTCTAAAACTTGTCTATTTGACGGCAACTTGGCTCCCACAATTTGATGTGACACCTGTCCAATGAAAGCAACTTGTCTTTGTTTTTCATCAGCTTTTCTTGTTTTCACCGGAGAAATATTCTCATTCAATGCGTTATTCATTTTAATATTGTAAATTTTATTTCTTTAAATCGATAATGTACGTATAATACGCACAATTACTATTTCTTTTATTATTTTTTAATTCACAAGCACTTTATTTTTAATTATACAAGTTGTCACTAACAAGACTCAGACAAAAGTGAATAAAGCAATGATATTTTAAATTTATCAATAAGCAAATAATTTCGCAGCTGTAACAGTTACTTACCTAACGGTTTAATAAATTGAACAACATAAGAATATTTTGCTGTGTAATATTCAATATTGCACGCGCTTAGCATTGTTATTATTATACAGCAGCAGCTATTGCTGCCTCATTCACATGAAATTGCTAAAGCTAAATGTGCTGATCGCTGGTTTAGGTACTGCTCGGAATGAATTTACCGTTATAATTTGCTTCTTGCTTTCAAAAAGAGTTAAAAATAACATTTTTAGTAAATTAATACGCACAATGCTCAGATTTAATAAAGAAGCGACTACAAACAAATATATTTTCAATAAAGCTGCCTTCGCTCAAATTTAAATAACTTTTGGGTCCATTAATATTTATCCGATCAGCTTCAAATTTTTTGTGTGGTTTTTTCAAACAAAAAGAAAACTTTTTCAGCCCGGCACTCATTGACATAATCATTTTAAAAAATTTCATTTAAACTGCGGCCAGGCTAATATACATACCCGGGCTTCAGGCGACATTTTAAATGTACACAATATTTTTCACAGACATTTTTTTCATACACTAGTGATACCCGCGACTTCGTCGGCGTTACTTACTAATTTTCCATATACTTAAAGAAGATTTTTTAAATCTAAAAGCGCAAGTTCGATGGATTTGAATATAATGTCTTGTAGTAACAGTTGAGATAAAGTTGACACTAAAGTTAGTAGCTATTGTTCGATATAATTTTAAATGGGAAGTCTGCACAATACAGCTGAATCTAACATATTATATATGTTTGTAAATATAATATACGTCTACAGTATACATACTTATGCATGTTTTCATTCATTTTGATATCTTTCCAATTCCATAAAAATCGAGCCATTAACAAAGATTTTCTGAAGATCTCAACTCATGTGCCACCTAGCGTATGAAAATATAGCCTGTATACATGCCACACTTCCTGGCAATATACTGTCCTCATTTGGTTAAAACCCGTTCATTACATTTTCTTTGTCCAGTTTTTATAAAGTATGAAACTTTCATTCATATGGTTAATGTCTCACAATGAACTATATTTGTATAAGAATATTTTGAAAAAATATCATGAGAAACTATTTAGAAAAAAACCACTGCCCGACTTTCACTTGGATCCAAGGTGTACATACATATGTATGCATAAGTTTACAAAGATAAAACAAAATAACAAGAGTAGTCAACTTAAAAGAAATGTTTTCCAACAAGTTCTTAAATATTTTTAATCATTATCTCTGGTTCCACGTTTAGCCAAAATTTTCTGGCCTACCTCAACATTATTTTACTGTATGCCGTCATTTAGGGCACAATGCATCTTTAAAGGTCGAAGTGCAAACCTCAAATAAATGTCTATGCCCTCATTGACTCGCGTAAGCTGTGGCTGATTTGTTTCAATGAAAGTTTATTTACACGTTTTTATTTTAACAATTTCGTTATGAAAGTGAGAGGTTTTCGAAATTTTTTTTTCAATTAAATTTTTCCGTTCCAAAAATGAGTAAAATCACTGAAATGGGCATAGTCCCCGCACCTTTTGGTTAAAGTTTCGGGCGCTTTTCCTGTCGTCTAGCATTTCAAGCTCTTCGCACTCACGGATTTCGGCCTCTCTCTTCTTTCTGCGAACAATACGTCTCTCTTCCATTCTTAACTCCCGGTAGGATTCTTGTACAGCTCGCGTGGCCCAGTAGGAATTCTTTACTTTACGTAGCAGTGCGGCATTCCTCAATGTACCATTGGTTTTTTCGTACCATATTTTTGCAAATATAGAGTCCGATGTCCAAAAGTGGACTAATAAAGCTAGTAGGTGGCATATGCATTATCCTGCGGATAAAGTGTCTCAGGTTTGTAACATAAACGATTTGAGGAACTCCATTTGGTTTAGCGATGCAAAATTTCTCATAGAAGACCCCGCTCATGTGCCTGCAAATATTCACTTCTAGCTCACTCTAGGTGACAAAGGATTGGCGCCTTCACATAAATTGCCCAGTTCCCATTGATCTTAAGCATGACCTCTCACTTCGATAAGACGTATCTACAGTACCCACATTTTCGTAATCACCATGCTGGGGCGAAAGCATTGGTAGCGCTTCCACGAGAACCGCTTTGGTTGACTAACGCTCGAGAAGTCGTACTGTTCGAAAGTGGCCGCATTGCTTTAATTATAAGCTTAAGCTGCAAGCCCAAATAATGGGCAATTTGCTTGCCGATACGCTTCTACTCTTTTATGTGGAGTAGCTTTTTGAGTTCCGGTATATCTACACTATACGCGGTCAACCGCCAGTTAAAACATCGCATATCGCAGTGTTCGTTTGTTTCACTATTAACTAAATTTAATGCCTAAGTGCAAATAGGCCCACTTTGCGCATATGTAAAACGTTCTGACATGCATCCGCGGTACAACTTTATTTATGTAGGAACCAGCAGTAACACCTACAATAATGTCAAGCTGGAAATGCCACGTAGAATATTTCTTGCCAACAAGTGCTACTTTGGGCTGAGTAGACAACTGCGCAGTAGTGGTTCTCGACGAACCAAAATTACACTATATAAGTCTCTCATGAATCATGGGCACTGACGTTGCTGACATCGGATGAGATGACCATTGGAGTGTAAGAGAGAAAGATTCTCCGAAAGATTTATGGACCTCTACGTTTTTGCGGCGGCTTATATCGCAGACGATAGAACGATGAGCTGTATGAGCTTTACCGTGACATAGACATAGTCCAGCGAATGAAAATGTAGAGGCTACGTTGGCTGGTAATGTCGTGCAAATGGACGAAAATGCTCCCTCCCTGAAATTTTTCAACGCGGTACCAGCTAGTGGTAGTGGTAGAGGAAGAGGATCACTCCTCTGCGTTGAAAGGACCAAGTGGAAAAGGACTTGATGCCAGTTTGTATTTCCGATTGGCTTCAGTTAGCAGAAGGATTGAGTGGCGCGATTTGTTGAACTTGCCCGAAATCCCTTAAGCGGCTATAGCGCCAATTAAATAAGTAGGCGAGGCATTCGCCAACCTTCAACAATTCGAAACCTTCCATACGATCCGATACGGGGTTTAACTTACTCTCCGACCGTAGGAAAGGTGCCTGTCGATAATTTCGATAATAGAGTTCGGTTTTGCTATTACCTTAGATGCCGATAAGCTGAAGTGACTTAACAAATGATGAACGACAATACTTTGGAATTTTTAGTAGTGAGAGTTCCGATAAACTAGCGACGAAGTTAAGCTAAGCGAACTGAATATTCTGGGGAGCAGCCTCATCCTAGTCGAGATTTATTTGTCGCAGTGCCTGAAGGAGGATTTTAGCAGTGATGATGATTGGCGCCAAGAGCCAACTAATAGAAGCGGCAATAAAATTTATAGGATAGATCTTTTCGTTAATCGCGCTGTGAGATTTTACCTATCATGAGTTTGATCTACCAACTCCTTCAACAGCTCAAAGTCATTTCAAAATGGTCTCTATGAACTTGCCTGAAACATTTTCAAAGCGTTTTCTGCAAAAGTGGCAAATTATGTTCAAGTTTAATTTGACCAACCGCAAACAGACAGAAAAAACTTTCCGTGACGAACAGCAAGCTAATTTTCCTTGACCTGTAAGGCTGACTATAAGCTAGTGCGATATTTGATGGGATGTTCCAAGACGTGATGTCTACATCTGAATCCAGCTGGTATGCGTTACGCGACGTTATGAAAATGGAAGCGGTAGCTCAACCCCAGTTTCTCGGGATTTTAAGTTAGTATCAGTCACTTACCAAAGCCTTAGATTTAAATGTTTTGCTTACTTATAGGTAACAATAAAATTTGTGAGATCTCATCCGTTATGAGATTCACCTGTGAGTATGAGTCCAATAAGGCTCTTCCCAGCCGCTATCCACCAGATACACCCACAGCAGAAACAAGAATAACTAGATCCAACGACAATTTATTTTATGTGCGTGTGCACATCAGCTTCCCTCAAGGTGGACGGTATTATTGAGGTCGACGAGTCTGGTATAGGTCAACGATGATGCAAGTTGTGATGCTGTCGACACCAAACCCTGCCTGTGTGTGAAGAAGGACAGCTTAAGAGTTGATGTTCACTCGACAAACAGTTGATACATAGGCTTTGCTTCTTGGCATGCTCAAAAGGTCGAACCACAGTAAGAGCCTTGAAACGATCGCAGTTGCGAATCTTGTGGTTGCCACTCGAACCCATCAATCACGTAGAATTAGAGCAAGCGAACCAACAACTCTCCCGTTGGTTCTTTGTTTTCTGACTCTTGTTCGCGATGAATTGTGAGCATGTTCAGTCGAATCTAAATATTGGCAATGCCTCTCTAGAACATTTGTACAGTCAATGCAAGTCGGCAACGTTTTAAAATCTAACGATTCCTTCCACTTGCGGCATGGCTCCTCATCAGCTTTCTGCAGCAACAAGTAAATCAACATAGGCTGAAAACTTTGGCTGCAATAGTTTCTAGAGCGGGACCTTGGAGACAATTACGCAAGCATTTAAACTTTTCAATTTTTGACAGATTAAATTCCCGGTCGTTTATTTGATAAAATGGTGTTATAATATTACAATACAAAGAATACTTGCCATTTAACGAGAAGGCTGAGGTGACTTCGATTGCATGACGCAAATAGTGTCTGATGGGGTGATGTTGTGGTCTTCAGCTAGCTGCGATTGGATGGTAAGTTTCGCAGTGATGTACAAAACCTCCAAGTCAGCACGACCACCATCTTCACAATCTTGCTTCTCAATTTATGTTTCTGTTGATAGGACTTGCTAAAAGTACGATTCTAAAATACCTAATCGGCGTCAATATTCAGACACTAAAAGCAACTTACGGTTCGCGTAATATTTTTTTTGTTTTTTATATTAGCGCGTTGCTGTTTCAATTCCTCCAAAAACATAGTAATTTTAAAGGAAAGTGTATAAATTTAATACTGTATCTAAATTAAATTCAATAAATATTTGACTAAAAAATATATGTAGCGCAAACCAGCGATGGCTTTTCAAAGATATGAACGGTATTCGCCAAAGGCGTTTATTCGGCTACAAACTTACCGTGAGTCCAAAGTTCAGAGTCCCTTAAGTAATGTTTGCTGGGTTACTAGAGCTTAGCCAAGCAATATGAGGCTGATGATGCTCCAGAGTCTAAAGGTGACCACCATTTGCGTACCCGTTAAAACGACTTTCCCGAAGTTTTAATTGACGCACTAATAAATTTAACGTTTATTTAAGTGCACTAGCCCACGTTAAAATAAAAATACAAGCGCGATGCGACTACTTCGATTGCCAAAGGTTAGACTAATTTATTTCAGAAAACCCTGTAAATATATCTGACTCAAATCAAATGTTGAAACTCATTTGCTCCTGGCCAAACCAAAAGTAGTATTCAATAAATGTTTGTAGGATGTAACTTTTGAAATATGTAACCTTTATTTTGTTTCAATTTAAATTTGACTGAAATATTAAAACAAAACTCATATAAATAAAACAAATTATTTAAACAGTTATTATTATTAGTGCATGAATAACATAAGGCATTCAAATTTTTTAGTTATGTAATTTATTCGTATAAGCCTTTGTTGTTACTTGAGCGGGGTTGATATCTTCGCGATCGAAATCTAACATATTTCAGAGGAGTGTACAATGACGTATATACATATGTATGTAGAATTTTAGTGTACATTCAAATTTTCGTCTCTGGCGGGTCCTAAAAAGCTACCAAAATTTCATTTGTTTCATAACTTTTTTATTTAATAGATACTTGATTCAAGTGCCATATATCGTTGAATATATAAGTTTATAGGTTACGTTTAATACCGGCGAATGCTTTTCGTCGCCCCATAGTTCGCTGTCTGACGAGCATTGCGGCTGCGGCGAAAGCAAATCAGGGTGACTGCATTGCTTTGTTATATAATTCTTCTAAATAAAATGAAATGTAGTGAATTTTAGTGTTGTTTGAAAATAATAACTACATTATATTTAAAGTCTGGTTTAAATTCAGGCAATTTGTATAGAGTTTTTTGCTTGTTTTAGATTACCTGATTGACATTATTTTGCATTTATTTAATTTATATGAACGCCTTTTTAACATACGGCCACTCTAACTTTCGTTGCGGATGAAAGCGGCAAAATCGGTTCGGTGCTGTTTCAATTAAGTAAAATTCAATCAGTATGCGAAATTATCCGGGGAACGTTAGAAAATTATGCCGCCATGCTCAACGAAATTGTCCGTTCGCCGGTATTGTGCGTAAAGTATTATTATGAAGAGTAAAGTTGTTTTAGAGAGGATAGAAATTAAGTTGTTTTACCTTAGTTGGAAAACGAGGCACTTAGAGTAAAAGGATCGTTAAAGGTTATATAGAAATCAAAACCCGACCCGGTCTAATATGTAAGTTAGTACTTCTGATATGGGGGACATTTATGTTAAAACTTACTTCTAAACCCAAATTAATCGTATCTCGCCGACATGTTTTTACGCCAAGGAAAATAACATCTATGAAATATTAAACGTACATATACCGTTTAATTTAATCATTATTCTCTTTTATTTATTTTTCATGGGTGCCACGAGGAGCAAGCAGGCCTTGAGATGAAACATCGCAAAGATACATCGGGAAGAAAATGTCCGCGAAATTCAATCCGAATTCTAAGGCGAATGGAAGAGTGAACTGCAGGGCTTTACCCGCAAATTTCAAAAAGGGCTGCCCACTTCTCGCCGCAATCTGGCCGCGAATGTCTGGAAAAGAACATGGGCATGTCCCCAGGTGGCTTAAATTCAACCGAGCCTTTGAAACCACACTTGAAACAAAAACTATTCGAGTCGTACAGAGTCAGTTCTGCCATTTAAAGACTTATAAGAACGCATAAAGCACGCTCAGATTCACTCCTGACGAAGCCAAATTCATGCAATCATGGCTTATTCAAATCTCCCAAAGAACACATTTCGCCTCTGAATACAAGGAGTTACAAAACAAAAAGCCTTTGACGGCATCGCACTTCTAAGAGTCGATGGCCGGTTAAATAACGCTCCTTCAATGAGTTTCTATGAACATCATCCAATCATATTGCGTTGGCTGTTCTACCGGCGTACATAACCGTGTCGATTTCACGGGCCCATTTGAAGTGAAAAACTTCACAGGTCGAGCATATTTGATTACAAAGGCTACGTACCAAGAATTATTTATCGCCGAAGTTGTCAAGTTGTCGGAATACAATATATTCAGACAACAGCACCAATTTCGTGTGCGCCTCAAGGGAAATCAAAAGAGATTTTAAGGCATTTCTAAAGACATATCCCAAAGCTATCGCCGACAGCGACGGTTTATCAGAAATAAATTGGTACTTCATTCCTGCAATGATGTTCTGATATTACTCGATGCTAGTACTCATTTAAAAGTATCGGAGAGAATTCTCAATGCTATATGTTGTGTTGTAGGAGGATAATCAATTATACTCTGCATTTGAAAGTACTTTCTCAGCGTTGAGCTCTAACTTATTTTCAGTTTTTTTTTTAAATAAGCAATGCCAAATCTATATATATTAATGAATTGTGGTTTGTTCGGCTGCTTAAAACTTGAAAACAACTGGACCTAAATGGATACTTCCTTTTGCGGGTTTGTTGATAATTGCTCCGCAAAGGTTTAGGAAAAATAAAATTCGAAAAATTCACAACAGGTGGCGCTTTAGGCACACATTTCATTTTTTAGTTCAATTCAATTACTGTTCAACACGTGGCGTTAAATCCTATATTGCTAAATGACGACTGGACAAATTCGGATAAGATTTGCTTCGTATTTATGTATGTAGTTCCTTGCATGGCTTCTAGTTTTTAAATCTAAAATTTAAATAAAGTTATTAGTGAAATCAGATATTGGTAGATAGGTATCAAACGAAAGCTTCATTTTCAAAATATCAACTGTTATAAAAGTCGAGTTAAATTAAATTATACATAAGTTATATGAAATATTAAAATATAGGTGTCAAACCATTTGTTTCGCTAGGGCTTAGTTTATAGATATATTTTGAAGACGGTTGCCACTTTTTAACAGCCAAATTTACTTTTATTATACACAAACATATAAAATATTAAAATATGAGTTTCAAAGGGTTCGTCTCGGCAAAGACAAGGTTCATATCCATATTTTAGAGAGAGTTGCCACCTGTTTGAAAGTCAAATTTGATTACATTTTACGCAAGTTATATCTGAGAGAAACCGCAATGCGTGTCCCGGATACATATGAAAAGGGGAATCTATAGATATATATGTAGATATATATATATATTAGCCTGGCCGCAGTTTATTATGAAATTTTTTTAATGATTATGTCAATGAGTGCCGGGCTGAAAAAGTTTTCTTTTTGTTTGAAAAAACCACACAAAAAATTTGAAGCTGATCGGATAAATATTAATGGACCCAAAAGTTGATTAAGTTTGAGCGAAGGCAGCTTTATTGAAAATATATTTGTTTGTAGTTGCTTCTTTATTAAATCTGAGCATTGTGCGTATTAATTTACTAAAAATGTTATTTTTAACTCTTTTTGAAAGAAAGAAGCAAATTATAACGGTAAATTTATTCCGAGCAGTACTGGCAACTGGAATGCAGCAAAAATTTGATGGTTTCGTGGATTCGTTGGATGATCTCTTTGATATTGCCGCTGTCGATGCATTGATGATGGTGAAGAATCAAGAGGACAAAGATTTCTTGGAAATACAACGGCAAAAAGGACGGCCTGGTTCAATGATGGGCGTAGATATGAAATTATCGTCGAAAGATAAAAGATCAAGATAGAGAAAAGAAAGAGAAGAAAAGCAGAAATTAAAAAACGAGAGAGAAGCAGTATTGCAACATATTGGTAGGCCATTTTATAATATTTGTTGTGAATATTCAATCTGTAAAGTTGCTCCTAAAATTGATATAAAATTCTGTCTCCATTTAAGTTTGCTACGAAAGTGAAAATGAAGTTGAGCCAATGGAAGATGATGATTCTGACGATGTATTTGAAGTTGTCCCACCAAAAAACCCACGTCCCTCTGCAAAAACGCAATGGGTTACGCCACGGTTATGCGCTACACTTGACAAAAAAAGGTTGAAAATGGATTTCAAATACTGCGATTGTTCTTGACATTTATTTTATTTCAGGTGTCGGACAGATTGACGATGCATATTTTAATGACAACGATAGAGACTTTGAAGATTCCTGTCGATAGTTTAGTCTTGAATCGTACTTCTCTGCAGCAATTACGTTAAAGCAATCGAATAAATCAATATGGCCAAATCTGAGTTCATGGAAATGGTATATATTATAATGCATAAATATTTCAGTGCTTTTTTCTGCATAAAACAGTTAAGTACTAACGATCGCTTGGTGGTTCACTGGGATGGGAAAATTTTGACTGATTTAGTTGGCCGATCAAAAGTGGACCGTATAGCAGTTCTTGTCAGGTTCAATGGCACAGCTTAATTTTTGGGTGCTCCCAAAATTTAATCGGGTACTGGTAAAAATATTGCTGAAGCTGTCCATAACACTTTAGTAGAATGGGAAATTTCTGAAAAAGTTGTGGCATCAAGCTTCGATACTATTTCTTCAAACACAAGCCTGGAACGAAGTGCTTGTGTTCTTTTGGATGATCTTCTTGGTCGAAAACTTTTTAAACTTGGTTGCCGTCATCATATCTACGAGATTGTGCTCAAAAACGTTTTTGATAAAAAGTGTGGCCAAAGCAGTGCACCAGAAACTCTCATGTTCAACCGATTCGCTGACATATGGCACAATATTAAACAAAATGAATACAAGTGTGGTCTCGAATATCCACTAGTTTTCATAAAAATTGCCAACTCAAAGGAACCCAAATTCGCGGTGATTATAAAGAACTGTTGGAACTAACCATGTCATTTCTTGGAGAAAATGTAGGCTCTTTTCACACATGTGGTGCAACATCGCATGCACGATTTATGGCGAAGGGAATCTATTGCATTAAAGTTTTTCTCTTTCGTGACCATTTCATTTGACTGCAAGAGAGCTCAATAGCATTCGGGGAATTGCAATATTTATTGTAAAACTTTACATCAAAGCCTGGTACGGATGCACAAATGCTGTTGAATGCCCCAATCAGGATTTAAATTTTATACATGCCGCTTTCCAATTCTCTGAAATAGGTAAAGTCGTATCTGATGTCGTGATAGAGAAGACGATCCCAACGTATCATACACAATTAAAAAAAAAAGGTGGATCGCTTGATCGCAAAGGATCCAATTGTTGCTTTTGTTAAATACCGCACTTTATCAAATATGGAACGTGGCGTGGCGTGGCGTGGCGTGGCGTTAAATTTATGAAGGATTATAATCGCGTTTTAACACGAGACGAAGAAGAGGCTCAATTTATGTTGCAAGCTGCTGACTCATATCTTAAAAACTATCCAACTAATACAAAATCTGCATTGATTGAGTAGTAATGTAAAATTTTTCAGTCTATTCATATTTATATTAATTTATTTTATTTAAAACTATACGAATATACATATACATATGTTAAATTATAAGAACCAGTGAAATTGCAATAAAACTGCCTTCGCTCAGACTTAAACAACTTTTGGGTCCATTAATATTTATCCGATCAGCTTCAAACTTTTTGTGTGGTTTTTTCAAACAAAAAGAAAACTTTTTCAGCCCGGTGCTTATTAAAACGAAATGGTCTTACCAAATTGGCCATGCTAATATATATATATATATATATAAATGAATTGGAGTTTGTGCGGATGCTTAAAGCTTGAAAAGGACTGGAGAAAGTTGGATATTTTCTTCTGAGTTGTTATTGACGACGGCTCTGCGAATATTGAGGAAACAGGAGATTGGAAAAGTTCACAACAGGTGGCGCTTAACGCACACATTTGTAATGGTTTGGATAAAGGATAAGTTGGGATGCCTTAAGACTTTAGCTAAACTTTTGATCTGGTTGATCATAGTATTTTATTACAAAAACTGGAAATGTGCGGTATAAAGGATAGAGAACGCAGACTAATAACCGATTATCTTTCGAGCTGGAAATAATATGTGGAAATGAATTGATCAAAAAGTAATTTATAAAATATTACCTATGGTGAGCCCTAGGGAAGTGTCTTGGGTCCGTTATTGTTTTAGTTATACATTAACGACATTACTATTATGTCATTGCGATTTTTGTCATTGTAACTCCTGAGTTCTCACGTTTATTCGATTTAGACCCCATATAAATATATATTGAAGGTGGCGAGATCAAAGAAGTTGACTCAGTTAAATATTTAGGAGTAGATCTTTACCGGAATTAATCTTGCAGTGTCCATATGGATTCTATGAAATCAAAAATTTCTTCCGTTATTTGGATTCTTTATAACTTGAAGAAATAGCTAACACAGGAAGTTAAATTGTCTTTCATAGTCGTTTATCGTATCTTCCCATAGTATATGCCCATAAAGTAACCAATAAACTTAAGTCTCTGCAGCCATGCCAAAACACTGAATTACAACTTGTATTTAAGTGTCTTCGAAGAATATGCTACATCAATACTACCAACTAGTGACAAATGTTTTTAAAAGTTTAAATGGTATTAGGTATAATGTTTTAAATTTTTATAGAAACCAATCAATGTTCGAAACCAGAAATAGTGAACTGCCTCGAGTAGCTGGATGTCGGTTAGAGGTCGGACCTAACCAATTTAACAAAAAGGCAATGTATCGCTTTTTAAAACCAAATTAAAAAGCTATCTTCTGGAAAATATTCAATCGCTTCTTTTGTAGTATACTAAGTATATAATTCTCAATTGTTTTCATTTTATTTTTATCTCCTTTTTTTGTCCCCTCTCCTTGTATGATCGGTTGTTAAAAATTCCCGTTCTAGCCATTTGGCACAGAGGAATATTTTTATATGCTCTAAATTGATATTTGTTGTGTATCTTTTTTACAACAAATTTGTTTTTAAATAAACTGTAATTCGAAAAAAGTCATGGAGTCAGCAGGTTGAGGAGGCGGAGTACGAGGATGGTATACTCTCTATGCATGCAACATATTCTGGGATGGAAACTCGGTCTCTCCAACCAGACATCGAAGAAAGTCAGCTAGCAGAATCCGGAGCGGTAACTCGGGCTTTGCTCTCCACAAAAAACAGACGATCGGGATCGCGGACTTTCCTACCCCTATTGGCACATGAAAGGCGCCAGGGATATGGATCTGGAACTCGGCCTTTCCAACCATGACCTTCAGCTCGGCAGCAGCGCCAACCAGGACTTTCCGCCTGCCACGAAATCACGGAAGGTCCTTGCGGATGATAAGACACCAAAGCAAATAGGATTAATGGCCTCCCCAGAAATCTCCGATGTTCAAAAACAGTCTATCAAGGCGAAGTGCTGTGATTCCGCATACGCAACAGGCTGTTACTACACTCGCCTCAACGGCGGTTGTCCGGGTCGAGGCAAGAGGGTGCCTTCACCTGAATCGCGCCCCGAAATCCATAATTTCTGCGGAATTAGGGCAAGACCCTGGTCTGAAAGACACATTTGTTGGCTTTTAAAGAGACTGCCTCCTACTTTTAAGGGGCAAACATGGATAGAATAAACAAATAGCTGTCCACGTCATTGGTCTGCTTAATTACTGGCGTATCACCCCTCCAACAACGACGACGAGAACTTGGCGTTGCCGTATTACCACATACGGCTAGCGGTCTCAAAGCTCTACGCTTCATCACCATACGCCTGGTACTAGGAGGAAACGTACCAGAGACACTCCCCAGCACATTTGGACTGCTTTCGGTTCACAGTACCATATTTGGGTAACGATGTCAGGGACGTGTACGTAGAGGTGACCGAAAAACCCATCTTCAGCCGAAGAAGGATAAGGTAAAAAAAAATATGTATATATATTTTTAAACAAAATAATTATCATATGTAACCATTTATAAAATGCGCGTGATGGCTGAACAGGTCTGTTGAATATGCTTGATGTGTTTGTACCAATACCCAGGAGTTTGCGAATAAAATTTAGACAATATCGGAATAACGATGTTATTGATACGTTCTGCCTAACCCTTCCCACGGTCAATATTTTCCTTTTCGCAGTATTCCTTGAAAGAATTTGACGTGAACGCAGTACCGAGACCTGATGTACTACGTCTTGGATTACCGAGCTTGGCGCCTCAATCAATCTATAAAATGGTCCTGGTTGGATACAGCCAAACAAACTTTGAGAAGGCATCTACAACGACAAAAAGATAGGCGTATGACTTAGCGGTCTACTCCATCCGGCCTACATGATCCACATTGTAGGTACCCAAATGTCTGTATTTTTTGTGCATTGCTATAAGAAACCCTTCTTTATGCCACCCTTACTCTTCCCAATTATGCATTAAACACAACCTAGAATTACAGTGATTACTTTGTTATTAAGTTGAGGAATGTAGAAAAGTGACCCTGCCTGTGGGTCATCTTAATTATTTCATCCCCATAGATTATGGAAAAACTATAAGCTCCTTGATGGCATCTTTATGAAGGATGTCATGCTTAAGATAAACACCTTCGTGGCTGTTTTTTTATAATACTACACATACCGGTTTTATAAAGTTATCACCCCGCTGAGCCCGTTTCAATATATGTATTACTGAGTGTTCTAGCATCAGACATACCCTATTCAAAGCGCCTAATATTTCATATGAAGGAGCTTAACCCAACGAGATGCTCTTAGCGGACCATCCCATGTCTGCAAAGCCATCGTAAAAGCTTTACAATCGAAACGGTCTTAAATTTTGTTTCAGGAATGGCATCTTTCCGCAAACGGCTTGCACTTCTCATCATATATTGACAGGATGAAATTCCTGATCACCTCTGTCTTTTTGCATCAGTACTGCGCCGTGTCTATACATACAAACATCTGCGTGGGCTTCTTTCGGGTTAAACAACTTCAACACATATGACTTCACTAGAGCTGGCTTCAGTTGGTGGGAGGCTGTGAAATGTATTCGGTCAACTCATCTTTAGAATCTTACCTCAAAAGGTAGGTAAGTGGTTTGGCTACTACAGAGTACCGTTCTATACCTCCGAAAATATGTTGTCAACCCCAAAAAGCGCTGCAATGATTTCCTGTAATTTGCCAAATAAAAAAATTTGTCTCATCCCATGTATTTGCTTCTGAAGGTGTTATTGCACTGTTTTCTACTATATGTCCCAAGAAATCCACTTTTCTTTACGAATTTTGCATTTATTTCATTTCATTTTCAAATTACTTTCTGATATCCTCCTAAAAACACGTTGCAGCTTCTTGTCCATGTCTGCTACAACTGGCCCGCCTTCTATCATGTCTCCCAAAATAGCAAATATAAATCGCGAAAATACAGCCGGTGAATTTGAAATTACAAACGGTACATAAATTTATCGTTTGGCGTTAAAAGGCTGTGAACATTCGTCAATAAGTTTTAGCGATATTTTAATTTGTTACTTGTTTATTTTAGGGGAGCGCAAATCACAAAATAACTATTTTTACCGAAACTTACAGATTGCGTATTGCTTGCTCGAATTCAGTTGCCACGCCGGTTTCTCGATCACAATTGACAAATTCTTTATTCTTCTCTTCTACTTATACCTAATACTTAATATTTAGTTTACAGAAATTTTGTATGTTTGTACTTAAAATTAGCGTGCGGTAAATCTGTACCCGCAACGGGGAAAAATTCATTGTTTGTGTGTATATATATAAGTGTTTCGTTAGCTACTTATGTAGGTGATTATGCACATATGTTTATATGTTTTGATTTTATGTTATAATTTGTGTTTAGGTAATATAAGGGATTTAACAATAAGGTAAGTACATTGACATAAAATTAGTTATTATTTTATTTTTAATTTCGGGTTTCCTTTCAGTTTATCATCTGTTTCGACAGGCTGTATAAGTATACTTCTTTGAGCTATTCTCAATAGGTACAAAAAAAATCCATTTACGGATGGAGTGTCGTGAAAATATAAGCTGCCTGAAGCTTCTCTATCACATCATCCATCAACGGCATTGAAAAATTTTCGCACACACTCGTAGCATTTAAAAGTCTGTAATCGCAACAGGGTCGTTTACCACCATCCTTCTTGGACACTACTACTATAGACGGTTCATATTCGGATCTACTATGATGAATAGTTCCTTCTTCTAACCGGCCAGCAACCTTTTGTCAGCGTACGTTATACGATTTGGCCTCTCAAAAACAGAGATATCATCGGCCAGCAATATTTTCATTTCAATTGGAAATACACGCAATTTCTTCGGTTTATACTTATACGTGGTTATTAACTTCTTTGCCCTATTAGCATCAACTACCTGCAAATGCGATAAGTCTACATCCAGTTCTTTAATCTTACCTTTTTCAGAGCTGTAGGGGCTATAGACGTATTTTTTCTTTTTGCTGAAATTTTTTTTAATGCTCACGCTTACTTAATAGTTTTATTCTATTATATTTTCAAGATTCTTTAATACTAGTAATAATTAAAAAAATGTTTTTGTGAAAAATAAAATTTCGCGCCCATTTCTTAATGTTGTTATGGCGATTGCGTGAATAATTCACTCTATTTTCCATACGTGGTCAAGGTTTGACAGATAATTAACATAACGTGTTTTCACCGTTATATTTACGATAGTTCAGACTGCCATTCTATTTTTGGTTTCCACACAGTTTCTATTTCCATTATTTCCTTTCATTCCGTGCTGCGTAATAAATGCAGCGTCGAGAGTCAACTCCAGTAATATTTTAAAAGCGTGAAATGGGTGATGCACCAAGCCCAAGCTCCTCATTAACCCTTCGTTGGTGTGGTGACTAAAAGTTCCTTGAGTGGTGTGGTGGGGTATGACATACCCCATGCCTATCAATTTCAAATAAATACCAAATTCCAATAATAGCAATATTTTGTGGTGATTTATTATTCTTTAACTAATTTTTAAAAAGTGTTAATTTGAAAACATAACAATTTTTCCTTTGTATTCAATATTATAGCCATAAAAAAAAGACAATATAAATTATTCCAAAAAGTGAGGTTCCAGTTTTCTGAAACATAATTTTTTTTGTATTTAAACAATTTCAAAACTGTTTTTACATTTCAAAAGTAAAAATAACATTTATTTAAAGGAAAGAAAATTCACTGTAATGCATTAATTACATAAAAAGTTATGGCGATCGAATATGATACCCCAGCCCAATTTGAAAGGCTGTCCCATGGAACAGAAATATCTGGGGTATGTAAAACGTGGCAGATCTCCTGTATTTGAATGTTAATGAAAGCTATTGGGAGCGATAACGTATTCCTTAAACAAAAACATATATATATTTAAGGAAATACATGTGCTGGGGTATGACATACCCCACCACACCTCCGAAGGGTTAAGTTTTTGAAAATCATCATAACATCTATATATATAAAAGAAAGTGTCCGAAGCGATGTAATCCCATAACTCTAGAGTGGCCAAACCGATTTTGATGATTTGTACTTTGATGGAAAGGTATTTTCTCAGTACGGTCAAAGAATCATAATTTCAAAATGTCTTATTTTGACCACCCAGCGTGTTAAGACAGCTTTTTTTCGTTTTTTTCATTTTGAATTTATTCATTTTGGCAACAATCGATCAATGGAGAAGCCAATTTTTTTCATGTGTGGTGGCGCTGTCAACGTTGACTAAAAAACTGTTGACGTTGACGTTGTTGTCCATTTTACATGGAATTGACGTTTCGTTTTCCCTCTATTTTATTCATACCTTTACTGTGGCGTTTGATTCAGTTGCGCACTTTCTTCATTTCTTGCTGTTCCACCGTCCATATTGCACTTTGCGAATTCGTGTTTTGTTCGATCGAATAACGTTTGCCGGCCATTGCGCATTACAGATTCGGATTTTTTCATTACGATTTGGTGAGTTTTTGTGAATTAAAATTGATAACAAGAATATATAGAAGAATAGAAATGCATGCCAAATTTGCTAAAAGCTCTAAATAATTCTTTGATATTCCTCATTCATTCTATAAATCAACCAAAACACTTCTGAAAATTTAAGGAATTAGTTCCTCAATTTTTCAAATGTTTTCTTCAATACTAACAAATCTGTAGGTTGAAAATCAACAAATCATGATACATAGGCGATTTTAGTCAGTGAGCAACCATAAGTTGCGGTAGCTGAGTAGGTAGCATGAGAGTGATCCATTCGCGCGAACATTGCTCTACTCTCAGATGCCGGGTTATTACACTTGGAATGCTTCATCGAAAAAGTTTCAACGGCACAAGCAAGGCGAGCGAGTTTTGGATTACCCAGATGTATTCTCAACAGATGCCATCGGTCGTATTTAGGCAGTGCATCCATCTAGAAATGCAGAATGTTTCTATTTGCGATTACTGTTGGTGAATGTTCGTGAGCCAGCTTCAATCGAGTCACTTCGAATCGTCGATGGAATACTCTGTCCTACATATCGTGATGCCTGTCAACGTTTGCAATTGCTGGAGAATGATACACATTGGGATATGACTCTTGCTGATGCAATTATGTGCGCACCTGCAAATCAAATACGTTCATTGTTTGCAATCATAATTTCGACGTATAATCCATCAAATCCGAAAGATTTGTGGGATAAATATAAGGACAACAAGTCAGAGGATTTTTTGCATCGAGTGTTTCCGGATATTGTTGTTAATTATTTGAATCACTATTGGTTAAGTGAACGCGCAATTGCTAATAACTCCGTTTTGCCATAACTCCGAATGAGATTAATTTTAAAATTCAAAATCAAATTGGTGGTCCAATGCATTCATTCAAATATGTTGATTGTGTGGTAAATGAAGATGAAGCTACGAATTACCCCACTGAATTTTTGAATTTGCCTGGTATTCCGCAACAAATTTTACACCTAAAAGTTGGTTCAGCTGTGATTATGCTTCGAAATTTGCAACCTCCTAAATTGTGTAACGGAACGCGTTTGATTGTGAGGCAAATCATGAACAATATAATTTACGCAACAATTCTCAAAGGCAAGTTTAAAGGAGAACAAGTTCTCATTCCGCGTATTCCTTTGATACCGACAGACATGCCTTTCGAATCCAAACGCATTCAATTCCCGGTTCGTCTTGCTTTTGCCATGACAATTAACAAGGATCAAGGCCAATCATTGGATGTTTGTGGTCTAAATTTTGAAAATGAATGTTTTTCACATGGCCTCTATGTAGCCTGTTCACGTGTTGTTAAGCCATCTGCTTTGATTGTGTTGGCACCGGAACAAAAAACGAAAAATATTGTGTATCACAAAGTACTCGAATAAAGATGATTTTTTGCTAAGAAAATTTTTTATTTAAAAAAATAATTTATTTAATGTTTAGTTTAATGGAATGTAAATATTTTGGTTTAGTTTAATAGTACAATGCCGCCATATTTAATTCGAAACGTCATCTGCTAGATTATGAAAGTTGAAGTGCCATTGTTAGAATTGAATTGTCTTGCAATAATACTAGCAGCCCCGGCGGACTTCGTCTCAACCAAAAATACAACGAAACTATGTTTGAATTCGAAAGGCATGTCTGTCGGTATCAAAGGAATACGCGGAATGAGAACTTGTTCTCCTTTAAATTTGCCTTTGAGAATTGTTGCGTAAATTATATTGTTCATGATTTGCTTCACAATCAAATGCGTTCCGTTACACAATTTAGGAGGTTGCAAATTTCGAAGCATAATCACAGCTGAACCAACTTTTAGGTGTAAAATTTGTTGCGGAATACCAGGCAAATCCAAAGAATTTAAAAAATCAGTGGGGTAATTCGTAGATCATTTTCATTTACCACACAATCAACAGATTTGAATGAATGCATTGGACCACCAATTTGATTTTGAATTTTAAAATTAATCTCATTCGGAGTTATGGCAAAACGGAGTTATTAGCAATTGCGCGTTCACTTAACCAATAGTGATTCAAATAATTAACAACAATATCCGGAAACACTCGATGCAAAAAATCCTCTGACTTGTTGTCCTTATATTTATCCCACAAATCTTTCGGATTTGATGGATTACACATCGAAATTATGATTGCAAACAATGAACGTATTTGATTTGCAGGTGCGCACATAATTGCATCAGCAAGAGTCATATCCCAATGTGTATCATTCTCCAGCAATTGCAAACGTTGACAGGCATCACGATATGTAGGACAGAGTATTCCATCGACGATTCGAAGTGACTCGATTGAAGCTGGCTCACGAACATTCACCAACAGTAATCGCAAATAGAAACATTCTGCATTTCTAGATGGATGCACTGCCTAAATACGACCGATGGCATCTGTTGAGAATACATCTGGGTAATCCGGAACTCGCTCGCCTTGCTTTCGCCGTTGAAACTTTTTCGATGAAGCATTCCAAGTGTAATAACCCGGCATCTGAGAGTAGAGCAATGTTCGCGCGAATGGATCACTCTCATGCTACCTACTCAGCTACCGCAACTTATGGTTGCTCACTGACTAAAATCGCCTATGTATCATGATTTGTTGATTTTCAACCTACAGATTTGTTAGTATTGAAGAAAACATTTGAAAAATTGAGGAATTAATTCCTAAAATTTTCAAAAGTGTTTTGGTGGATTTATAGAATGAATTAGGAATATCAAAGAATTATTTAGAGCTTTTAGCAAATTTGGCATGCATTTCTATTCTTCTATATATTCTTGTTATCAATTTTAATTTACAAAAACTCACCAAATCGTAATGAAAAAATCCGAATCTGTAATGCGCAATGGCCGGCAAACGTTATTCGATCGAACAAAACACGAATTCGCAAAGTGCAATATGGACGGTGAAACAGCAAGAAATGAAGAAACTGCGCAACTGAATCAAACGCCACAGTAAAGGTATGAATAAAATAGAGGGAAAACGAAACGTCAATTCCATGTAAAATGGACAACAGCGTCAACGTCAACAGTTTTTTAGTCAACGTTGACAGCGCCACAACACATGAAAAAAAATTGGCTTCTCGATTGATCGATTTGATTCTTTTTTGGTTGTTGCCAAAATAAATAAATACAAAATGAAAAAAAATATTTAAAAAAACGAAAAAAAACTGTCTTAACACGCTGGGTGGTCAAAATAAGACATTTTGAAATTATGATTTTTTGACCTTTTTTCGATTTTTTTTTCCTTTTTTTTTTAAAACCCGTACTGAGAAAATACCTTTCCATCAAAGTACAAATCATCAAAATCGGTTTGGCCACTCTCGAGTTATGGAATTACATCGCTTCGGACACTTTCTTTTATATATATAGATTATTATATCAAGTGATTATTTCAAATTATAAATCAACTACGATACAGTACAGCCACCTAAGTATGTTATTTTCAGAGAGCCAGAAATTTCTATATTCCAAAAAATAGCAATAATTCCTGAAACATTGTTTAGTTTAGTTTTAAAAAAATATTTAGGTAGCAATTTAATTTGGGCTCTTTTCACTCTTTTCCACAGAAAACTTAGCAGCGCTAATCACTTGCACAAGAAATTAGGAAAAAGGGGTCTGCAGTATAATGCATTTTATTAAACACGCAGGTACATACATACATACATATGTAGCTGTAAGACATGCATATGCATTATATGTATATACTTTATTTGGGATCTTTTAAATAAAGGGTTCTGCAGTAGGTATAATGAGTATAAATTATCAAACACAAGTTTTTAGTTTGATATTTACTTTATTTCTCTTGCTTACACAAGAGCAGCCGTTTGGATCGGTCGAGTTATTACAACTGATTTTGCTAATTACAACCCTACCAGTTGCTGCACATGTTTTGCCGTGTGACTTGCCAAATGCAATTCGGCAATTTACCGCTTGCACTAGCGCTCTGTTCCGCTGTGGGCTTAGCTGCTGCAGCGATAGCTATTTGTTGTTGTCACGCGCAACCCGGCGAACGCACCGTTAGCAATATCGGTGGGAGTGGAATGTTGGCAATATCGACGGAAGAGGAGTTGTTATTTTAGGTTGTTATATTATTCTCCAACTCAAACCTGCAGACGCACCGTCAGCAATTTCGGTGGGAGTGGAATGTTGACCGGATACGCGTTTGCTGGTGTTAACTACCCCCCCTCTTGAAGTGCGGCAACTACTGCGATGAGAAATAGCAGCAAGATAAGTGTGCCCCCTGATTGTAACGAACGGGTGTTAACGAGATTGTGCAGCTTCGCTATGTGCTTAAGGTTCCTCATATTTACTTTCTGCAAATATGGTAGCGATAGTAAATCAAAATGTTCGGTGAAATTTACATGTTGTGCAGGTGCAGCTTCAGGATGCGATCGGACAATTTTACTCCAGTTGATGTAAGTGGTACTGTTTATTGTAATTTCTCCCTCAAATGTTACAAGGAAGGTTCATTTTGTCAGCTTTGTCAAGTGTGCGGTTTGTATTGATGCTGGTTGGTCGTTGATCACAACTATGCCGTTGTCAACTTCCTCAATGGCGACAACATTATGGTTAAGCAGTTGCGTCGCACAGGGGCATCCGTTCAGGGGCTGACAAAAGTTTGCGGTTACGGCTTCCTTGCAATTGAAGAGTGGAATGTATTTCCCGTTACATTCAGCTATCGTATCCGTTTGTAGGGAAATAATTTTTCCTTCATGGATCACGGGCAGCAACTTTACACTATTACAAAATCTATCTATTTTCGGGTATTTTATGACAAAGTAAATGCAATTTATATCTTAAAATATCTTAATTTTAGAAATTGACAATAAATCACTTATGCTAATGTTCGCAGAGTGTTCAGCAGCTAACAAACCATTGATTTCCATACCATTTAGTAGTATTGGGTTGATAATGTTTAACCTGCCTAGCGTGACTGACGTTATAATGGTTTCCAATTCCATTATAACCGCTCTGTTTCTGGTGGAGGCTAGAGAAAAGAGATATCCCGTATCTATTTGTGTGTTTTTTAGCGTTTTGTAATAATTTGTTTACTGTCACTGTCAACTCGTCGATTTTCTTTTGCATAGCTGAATTCACCGTTATTTGTTGTTCATTTGCGTCTAATAGGGCATTGGTTCTGGTCTCGAGCATTTGAAAGTCGTCAGAGTCTGGAGTCCCTGTTATGTACTTCAAGGCAGTCCCCAGAATATTAATACCTCTGGCGTAACGATGGTGTATTTTTATCGCGTCCAATAGATGTAATATTTCATTAGCGTCATTTTCTAGTAGTCTTTTAACGTGCGACTGTGGGAATAGGTTCAGTAGTTTATCTGTCTCCTCAGCTATTGCCTCAAATGCTGACAAATTAGTTTTGTGTAGTAGAAAGCCATGCTGCTCATAAACAGCTACCGTTCCGGATGTAATTGGGATGTAGTCAGAGCTGGTGTAATTTAGTATTCCTGCATTAGCCCGAAAGCTTAACGAAAGCAAAATGATCCTAGGGACGACAAAGGAAAGAGCGGTCAGTGTCTTAAATTGTTTTTGTGCACTTTGCGATCGTCAATTATAACAAAGGTATCAAGGTCCTTTTGGATTACTTTTTCGGTATAAAGTTTTGAAAGCTTGTTCCCTATTCTTTTATTAGTCTTCACGAAAACTTTATCCCCTGGGTTATACCGTCTTGTTTGTCTCTTTGTATTATGTCTTTCTAAGTCTTTTTGCTGAATACGTGTAAGTCTAGTTCTTATTTCCTTTATTAATTCGTCCGGTGTTGCATGTATTACGTCTATTGGTTTTTTATTTGTTATTGAATGAATTGTGCGGTTGTATTTAGCTGTGGGCAGGAGCATTAATTCAATTGTGTCAGAGACACCAGTCTCAAGCTTCTGACAGCGGGCAATTTCCGTAAGGGTACTGTGGAACCTTTCCACCTGTCCGTTAGTCGTACTGTGAGCGGGTGGAGTGGTGTAGATTTCGACGCCAAAGTGATTTCTTAGTATTGACTTAATGGTTTCCGAATTCAACGATCTCTCATTGTCACAGACCAACACTTTAGTATTTCTGTAAAAATTGAGAAGTTCGTATATGGGCTCTTTAACATCAACTATGGCTCTAGATTTGATTGGAAATATATAGCAAACTTTGAGAACTTGTCTATTGATGTCAAAAAATGTGTCTTATCCGTTGAATAAATGTCAACGTGAAGGATTTCTCCCGGATACTTGGGTATAGGAGTCGATCCTATTTCTGGGTTTGGAGGATGTCGTTGGTACTTGGCCTCGTGGCATATCTTGCAATTAGAAATAATTTCCCTCAGAAGCTTTCGTATATCAGGCAAATAATAACTTTCAAGGACTTGTTCCTGGTTCTCACGGAGTGACCGATGAGCTCGGTTATGCTCAGATTGAAGAAGCTCGCGCTGATCACCTCTGTTGAAAACGTCTATTGCTTGTTTGGTGGTGTGACGGAACTTGACGGCCGGATATGCCGTGACCAGTCCATCTTGAATCTTTGCCAGGATGGGGAATTCACACTGCAAGCCGTTCACAACATTTGGGTTAACACATTGTTTTATATTTTTCATTAGTTCTCCTATATTATTGAATGAAATTCGGTGCCTCATTCGGGATTTAAATATAATTTTTGAGCTAAGTGTAGACGAATTTCCTTCTTCAAGGACTATCTGATTTCGGAAGCAATTTATGGGATTTTTCACGGTGGGAGAGTCTATATCGTGGTCCAATGCATTTATATGCTGCCGAGAGAGGGCGTCTGCTACGAAATTTTCTTTACCAGGCTTGTAATGAAATTGCGGTGAAAATTCCTTAACAAAGGCACGCCATTTTTTCATTTTCGCATTCGGGTTCTTGTCGGATAAAGCGAATGTGAGAGGTTGATGGTCGGTGTAAATATTTAAATTCTTTACGCCATACAAATAGTTACGAAGCTTTTGCAAAGCCCATACTATTGCCAGCAGCTCTCTCTCGTTGGTCGCGTAGTTTTCCTCGGTTGAAGAGAGGGTCCTAGATATCATTGTGATAGGTCTCCCATTTTGTGACAGAACGGCGCCTATGGCATAAGAAGAGGCATCTGTAGTCAAGTCAAAAGTTTGCTTGTAATTGGGATAAAGAAGCAGTACGTCTTCCGATGCAAGGATCTTTTTTATCTTATTAAATGCATAAAGCGCTTCTTCGTCAAGAGTTATCTGTATTTTCCTCGACTGGTTGGCGCCTATATTTCCGTTTTCCCCCCTTAAGTACTTCGTTAGTGGCTTTGTAATCGAAGCATAGTCCCTTATAAACCGTCGATAGTATCCGGCTAATCCTAAGAATGAGCGTAAAGCTCTTAATGATTTTGGAATCGAAAATTCTAAAATGTCTTTTACTTTGTCAGAACATGTCTTGATTCCCTCCTTGGATACCATGAAGCCCAGAAATTCAACGCTTTCCTGAAAGAACCTTGATTTCTCAGCGGAAACGCGCATATTAGCATCGAAAAGTTTTGTCAGGATTCGACCAATGTCCTTACTATGTTGCTCGGCGGTTCCAGAGAAAATGATAACATCGTCTATGTAAACATGGCATGTTTTCCCAATTTCATTTCTAAGGACATCGTCAATGGCTTTCTGGAAAATGCTAGGAGCATTTTTCAGACCAAAGGGAAGCCTACAAAACTCGTACTTTCCGTTCTTGACCGAGAAAGCCGTTTTCTCCCTATCCTTATCTGCAAGTTTGATTTGGTGAAATCCTGATTTGAGGTCTATTGTCGAAAAAAATCTTGCGCTTCCCATGTTCGCCAAAATTACGGAAGTGTCCGGAATTGGATATTTATCGCTTATTGTCTTAGTATTTAGCTTTCTAAAGTCAATGACGAGACGAGATTTCTTGTTGCCTTTTTCGTCCAACCCTTTTTTATCCACAACCCAAATTGGATTGTTATAAGGGGAACGAGATGATCTTATGATTCCATCATGCAAAAGTTCTGATATCTCCTTATTGACAAATTCCGCTGCAGCAATGGGGTGCGGGTAGCTTTTTGAGTATACGGGTAAATCGTCCACGGTCCTTATCGTACCTACAATGCTGGTATTGTAGGGTAGCGCTTCATTGGGATCAGCGAAAACTTTAACATGACGCTTTAGCAATGTAGAGATATCGGTATTGTCCTCGTTCGTTTTAGGATTTGTTCCTATTAATTTGTTAACGTCCGAGCAGTAGTAGTACAATAGTTTTTCCTTCCCCCCGTCGTAACTTAAAGTTCCACCCTTCAAGTCAATACTACCATTTACCTTTTTTAGTAAGTCGAATCCTATAATGCCGTCAAAAGTGTTTAAACTGGGTAGAACAAAGAATTCAGCGTTCATATTAAATATGTTTATAGTGCATTTTTTTTTAATTATGTCGGTACCGTGGATTGATTTTACAGTGAAAGGATTATTCACAGCTTTGATTCCCTTTAGAGCCTCGAGTGATTTTACATAGCTCTTTGCAGCACCGGTGTCGATTAGAAACCTTATTCCTCTTCCCCCGAGTGTCCTTTCGACATAGGGCAAGAGGGACTTAGTCCTAAAAAATTAACGTCATCTTTCGGTCCGTCCTTGTCGTATTCAGTACTCTTAAGTTCTATGGCTTGGTAATAATAGTCATACCCGGTATCACTCCAATATTCACCTTCTGGCTCATACTGGTCCTGGGTGAGGTGATTGATACGCTGTACCTTTTGAATTGGCTGCTGATCACTACCATGGTGCCTTTTTCAGCTCTTTCTTTATTCAGGCCTGTTGACACAGGTTGCTGGCTATTGAATATCCCACCCGTGTGTCCGTTATCAGGACGGATTACTTTAGGGTAGGCTCCTTGATTGCGGTACCTGTTATCATTTCTATAGAGTTGTTGGGGTCTGTTCTGTCTGAATCGGGAGTATGACGGATCTATGTCCATCGGCACTGGAGTTTGATGGGTTCGAGTTTGTCCTCGTTGGTCCTGAGGTACTCTGCGGTATTGGGGTGAATAATAATAAGGATCTGAGTTATGGAGTGCCTGCCTGTTAAAGGAACTTGCAAACGTTGGCCTGGCTTGGTTCGCTTCCAGCTCCTGGGCTAGGGCAAGTGCTGAAGGAAGATCAGCGGGTCTGGAGGAGAAGAGGACATCGCACAACGGGCGATTGAGTCCCGAAATGAACACGCGAAGGGCATCATCCCGATATTTCTTATTAAGCGATTCTATCAAAGTGGTGTTCTCACCGTGGGTCATGATGGTCTTGTTGACTATCAGAGTCAACTTTCGCTCCACTGCATCATAGAACTCCACTACTGATGATTTTCCCTGTCTAAGAGTAGATAACTCTTGCGCAATTAAGTAAATCGGCCTCTTGTCCGCATAGGCAAAATCTAGCCGAGAAATGATAGCGCAGAAATTTAAGATTGTGTTAAAGGAGGATAAAACACTGTCAGCTGCTCCTACTACCTTATTTCGTATTATGCCCACCGCTTGGTAGTGCCTTGAGCTACCTTGATACGCCTCAAACACCCTATAAGCTGTATGAGCTGCTTGTCTCCAAGAGACATAACGGGTCGGGTCGCCTTTGAATTCTGGCAAGGTTTTTACAAGGTCCAAGGATTCGTCACATATTATGTTGGGTTGAATAGTCACTGGTTCGTATTGGGTAACTCTAACTGGTGTTTCGATTCTAGCTAATCTACTTGTCAGTTCGTCAACTTGGGACTGAAATTCACGCCGGGAATGCTCGGTTGCGGAACGTATGGCAGAATTAAGGAAAGCTTCTAAGGTTTGTGCGTCCATATTCATTGGCTTAAGTCAGTTAAGATTTAAGTAGATACAGGGATTTCCCTTTCCAACCGTTACCAAATTCACAAAAATTAATTTATTTTTTATTTATTTGAAATAAATATTTATTTATTTTTTAAATAAATGTTTGCTGCTAAAAATCACCCTACTCACATGAATAATTCCATATTATAATACGTAAGATGACTGATGATGAGATGATGATGAATGCAGCAGGATGATTCCTCAGAACAGCGGGATCGGATATTATTTAGGGGATAACTCAGCAGCAGGACAATCGGATTATGATGATTTAGATTATTTCGATTTATTCTGCGGTTTTATCGCTTACAGTTTTGGCTTAGCGCCTTTTTCCACTATTTTTGTGGTGTTTAAATTTCACTTATAGTTCTGGCTTAGCGCCTTTTTCCACTATTATTGTGGTGTTTAAATTTCACTTATAGTTCTGGCTTAGCGCCTTTTTCCACTATTATTGTGGTGTTTAAATTTCACTTATAGTTCTGGCTTAGCGCCTTTTTCCACTATTATTGTGGTGTTTAAATTTCACTTGTAGTTCTGGCTTAGCGCCTTTTTCCACTATTATTGTGGTGTTTAAATTTCACTTATTAGTGTTTTTAAATAATTTTATAAAATGTTTAATGTTCCAAATATAATTTTAATTAAATGTTTATCCGCGATTGTCGGGTGGATTCGAACCACGGCCACGCACAAGGTTTGTCCTTTTATATAAGGATTTTATTGTTAATTGCACTGTGGCCCCACGTTGGGCGCCAATTATCAAACACAAGTTTTTAGTTTGATATTTACTTTATTTCTCTTGCTTACACAAGAGCAGCCGTTTGGATCGGTCGAGTTATTACAACTGATTTTGCTAATTACATTACTGCGACGACTACGCCTAAACACCTGACCTTACAATAAACCCTACCAGTTGCTGCACATGTTTTGCCGTGTGACTTGCCAAATGCAATTCGGCAATTTACCGCTTGCACTAGCGCTCTGTTCCGCTGTGGGCTTAGCTGCTGCAGCGATAGCTATTTGTTGTTGTCACGCGCAACCCGGCGAACGCACCGTCAGCAATATCGGTGGGAGTGGAATGTTGGCAATATCGACGGAAGAGGAGTTGTTATTTTAGGTTGTTATATTATTCTCAAACTCAAACCTGCAGACGCACCGTCAGCAATTTCGGTGGGAGTGGAATGTTGACCGGATACGCGTTTGCTGGTGTTAACTACCCCCCCTCTTGAAGTGAAGGCGTCCTCGGCTTCTTTGATGACTTTATTCAGTATCACCATGCTATTTTGCCTTCGTTTCATGAAGATTGCGGCAACTACTGCGATGAGAAATAGCAGCAAGATAAGTGTGCCCCCTGATTGTAACGAACGGGTGTTAACGAGATTGTGCAGCTTCGCTATGTGCTTAAGGTTCCTTATATTTACTTTCAGTAAATATGGGAGCGATAGTAAATCAATATGTTCGGTGAAATTTACATGTTGTGCAGGTGCAGCTTCAGGATGCGATCGGACAATTTTACTCCAGTTGATGTAAGTGGTACGGTTTATTGTAATTTCTCCCTCAAATGTTACAAGGAAGGTTCCTTTTGTCAGCTTTGTCAAGTTTGCGGTTTGTATTGATGCTGGTTGGTCGTTGATCACAACTATGCCGTTGTCAACTTCCCCAATGGCAACAACATTATATGCGGATTTTGACTTGCATTTCGCAGAGTGTTGGTTAAGCAGTTGTGTCGCACAGGGGCATCCGTTCAGGGGCTGACAAAAGTTTGCGGTTACGGCTTCCTTGCAATTGTAGAGTGGAATGTATTTCCCGTTACATTCAGCTATCGTATCCGTTTCTAGGGAAATAATTTTTCCTTCATGGATCACGGGCAGCAACTTTACACTATTACAAAATCTATCTATTTTCGGGTATTTTATGACAAAGTAAATGCAATTTATATCTTGAAATATCTTAATTTTAGAAATTGACAATAAATCACTTATGCTAATGTTCGCAGAGTGTACAGCAGCTGACAAACCATTGATTTCCATACCATTTAGTAGTATTGGGTTGATAATGTTTAACCTGCCTAGCGTGACTGACGTTATAATCGTTTCCAATTCCATTATAACCGCTCTGTTTCTGGTGGAGGCTAGAGAAAAGAGATATCCCGTATCTATTTGTGTGTTTTTTAGCGTTTTGTAATAATTTGTTTACTGTCACTGTCAACTCGTCGATTTTCTTTTGCATAGCTGAATTCACCGTTATTTGTTGTTCATTTGCGTCTAATAGGGCATTGGTTCTGGTCTCGAGCATTTGAAAGTCGTCAGAGTCTGGAGTCCCTGTTATGTACTTCAAGGCAGTCCCCAGAATATTAATACCTCTGGCGTACCGATGGTGTATTTTTATCGCGTCCAATAGATGTAATATTTCATTAGCGTCATTTTCTAGTAGTCTTTTAACGTGCGACTGTGGGAATAGGTTCAGTAGTTTATCTGTCTCCTCAGCTATTGCCTCAAATGCTGACAAATTAGTTTTGTGTAGTAGAAAGCCATGCTGCTCATAAACAGCTACCGTTCCGGATGTAATTGGGATGTAGTCAGAGCTGGTGTAATTTAGTATTCCTGCATTAGCCCGAAAGCTTAACGAAAGCAAAATGATCCTAGGGACGACAAAAGAAAGAGCGGTCAGTGTCTTAAATTGTTTTTGTGCACTTTGCGATCGTCAATTATAACAAAGGTATCAAGGTCCTTTTGGATTACTTTTTCGGTATAAAGTTTTGAAAGCTTGTTCCCTATTCTTTTATTAGTCTTCACGAAAACTTTATCCCCTGGGTTATACCGTCTTGTTTGTCTCTTTGTATTATGTCTTTCTAAGTCTTTTTGCTGAATACGTGTAAGTCTAGTTCTTATTTCCTTTATTAATTCGTCCGGTGTTGCATGTATTACGTCTATTGGTTTTTTATTTGTTATTGAATGAATTGTGCGGTTGTATTTAGCTGTGGCCAGCAGCATTAATTCAATTGTGTCAGACACCAGTCTCAAGCTTCTGACAGCGGGAAATTTCCGTAAGGGTACTGTGGAACCTTTCCACCTGTCCGTTAGTCGTACTGTGAGCGGGTGCAGTGGTGTAGATTTCGACGCCAAAGTGATTTCTGGGTATTGACTTAATGGTTTCCGAATTCAACGATCTCTCATTGTCACAGACCAACACTTTAGTATTTCTGTAAAAATTGAGAAGTCGTATATGGGCTCTTTAACATCAACTATGGCTCTAGATTTGATTGGAAATATTATAGCAAACTTTGAGAACTTGTCCATTGATGTCAAAAAATGTGTCTTATCCGTTGAATAAATGTCAACGTGAAGGATTTCTCCCGGATACTTGGGTATAGGAGTCGATCCTATTTCTGGGTTTGGAGGATGTCGATGCCTCGTGGCATATCTTGCAATTAAAAATAATTTCCCTCAGAAGCTTTCGTATATCAGGGAAATAATAACTTTCAAGGACTTGTTCCTGGTTCTCACGGAGTGACCGATGAGCTCGGTTATGCTCAGTTTGAAGAAGCTCGCGCTGATCGTCTCTGTTGAAAACGTCTATTGCTTGTTTGGTGGTGTGACGGAACTTGACGGCCGGATATGCCGTGACCAGTCCATCTTGAATCTTTGCCAGGATGGGGAATTCACACTGCAAGCCGTTCACAACATTTGGGTTAACACATTGTTTTATATTTTTCATTAGTTCTCCTATATTACTGAATGAAATTCGGTGCCTCATTCGGGATTTAAATATAATTTTTGAGCTAAGTGTAGACGAATTTCCTTCTTCAAGGACTATCTGATTTCAGAAGCAATTTATGGGATTTTTCACGGTGGGAATTGTTTGAGACAGCGACTCTTCACTATTCACAGCCATGCTTACCGAGTCTATATCGTGGTCCAATGCATTTATATGCTGCCGAGAGAGGGCGTCTGCGACGAAATTTTCTTTACCAGGCTTGTAATGAAATTGCGGTGAAAATTCCTCAACAAAGGCACGCCATCTTTTCATTTTCGCATTCGGGTTCTTGTCGGATAAAGCGAATGTGAGAGGTTGATGGTCGGTGTAAATATTTAAATTCTTTACGCCATACAAATAGTTACGAAGCTTTTGCAAAGCCCATACTATTGCCAGCAGCTCTCTCTCGTTGGTCGCGTAGTTTTCCTCGGTTGAAGAGAGGGTCCTAGATATCATTGTGATAGGTCTCCCATTTTGTGACAGAACGGCGCCTATGGCATAAGAAGAGGCATCTGTAGTCAAGTCAAAAGTTTGCTTGTAATCGGGATAAAGAAGCAGTACGTCTTCCGATGCAAGGATCTTTTTTATCTTATTAAATGCATAAAGCGCTTCTTCGTCAAGAGTTATCTGTATTTTCCTCGACTGGTTGGCGCCTATATTTCCGTTTTCCCCCCTTAAGTACTTCGTTAGTGGCTTTGTAATCGAAGCATAGTCCCTTATAAACCGTCGATAGTATCCGGCTAATCCTAAGAATGAGCGTAAAGCTCTTAATGATTTTGGAATCGAAAATTCTAAAATGTCTTTTACTTTGTCAGAACATGCCTTGATTCCCTCCTTGGATACCATGAAGCCCAGAAATTCAACGCTTTCCTGAAAGAACCTTGATTTCTCAGCGGAAACGCGCATATTAGCATCGAAAAGTTTTGTCAGGATTCGATCAATGTTCTTACTATGTTGCTCGGCGGTTCTAGAGAAAATGATAACATCGTCTATGTAAACATGGCATGTTTTCCCAATTTCATTTCTAAGGACATCGTCAATGGCTCTCTGGAAAATGCTAGGAGCATTTTTCAGACCAAAGGGAAGCCTACAAAACTCGTACTTTCCGGTCCTTATCGTACCTACAATGCTGGTATTGTAGGGTAGCGCTTCATTGGGATCAGCGAAAACTTTAACATGACGCTTTAGCAATGTAGAGATATCGGTATTGTCCTCGTTCGTTTTAGGATTTGTTCCTATTAATTTGTTAACGTCCGAGCAGTAGTTGTACAACAGTTTTTCCTTCCCCCCGTCGCAACTTAAAGTTCCACCCTTCAAGTCAATACTACCATTTACCATTTTTAGTAAGTCGAATCCTATAATGCCGTCAAAAGTGTTTAAAATGGGTAGAACAAAGCATTCAGCGTTTATATTAAATATGTTTATAGTGCATTTTTTTTAAATTATGTCGGTACTGTGGATTGATTTTACAGTGAAGGGATTATTCACAGCTTTGATTCCCTTTAGAGCCTCGAGTGATTTTACATAGCTCTTTGCAGCACCGGTGTCGATTAGAAACCTTATTCCTCTTCCCCCGAGTGTCCTTTCGACATAGGGCAAGAGGGACTAAGTCCTAAAAAATTAACGTCATCTTTCGGTCCGTCCTCGTCGTATTCAGTACTCTTAAGTTCTATGGCTTAATAATAATCGTCATACCCGGTATCACTCCAATATTCACCTTCTGGCTCATACTGGTCCTGGGTGAGGTGATTGATACGCTGTACCTTTTGAATTGGCTGCTGATCACTACCATGGTGCCTTTTTTCAGCTCTTTCTTTATTCAGGCCTGTTGACACAGGTTGCTGGCGATTGAATATCCCACCCGTGTGTCCGTTATCAGGACGGATTACTTTAGGGTAGGCTCTTTGATTGCGGTACCTGCCATCATTTCTATAGAGTTGTTGGGGTCTGTTCTGTCTGAATCGGGAGTATGACGGATCTATGTCCATCGGCACTGGAGTTTGATGGGTTCGAGTTTGTCCTCGTTATTCCTGAGGTACTCTGCGGTATTGGGGTGAATAATAATAAGGATCTGAGTTATGGAGTGTCTGCCTGTTAAAGGAACTTGTAAACGTTGACCTGGCTTGGTTCGCTTCCAGCTCCTGGGCTAGGGCAAGTGCTGAAGGAAGATGAGCGGGTCTGGATGAGAAGAGGACATCGCACAACGGGCGATTGAGTCCCGAAATGAATACGCGAAGGGCATCATCCCGATATTTCTTATTAAGCGATTCTATCAAAGTGGTGTTCTCACCGTGGGTCATGATGGTCTTGTTGACTATCAGAGTCAACTTTCGCTCCACTGCATCATAGAACTCCACTACTGATGATTTTCCCTGTCTAAGAGTAGATAACTCTTGCTCAATTAAGTAAATCGGCCTCTTGTCCGCATAGGCAAAATCTAGCCGAGAAATGATAGCGTAGAAATTTAAGATTGTGTTAAAGGAGGATAAAACACTGTCAGCTGCTCCTACTACCTTATTTCGTATTATGCCCACCGCTTGGTAGTGCCTATAAGCTGTATGAGCTGCTTGTCTCCAAGAGACATAACGGGTCGGGTCGCCTTTGAATTCTGGCAAGGTTTTTACAAGGTCCAAGGATTCGTCACATATTATGTTGGGTTGAATAGTCACTGGTTCGTATTGGGTAACTCTAACTGGTGTTTCGATTCTAGCTAATCTACTTGTCAGTTCGTCAACTCGGGACTGAAATTCCCGCCGGGAATGCTCGGTTGCGGAACGTATGGCAGAATTAAGGAGAGCTTCTAAGGTTTGTGCGTCCATATTCATTGGCTTAAGTCAGTTAAGATTTTAGTAGATACAGGGATTTCCCTTTCCAACCGTTACCAAATTCACAAAAATTAATTTATTTTTTATTTATTTGAAATAAATATTTATTTATTTTTTAAATAAATGTTAGCTGCTAAAAATCACTCTACTCACATGAATAATTCCATATTATAATACGTAAGATGACTGATGATGAGATGATGATGAATGCAGCAGGATGATTCCTCAGCAACAGCGGGATCGGATATTATTTAGGGGATGACTCAGCAGCAGGACAATCGGATTATGATGATTTAGATTATTTCGATTTATTCTGCGGTTTTATCGCTTACAGTTTTGGCTTAGCGCCTTTTTCCACTATTTTTGTGGTGTTTAAATTTCACTTATAGTTCTGGCTTAGCGCCTTTTTCCACTATTATTGTGGTGTTTAAATTTCACTTATAGTTCTGGCTTAGCGCCTTTTTCCACTATTATTGTGGTGTTTAATTTTCACTTATTAGTGTTTTTAAATAATTTTATAAAATGTTTAATGTTCCAAATATAATTTTAATTAAATGTTTATCCGCGATTGTCGGGTGGATTCGAACCACGGCCACGCACAAGGTTTGTCCTTTTATATAAGGATTTTATTGTTAATTGCACTGTGGCCCCACGTTGGGCGCCAATTATCAAACACAAGTTTTTAGTTTGATATTTACTTTATTTCTCTTGCTTACACAAGAGCAGCCGTTTGGTTTTTGATTTTGCTAATTATATTACCCTACCAGTTGCTGCCAAATGCAATTCGGCAATTTACCGCTTGCACTAGCGCTCTGTTCCGCTGTGGGCTTTGCTGCTGCAGCGATAGCTATTTGTTGTTGTCACGCGCAACCCGGCGAACGCACCGTCAGCAATATCGGTGGGAGTGGAATGTTGGCAATATCGGCGGAAGAGGAGTTGTTATTTTAGGTTGTTATATTATTCTCAAACTCAAACCTGCAGACGCACCGTCAGCAATTTCGGTGGGAGTGGAATGTTGACCGGATACGCGTTTGCTGGTGTTAACTTATACATAAGTATATACATACATATAATATATATGTATATTTTATAGATAACTAGCAGCCCCGGCGGACTTCGTCTCACCCAAAAATACAACGAAACTATTGCAAGACAATTCAATTCTAACAATGACACTTCAACTTTCATAATCTAGCAGATGACGTTTCGAATTAAATATGGCAGCATTGTACTATTAAACTAAACCAAAAAATTTACATTCCATTAAGCTAAACATTAAATAAATTATTTTTTTAAATAAAAAATTTTCTTAGCAAAAAATCATCTTTATTCGAGTACTTTGTGATACACAATATTTTTCGTTTTTTGTTCCGGTGCCAACACAATCAAAGCAGATGGCTTAACAACACGTGAACAGGCTACATAGAGGCCATGTGAAAAACATTCATTTTCAAAATTTAGACCACAAACATCCAATGATTGGTCTTGAGCCGTGTTAATTGTCATGGCAAACGCAAGACGAACCGGGAATTGAATGCGTTTGAATTCGAAAGGCATGTCTGTCGGTATCAAAGGAATACGCGGAATGAGAACTTGTTCTCCTTTAAACTTGCCTTTGAGAATTGTTGCGTAAATTATATTGCTCATGATTTGCTTCACAATCAAACGCGTTCCGTTACACAATTTAGGAGGTTGCAAATTTCGAAGCATAATCACAGCTGAACCAACTTTTAGGTGTAAAATTTGTTGCGGAATACCAGGCAAATCCAAAGAATTCAAAAAATCAGTGGGGTAATTCGTAGATCATTTTCATTTACCCCACAATCAACAGATTTGAATGAATACATTGGACCACCAATTTGATTTTGAATTTTAAATTAATCTCATTCGGAGGTATGGCAAAACGGAGTTATTAGCAATTGCGCGTTCACTTAACCAATACCGATTCAAATAATTAACAACAATATCCGGAAACACTCGATGCAAAAATTTCTCTGACTTGTTGTCCTTATATTTATCCCACAAATCTTTCGGATTTGATGGATTACACGTCGAAATTATGATTGCAAGGTGCGCACATAATTGCATCAGCAAGAGTCATATCCTAATGTGTATCATTATCCAGCAATTGCAAACGTTGACAGGCATCACGATATGTAGGATAGAGTATTCCATCGACGATTCGAAGTGACTCGAATGAAGTTGGCTCACGAACATTCACCAACAGTAATCGCAAATAGAAACATTCTGCATTTCTAGATGGATGCACTGCCTAAATACGACCGATGGCATCTGTTGAGAATACATCTGGATAATCCGGAACTCGCTCGCCTTGCTTTCGCCGTTGAAACTTTTTCGATGAAGCATTCCAAGTGTAATAACCCGGCATCTGAGAGTAGAGCAATGTTCGCGCGAATGGATCACTCTCATGCTACCTACTCAGCTACCGCAACTTATGGTTGCTCACTGACTAAAATCGCCTATGTATCATGATTTGTTGATTTTCAACCTACAGATTTGTTAGTATTGAAGAAAACATTTGAAAAATTGAGGAATTAATTCCTAAAATTTTCAGAAGTGTTTTGGTGGATTTATAGAATGAATTAGGTATATCAAAGAATTATTTAGAGCTTTTAGCAAATTTGACATGCATTTCTATTCTTCTATATATTCTTGTTATCAATTTTAACCCTTAAATGCCCACTGTATCTTTAAAGATACAACCATTAAATATCACCAATATTCAATATTAATGATCTAAAAACATTAATATACATGTCACTGCGTGCAGAAAATATACACACTTCATAAAGGGTAATACTTTTACTAAATTTGTTACAACTGAAGGCAAATTTGATAAGCAAAGTAAAAATTTTTTTTTTTGTTAAATATAAATAAATATTTTTATACTGGTTCCGAAAGGAATTTTGTAACGATATTTTTTGACTTGAGTATATTTTACGCCGCACTGCTGCATACGAGTGAATATAATGGTTGTATCTTTAAAGATACACTGGGCATTCCCGCATACTTTTCATTTGATAAACGGTCATATGTATTGGAAATAGAAAAGCACGTTAATTGCATTTTTAACATCATTTGAGCTAAGAACGCTGATGAGTTAAGACGTTTACTGTAAAGCTCGTGCACGTAAGATATATATTTTTTTAATAAATTTTATAATGACCGATTATATAACAGTTATGGACTCAAAATGTCCACTGATGACGTGTGTGCTATATTGTGTGATGAGATTGGTTATGAGAGTATTGATGATTTCGAGAGTGACTCTGATGATTTGATAAAGACACAGAATTGCAGACGCATCAATTTGCAATGTTGCCGTTATTGATGGCCATTTTGAGGATGAAGTAGATTTAGGAACGTCGTTACATGATTCCTTTGTGAACATGATAAATGATGACGATAATATAGGGATTGCTGGAGCAGCCGGGACTTCCGCAGAGTCAGATGAACCTATCGCCATGAGGGTTTCCTCAAATTTATTTCCTACATTCTTTAAAAACTTGTCTGTGGATCCTAAGTCTTCTGAATTTGACAGAATAATATGGAAAACAGGAAATATTCAGTATACCAATGCTGAAATTGGCTTTAGAGGTGATAGTACCATATCCGATTATTTGAAGGTTTTGGAAACTCCATTTCAGGTCTGGTCATTCCTATTTCCAGAATCTTTAGAGCTCAAAATAGTTGAACAAACCAAAATTTACTCCGAACTTAATGAAGCTTTTAATTTTGATATATTCGATTTACGTAAATTTATTGGTATCTTATTTTATATGTCTTACTTCAATCTCCCGAGTACAAGAGATTATTGGTCTGAAAATGGCAACCATTGTGTACCAATAATACAAACAACGAGGACTAGGAACCGATTTGAGAAAATACGGCAATTCATTCACTTTAATGAAAAAGAAAATGCTCCATCTCGTGACGATCCAAACCGCGATAGACTATATCTCATTAGACGACTTATTGATACCCTAAACAGAACATATGTAGGCAGTATGCCTAAGTTAGACCGATTGTGCGTTGATGAACAAATGTGTTCTTCAAAAATAAAAAATTACATAAAGCAATATTTGCCTAACAAGCCTAAGAAATAGGGGTTTAAATTATATGTCTTATGTGACTCCACAGGGTTTGCTTATAAGTTTGAAATTTTTTCCGGAGGGCCTAACATATTATTGCAGGGCGAACCAGATTTGAAGTCATCTGCAAACATTGTTGTTAGACTTTTGCGTGAGGTTCCTCGTTATCAAAATCATATAGTTTATTTTGATAACGACTATACTACTGTGCTGTTGTTAGTATATTTACGACCTCAAGGTATACTTTCAATTGGTACTATTCGTCGCAATCGCATTAAAAACTGCAAACTTCCAACTGAGAAAGTAATGTAAAAATATGAGCGTAGAACCAGCCACGAATACGTTGCTTCAATTTACGGCGTCGATGTGACATCATTGTCATGGAAGGACAACAAGATTGTTAATCTTGTTTCAACTTACATCGGTATGAAACCAATCTTGATGCATGATCAAAACGAAGATTTACCTGCCACGTCTTCCTCCATAAAACGTTACGACAAAAAGGACAAGACATTCAAGATGATTTCCTGCCCAGAAATAATTAAAGAGTACAATCGTCATATGGGTGGCGTAGATTTACTTGACAGCTGTATGGGTCGTCATAAAATCACGATGAAAAGTCGTAAATGGACGAACAGAATGTTTTATCACTTACTGGACTTCACATGTGCTAATGCATGGATTATGTATAAAAGAATTAATAAGAATCGCCCCGGATATAAAGAAATGCGTCTTATTGATTTCAAATTAGAAGTCGCGGATTCACTATTTAGTTTCAAATCTTTTGAAGCCCCTAAACGTGGGCGCCCCAGCCTCCAGCCGTTTTTAGAGGAAAAAAAAGAGGAAACCGAATTCTTCTATAGCTATTTCCAAAGACAGCCGATTGGACATGACGGATCACTGGACTACAATGGGGGAAAAAGGCAGATGTAAGTATCCAAATTGTTCGGGACAAACAAAAATGTTTTGTTCTAAATGCAAAGTAAATTTATGTATCACATCAGAAAAAAGTTGTTTTTATAATTATCACCATTTTTAAGATATAATACATTTTCTTTACCATATAAGTTTATTAATGTATGTAAATTATCAAACACAAGTTTTTAGTTTGATATTTACTTTATTTCTCTTGCTTACACAAGAGCAGCCGTTTGGATCGGTCGAGTTATTACAACTGATTTTGCTAATTACATTACTGCGACGACTACGCCTAAATACCTGACCTTACAATAAACCCTACCAGTTGCTGCACATGTTTTGCCGTGTGACTTGCCAAATGCAATTCGGCAATTTACCGCTTGCACTAGCGCTCTGTTCCGCTGTGGGCTTAGCTGCTGCAGCGATAGCTATTTGTTGTTGTCACGCGCGACCCGGCGAACGCACCGTCAGCAATATCGGTGGGAGTGGAATGTTGGCAATATCGACGGAAGAGGAGTTGTTATTTTAGGTTGTTATATTATTCTCCAACTCAAACCTGCAGACGCACCGTCAGCAATTTCGGTGGGAGTGGAATGTTGACCGGATACGCGTTTGCTGGTGCTAACTACCCCCCCTCTTGAAGTGAAGGCGTCCTCGGCTTCTTTGATGACTTTATTCAGTATCACCATGCTATTTTGCCTTCGTTTCATGAAGATTGCGGCAACTACTGCGATGAGAAATAGCAGCAAGATAAGTGTGCCCCCTGATTGTAACGAACGGGTGTTAACGAGATTGTGCAGCTTCGCTATGTGCTTAAGGTTCCTCATATTTACTTTCAGTAAATATGGGAGCGATAGTAAATCAATATGTTCGGTGAAATTTACATGTTGTGCAGGTGCAGCTTCAGGATGCGATCGGACAATTTTACTCCAGTTGATGTAAGTGGTACTGTTTATTGTAATTTCTCCCTCAAATGTTACAAGGAAGGTTCCTTTTGTCAGCTTTGTCAAGTTTGCGGTTTGTATTGATGCTGGTTGGTCGTTGATCACAACTATGCCGTTGTCAACTTCCCCAATGGCAACAACATTATATGCGGATTTTGACTTGCATTTCGCAGAGTGTTGGTTAAGCAGTTGTGTCGCACAGGGGCATCCGTTCAGGGGCTGACAAAAGTTTGCGGTTACGGCTTCCTTGCAATTGTAGAGTGGAATGTATTTCCCGTTACATTCAGCTATCGTATCCGTTTCTAGGGAAATAATTTTTCCTTCATGGATCACGGGCAGCAACTTTACACTATTACAAAATCTATCTATTTTCGGGTATTTTATGACAAAGTAAATGCAATTTATATCTTAAAATATCTTAATTTTAGAAATTGACAATAAATCACTTATGCTAATGTTCGCAGAGTGTTCAGCAGCTAACAAACCATTGATTTCCATACCATTTAGTAGTATTGGGTTGATAATGTTTAACCTGCCTAGCGTGACTGACGTTATAATGGTTTCCAATTCCATTATAACCGCTCTGTTTCTGGTGGAGGCTAGAGAAAAGAGATATCCCGTATCTATTTGTGTGTTTTTTAGCGTTTTGTAATAATTTGTTTACTGTCACTGTCAACTCGTCGATTTTCTTTTGCATAGCTGAATTCACCGTTATTTGTTGTTCATTTGCGTCTAATAGGGCATTGGTTCTGGTCTCGAGCATTTGAAAGTCGTCAGAGTCTGGAGTCCCTGTTATGTACTTCAAGGCAGTCCCCAGAATATTAATACCTCTGGCGTACCGATGGTGTATTTTTATCGCGTCCAATAGATGTAATATTTCATTAGCGTCATTTTCTAGTAGTCTTTTAACGTGCGACTGTGGGAATAGGTTCAGTAGTTTATCTGTCTCCTCAGCTATTGCCTCAAATGCTGACAAATTAGTTTTGTGTAGTAGAAAGCCATGCTGCTCATAAACAGCTACCGTTCCGGATGTAATTGGGATGTAGTCAGAGCTGGTGTAATTTAGTATTCCTGCATTAGCCCGAAAGCTTAACGAAAGCAAAATGATCCTAGGGACGACAAAGGAAAGAGCGGTCAGTGTCTTAAATTGTTTTTGTGCACTTTGCGATCGTCAATTATAACAAAGGTATCAAGGTCCTTTTGGATTACTTTTTCGGTATAAAGTTTTGAAAGCTTGTTCCCTATTCTTTTATTAGTCTTCACGAAAACTTTATCCCCTGGGTTATACCGTCTTGTTTGTCTCTTTGTATTATGTCTTTCTAAGTCTTTTTGCTGAATACGTGTAAGTCTAGTTCTTATTTCCTTTATTAATTCGTCCGGTGTTGCATGTATTACGTCTATTGGTTTTTTATTTGTTATTGAATGAATTGTGCGGTTGTATTTAGCTGTGGGCAGGAGCATTAATTCAATTGTGTCAGAGACACCAGTCTCAAGCTTCTGACAGCGGGCAATTTCCGTAAGGGTACTGTGGAACCTTTCCACCTGTCCGTTAGTCGTACTGTGAGCGGGTGGAGTGGTGTAGATTTCGACGCCAAAGTGATTTCTTAGTATTGACTTAATGGTTTCCGAATTCAACGATCTCTCATTGTCACAGACCAACACTTTAGTATTTCTGTAAAAATTGAGAAGTTCGTATATGGGCTCTTTAACATCAACTATGGCTCTAGATTTGATTGGAAATATTATAACAAACTTTGAGAACTTGTCCATTGATGTCAAAAAATGTGTCTTATCCGTTGAATAAATGTCAACGTGAAGGATTTCTCCCGGATACTTGGGTATGGGAGTCGATCCTATTTCTGGGTTTGGAGGATGTCGTTGGTACTTGGCCTCGTGGCATATCTTGCAATTAAAAATAATTTCCCTCAGAAGCTTTCGTATATCAGGGAAATAATAACTTTCAAGGACTTGTTCCTGGTTCTCACGGAGTGACCGATGAGCTCGGTTATGCTCAGTTTGAAGAAGCTCGCGCTGATCGTCTCTGTTGAAAACGTCTATTGCTTGTTTGGTGGTGTGACGGAACTTGACGGCCGGATATGCCGTGACCAGTCCATCTTGAATCTTTGCCAGGATGGGGAATTCACACTGCAAGCCGTTCACAACATTTGGGTTAACACATTGTTTTATATTTTTCATTAGTTCTCCTATATTACTGAATGAAATTCGGTGCCTCATTCGGGATTTAAATATAATTTTTGAGCTAAGTGTAGACGAATTTCCTTCTTCAAGGACTATCTGATTTCAGAAGCAATTTATGGGATTTTTCACGGTGGGAATTGTTTGAGACAGCGACTCTTCACTATTCACAGCCATGCTTACCGAGTCTATATCGTGGTCCAATGCATTTATATGCTGCCGAGAGAGGGCGTCTGCGACGAAATTTTCTTTACCAGGCTTGTAATGAAATTGCGGTGAAAATTCCTCAACAAAGGCACGCCATCTTTTCATTTTCGCATTCGGGTTCTTGTCGGATAAAGCGAATGTGAGAGGTTGATGGTCGGTGTAAATATTTAAATTCTTTACGCCATACAAATAGTTACGAAGCTTTTGCAAAGCCCATACTATTGCCAGCAGCTCTCTCTCGTTGGTCGCGTAGTTTTCCTCGGTTGAAGAGAGGGTCCTAGATATCATTGTGATAGGTCTCCCATTTTGTGACAGAACGGCGCCTATGGCATAAGAAGAGGCATCTGTAGTCAAGTCAAAAGTTTGCTTGTAATCGGGATAAAGAAGCAGTACGTCTTCCGATGCAAGGATCTTTTTTATCTTATTAAATGCATAAAGCGCTTCTTCGTCAAGAGTTATCTGTATTTTCCTCGACTGGTTGGCGCCTATATTTCCGTTTTCCCCCCTTAAGTACTTCGTTAGTGGCTTTGTAATCGAAGCATAGTCCCTTATAAACCGTCGATAGTATCCGGCTAATCCTAAGAATGAGCGTAAAGCTCTTAATGATTTTGGAATCGAAAATTCTAAAATGTCTTTTACTTTGTCAGAACATGCCTTGATTCCCTCCTTGGATACCATGAAGCCCAGAAATTCAACGCTTTCCTGAAAGAACCTTGATTTCTCAGCGGAAACGCGCATATTAGCATCGAAAAGTTTTGTCAGGATTCGATCAATGTTCTTACTATGTTGCTCGGCGGTTCTAGAGAAAATGATAACATCGTCTATGTAAACATGGCATGTTTTCCCAATTTCATTTCTAAGGACATCGTCAATGGCTCTCTGGAAAATGCTAGGAGCATTTTTCAGACCAAAGGGAAGCCTACAAAACTCGTACTTTCCGTTGTTGACCGAGAAAGCCGTTTTCTCCCTATCCTTTTCTGCAAGTTTGATTTGGTGAAATCCTGATTTGAGGTCTATTGTCGAAAAAAATCTTGCGCTTCCCATGTTCGCCAAAATTACGGAAGTGTCCGGAATTGGATATTTATCGCTTATTGTCTTAGTATTTAGCTTTCTAAAGTCAATGACGAGACGAGATTTCTTGTTGCCTTTTTCGTCCAACCCCAGCAATGGGGTGCGGGTAGCTTTTTGAGTATACGGGTAAATCGTCCACGGTCCTTATCGTACCTACAATGCTGGTATTGTAGGGTAGCGCTTCATTGGGATCAGCGAAAACTTTAACATGACGCTTTAGCAATGTAGAGATATCGGTATTGTCCTCGTTCGTTTTAGGATTTGTTCCTATTAATTTGTTAACGTCCGAGCAGTAGTTGTACAACAGTTTTTCCTTCCCCCCGTCGCAACTTAAAGTTCCACCCTTCAAGTCAATACTACCATTTACCATTTTTAGTAAGTCGAATCCTATAATGCCGTCAAAAGTGTTTAAAATGGGTAGAACAAAGAATTCAGCGTTCATATTAAATATGTTTATAGTGCATTTTTTTAAAATTATGTCGGTACCGTGGATTGATTTTACAGTGAAAGGATTATTCACAGCTTTGATTCCCTTTAGAGCCTCGAGTGATTTTACATAGCTCTTTGCAGCACCGGTGTCGATTAGAAACCTTATTCCTCTTCCCCCGAGTGTCCTTTCGACATAGGGCAAGAGGGACTTAGTCCTAAAAAATTAACGTCATCTTTCGGTCCGTCCTCGTCGTATTCAGTACTCTTAAGTTCTATGGCTTAATAATAATCGTCATACCCGGTATCACTCCAATATTCACCTTCTGGCTCATACTGGTCCTGGGTGAGGTGATTGATACGCTGTACCTTTTGAATTGGCTGCTGATCACTACCATGGTGCCTTTTTTCAGCTCTTTCTTTATTCAGGCCTGTTGACACAGGTTGCTGGCGATTGAATATCCCACCCGTGTGTCCGTTATCAGGACGGATTACTTTAGGGTAGGCTCCTTGATTGCGGTACCTGCCATCATTTCTATAGAGTTGTTGGGGTCTGTTCTGTCTGAATCGGGAGTATGACGGATCTATGTCCATCGGCACTGGAGTTTGATGGGTTCGAGTTTGTCCTCGTTATTCCTGAGGTACTCTGCGGTATTGGGGTGAATAATAATAAGGATCTGAGTTATGGAGTGTCTGCCTGTTAAAGGAACTTGCAAACGTTGACCTGGCTTGGTTCGCTTCCAGCTCCTGGGCTAGGGCAAGTGCTGAAGGAAGATGAGCGGGTCTGGAGGAGAAGAGGACATCGCACAACGGGCGATTGAGTCCCGAAATGAATACGCGAAGGGCATCATCCCGATATTTCTTATTAAGCGATTCTATCAAAGTGGTGTTCTCACCGTGGGTCATGATGGTCTTGTTGACTATCAGAGTCAACTTTCGCTCCACTGCATCATAGAACTCCACTACTGATGACTTTCCCTGTCTAAGAGTAGATAACTCTTGCTCAATTAAGTAAATCGGCCTCTTGTCCGCATAGGCAAAATCTAGCCGAGAAATGATAGCGTAGAAATTTAAGATTGTGTTAAAGGAGGATAAAACACTGTCAGCTGCTCCTACTACCTTATTTCGTATTATGCCCACCGCTTGGTAGTGCCTATAAGCTGTATGAGCTCCTTGTCTCCAAGAGACATAACGGGTCGGGTCGCCTTTGAATTCTGGCAAGGTTTTTACAAGGTCCAAGGATTCGTCACATATTATGTTGGGTTGAATAGTCACTGGTTCGTATTGGGTAACTCTAACTGGTGTTTCGATTCTAGCTAATCTACTTGTCAGTTCGTCAACTCGGGACTGAAATTCCCGCCGGGAATGCTCGGTTGCGGAACGTATGGCAGAATTAAGGAGAGCTTCTAAGGTTTGTGCGTCCATATTCATTGGCTTAAGTCAGTTAAGATTTTAGTAGATACAGGGATTTCCCTTTCCAACCGTTACCAAATTCACAAAAATTAATTTATTTTTTATTTATTTGAAATAAATATTTATTTATTTTTTAAATAAATGTTAGCTGCTAAAAATCGCTCTACTCACATGAATAATTCCATATTATAATACGTAAGATGACTGATGATGAGATGATGATGAATGCAGCAGGATGATTCCTCAGCAACAGCGGGATCGGATATTATTTAGGGGATGACTCAGCAGCAGGACAATCGGATTATGATGATTTAGATTATTTCGATTTATTCTGCGGTTTTATCGCTTACAGTTTTGGCTTAGCGCCTTTTTCCACTATTTTTGTGGTGTTTAAATTTCACTTATAGTTCTGGCTTAGCGCCTTTTTCCACTATTATTGTGGTGTTTAAATTTCACTTATAGTTCTGGCTTAGCGCCTTTTTCCACTATTATTGTGGTGTTTAATTTTCACTTATTAGTGTTTTTAAATAATTTTATAAAATGTTTAATGTTCCAAATATAATTTTAATTAAATGTTTATCCGCGATTGTCGGGTGGATTCGAACCACGGCCACGCACAAGGTTTGTCCTTTTATATAAGGATTTTATTGTTAATTGCACTGTGGCCCCACGTTGGGCGCCAATTATCAAACACAAGTTTTTAGTTTGATATTTACTTTATTTCTCTTGCTTACACAAGAGCAGCCGTTTGGTTTTTGATTTTGCTAATTATATTACCCTACCAGTTGCTGCCAAATGCAATTCGGCAATTTACCGCTTGCACTAGCGCTCTGTTCCGCTGTGGGCTTTGCTGCTGCAGCGATAGCTATTTGTTGTTGTCACGCGCAACCTGGCGAACGCACCGTCAGCAATATCGGTGGGAGTGGAATGTTGGCAATATCGGCGGAAGAGGAGTTGTTATTTTAGGTTGTTATATTATTCTCAAACTCAAACCTGCAGACGCACCGTCAGCAATTTCGGTGGGAGTGGAATGTTGACCTGATACGCGTTTGCTGGTGTTAACTTGTATCATAGAGAATGTAAAAAAAAAAATAATTTTTCAAAACACTTTTGTTTAGTAAGTTATGTACCACATTTTATAATATTTTATTTGAACATTTGTGAAATATGAATACATTTTTAATAAATTAATTTCTTTGCAATATAAACCGCATTTTAATCGTTTGATTACAAAGTTTACCGCATTTGGGTATTGAAGTAAAAAATGAAGGGAATGCCCAGTGTATCTTTAAGGATACAACCACTGTTTTTTAAAAATTTCTCCGAAAGTAATTTTTTTCAAAAAATCGTCGAATAAACTACGTTCTACACATTTTTTTACATAACATATAAATGTTTGACAAAAAATTTGAGGTATGGGCATTTAAGGGTTAATTCACAAAAACTCACCAAATCGTAATGAAAAAATCCGAATCTGTAATGCGCAATGGCCGGCAAACGTTATTCGATCGAACAAAACACGAATTCGCAAAGTGCAATATGGACGGTGAAACAGCAAGAAATGAAGAAACTGCGCAACTGAATCAAACGCCACAGTAAAGGTATGATAAAATAGAAGGGAAACGAAACGTCAATTCCATGTAAAATGGGCAACAACGTCAACGTCAACAGTTTTTTAGTCAACGTTGACAGCGCCACCACACATGAAAAAAAATTGGCTTCTCCATTGATCGATTTGATTCTTTTTTTGTTGTTGCCAAAATAAATAAATACAAAATGAAAAAAAAAAAATTAAAAAAAAAACGAAAAAAAAACTGTCTTAACACGCTGGGTGGTCAAAATAAGACATTTTGAAATTATGATTTTTTGACCTTTTTTCGATTTTTTTTTCCTTTTTTTTTTTAAAACCCGTACTGAGAAAATACCTTTCCATCAAAGTACAAATCATCAAAATCGGTTTGGCCACTCTCGAGTTATGGGATTACATCGCTTCGGACACTTTCTTTTATATATATAGATTATTATATCAAGTGATTATTACAAATTATAAATCAACTACGATACAGTACACCCACCTTAGTATGTTATTCTCAGAGAGCCAGAAATTTCTATATTCCAAAATATAACAATAATTCCTGAAACATTGTTTAGCATGTAAAAAAATATTTAGGTAGCAAGAAATTTTCCTTAATTGCTTAATTTGGGCTCTTTTCACTCTTTTAAACAGAAAACTTAGCAGCGCAAGAAATTAGGAAAAAAGGGTTCTGCAGTATAATGCATTTTATTAAACACGCAGGTACATACATACATACATATGTAGCTGTAACACATGCATATGTATTATATGTATATACTTTATTTGGGATCTTTTAAATAAAGGGTTCTGCAGTAGGTATAATGAGTATACATAAGTATATACATTAATACATATATTAATTGTCATGGCAAACGCAAGACGAACCGGGAATTGAATGCGTTTGAATTCGAAAGGCATGTCTGTCGGTATCAAAGGCATACGCGGAATGAGAACTTGTTCTCCTTTAAACTTGCCTTTGAGAATTGTTGCGTAAATTATATTGCTCTTGATTTGCTTCACAATCAAACGCGTTCCGTTACACAATTTAGGAGGTTGCAAATTTCGAAGCATAATCACAGCTGAACCAACTTTTAGGTGTAAAATTTGTTGCGGAATACCAGGCAAATCCAAAAAATTCCAAAATTCAGTGGGGTAATTCGTAGCTTCATCTTCATTTACCACACAATCAACAGATTTGAATGAATGCATTGGACCACCAATTTGATTTTGAATTTTAAAATTAATCTCATTCGGAGTTATGGTAAAACGGAGTTATTAGCAATTGCGCGTTCACTTAACCAATAGTGATTCAAATAATTAACAACAATATCCGGAAACACTCGATGCAAAAAATCCTCTGACTTGTTGTCCTTATATTTATCCCACAAATCTTTCGGATTTGATGGATTACACGTCGAAATTATGATTGCAAACAATGAACGTATTTGATTTGCAGGTGCGCACATAATTGCATCAGCAAGAGTCATATCCCAATGTGTATCATTATCCAGCAATTGCAAACGTTGACAGGCATCACGATATGTAGGATAGAGTATTCCATCGACGATTCGAAGTGACTCGAATGAAGTTGGCTCACGAATATTCACCAACAGTAATCGCAAATAGAAACATTCTGCATTTCTAGATGGATGCACTGCCTAAATACGACCGATGGCATCTGTTGAGAATACATCTGGATAATCCGGAACTCGCTCGCCTTGCCTTCGCCGTTGAAACTTTTTCGATGAAGCATTCCAAGTGTAATAACGCGGCATCTGAGAGTAGAGCAATGTTCGCGCGAATGGATCCCTCTCATGCTACCTACTCAGCTACCGCAACTTATGGTTGCTCACTGACTAAAATCGCCTATGTATCATGATTTGTTGATTTTCAACCTACAGATTTGTTAGTATTGAAGAAAACATTTGAAAAATTGAGGAATTAATTCCTAAAATTTTCAGAAGTGTTTTGGTGGATTTATAGAATGAATTAGGTATATCAAAGAATTATTTAGAGCTTTTAGCAAATATGGCATGCATTTCTATTCTTCTATATATTCTTGTTATCAATTTTAATTCACAAAAACTCACCAAATCGTAATGAAAAAATCCGAATCTGTAATGCGCAATGGCCGGCGAACGTTATTCGATCGAACAAAACCCGAATTCGCAAAGTGCAATAAGGACGGTGAAACAGCAAGAAATGAAGAAACTGCGCAACTGAATCAAACGCCACAGTAAAGGTATGAATAAAATAGAGGGAAAACGAAACGTCAATTCCATGTAAAATGGACAACAACGTCAACGTCAACAGTTTTTTAGTCAACGTTGACAGCGCCACCACACATGAAAAAAAATTGGCTTCTCGATTGATCGATTTGATTCTTTTTTGGTTGTTGCCAAAATAAATAAATACAAAATGAAAAAAAATATTTAAAAAAACGAAAAAAAACTGTCTTAACACGCTGGGTGGTCAAAATAAGACATTTTGAAATTATGATTCTTTGACCTTTTTTCGATTTTTTTTTCCTTTTTTTTTTAAACCCGTACTGAGAAAATACCTTTCCATCAAAGTACAAATCATCAAAATCGGTTTGGCCACTCTCGAGTTATGGGATTACATCGCTTCGGACACTTTCTTTTATATATATAGATTATTATATCAAGTGATTATTACAAATTATAAATCAATTACGATACAGTACGTATGTTATTCTCAGAGAGCCAGAAATTTCTATATTCCAAAAAATAACAATAATTCCTGAAACATTGTTTAGCATGTAAAAAAATATTTAGGTAGCAAGAAATTTTCCTTAATTGCTTAATTTGGGCTCTTTTCACTCTTTTCCACAGAAAACTTAGCAGCGCTAATCACTTGCGCAAGAAATTAGGGAAAAAGGGTTCTGCATTTTATTAAACACGCAGGTATATACATACATACATATGTAGCTGTAAGTTAACTTAGGGTAAGTTAATACCACCCAAGCTGCCTGACATATGACTCGCCGTCATATATCAAACACTTCAAGCCAACACGTTAGGACCACTCACAAGGACCACATAAAGTAAAACTCGAAACCAACCACTTCTACAAGATGTCGTAAATTACAATAGACCCGCATTCCAGAGGATCAAATAACGCATTCATATTCCGTTATTTGATCACTAATCATAAACTGGCTACACTAAGTTGACCCACATCAAAACATTTAATGGTCAACTTAATAAAAGTCAATACTGCACATGTTGCCCGAAATATGATTACCCATCATAAATTCGGCCGTATTAACAAACGCATAGCAAGACGACAATGCTAAGTGGCACACAGCTATGTGGAACGGAAATCAGCAAACAACCGACTCAGCCGAACTGCACTTGTAAACCCAAGTGCAATTATAAACATGACCCGCTCAACAAACAAACATGTGGGCCACAGTCGGAGTCAGCATAACTGTGACCGAAATTAATGTTGTAAACATTATCAGTACAACAACACATTGGAGCCGCCCGCTAAACTCAACGTCAGCGTGCAGTCGCAGCGAAGCAGCATGAATTTATCACGCAGCAGAATACAGACGCTACGAAGCAAAATGCAGTTGCAGCGCAGGCATAGCTAAGTATAAATATTAAGATTATCGTAACTTAGCTTTAAATTCAATTCTCATATTAATAAACGCGGTTATGCTGTCTTCTATACAGCCCGCAATAAATAAAATATAATTTGTTTCATTTAATTAACGCGGAGTTGCTGTCTTCTATACAGCCCGCTTAAGAAATAAACTTACATTTATTTAACTGGCGCCCGAGCAAAAGTCTCGAGCCACGTGAACGTAAAAGGTCCTGAAAATTAAAAAGTAAGGACTCGCGCGCGCCCGAGTGATCATGAAAGAAAAGCCTGAAAATAAAAAGTAAGGCATCGCGAGAATAAAAAAAAAGAACTAAAAGTGCAGTGGAAAGAAAAATACGTCCCGAAAATAAAAAATTAAGGATTCCGCGACGCGAGTGAAATTTAGTGAGAGGCCCCTCAGTAGCTTAGGCAAACCGGCGGTATAACGTACCAGCCTACACTATAGACTCAAAAAAATAAAAAAATAAAACATTAAAAGCAGCACTTTTTGTGATCTTCACTTTCCCCCACCAGTGGTAAGAGGTGAAGTTGATCAAATATAATTGTGCGCGTGATAAACGTAAAAAGTGAATAAATTCCTCACGATTATATCGATAGGGCCCTTAGTAGCTAAGGCAAGCCGGTGGTAATATATGTACCAGCCTACGATATAAGAAACTATTAAAAGAAGAAAAACACTGAAAGACAAGATAAACTATTTCAAAAAAAAAGATGCGATAGTGAAAAAACAAAAGCATTTTCGGGAAAAAAACAAACAAAATATACTCTAAAGGTGATAAACATTTATAATAAAGTGCAAAAATCTTGTGAAAAAAAAATTTTAAAACAGAGAAGAATAAAGTGCAAATATACTCCTTGAAAGGAAAAAGTGAGAAAAAATTAAAATAATCAACTTTAGACAGCAACTGGAAGCAACCGGAGCATCTAACAACAGTACTACAATCAACATCTCCATCGCAGCCAACAGTAGCCGTAAGAGTAAGAATTTATACTAAGAATATATATACTTTTATTAAGTATAAAAAGAAATTGTAATAAGATATTATTATAAATACCCCACTAACAAGACCATAAATTTAAATGGACGCTCTACCAGTCGATTTCGACTACGACGGATTAGACAAAATTATAGAGCAGGTGGACAGAGATATTGAGGTAGAAAAATATAAACCCCTCATAATTACAGGTATTAGTAATCAGGAAAAAGCTAGGGCTATGCAATTGGTATTTAGTTTTATAGGAGAAAATAAAGTAGCTACTTATTTTGACTTTGACAATAGGGATAATATCGAAGAAGAAGCAGTTCGACTTAAACTATATTTTAAGAATTCAAATTTATAAATAAAGGGAAAAAGAGTAATAAATAATAAAGGTTATTTTATTCAAAAACAAAAATTAAAATTTTTTCAAAATGGCAAACCCTAATAATTTAATTAGGCCCGCATTACTTAACCAAAATCCTCTAGCTCCTCAAGTATCAACTAATGCTCAATTAAGCATGACTGACTTGACGGCCCTCATATCTGAAATAGCGGCCAATGTTTTAATGCAGCAAGGACCACAAGTCGTCCAAAATGTAATTAATCCAAATGCTAGTTTGGCCACAGCAGTTGCTCAGGTAATTGAAACAGGGGAAAGGGGAAATTTGAATGAATTAGATAGAATACCTGATGTGGTAAAGTGCTTGAAAGAATTTTCAGGTCGTCCAGGAGAATTTAACTCCTGGAAGAAAAGCGTAGACCGTATACTCAACGTATACGAGTCATTAAAAGGATCTCCTAAATATTATGGGATCTTAAGTGTAATTAGAAATAAAATTACAGGCCACGCTGATACAGCACTGGAATCTTACAATACACCATTGGATTGGCCAGCTATAACAAAATGCTTGTCAATGCATTACGCCGATAGACGCGATCTATCAACTTTAGAGTACCAAATGACTACATTGGTACAAGGTAATAGGTCAATTGATGAATTTTATCAACAGGTGTATAAACACCTCTCGTTGATCTTGAATAAATTAGGTTGCGAAGGGATGAGCAATGAGACTTTACGCATGTTAACGCAATCTTACAGAAGCAAAGCGTTGGACACATTTATAAGGGGATTAAATGGAGATCTACCGAGATTATTGGGTATGAAAGAGCCAGTCGATTTACCGCAAGCTCTTCACCTGTGCCAAAAATTGGACAACCAAAATTTTAGGACGAACCATGCCTATAACGTAGGGCAATCGTACCAAAGACCAAATAAAGGCAAAAACAATAAATATACTGCAGGACCACAAGACTTCTACCCGCAGTTAGCTTATAATCCGCAATCAAGTCAACAAGCATGACAAAGCCGGCGCTCGCAACATAATTTTGATGCGAACGCCAATGCACCAACAAGGCCACCGAAGCCTCAGCCAAAGCCAGAGCCCATGGATGTCGATCAGACCATGCACTCACGTAGGGTAAACTACATGAATAAACCTACCCAAAAAAATTATTATCAAGGAAAAAGACCTCTGGAGGCTCCCCAACACAATAATAATAAGGCACAAAGGACTTTCCACATAGCGGAACAAAAGGAAAGCGAAAATACGGATGACTCAGCTAACATTAATTTTTTAGTATGCTGAGCTCTTCACTACCATACTTTGAAGTTAAAGTGGAGGGCGGTCAAGCTTTAAAGTTTCTTGTAGACACAGGATCAAGTAAAAACTACGTTAAACCCGATTTGGTAAAGAAATGTATACCAAACGAAACTCCATTTTACGCTAAATCAATAGCGGGAGAAATTAAAATTAGTGAGCATACTTATGCGGAATTTTTTAATATTAAAGAAAAAATAAAATTATATTTAATGCCAGCATTAAAAGTGTTTGATGGCATATTAGGAAATGATACTCTTAGAAGTATGAAAGCGGTGATACATACAGCCAAAAGTTGTATGATATTAGGAAATGGCTGTAAAGTCCACCTAAAACAACTCCCCACGCAATGCGTTAATGCAATTAACGAAAACAATCTGTTATATAAACAGAAAAGCATCGTGGAGGAGATAACTACAAAGCATCCTAAGCTTTTTTCTGAGCCTAACGAAAAGCTCACATACACAACAAAAGTTGTTGGTCAAATTAGGACAACAACAGATACACCAGTGTACTCGAAATTTTACCCTTACCCGGTAGCATTAAAATCCGAGGTAAAACAGCTTCTGGACGATGGCATAATACGAATATCCAGATCGCCATATAATTCTCCTGTATGGATTGTCCCAAAGAAGGCAGATTCCGCAGGAAATAAACAATACCGTATGGTTATTGATTACAGGAAATTGAACGCAGTTACAATTTCAGACAGGTATCCAATTCCTGAAATATCTGAGGTAATATCACAATTAGGTGAAAGTAATTACTTCACAGTATTGGATTTAAAAAGTGGTTTTCATCAGATACCATTAAGGAAATCGGACATAGAAAAAACCGCATTTTCTATCAATAACGGTAAATATGAATTTACACGTTTGCCATTTGGCCTAAAAATGCGCCATCAATTTTTCAACGCGCATTATACGATATATTAAGAGAACACATTGGCAAATGTTGCTATGTGTATATCGATGATATAATTATCTTTAGCAAAACCGAAAAGGATCATTGCAAAGATATTGAAAAAATATTTAAAACACTAGAAGACGCCAACATGAAGGTTCAGTTGGATAAGTGCGATTTTTTTAAATCAGAAACCGAATTTTTAGGGTTTGTGATTACTCCGGTTGGCATAAGAACCAATCCAAAGAAAGTGGAAGCCATTGCAAGCTTTCCAGAACCCAAGAGCCTAAAGGAACTCCGAAGCTTCCTAGGACTATCAGGATATTATCGCAAATTTGTAAAAGATTATGCAAAAATTGCTAAACCGATGACTTTACTCTTAAGAGGGGAAGAAGGTAGAATATCAAAGAACAAATCCTCAAAAGTAAGGATAGATTTATATTCTGAAGCAAAAGAATCCTTCAGGAAAATTAAGAATTCATTAATTTTCCTTGCTTATCCAGATTTTAAAAAATAATTTGAATTAGCAACGGATGCTTCAAACTTCGCTATAGGCGCAGTATTATCACAAAGTGATAGACCGATAGCTTTTATATCGAGGACATTAAGCAAAGCTGACGAACATTATGCCGCTAACGAAAAAGAATTCTTAGCAATAATTTGGGCATTAAATACCTTCAGAAATTATTTATATGGTTCCAGGAAAGTAAAAATTACAACGGATCACCAACCTTTAACTTATGCCTTAAGCAATAAGAATAACAACAGTAAAATGAAAAGGTGGAAGTCAATTCTGGAGGAATATGACTATGAATTAGCATATAAGCCCGGCAAAGCAAATGTTGTGGCCGATGCATTATCACGAATACCACCACAAACAACACAGTTGAATACGCTGTCTACAGCGACAAATTCAGACGAAAGCTCATCACACAACTTAATATACATTGTCGAACAGCCGATTAACGTGTTTAAAAATCAAATTTTTTTAAATAAGGACTTAGTATCCAACTATCAATTTCAAATAATATTTCCAACATATCACCGACATATTATAACAGAATTAAGTTATACCCATGAAATTTTACTGCAGATTTTAAAAAAATATTTAAACCCATCGGTAATAAACTGCATCAAAGCAGAAGAAGACATAATGGGAGTAATACAAGAATTGTATCCCATACACTTTAGTAAATACAAAATACGATTTTCGCAGATACAAGTAGAGGATATAATAGATATTCAACAACAGCAGGAAATCATAATTAGGGAACATAACAGAGCACATAGAAATTGTAAAGAAAATAAATTACAAATTTTGAGAAAATATTATTTTCCAGGAATGGCTAGCAAAATTAAGAAACTAATTAGAATTTGCCTTACATGCAAAGAAAATAAATATGACCGACATCCGGCGAAACCGAAAATTTAGCCAACACCAATTCCTACATTTCCAGGTCAAATAGTTCATATTGATATACTGCACATGGGAAAGCAGTTAATTTTAACAGCAGTGGACAAATTTTCTAAATACGCGATTGTGAGAACTATCCAATCCAAAGCAGCCGAGGATATCAGCCAACCGTTGAGAGACATTCTTTTCTCTCTCGTACCAGAAACTCTAGTAATGGACAATGAAAAATCGTTTAAATCCGAATGATAGAAAATGAATTCGGCAAACAAAACTTTTGAAAATATTAAAATCAAAATGTACGATTCATTTATATTACCAAATAAGATTACATAAATTAAAGAAAATAAAAATATTACAGAAACAGAGTTAAAATTATAAAAAATGTACTTAAAGCAAATTAGGCAACAAGAACACATTGAACTATTGTTTAAAAATAATAAAAGTGTTCATTTAATTAGTTTAAGTTCAGATTTATTAATTGTATTATCTATTTTTGTAGTAATTTTTATTTTAATATGTATTAATAAATATAAAAGGAAATTATATGTATCGCCTGAACTGCACTCACATAATCAAAATACTGCAAAAACAACAGAAGGCCCATTTCTTCAATTATCTTCAATGGCTTAACTCATCCACAGCAACAATACCGATTGAGGACAATCGATTTAAGAGGGGAAGAGTTAACTTAGGGTAAGTTAATACCACCCAAGCTGCCTGACATATGACTCGCCGTCATATATCAAACACTTCAAGCCAACACGTTAGGACCACTCACAAGGATCACATAAAGTAAAACTCGAAACCAACCACTTCAACAAGATGTCGTAAATTACAATAGACCCGCATTCCAGAGGATCAAATAACGCATTCATATTCCGTTATTTGATCACTAATCATAAACTGGCTACCCTAAGTTGACCCACATCAAAACATTTAATGGTCAACTTAATAAAAGTCAATACTGCACATGTTGCCCGAAATATGATTACCCATCATAAATTCGGTCGTATTAACAAACGCATAGCAAGACGACAATGCTAATAGTGCGCACAGTCACCGACGCAAACGTACGCTACGTGTCAGCTGACACGATCAAACTTATGAGAGCGCCATGTAAATGCAAACTCATCAACGTGTGCGTGTGACGGGTACGCGCGACGTGTACGTGTGTAATCAGAGAAATTTAGATTTTTGCCGTGAAGCCGTGTCAGCTGAGTGCTCTCTCACCGCACAGTGTTGCCAAGCAGAACTTTTTAAAATCATTAACAAAATAACCTTATAAAAATTTAAATTTTTATTAAATTAATTTAAAATCGATGTTTAATAATGTTAATTATAGATAAATGAACTATTTGCATTTGTTGGTTTTTGGCTTTGGTTTATTATACAATGAAAAATTGTTATTGACAACGCGGATGTGTGTAAAAGTATGTATGCAAACAAAGGAATGGCAACATTGTGTTGATGCATGCAAACACAGTTTTATGTACGCAAAGTTTGTTTACAAAACATACGCGCGGGCACAAGTTTTGCTCAATTTTGTGTATCTCCCGACAAACAGACACGGCAAACGGACACGTCGGTGACTGTGCGCACTATAAGTGGCACACAGCTATGTGGAACGGAAATCAGCAAACAACCGACTCAGCCGAACTGCACTTGTAAAACCAAGTGCAATTATAAACATGACCCGCTCAACAAACAAACATGTGGGCCACAGTCGGAGTCAGTATAACTGTGACCGAAATTAATGTTGTAAACATTATCAGTACAACAACACATGGGAGCAAGACAATTCTATTCTAACAATGCCACTTCAACTTTCATAATCTAGCAGATGACGTTTCGAATTAAATATGGCGGCATTGTACTATTAAACTAAACCAAAAAATTTACATTCCATTAAACTAAACATTAAATAAATTATTTTTTTAAATAAAAAATTTTCTTAGCAAAAAATCATCTTTATTCGAGTACTTTGTGATACACAATATTTTTCGTTTTTTGTTCCGGTGCCAACACAATCAAAGCAGATGGCTTAACAACACGTGAACAGGCTACATAGAGGCCATGTGAAAAACATTCATTTTCAAAATTTAGACCACAAACATATAATGATTGGCCTTGAGCCTTGTTAATTGTCATGGCAAACGCAAGACGAACCGGGAATTGAATGCGTTTGAATTCGAAAGGCATGTCTGTCGGTATCAAAGGAATACGCGGAATGAGAACTTGTTCTCCTTTAAACTTGTCTTTGAGAATTGTTGCGTAAATTATATTGTTCATGATTTGCTTCACAATCACACTTTTAGGTGTAAAATTTGTTGCGGAATACCAGGCAAATGAAAAGAATTCCAAAATTCAGTGGGGTAATTCGTAGCTTCATCTTCATGTACCACACAATCAACAGATTTGAATGAATGCATTGGACCACCAATTTGATTTTGAATTTTAAAATTAATCTCATTCCGAGTTATGGCAAAACGGAGTTATTAGCAATTGCGCGTTCACTTAACCAATAGTGATTCAAATAATTAACAACAATATCCGGAAACACTCGATGCAAAAAATCCTCTGACTTGTTGTCCTTATATTTATCCCACAAATCTTACGGATTTGATGGATTACACGTCGAAATTATGATTGCAAACAATGAACGTATTTGATTTGCAGGTGCGCACATAATTGCATCAGCAAGAGTCATATCCCAATGTGTATCATTATCCAGCAATTGCAAACGTTGACAGGCATCACGATATGTAGGATAGAGTATTCCATCGACGATTCGAAGTGACTCGAATGAAGTTGGCTCACGAACATTCACCAACAGTAATCGCAAATAGAAACATTCTGCATTTCTAGATGGATGCACTGCCTAAATACGACCGATGGCATCTGTTGAGAATACATCTGGATAATCCGGAACTCGCTCGCCTTGCTTTCGCCGTTGAAACTTTTTCGATGAAGCATTCCAAGTGTAATAACCCGGCATATGAGAGTAGAGCAATGTTCGCGCGAATGGATCACTCTCATGCTACCTACTCAGCTACCGCAACTTATGGTTGCTCACTGACTAAAATCGCCTATGTATCATGATTTGTTGATTTTCAACCTACAGATTTGTTAGTATTGAAGAAAACTTTTGAAAAATTGAGGAATTAATTCCTAAAATTTTCAGAAGTGTTTTGGTTGATTTATAGAATGAATTAGGTATATCAAAGAATTATTTAGAGCTTTTAGCAAATTTGGCATGCATTTCTATTCTTCTATATATTCTTGTTATCAATTTTAATTCACAAAAACTCACCAAATCGTAATGAAAAAATCCGAATCTGTAATGCGCAATGGCCGGCAAACGTTATTCGATCGAACAAAACACGAATTCGCAAAGTGCAATATGGACGGTGAAACAGCAAGAAATGAAGAAACTGCGCAACTGAATCAAACGCCACAGTAAAGGTATGAATAAAATAGAGGGAAAACGAAACGTCAATTCCATGTAAAATGGACAACAACGTCAACGTCAACAGTTTTTAGTCAACGTTGACAGCGCCACCACACATGAAAAAAAATTGGCTTCTCCATTGATCGATTTGATTCTTTTTTGGTTGTTGCCAAAATAAATAAATACAAAATGAAAAAAAAAATTTAAAAAAAACTAAAAAAAAAACGGTCTTAACACGCTGGGTGGTCAAAATAAGACATTTTGAAATTATGATTTTTTGACCTTTTTCTCGATTTTTTTCCCCTTTTTTTTTTTAAAACCCGTACTGAGAAAATACCTTTCCATCAAAATCGGTTTGGCCACTCTCGAGTTATGGGATTACATCGCTTCGGACACTTTCTTTTATATAACTTACAGTTCTCGGGACGAGAACTTGAAAAAAATTAAAGTTGCGGTGAACCAACTGTTCACCGTTTACTGATTAAAACACAGGATTTAGATAAGGTTCTCAAATTTATTGTGCACTACTCGCACTGCTAATTCTAACTGACTAAAACAATTATAACTTTTTACCAAGTAACTTCTTAGCCTAACATACTTATGCTAACATACTTATGCTAACGTTGCAGTTCCCACCACCAACCGGCATTTCACAATCCATGGGTTGCGCGTGTAGGCCAATATTGCCTACATTGCAATTCCCACGCATTTATGGAGCTCGATCGTTTTGCAGTACCTTTCGCTTGCGCGTGTGCCGAGTCAGCGAAAGTTCTCTAGTGAACTTTATGTAGAGCAATGAAGTCACATGTACAGCAACGTGAGTACCGGGTGTGGCGTAGCGTAGGGTTATGATAACTCCTCCCCCTTTAAAGATCTGCGTCTCGCAGATCAAATGAAAAACCTGAGGGGGTTATGGTGTGTACGGAGTGGTTATGGCTTCCTGTTGGTAGGCTAGTTTCTGGGTAATTAAGCTCAAATGTAGATGTGTCCTTCGTGATCTTACTGATGTTGATGCCACTGCTCCAATGCTCAGAAATTTCTGGAAAGTCTTGCTTTCTGGTGTACCATCTCCATAGGATAGCAGCGACCATGATTATTGCGCATATTGCTAGAGCTTCTGTAATGATAGAAATATTGATTTTTTCATTAACGTACCCTAGATACTTAATGTTTCCCATTGTGATGTCGTGAACATATTCCAGGTTGATCTTCATTGTGTGATTCTTGACATTCGATAGGACGGCTGGCAGAGCCTGCGCTGTTATGGCCTCGTTACTGGAAAACACTTGGTCATCGATCTTGACTGTTTCGTTATTCAGTTGGATGACGTAGGTGCCATTAATAGTGCTTGAGGCATTGCTGCCCCTGATCACGCCTTGGTAATTTGAGAGGAATATCGTATTGTCGTTTACCAATTCAATAATCGATACGTTTCGCCTGGTGAACTGGCAGCTAGCGTCTCCGCCTTTTAGTAGTCGTGGTATGCAGCTGTCTTCTTCCAATTTCGACAAGGATTCTGACCTACATACTGTAGATAAATTGATTACTATACAATTACCCGTCACACCGTAAGTTTCTTCTTAGTTTACGAGCATCCTGTCAAATGGTAGGTCTAGTTGTTTATGTTCGTAGATGCCGGCGCGGGTGATCAGCAGATTATATTTTTTAGCTGTCACTTTCGGCATTGAGAGTACGTAAAGAAGTAGTGTCCCATTTGTGTATACTGATGGTTGCCCGTACTCAATTACATTCTGGTACGGAAGAGTCTCCATTTCCGAAAGGATCTGGTTGACCTCGTCTGTGTCAAGCAAGTTGGGGTTCACAATTCCGCTTTTTGCCAGCTGGCATGCCCGCACGATTTCGTTAACTTCTTCACGAACGAGCAGGATGTTGTGCAGTGCATTTTGGTCGAATTCCGTTGCCTCATTTTCCTTCGTTATGTGGTTTGCGCGATCTACTACCTCGTCGATTTTCCTTAAGACATCTTGGGTGACGGTGAAGAGTTTTTCGTTGACTTTATATTGGTGGTTGTTGTTCTCAAGAATTTCATTTTGGCTGTGGAGAATATTGTTCCAATCGGTTGCATCGGATGACCCTGCTAGCTATTTCCATGCTGAGCCTATCCAGTCGATAGAGCGGGTGATCCTCGCTTTGCCTGCGCTTCCCGTTAGTTCTTCAAGTCGCTCAAATGTTTGGTTAATATAGAGTTGCGCTAAAATCTGGTCGTCGGCTCGCTTCATTAAACGGTTTGTCAAATTTTCCATCTGCATCATAGTTGTAACGTATTGCTGGAGATTGATGACGTGAACTAGCTTGAATGAACCGCCAATGGTGCACCCGTTTCCAATTTGGATAGTTACGATTGGGGCCTTATAGTGAAAAATATGGAGGGCGCTGATGGCTGATGCCAGCAGTGGGAATCGGCAAGGATGTTAATGTTGTTAATGTGTTAGTAGTTGTTAGACTAACTAAGTATTTTTGTTTTACAAGAGCGTTTGTAGTTTTTCTTTTAAGTTTTGCTTTAAGATTGCCAAATTCAATGACACTATTTTCTTTTACATATTACGTCTGTAAAAAGGACCAGGCAGGTTAAGGGAATATTTTGTTAGTATTATTAGTCCTAGTATTATGACAGTGTAAGAGAAGAGAGGAAAACTGTATGCTTGATTTTGCTTTACAATTTACAATTGCTGATTGCTCTAGTTTCAGTTAGTGTTTGATTATTAATTTTTATTTTACTTTTATTTATTTTTTTTTATATTTTTTTTCGGATTAGGTGCAAGGAGAAATGTTAATATATGTTTTGCGGATTAGGCGCAGAACTACTTATTTTTTGTTTGTTTTTTTTTTTTCTTCCTGCGGATTAGGCGCAAGGATTAAGTATCAATATACGTTTTGCGAATTAGGCGCAAAAATATTAATTTTTTGTTTTCTTGCGGATTAGGCGTAAGTATATTAAAATTCGATATTATAATTATTATTATTATTATTTTGTTTTTTCTTCCTGTGGATTAGGCGCAGGATTAAGTATCCATATACGTTTTGCGGATTAGGCGCAAAACTATTTATTTTCTGTTTTCTTGCGGATTAGGCGCAATTATATTAAAATTCGATATTTTTTATTTTATTATATATTTTTTTTTTCCTGCGGATTAGGCGCAAGGATTAGGTATCAATGTACGTTTTGCGGATTAGGCGCAAAACTATTTATTTTTGTTTTCTTGCGGATTAGGCGCAAGTATATTAAAATTCGACATTCTTTGTTTTATCTTTCTCTTTTTTCTTCCTGCGGATTAGGCGCAAGGGTTACGTATCAATCCTTTCGTGGGATAGAGGTCCATACTGTTCTCGAACCAGCTATAGGGGATCGTGGAATCCGTTTTGGGAGTAGCGTAGCCATTTGTCAAATTCGATGGCGCCACAGCCTACTAAGGCACGATTTGTCCCACTTACAAGCCCGCTCTTGTAGTAATGAACATGTCCTTTGCTTTGTTTTCATTCATTTTGCTTTCAAAAAAAAATTATTTTCCAGAGCTTTTGTTATTTATTTATGTTTAGAATAAAATTTTTTGTTTTTTATTATTTTCATTTTGTTATTTACTCTGCAAAATTTTTTTACTTATTTTCGGTCTCAAGTGCTAGGATGTGTATTCCTACGCTTGACGTTTCTAATGTGGGTTTTGTGGATTTTTTTCCCACTAACTGTGGTTACGGACACCCTGTTGTCCTTTGCGACAATTTCTTTTTTGTATAGGGGTTTTTGCTTTCCCTTGATCTGTTTGTCCTTCACGTATATGACATCGTTTTCGTCATAACGCTCCGGTAGAGATCTTCTTCTATTATGGCATTCAATCTGGTCTAGTTGTTTTTGAGTCACTAAGGATTTTAAGTATTCATTTGTTTTTTTGCTTTTTTGCTTTTTTCTAGGAGCTCGTGGTAATTAGCTGCTTTTGCAAGGTTAAAGAATACCTCACTGGGTTTTCGGTTTATGGTGGAGTGAATGGAGTTATTATAGCGATCTACTGCTATATTTACTAGCTCTTTCGTTCTTAAGCTCGGGCTATCTATCTTCAGGCATCTAATAATCTCAATTAAGGTGGAATGGAGACTTTCCACTTGGCCGTTCACCTCGCTTCTCTGAGATGGTGTGCGATATAGCCTAACTCCCAATGACTCTAACAGATTTTGTATTACTGGGCTAACTAAACCACGTTCATTATCGGTCACAAGGATATCTGGGGTCGTAAAATAGTGTAAGAGTTTCACTATTTTGTCCTTAAGGTGCAAAGTGGACTTACTTCTTAAGTGGAAAAGTTTTGCAAATTTTGAAAATTTGTCGATGCAACTGAGGAATTTCTCTCCTTGTATTTCAAATATATCGACGTGAAGGATTTCACAAGGACGTGATGGGATAGGTGTATTTTGTAATTCCGGTTTATTGGGATGTCTGTCATATTTGCCGATTTTACACGTTTCACAGGACGAGACGTAGCCCCTGATAATGCTGCTCATTTTTGGAAAGTAGTATCTCTCCAGGATTTGTTTCCTATTTTCGGTGGCGTTACGGTGAGCTCTTTTGTGCTCCGCCCATACTATCTCACAGATTCTGTCAGGATCCCTCACATCCTCTACAATATACTGATTATCTCGGATCTTATATTGGATAAAATTTCCTAGATATACTTTTTGCAGCAGCCCTAATTTATCCTCCGGTATTTTAATGCCGTTGACCACATTTGGCCTAAGTTTCTCTTTGAGTACATTAATGAGCTCACCCTCGCTAATTCCTTCTATCTTTAAGTAGTGTCACGAGTAACCTGGATGAGGTTCCTCAAATATTTCTAATCTACCCCCAAATATAAGCTGGTTTCTGAATACGTTTAGAGGCACTTCAACGAAGGGTATAAGGTCAGAGCTGTCTTGTTCTGCACTGTGGACGGTGTCACAGTCTTCGCTTTCAGAATCTGTTGTTGACCCTATGATTGCGTTTCGACTAGCAGCTTCAGATGTGAACGTTGTCAGCGGGGTCGCCTGAGTTTTGAGTCGAGACAGAGCGTCAGCCACGACGTTAGATTTACCTGGTTTATAGATTAACTCGTAATTGTACTCTTCAATCCTGGCCTTCGCTATGGGTTTGTCTTTGCTATCGTAGTCCTGGGATAGCACCGCTTCAATAGCGAAATCGGAGGCATCGGTCGTAAGGTTGAAAGATTTGTCAAAGTTAGGGAAGGTCAAGACTTCGGAGGTCGTCAATATCGCCTTGAGATTCGCGAATGCTTCATGCGCTTCTTTGTTCAAATTAATGGGCACCTTTTTTGATTACGTTGCCCTTACCTGTGCGTGTTTTCCTCGCGTAAGATTAGTAAGCGGTTTTGCAATCTTTGCGTAATCACGAATGAATTTCCTATAATATGATGTTAACCCTAGGAAGCTTTTCCGGTCCTTTAGGTTAGACGGTGGCAGCATGTTCTTAATGGAATTCACCTTCTTTGGGTCAGGAAGTATTCCCTCAGAGGTTACAATATAGCCCAGAAATTCCACGCTTGTCTTTAGGAACTGTGTCTTCTCAAGGTTAACTTTGAGACCCGCAGCTAAGAGTCTGGCAAGGATAGTCTCAATGTACTTTAGGTGAGTGGTTTCGTCCTTACTAAAGATTATGATATCGTCGATGTACACAAAGCAAATACGACCTATAAATTCTTTTAGCACGTCGTCTATCATTCGCTGGAAGATAGAGGGTGCGTTTTGGTAGAAAATGCCGTTTTTGGGATGTCCTTTGCTTTCATTGGGATTTGATGAAATCCCGAAGTTAGGTCAAGTGTCGTAAAATACTTTGCGCTGCCGAGACTCGCAATGGTGCCATTGATATCAGGTATGGGATATGTGTCAGGGATGGTTACGGTATTCAGCCGCTTGAAGTCTATAACCATTCGGTACTTTTTTCCCCCCTCTGGCTGAGATTTTTTTGGGACAATCCATATAGGGGAGTTGTAGGGACTTTTGGAAGGACGAATTATGCCTTCTGATAGTAAGTCACGGATTTGTTTCTCCACCTCCTCGCGCATATTAACGGGATAGGGGTAGCTTTTCGTATAAATGGGATTTTCGGATTCGGTTTTAATTTCCGCCTGAACATTGGTGTGGATTTCCATGCCTCGGTCGACTGGGCCGAACACCATTTCATATTTATCTAGTATCTGGTAGAGTTCCTCTTTTGTAATGTCGGTGATATTATTATCAAGAGGGATGTTTATATTAATGCTGTTAACCTGCTGCGCTTTTTTCCGCTTAAGGGGCAGATTTTTTTTTCTTTTTTTTTTTTTTAAATCCGTACTGAGAAAATACCTTTCCATCAAAGTACAAATCATCAAAATCGGTTTGGCCGCTCTCGAGTTATGGGATTACATCGCTTCGGACACTTTCTTTTATATATATAGATTAAAGATTATTTAAACTATAATAGAATAAAACTATTAAGTTTGAGTGAGAATTAACGTAAACATCAACAGAATTAACATGATAACCCGAAAAAAAGAAAAAAAAGGCCATTTTAATTTTCATAACCCCCAAAAAACTTAATTTCGCTAATAGCCATTGTGCCAGAATACAGATCCAACTATCTACTTATTGACAAAAAAATTTAAGCGAAAAATACATCTTTTGAAGAAAGGGTTCTTTTGGCATATTGTTACGCAAATTACGAAATTTTGGCAGTTGTTGATAATTGGACTTTAAGGTATGAGCGAATATAACGGGGGTTTCAATAGGGACGCTACAAAAGTAGACTGATAGTGACAGCAAACTTCGCCACATTTTTTCCCGCTCTTTTGACATTTCTCTTCAGTAAGGTTTGCCATTTCATCAAGGAAAGATACACGATCCAACAGCGAGTCGAAATTATTAAAATTTACTACCTCAACTTTAAGAGCGCTGCGTCCAAATTGAATGATATGGACTTGGACAATATGTGGTTCCAACAGGGCGGCGCCACAAGCCACACAGCGAATGTCACAATCGATTTATTGAAAACCAAGTTTGGTGAACGCGTTATCTCACGAAATGGCCCAGTCAATTGGCCGCCTCGGGCGTGCGATTTGACGCCGTTGACTAATTCTTGTGGGGCTACGTCAAGTCTATGGTCTATGCCAACAAGCCAGTGGCAATTGATGAACTTCGTACGTATATCGAACGTGAAATTGCAGCAGTGTCGGCCGATTTATACTTGACAACTGTCGTGCAAGCGTGCCAGTGGTGCCCATGCAAAAGAAATCGAGTTCCATACAAAATGGCATCGAATGTACTTTCACAGGAATAGAGAATTTAATTCATATTCCAAACCGGTTTTGTTTTACTTAAAAAAATTGTGTAGCATTCCTATTGAAAACCCCAGTACACATTTGAAAAAAAAAGTTAAAATTCATTAGTTGTTACCAAAGTTATGCGAATTTCAAAAAAAAGTTCCCGCGATCCACAAGAAAAATCGATTTTGACAGCATACACAATAACTTCCAAAAATGGAAGAAACGAAATTTTTCATCCAAAAGAAATAATACGTCTCTCATTAAATCAACCAAAATCAACTTATTTAAGTTCTATTAAAATAAAACATGATGAGGGTCAGTTAGTTAATAAGGAAATATGCAACAAATATAATTTCATTGAATATCATTAAATATATTTGTTATCAGTATACAAATAATAATTCCCAATGTTTCTAAAGTATCCAGCACCAATTCTATTCACAATTTATTTCCTTGTGTATTAATATCTCTAGAAAGCTCCAAAATAAAGCTGCAGAGATTCAAATTTACTTTCGCTGCGGCTATTATGAAATAATAAAAGAGTTACTTCGTGGTGCATCCTGGGTAACGCTTAATGATCGTGCGGCCTTGACAGCCTTAACCTGAACGGTAACAACCCCTACTGTGTCCATGGACTACTTTTTCGTTTACATTTTCTTGATTCTGTTTGCTGAGGGCTGGCGGCTGTGGTATTCTATCACGTCAGTATGCTGGGATGAAACTCAGCAGAAATGGCTGATAGGCTACTGCCACCGCCGTCTCCGTCCCGTTAGAATCTGGCAAACCTCAGAGTAAGTTCCAATTCCCGTCGCCATTAAGTTGGTGGTGTAGGTGCGGTTGAGAGGATTCCCGTCTTTCAGTCTGGTCTGGCTCTGAACGTTCACCAAACGGTTCAGCGAATGTTCAGCGAAGTCGCTAAACAGACGGGCTCCATTATGCTGGGTGTCGTGGACCACAGTAAGGGAGACGGTGACATCTCGAGGATGGATTGGAAGCATGTGGCGGCAGCAATCTCTGCCGTCTTCATGAAGGTGATCAGGGGTAATCCTGGTTCAACTCCTCGTTGCGAGAGTGCAGGCGGGCACTCTGGCCTCTTTTAGAGGATTTCGTGCGCTGACGAGCGGTCGGCCACGCTCTATAAACTGGCGGTTTCCTTGGCGAGGGAGGTTTGGAAGGGTGCCAGGCTCGAGGCCGTGGATAAGAAGGATTTGCCTTTGCGTCCGCGGGTTCGTGTCTGGCTCCCTGCGGAACCCTCCGCACCGGGAGAGATCGAGGAAATCCTCCGTTGTTTGAATCCGAACGTTTTTGCGCACAATTGGAAGGTCCTTGCGGTGCCCACCGCACCGAGAGAGATCGAGGAGATCCTCCGTTTTTGTAATCCGAACCTTCCTGCGCACAATTAGAAGGTCGTTCGATTTGAGGGATTCGAGGAACCATATCGGCAAGCGCTGATTTTGCTTAATTCGGAGTCCCTTGGCCCTCTCGTTGAGCAACAGGGGGTCATATGCTATGGCTTCGAGAAGGTAGCCCTTAAAGTCTATCAATCGGATGCTAGACGCAGTAACGCCTCCTTCCGTGTGGACCAGAGATGGTGCCGGAGGTCTGCGGCCCTGATGCGGACGAAGCGGTGGAAGTTATGGAGGCCTTCATGAGCACGAAGGTAGACTCCGTTAGGTCGGACGCCGAGAGCGCTGGATCATATTCTCTGTTTAATTTTAGCAATGGAGACGAAGTATTAATGAGACTCGTGGGCGGGGCCGGAGAACTTTGGCTCATGTCCGCGTATATGGCCCACGATGATGAAGTGGAACCACCTCCAGTGCTGCTGAAGACCACTCTGGCGGGAGCGAGGCGTAGGAAAGCCGGCGTCGTTGTGGGTTGCGATGCCAATTCGAGGCTCTCCTGCTGGGGAAAGCTCGGATACAAACGCAAGAGGTGAATCTCTCTTTGATTTTATTCTTAGCGAAAACTTGTTTATTTGTAATAGGGGGAACGACCCAACGTTTGTAACTTCGGTGAGGGAGAAGGACTTCGAGCTTACCCTGGTTTCGTCTGAATTTTTATCCCGTATCTCGAACTGGAGAGTTCTTAATAACCATTCCTTCCCTGATCATAGGTACATGCAATTCACCCAAAATAGTCCGAAAAAGAATCTGACGAATACAGATTGGGATCTATACTGTAAGAAGCTGCAGGAGTTTCTTCCTGAGGAACCTCAGGGGAATTCATTCAATTCGGAAAGTTCGATCGACTGCTTAGTGGAGAAATTCACCGTAGCTTGCAATAAAGCGATAGAGATTTCGTGTCCGCTGAGGAGCCCTTCGGGCAAATCTAAGCCGTACTGGTGGACTTTGCAAATTTCGGAGCTTAGGGCTTCGAGTAGACGACTTTTTAACCAGGCGAGGAAGAGTAAAGAACCCTCTGATTGGGAACTTTATAGGATCGTATTGGGAATATATAAATCCGAAATAAGGAAAGCTAAGCGAGACTCTGAAGAAGCTTCTGCGAGAACCTTGAAGGCTGCCACGAGTCCTCCAGGCTTAGACGTGTGCTCGCGAGGGTTCCCGCCCCCTTAGGATGTCTCAGCGATGACTTGGGAAATTGGGCGATGAGCAGCGGAGAGTCGCTCAAACTTCTCCTCGATTCCCATTTCTTTAGTAATCCTGAACCATGTGAGATTACAGGCGTGGAACCAGTTGCCGCCTATGTCCCTCCTCGTGACCTGTTGGAACAGTGTCGTCTACTCTGGGCGATACGCTCCTTCAAAACGTTCAAGTCGCCGGGACCTGATGGAATCGCTCAGTTGAAGAAGGCTGAATGAGTTTCCGGTCGGTAGTTGGCGCCTATTTACGCAAACTGCATAAATAGAGGCTATATGCCCAGACTTCGGAGGAATGTGAGGGGTACGTTTATTCCCAAGGCGGGCAAGAGCTCTCATGTATCCCCAAAGGACAGCCTCTCTTCTTTTCTGTTGAAGACCCAAGAGAGGCTGACTGAGCTTCATATTAGGGAGGAGATACTGCGGGAGCGATTGCCGCGTTCTCAGCCTGCTTACTCGAAAGGCAGGTCAGGAAACAGCCCTGCATACGGTTGTTAATGTCATTGAAGAGTCTCAAGGATTTTGCAGTCGGTGCCTTTAATAACATTCAGCCACAGGCCATAGTCGGATCTCTGGTGGAACTTGGGGTTGAACCGGGTCTTATAAAGGTCGTCAACCACCTTCTCTATGACAGAACTGTCGTGGCTAAGTGGGGCAGCGCCTTCATTCAACGAAGGGTGGGTAGAGGCACTTCACAAGGAGGGGTTTCCTCACCACTCCTTTGGGTCGTTGTTATCAATGGCGTCCTGAAGGAGCTGGAAAAGAAAGGCTGCGCGGTCATTGCCTATGCTGACGATGTTGCCCTCATTGTCAGGGATTAGTTTTTCAGCACCCATTTTGACATCATGCAGGGTTACCTAAACTTGATCGTAAAATGGTCTGCAAGTTGTGGGCTCGCGATCAATCCTAGCAAGACGGAGCTCGTCTTATTTACCCGGAGGTATAAAGTACCGGATGTCCATCCCCATTCAATAGGTGGCGTCCCGCTTGTGCTTTCTGACCGGGTCAAGTATCTAGGTCTGATTCTGGGCAGGAAGCCCTCCTGGGGGTCAAATATTGAAGAAAGGATGAAAAAGGCTTCGGTTGCGGTGTACTCTTGCTGGAGTGATATTGGGAACATTCGGGGCCTCTCTCCCAAGGTAAACTACTAGCTTAATGAAACTATAATTAGGCCTATAATGTTTTATGGCGTGGTGGTCTGGTGGAACTCGCTAGACAGGGTATCGAAGGTTAAGCGGCTAGAGCGGGAGCAGCGGTCCGCGCTCATTGGTATCAGTGGGGCGTTTACGACTACACCCACTCTCGCGCTCAATGTTTTGCTTAACGTGTTACCTGTGGACATTGCAGGCAAAGTTGCAGCAGCCCGTGCCGCAGACCGGCTAGGATGCAATGGATACAGATTCATCTCGGCCTTTGGGCATTCTAAGATTCTTGCCAGCTTCAACTTTGTCACTCCGAAAACAGATTGCTGTCTGCCTACTCCAGTTTGGGACTGCTCCTTCTCCACTCACATCCCGAGTAGGGAGTAGCGGAAGGAGGGTAGCTTGTGGGGTGGTAGGGCGGTGAACTTTTTCACGGATGGCTCAAAGCTGAACGGAATAGTTGGAGGGGTGTCTTCTGCGAGGAGCTCTCGCTCAGCCGCACATTTAGGCTTCCGGACTATTGTAGTGTGTTTCAGGCAGAGGTGGCCGCAATTAAGGAGGCAGACGATTGGCTACTAACCAATGTAATGCCCTCTAGACGGGCTAACATTTATTCGGATAGTCAGGCCCCTACTAAGGCCTTAGGATCGCTAATGGTGAGGTCAAAACTTGTCAGGGAGTGCCTGACTTCTCTCGCAGCTGCCTCACGGTATCTCGACGTTAGACTAATTTGGGTACCGGGCCATAGTGACATTGCAGGGAACTGCATGGCGAATGAGCTCGCTCGGCAGGGTACCCTGGAAGTCATTCCTCCTTGCAGGGAGAGGGTGGGGCTCCTTTGGCTGCCTACGGACTTCACCTTGAAGAAGATGGAAACCTGGACGAAAGAATTCATCAATTTTTAAGTTTTTATTAAGTTTGTATAAAGACTGGGTATGTACCTAAAACGTTAACCCATCAAACTAGAGGCAGGTCAGCAAAATCCATGGACTAGTGTTCGACCTTCGCAAGGAAAAGGAAGCTGGCAGACGCTACTGAAACTATCGCCGTTGGCCACCTCTCAGAAGCATTACCTATGAAATAAATATAAAACGTAGAAAATATTGAGTCGCATATCACGGAGGCAGTTGCACTATCAATCCTAGTGCGACTCATGAGGATAAAAAATAGCATTCCCACAACACCACATACATTTTATAGGAAATATATATCCGAAGAGTTGTTGGCACTGTTTATAGATATTGGTTTATCTGAGGAAAAATATATTATATTACACTGGTCGCACGTTAATAAGTTAACGCCCAATTCCATACTTTACACTTCATTTAGAATACATATTAGATCAATAGGTAGACTACTGCTAATTAGGTAGTGGAGAAAAGAGCCTTGTGTATAGTCCACGCAAGTAGGGAAAGTCTCTGATTGCCATTCACGTTCAAGCAGCTCAAAACTACCGGGTGATTTTACCCAAGTGTCCTCTGGGTAACTCTCTGATATCTGTTTGGGAGTGAGCTAAGGTGAGAATGCGAACCTGGTGGGGCCACTTCGACGTTTTTGGGTTAGCGGCTCACTAGGGTTATGCAGCGTATGTTCATCAGTAGGAGCGCAGATTTGAGGTCGGATTTGTGTTGGTAGAGAGATTACGCCGCCAGGTACCGTCGGACACCCCAGTGGACGAAAATCCCGCCGTAATATGCAACAGAGCGAGATTTTTTAAGAATTTGCTAATTTGCGCCCACACTCCTACGGAAGAGAAGGATGGTGTGACGAAAGATAATTTCCATAAGCGACTTAGGCTCATCGATTTCACCGGGCCCAAAATATGGTAGTATGTAGTTCAAGCATAAAAATATACATCAAGCTACATGGTTATCTCCTGATGCAAAACACGAAATCAAATTGATCTACCTGTAGTAGACAGAACACGCATTGAGTGCCTTTGCCTTTGCTAAAGCTAAGGGGCATTCATTGCTCGAATTCATCGTGATCTAGGTGCTCAAGTAACAGCCACACAATTCAAAACTACGACCGCTTCAAGGTTCTCAATGTGTCCCAGCGCTTTGACCACGTAAAGAAGATAGGACTCTGCGTCCACTGTTTGGCAAAGGGTCATCAGTTGTCGAACTGCGCGTAATCGAATATCTGCTTCATCAAACCCATAGGCTGTTGTATCGAGGCACAACACCAGACTCGTCGAACTCAACTTTGACTGCAACTGTTCACTCGCATATGGAAAATTCTTCGTTAGACCACACTGTCTTCGCCACGACCATTTGGTAATTATCGGCCCGGCAGGGCATTGTTTTCATGTCTACAGGTGAATTTTATTACAAACGACTTACCGCAAAAGCTGATGCTTTCACGGACAGAACACAACATTGAAATTCGAGGCATTGGCAAATCTTCCACAAATATTAAGTATAAAACTTCAGCCAATATTAAGTCACAAGCGACAGGGCTTGACATGCCGTTCTCGTTTTGTGTCACGTCACATATTTCTTATCCACCAGAGCCTGATATAGACACGTGTTCTTGGGAAATTCCGTCTAATATTGTACTTTCTGACGAACAGTTTTATAAGTTCAAAAGAATTGACTAGCTTTTAGGGACAGAAAGCCACTTTAGCTTATTGTCTGTAGGCCGAACTAAACATGGTGATAATCTACCTATTTTGAAGATAACGTTGTTGAGATGGGTTGTTTCCGGACGCTAGCGAGCCAGCCTTAAAATGTATCACATGAAATGCTTGCTAGCATGCAAGGGCAAGGGCGAGCAAAGTTGGGAGAAGTTTAACAATGAAACTGTTAGTAGGATTGTAATTAAACTGGCATTCAGCAACGATTTTGTTTACCTAGGTGATTCATATGCGACAGCTCTGCACAGGTTTAATTCACAAGGACGCCATATATTCTGTTATCCTAGCCTTAGAACGCAGTACGTAGCGCTTATGGATAATTATGCTAGTTTGGGTCACATGAGTGTAGTTCGAACTTGAATGCGACTCACTACTACATCCCGCATCACTGCATTTTAAAGCCCAGCTGCACATCAACGAAGTTGACGGTCGTACTCGATGCATCTTGCCAAACCACTACATAGCAATCGGTAAATGGTATCCAAATGGTAGGACCGAAAAACCAACGTGTCTCCTCTGTTTAGTTTTCGTTTGAATAGTTTTGCGCTAACAGCAGAAACCGTATAAATGTATCGGGAGGTGCTACTGTAGTTAAAGCCAGCACATATTGCGGAAAAGTTCATGTCATCAGGAAGTTCAAACATTTTAACAATCACTTACGGAATTGAAGCCGCCCCATATCTCGCTGTACGCAGTTTGTATTATCTTGCCGTTCATTATGTGTTAAATGTCGTCAAGTCCACGTTTTACGTTAACGATTTGTAGTGGGCGCTGACTCGCTTGCAGAGCTCTCACGAATCAAAAAGGTGGTAGCAGAATTATTAAAATTTGGTGGATTTGAGTTGACAAAATGGCATTCCAACCATCCGAGCGTCAGAGGTGAAGACACTGATAAGGATCTAAATTTAAATATCTCTGGTTCTAGAACTATTGGTCTTAAATATGGTCAGATCGGAAAAACTTTATATTTTCTTTTCAACAAAGATAGCCTATCAACAATCGTATCACAAAAAGCACAATTCTCTCTTTTGCAGCATCGTTCGCCGATCCTCTAAGCCTTCTAGCACCGGTGATCGTCACCACGAAAATTATGCTTCAGGAGCTATGGTTGCTGAAAATTGATTGGGATAAATCGGTTCCTCAAAACCTTCAGTCGGCATGGCTAGCCTTCATCACACTTTATCGGACCTTTCCTCCGTAAAAATTCAAAATTCGAGTTACTTCCTGCTAGAATCTACACAAGAATTAAATATATTTTCACTAATCATAATTTCGAAATTTACCTTTGGACAGATTCCCAAATTGTACTTTATTGGTTCCAATTGTAATCCGCTACGCTTTCAGCTTTCGTTGGCAACAGAGTGTCAGAAATACAGGATCTGATAGTGAACGTCCATTGGAGACATGTCCCTACGACATGCATCCACCCGACATTGCGTTCAATAGAAGCACAGTGCGTGTACTTACCAGCTCGGTTTGGCTCACTGGTCCAGCATTTTTGTACGAAGACATAAGCAAATGGCCTAAGCAAACAAGTAACGATGTGGATATGAAAGTAGTAAATTCTGAAATGCGAAAATCCGCATTTGAAGTACCTTAACTAATAACTACATTCTCAAAATCCTTGACAGGTAAAGTACTCAAATTCGTGAAGTTCGATTAATTGCTTGGTTGCTTCGATTTTTGTGTTAGGTGTAAAGGAAATGAAACAGCAATGGTATATAAACTTCTCTCTTTTGATAAGCTGCACCGCGCCTTGCTCTCCCATTTTGTGGAACAAGCACAAACACCAATTGGGATGCTTTAGGAGCTTTTCGGTCGGTAATATATTAAAAGCAAACAAAAAGTTTATTTTTCTCTCCTACGCGTTTCGGCGTCTTCCGCGCCTTCATCAGGGAGTCTGCATTTTATTGTACATAAAACATAAAAACAATTGTTAACAAAATAACAATATTTTTGCTTACAACAATAATTGCACTTACATTTTTAATTACATTGAAAACCGTAACAACATAAAAACAAATAAAAATATAAAAACGAAAATAAAAATAAAACTCCACATATTGAATTGTTCACTACGTTTTTGTCTCTCTGTTTATCCATCACTCGTTAGTGCTGTTCTGTATGCGCAGTTTATATTGTCTACGTCCTCCTTAAAATTCATAGTGTGTCGTATTTGTTGTTGTATTCTCAGCCCTTCTAATGTTAATCTTGTCCTCTCTTTTTTCTCCGCGTCTAATATTTTTGTATTTTCGAAATCGGCTGAGTGTCCGCTATTCGTTAAATGTTGTGCCAATGCTGTTGTTGTTTTTTGTTCTTCGCGTCCGTTTTATGTTCGCTAATTCGAATTCCGAGTGATCGCTTTGTAGTGCCTGTTTATACTTTATCACAATTTTCACCCAATTTACCATTGCACTTGATTTCATATACTACGTTGTGTTGTTGTTCCTTGTTAATTCTGTCTTTTGTTTTGGTAAACACCGAGTTTAGCGTGCGATGGGTTTTATGTGCAAAGCATATTTTGTCTGTCTGTATACTTCTGCTTATTGTTTTTTTTGTCCGTTAGTCCTGGTATGTATGTGGTACCTGTGTATTTTTTGTTTTCGTTTTTGTTTGTGGTTACAATATTTGTGTGCGCCAATGCCCTTTTGTTGTTTGCAGTTGCTAGCAGACTCTCTATTGCTGCATTAGGGTATCCATTTTTGTACAATATATTTTTAATTTTCTTGGTGTTCTCATTTTTGAATTCTTGGTCACTTAAATCGTATATTTTATTTATTAAATTGATAGCTGTGTTTCTTTTTTGCGTCCACGGGGGGTTTGAATGATAATTAATCATCCTTGACGATGCTATCGATTTTGTATACCAGTTTGTTGTGATTTTATTGTCCATTCGTTGTATTTCTATGTCTAGGAAGACTAACTTTTTCCCGTGTTCTGTTTGCGTAGTGAAATTTATTTTAGTATGTTGTGCGTTTAGTGTTTTTAGTATGTCTTCCACGTCCTTGATCTTAACAATAGCGAATATATCATCTCCATATTTGTTAATGTATTTGATATATAGGTCCTTTTGTTTAAGTTCAGCATTGCTGTCGTCCAGTATTTTATCTAATACAATGTCAGCTACGGTGGGTGACAGTGGGTTGCCCATTGGCATTCCTTGTATCTGTTGATAGTGAGTGTCGTCATATTTGAAATAGTTGTTTTCCCGTAGGCAGAATTGTAGTATTGTCAAAAATTGTTTCTTAGTGAGAGTGGTATGTTCTTCTAGGATGGTCCAATGTTGCATAATCGTGTGTATTGCTAGTTGTATCGGTATATTCGTGAATAGGGAAACCACGTCAAATGAAATAAGAATTTCATCCTCTTCTATCGTTATATGTTGTAACCTTTCTTTGAGTTGGAAAGAATTGTTGATATTGTAGTCCTTCGAAATTATCTGCCTCAGTATTTTTCCAATATGTTTCGAAAGATTGTAGCACGGTACACCAATTGAAGAGCAAATTGGTCTGAGAGGGGAGTTTTCCTTGTGTATTTTCGGAAGGCCATATAGTCTTGGTGCTGTAGCTGCATTGCATGTCAAGTAGTATTTAAGTTTTGCGTCAATTTTCTTTTGTTTGTAGATGTGTAGATGGTGTTGTTTTTTCTCTGTAGCTTTTGTGTTGGGTCAATACGGATGGTTTTATATGTAGTTTTGTCGCTTAGAAGATCCTGCATTTTTTGTCTGTATTCCACCTTGTTCATCATCACCGTTTTGTTACCTTTATCTGCGTTCGTTATTGTTATTTGGTCCTTTTGTTGTGCGATAAACTTTTTTGTGTCTTCGTAAACTCTCAATATAAATTTGTCTTTTGGGGAATTTTTGAGTTTATTTTTATAATTATTAATTTTAGTCGCAATTTTACATCTCGTAGTGTCCTTGTCTTTTTCGTCTTCCAAAGTTTGAATTCTTTGCTCTATGTCGGCGATCAAATGTATGGGCGAGAACGTTTTCCTCGTTACTGGTAACGCAAATTTATTCCCCAAAGAAAGAAGCCATTTACATTCTTGGGGTACCTCAATATTTGTTTTATTTACGAACCAATCTTCGTTCGTACTAAAACCAAATTTGTCGGAGTTGTTGGTGATTTGTGTTCTAAGTTTTGCATTTAGTCGTTCTTCTGTGGTGGTCGTGTAGTATTTTATGAATTGTTTTTGATTTTCTTCAAAACACCATTTTACTGAAGATACTCTAATCGTGTTTTGCAGAAAAAGTCAACAGAAAACGGCATACTACGTAATCTAAATCCATTCTTGGAGTTTACTCATGGGTTTGAACTTTCAAAAGTAAACGGACGACTTGAGTTGGTAGATCTTTCAAGAAGCATAAACATCTCATTTTGTTGGCTAGCAAATGTGCGTTCGTCACACGATATTTTCGACACTTACGCATCAAAAACAATCATGCAGGTGCTAAAGCGCGTTCGATACAAAACAAAACTAATAAAAAACATGATTGTCAATATACTTGTTAAATGTTTGACACCATCGCGTCCGTTTGCTCCTGCGGCATAGATTTTTGTGGGCATATAAACGTGTACCTTAGTATTAGGGAAAAAGTTTCCTACAAAGCCTACATCCCCATATTCGTTTTTTTTGCTACAAAAGCTGTGCATATTGAAGACCTTTCAAAGTTATCCTCGGATGAATTTTTGGTTTCGCTTAATCGAATGAAGGAAGAGGCCTTCGATCAGACATCTTCTTCGATAATGCTACCAACTTTGTCGGGACCCGCAGCAATCTTGCTGAGCTGAAAGCATTTCTTTTCAAGAAGGAAAACCAAAACATCATGACCAACTATTACGCTGATTCATTTATAAATTTTCATTTTATTCAGAGTACCTCATTTTGGCGGCATTTGGGAAGCCGTCTTTAAATCAGACAAGGGTCACCTAAGCCGCAGCATTAGGAATGCCAACCTGACGTGTGAGGAGCTGACGACAGCCCTAGTGGAAATAGAAGATATTCTTAATTCGCGGCCGATAACACCATTCAACTCCCAGCGATAACGAGGCTTTGACTTCCGGCATTTCATAATCGACAGGAAGGTTAAAATCTCTCCCCGAGCGAGCAGTAACAGACAGCATCAACCAGCTTAAATTGTATAATAGGAAGTGAGTACATTAATTCAGTCAGTCTATTGTCGACCACTTTTTGGTATATATTTGTACAACCCAAATTAGAGATTGGCTAATACCATTTGTTTGATTCGTTCACGGTTTGGAAAAAATCTTCCTGACCTAACAGAAGTACCGGTCTGAAATTGTAATTTCGTTCAATTTCCTTTAAGCAGTTACCATATGGTATTGTTTGTTATTGCTGAATCTATGTGTTTTTTTTTGTTTTAATAATCCATGTAGGAGAAATTAACTCCATAAAAACCGCAAGGTCTTATTATAATACAGGGGATTTCCCTTTGCTGAGGAGAGCGTTTTCAAATTCAGAAAATATTTTCGATTCTATAATTTTTGCAGAAGAAGAAATGTTGTACGCTATATCGCTGAACTATCAAAAATTGAAAGACTTTTAAATACATCTTTTGTACTCGTACCACGCTTGAGTGAAATACTGTGAGTTTGGATTTTTTGTCGTTTGTGCTAGATTTTTTTCGACCGCTCGACGATCCAGTTGGAGGATACATTTTGCAAAATAAGAGCAGTTCTCGATAGGGAAACCTTATTTTAAAACAAGACACCGTAAGGCCCCTTCAGCTTAAAACATCACAGCATGTAAACAGCATCGACGCAAATCTTCCTCTTGATCCTGGTATTGTCGAGCATACAAGGATCTCCATAAAATATTAGACAGATTCTAAGGGTAGTTGACCGCAGCGCAGAAATTGAGACAAATTTTCAGGCGGAAATAAAGAAGGACACGGAAAATCCTATTTCTTCAGGAAATTACCCTTACCCTGTTAACATGCGTTAGGAGCTCGATAGACCAATTCAGACATTACCTTCGAAGGGCATTGTTCTTCTTTCCCATATGTGTTCCACCATAAAAATATCAGCCGGACAGAGAGAAAAAATATTAAATTTATATTTAAAAAATTAACAATTGTTAGCCATCATACAATAAATTTAGATATTTTTTGCAACCATGGTATTTTTCTGATAACGTTACGATTACCTTTGCTGAACAAACTTATAGTCCACCAAATCTGGGTTTTTTGTTATTTGCACTTGAAGTTTAACGGGAGCAATGTGGGTTTCTGAACCACAATTACGTAAATTTCCCTTGTTAAAAGACAAAAACTTGATATCAAACCTTCTACGTGCTACAGTCCTTCATTCAACACATGCTTAGTTTTTTCTCGAAAGCATTATTCAGTCGTTATTACTATTTTACTTAACGTTGTTACGTTGGCAAATTCAAATAGAATGACGAGCAAATGGGATGGTGACGGGTTTAATTCTAGATTGGAGGAGCAAAATTTCATAAGGCATCAAAGCTGTAACGGTTTATGTTTTTTACTTGTGGTTCAAATACCCATTTGGGGTCACAACCTTTAGTGCAAATAAAACAGAACTCATACGTACCGGAGAATAGTTGGTTAGTCCTGGGTTCAAGTCGTGGCTCTGGCAAGTAATATCAGAAATAATAGAAGTTTTTTCTAATAGGTGACGCCTACCGGCCCTTCTTTTTAATAACTATTTAAGCAGAAGAAGACTTGACCAACATCGCTGGTCAAAGCTTACAGTGTTAAATATAATATGCATTACAATTTTTTTTGTTTATATTTGCTACATTTAATGTAGTGCGAGGTTGGTGGCTGTTGGATCACCCTTATGAAGCGGGCTCAAGCAGTGGATAATATAAATTAAAGTTGTACACTGCGAATCGCTATTTGATGTGTATGAGCCGGTCGTCGGACGCGGCAATAATAACACTAGTTGTACATTTCACAAATATACTTTATTGGCCAGGCACGATGTGCTCCGCCTTATGCTCAACTTAAATCTAACCTAGCCCAAAACCTAACTTAACCATTAAGCCCTAAGAACGCGTATTCAGTGGTCGACGCTGCCGGCTTTGACGTCTGCGTCGTGCTGACTAAGGCTAAGTACTTCATCTAAGGTTGTCCTTTTGGACTATCCTTCCATTTATTAGGACTGTTGTCCCCAAGTCTGCCTCCACTCTCTTCTCCTCACACAGGGGGGTTAACTTGTTCTGCCTTGAAGGGTTATTTCTAGCCACCTGCGCCTGTTGCGCTTGTTCAATTTTACTTTTTACTTCCTTTTGGAACTCTTTGGTTGAGGCGTATATTTCCTCAATAGGCTCTTTATTTGTGACCGAATGTATTTTTCGGTTGTATTCAATGGTAGCTTGAGTGATCAGGTCGATTGTATCGCTTATTCTTCTTTCAAGTTTGAGGCACCTAGCAATTTCTACCAAGGTACTATGAAATTTCTCTACCTGTCCGTTGGAAGTACTGTGGAGAGGGGGAGCGTTTACTATATCAATCCCATATTGGTTCTTCAACAGGATCACAATGGTGTCCGAGTTGAAGGACGCCTCATTGTCACAATAGACAGTCTTTGTTCCTGGGAAGAAATTAATCAATTGGAGGATGGGTATTTTTACATCCGTTATTGTCCGAGACGGTATCGGTTGAACTACCGCAAATTTAGAGAATTTATCAACACAAGTCAAAAAATGTTTCTTGTCTGTGGAGAAAATATCTATGTGTAGCATTTTCCCTGCGTATGACGGAATCGGGGTAACGCCGAGTTCCTGCCTTCTAGGGTGTCGATCGTATTTGGCTTTCGTGCATATTTTGCAGTTTGTGACAATTTCGTTTACCAATTTGGACATTTTCGGAAAATAATAGTCACAGAGGATCTGTTTCCCATTTTCCGGCGCAGCTCTATTCATCCTTGTTCGTAATATCTGACACCATGTTTTTGCAGTACCAGAATTTGGTAGATGGGAAGCACCTTACCAATTCGTGTTGTATGCTGGCTAGCGACGGTAGCTCGCAGTGAATCGCATTCACCACGAGGGGGTTAATAACCTCCTTTACTTCGTCAATGAGGCTGTTTCTATCCATGAAATGAATAACGTGGCGGGTTTTTCCGCCAAAGAGTATAAAATTTCGTTGCAAAGGAAAACGCGACTCTTCCAAAACTATTTGATTCCTGAAGCAGTTTATGGGTTTTTCCGTTGCTTCGACCGTGTAGGTCAGTGATAATTCACTGTGAACTGTCACCGCGTCAGATTTGGGTTCGTTTTTCAACGCATTTATGTTTTGCCGGGAGAGAGCATCTGCGACAAAATTTTCCTTACCAGGTTTATAATGAATTTTAGCGTTATGTTCGTCTACGAATGCTTTCCACCGTTTTATCTTTGCATTCGGGTTCTTGTCAGAAAGCGCAAACGTTAGAGGCTGGTGGTCTGTATAGATGTTGATATCCCTAGTTCCGTAGAGATAATTTTGAAGTTTCCCTAAAGCCCATAATATGGCCAGTAATTCTCTTTCATTTGTTGCATAATGCATTTCCCTATCTTTCAGCGCTCTTGAAATCATTGTAATGGGTTAACCATTCTGCGAGAGGACTGCGCCAATGCCGTGAGCGGAGGCGTCTGTCGTTAAGTCAAATGGTTTTTTAAAATCTGGATACATTAAGATGACATCTTCAGATGCCAGGATGTTTCTTAATCTTTCGAAGGCATTGCGTTGCCTTCCCCTTCTGGACCTGCGTTTACTTACTGAGCCATTTTCACCTTTTAGGATCTCAGTTAGAGGCCTTGCTATGGAGGCGAAATCTTTTACAAAACGCCTGTAATAACTTGCTAGCCCTAGAAAGGATCTAAGGCTGAACAAATCCTTAGGTTCAGGATATTCTTGAACGGCTTTGACCTTTGCGGGGTCAGTTTTTGCCCTACCTCTTGTTACTATGCAACCGAGATACTCCACACTTATTTTAAAAAAATGTGTTTTTTCTCGTGACACTTTCATGTTGGCTTCACACAGTTTTTCCAAAACCCAATTTATGTGTTTGACATGCTCCGATTCACTTTCGGAAAAAAATATGACGTCATCGACGTAAACATAGCATGATTTGCCAATTTGTTCGCGTAAGACGTCGTCGATCGCCCTTTAGAAGATGCTTCCAGCATTCTTCAAACCGAATGGCAATCGACAAAATTCATATTTCCTACAATCTGATGGTAGCCTGACTTTAAATCTAAAGTCGTAAAGTACTTGGCTTTTCCTAAATTTGCCAGAATATTAAATTCGTCGTAACCCTTTTTGTCTACGACCCAGGATGGATATTGTAAGGGGACCTTGACGGTCTAATGATTTTATTGCGTAGCAATTCTCTTATTTCCTTTTCGACAAAATCTGCTACTTCCATTGGGTGAGGGTACAACTTCGAATAAATAGGCTCATTATCCTCGGTTCGGATCGTGGCCACAACCGAAGTGTTAAATGGCAACAGCTCGTTAGAGTCTGCAAATGCCTTAATCCTTTTCAGGATCATTTTTTTAAATTCTGCCTTTACTGAACTTGGTACCTGTATGTCGTTGACATTTGTAAAGTTAACGTTGCTGCACTTATGGTATTGCAGATCTTCTGACATGGTACCATAATTTATTTTGCCTCCGTCTAGGTCAATAGTCGCGCCCACCTGCATTAGCAGGTCAAGGCCTATGATTCCGTCGAACAGTGTTAGACTATCCAACACAAAGAATGGGGATGTTACCCCGAAAATATTTATCAGGTATTTCTGTTTGATTTTGTTAGACCCATGGATAGAGTTCACATTAAACGGGGAGTCTACCGGTTTTACGCCTTTAAGCTCCTTTATGGGCCTGAAATAATTTTTTGCCGCCCCCGTGTCAATTAGAAACCTCAGTGTTTTCCCAGCCAACGTCCGCTCAAGGAACGGTAGCCGGGAGTGGCCTCTAAAAAATTAATAGAGTCACTTTCGTAGTCAATTCCATTTTCATTGTCTACCTCTGCTACTGCAGCTGCGGCAGCAACCTCATACGCTTGGGGATCCTGATCAATATCCGAATGATTCAAATTGTTGATCCTTTGACGCCTAAAATCTGTCATACGCTCTGAATTATTCTGTCTCTTATTTCCCTGGACGGGAGCATTGTGAATACCGGCAGCTTGTGCCTGTTGGTATTCAGTTGGTTGCCTAAATTTAAAAGAACTAGGATCGATGTCCATAGATTCGGGGCCTCTACCATGAAAATCCCTATCATTTTGGCGTTGCCTAAATGATGAAGCCTTTCCTGCATTATTTCTGCCCTGACTCTTGAAGTAATGTGGATTTTTTGCGTGATTGGCATCGTCGCCACTATTCTGTGAATAATTATTTTGCCGCCAAGTTTGGGATTTTTGACCCCCTGACTTTTGAGCTCTCTCGCATTTTTAGCGTAAGTTGCCGCGAACATGTACATATCGGGATTCGACTCGGCCTCGCGGGCTAATGCCAAGGCACTTGGTAGATCCTTTGGTCTAGCTGGGAATACAGCCTGGTGTAGGGGTCTTTTTAAACCCGATACGAACGTGTTTAGGGCATCACATCTAAGTTTTTCATTTAGGACAGCTGCAGCAACTGCGTCATATGTCATAAGCGTTTTATTTGTTATGAGGGTCAGTTTCCTTTCTATCTCATCATAGTACTGTGACAAGCTCAAATCGCCCTGACGCAAGGTATCTAACTCTTGTTGGAGAATGCGCACTGGAGTTTTGTCAGCGTAGGTGAAATCTAATCGTTCCGCCATGGCCTTAAAATTTAAAACTGTGTTAAATGAGCCCAGTATATTATTTGCTGAACCCCTAATCTTATTCCGAATAATACCAACTGCCTCATAATGCCTTACGCTGCCTTCATAAGGTTCGAATAATTCGTAGGCGGCCATCGCTGCCTGCCTCCACGAAATATATTCCTCTTGATTACCATCAAACTCTGGCAATGACTTGACGAGGTCTAACGTCTGACTACACGATTTTCCCTGCACTATCGCAATTTTCTGGTAGCTTTCTACTTCAGGGGTCGTGACTCTCAATGCACTCATCTCGTTTCTAACTTCACTAATTTTTTCATCAATAATCTGTTTCCATTGAGCGGCCTGCACTGAGTTATCGTAAAGCTCTTTATCGTGAGGGGGGTGGCTCATTAGACCCTGAACAAACTAACACACACAAATATTCTTTCACTCAAACGCGGCACAATCGTTAACGGCCACCAAAACAATGAAAAAAAAATGAAAAAAGATCACTTCACTCTTTATACAATGCTGCTTTATTAATTTCACAAAGGATGACGATTGGCTGTGCCATTTACTTACATGATTTTCCAATAAATTATTCCGTTGCTCTGGGGTTGGGTTGTTGATCGCTAATTTTCCTTTTCGTGCCCCACGTTGGGCGCCAATTAAAGTTGTACACTGCGAATCGCTATTTGATGTGTATGAGCTGGTCGTCGGACGCGGCAATAATAAAACTAGTTGTACATTTCACAAATATACTTTATTGACCAGGCACGATGTGCTCCGGCTTATGCTCAACTTAAATCTAACCTAGCCCAAAACCTAACTTAACCATTAAGCCCTAAGAACGCGTATTCAGTGGTCGACGCTGCCGGCTTTGACGTCTGCGTTGCAATCGACTTATAAGTCAAACCCTCAGCAGTTGCGCTGTCTAATCGACAAGGCGTTGGCTAACTTTAACTCCTTGGAGCGGAATTCATCGCTCCAACTATCGTTACAGCTTGGAATCACGTTCTAAATCGCATGCCAACAGTGACATTGAATCGTCAACTTACAAGAATTGACTTCAGAAGGGCATTGGAAATTTGTACCAACAAAGAAGCGGGTACGAAGAAAGGCGCCTAGTAAGTCATACGTAGCAATATTCGTTTGCAATAAAGAGGTTGTTTTGGACTTGTCGACAAAAGCATTTCTAAATGCGTTGAAGCGCATAAGTAGTCGTCGTAAAATGCCATGCGGGATATATTGCGACAAATTTTGTTTAGAACCGTCACGCAAAAAGAAATTTACAAATTTTGTGCTTATGATTTCATTAACTTTAATTTTATTCCTACCAGGGCACCCCACTTTGCCGGCGCAAACGTAACCCCGAATATTCTTTCGGTCCAAAAAGGCTTCCCGCCGGATAATGAGGTTCATTAAGTTTTCCCTTCATATATAATTGCTGTTCGAAGCAATAGAGATACACTGTTCGCTTCCACCTTCTCTTTAGACACTGCACATAGACTAATTTGTTATTTTATTGAATTTTAGAATATTTTTTTAAATATAATTTATTTGATAAAGTTATACTTTTTAGTACCAGATCTATTATATTTTGGACATATTTTATTTGTCTCTATAACAGTTCACAACTTAACTGGTAGTTGAGTCGAAATTGTCCAATTCGTGTTGCGGTTTACAACTCAACTCAACTTTAAATCAACTCCTCACCTACTTGTCTTCGTTAAAGTATCCTCCACATTATAGTTCACAATCAGGTGTTGCTTTGTCAGTCTGTCAAAATTCAAGAACAACTTTTGATCAGTAGTATTTGTCTATGAGCGGTTCAAATGCTTATAAGCAAACGTATAAAATGTCCAATAACTATTTTTCTTGAAACTTATTCCAGAAAAATTCACCGCTTGGTGGAATTAATGTAAAATAATCATTGATATTATTGTAGACAAGTGTGCTTGCCCAACTGAAATAAAAGAACAGCAACTACATATAAAATTCAGAAACTAGGAAGGTTAATATACCTATTAGTAATATAATATAATAAAAAAATTTGGCAGAACTTCTAACTAAGAACACTTCCCAGCAAACCGAAATTCCTGGTAGCAAATATCTTCATCACCATATACCACCGCTAAATAAATTAGTGCGACTGGTGCGATGTGGAACGACCCACTGCTACGAAAATTAAAGATGCAGCCTGCAGAGCCACGCTACGATCGGGGACAACGCGAGCTGTATGGGAATGCACCGGGATCTGAGAAAGGTAGTAATACATATTATTCGCAGATAGAAAGAGAGGCCGAAATACGTGAGTACGAAGAGTTTCAAATCCTAGTCAATTGAACACAGTGGTAAAGCTGCAGACCTGCCAGAACGCTGCACTCCGTACAGTGACGGGATGTCGGCGGAAGAGCATCTACACCAAGAGGCAAATGTGCTCCGAGTTAAGGAGCACAATCTCTTGCTCAGCAAGCAGTTCCTTTGTGGGTGTCACCGTTTGGGGTACCGAAATAGGCGTTTGCTTGGCGACGACCCTCCTCCCAGGCGAATCAGAGGGCACTTCCGCGACCCAAGGAACAAGATCGAAGTACACACAAACTAACCGCTGGATCCGACAGCGGCAGGTCCTAAGCAACATCTTTAAAGAGACAGTCACTGCCACCACCGACTTTCGCCTGGTTAATACCGTAATAGGTGCAAAACCACCACCAACTGCAGATGAAGAGTCCCAGCAACATCTCGATCTGATTACTAATGTCCAAAGCACACTGAAACTGTGGGAGGAACAATGGAATAATGGAACCATTCCCATTACAGTCGGTTCTACGTATCGGAATGACCATGTTTCACCCGGCCAAGGACTGTTGTTTCAGCGATTTAACCCTGTTTAAATCGGCATGCCCCATAAGTCGTTTGTCTCATCTGGAGCAGTGTTAGTAGCAGGGTTGCTTCACATCCTTTTGCTCAGGGCTGGCACAGAGCCAAACCCTGGACCAGAAACATATTTTTGCTGTGTCTGCCAGAAAAGGCTCCATCCGAAATCCACTTCGGTAAGGTGTAATTCATAATTATGTTTAGTTGCAGCAGGCAATGCATTTTGTATTCTTCGGGGGATAGGGACAAGCAGAAGGTCACCAGGAGGCTGCGCAAACAGTCAAACACCAGCGCGCCTCTTCCTTTCACTTGTGGCAAGGTGAAGGAGGTCATCGCGAAGGCTAAGCTTATTGATGGTAAAAAATTTAGGCTCCGCGGGAGTTGAGCTTCTTACAGGGATCCCCTATCTGTCCATTGCCACCCTCATCATTCCTGGCATTTGGAAGATTGGAAGGGTCGTCCCACTGCTGAATCCAGGGAAACCAGCTGTCAAGGGAGGCTTCTATCGGCCGATTTCCCTGCTTTCGCCAGTGATATAGATACTTGAGGCTCTACTACTCCCGTACTACACTTACCACCTGGGCCTGGCTAAGCATCAACATGGCTTCCGGAAAGTGCATAGCACAACAACAGCACTCAACGCCATAAACACTCAAGTGAGCCGCGGTCTTAAACAGAACCGCCCCTGCGAGAGAATCGTCTTGGTAGCGTTGGGCCTGTCAAAAGCTTTTGACACAGTAAACCATTCCGTCCTGCTAGCTGACGTAGAAGCATCAACTCTCCCGCAGGTTCTGAAACGGTGGACTGCGAGTTACCTGTGTGGTCGTCAGTCATCGGTATTGTTTAGAGACATCGAAACTAAGGAGATTTAAACAAGGGGTACCGCAGGGTGGCGTCCTGCCTCCACTTTTGTTAAACCTGTGTTCGAAAGTGAACGGGTATCTCTCCAGCCTCGTCCGTTTCTTCACAGGAAGAACCACCTGGACGAAGGAGGTCAGGCAAGATCTTAATATCCATATTGATGGCGCTCTCATTCCGACGGTTACTCACCCAAGGATTTTGGGGGTAACATTTAACAGCCTGATCGCCAACAAAGTACAGATCCGCAACAATATCCTCAAGTCGCTCGCCGGCAGATTTTGGGGCAAAGAAAAAGAAACGTTGTTGGCAACATACAAGGCGATTTGCCGGCCGGTAATAAACTATTCTGCGCCAGCGCCGGGAAAAAGTAGGACACAGTAGATGAAGCTGCAGACCTGCAAGAATGCCGCACTCCTCACGGCAACGGGATGCCTGCTGATGTCGGATGAGGAACATCTTCATCAAGGGGTCTATGTGTTCCGCGTTAAGGAGCAGAATCTCATTCTCTGCAAGCAGTTCCACCAATTTAAGATGAGGAGTCCCTGCTGCCTCGCCTCGCCATATGTGAATCCGCTCTTCACATGGCATGACTAGCCCCTACAACAACAACAACAGGAAACAATTCTCTGCTTTCCTAAATACTGAGAGAGACCCTGGCTCGACCTTGATGAACTTCGGATACCAATAATGCGACTACATAACAACAACGCCTGTAGCTCTTATGGATTACCATCTGAACTAATCAGTCGTGGTGGCGAAGAGGTGACCAGGCGAGTGCGCCAGCTCATTTACAGAATTTCGTCGGACGAATGTATTCCCGCCGATTAGAATTTGAGTGTCTGCCCACTCCAAAAGAAGGGTGATCCTATAATTTTCCCCAATTACCGCGGGCTGAAGCCAGCCGTCAATGAACCGATTGGGCTTTATCAGTCAGAGTGGCTTTAGACGTGATAAATCTACCGGCCAGATATCCACGATACACCAAATATTGGAAACCACTCGGGAGAGGAGGATGGACATACATCATCTATTTGTCGACTTTGAAACAGTTTTCGACATACCGAAAATTTGGTATCCCTTCAACACTAATACGGCTATGTAAAAAGATGCTGCAGGGCTTAACATCATGATGAAAAAGATAATTCGAGATGCATAATCAACCTGGTCGGGTACTATTTTTTATATGCTTGTGCAATTACTTGCGAATGCCGATGGCATCGACACCAATGGCTCAACAACCACGCCTAGTTAGTTCTGCCTTTTCCAAGCTGGATAAAGAAACGAGGCGAATGAATCAGTAATTAAACGAGAGCAAAACGAAGTACATCCTGTCGTCAAAAGTGGTAACTTTGTTTATCTTGGAACCAGCAATAATTTCAGCCTTGAAATTCAACGAAGAATCTCTCCTGCTGACCATCTCCATCTCTCGACAACCAAATCCACTCTATTTAAGACTCTCATCATGCCCAAGTTGTTGTGTGGCCCAAAAGCATGGACACTGTCAATATGATGAGACGGCCCTCGGAATGTTCGAGAGAAAAAGCTTCGAAAGATTTTTGGACTCTTTGCGACAGTGAATACTGCCCGCAGACTATGGAACGATGAGTTGTATGGGCTTCACCGCGACATAGACATAGTTCAGCGAATTAAGATTCAGCGGCTACGTTAGCTAGGTTATGTTATACGTATAAGGGAAAATGCTCCAACCTTCAAATCATTTAATGCGGTACCTGGTGGTGATGACAGGGGAAGAAAAGGACTTGGGGTATCTATATTGTGGCGATTTTTCTTAGCGAATACGACTTAAGCGGTAAATTGTATCATATACGGAAAAAACTGGTTTCAGCCTTCTAATGCTGTCAACAGTATTTGTAGTTGAAATGTCCTACTGAGTACGCGACATAGACGCTATATTCTGCGGCATAGGTTCAGGCGTATTAAGCCTGATAACTGTTAGATTGATAGGTTTTGTCAGGTCATCAGCATAGGGCGGTAAAATTGGTTGTTAATCGAAATACAAAAAAACAATTTAGTTGAACATTGAAAACTCAACTTAGTTTAACAATTAATTTAATAGAGCTATTTTGTTTACACGTATTATTAGTTTCAATTTGTTTTATATTTTAACATGAGAATTTTTACTGTGCTCTCTCTTATTTTAAACTTTATTTATACATTTAATTTTTAATTTATTTTAATTCAGTTCTTTGTATTTAATTTATTTTTATTTTTTTTAATTAATTAGCTTTATTTGTTAATATTTAATTTTCTTTTTTTAACACTTAAGTTTTTGTATGTTATTTTATGTAATCGCTTGGCATTTGTTTTTTATTAAGATGCAGTTGTTTGTATTTCACTTTGATGCTTACTTAATAAATTAATTAAAATTAAGTGTTACCTGATTTGCCTTTACATCAACGTGAAAGATGAAATATTTCGGAAACAATTGTATAAAATGAGTTAACTGCAGCAATGCGACATGTGTTTTAGGTACATCTGAAGTGCTCCATCTGTAAAAATTTCTTAACGTAAATAAATATGGAAACAGTTAAAAAAAATTTTTTTAACCGAGAAAAATAAAAGGTTCACCATGTTACTATCGGCTTCAACTACACACTGACTTGTCTCGAATACCAATATTATTTTTAATGCTATATTTATTTATATTTTCTTGTAATAACAGAAACTTATACTTGTATTTTAAGTTTGCAGTAGCTATAAATGGTAACGTTTGGAGTTGGTTGGTAAAAGCGTCCTACATAACCACCCTGAAATTATTCCATAGCAATTCTATTTAAAATTTAAAGAAGTCCGCTCGAAATCCATCCATAATCCACGAGCGGTCTTAAAGAAAATAAGTATAAAACGTACTCCTCTATTTTCCTACGTCAACTGAGGCAGGATTGCATATTTCTCACGTCGAACTTAAAATATTCCTGAAGTTTTAAGCAAAAAAATCTCAAATCAAATTTTTTATTCTTTGAAAATATTATTTTTTATACATAATATTAATTCTAAGAACAAGAATTATAATAAACAAAAAATTTGATTCCTTATTCCCTGCTTACATTAAGATATTTTCTAAAGTTCCAAAATTTTGTGGAGTTGTCTCAGGTAAACCGTTCGTTGAACTGATTTAATATTAAAATAGAAGCTTTTAAATTTAAAAAAATTAATTAAAACTGCAAAATAAACAGTTTTCTTTGAACCATTTTTTTTAAGTTTGCTCTTATAATCATCTCATGGTGGTAAATGGGTCCGAGAGCCAAATAATGAAGAAAAATAGTGAGTTGACAAGCATGATAGAATACATGAGGTGCTTAACTTGAAATAAAGTCCCAGTTAATATAAAAATAAAATTGTGGGTAGCGATGTCATTATTAACAATCCATATGGGGGAAAATATTAACATCAATGTCCTTGGGCACTTCCAGGCCGAACATCGAACCGGATCGTTATCTTGTCGCAGCCAAGATGTTCATACGCATCTGGGCAACAAAAAACGTGCGTCTAAATACATAAGGAAAGTTGGGCGATGACTGCCATCGCAAAATACAGCTTCTAACTTCGATAATCAACTCTCACACTTGTAAACTTAAAGCCTTTCCCGGCCGTTGAAGAAGTCATTGGCTTTTAGCAACCACGACAGAAACGATGAGGAATTCCTTCTGGGGAGACATTCGCTTTGCTGGTGTATTAAAAAGCGCACGTACAGGCTCAGACGTACGGCAACATGTTATCCATTTTTTAAATCGAAACATATTGTATATGTGCATTAATAGTACGATACTCTGAAGAACATAAAATAATAATAAGCTCTTTAAAATTGGCATTCCTCGAGGGGTGATTCTTGTTGCCACACTCATTTTTCTGCCGTTTGGCTCCTGCTTATGAGAAGGCGTTCATCAAACAACAAACCTTATTGTAAATTTCATGACAAATTCCGGCATCGAGGTATCTGCACCTTGACGCGGTGGTAGGACAATAATGAATCTGAGCCGTTTCGGGAAAGTCGGAAACGAAGGTATCAGACAGATACAAACACTATAAACTAAAGTGCTGGGATACCCGTGCCGAGAGCTGTGTGGCTGTTAGTGTTTAAACAAGCAGTCGCTAATGGTCCTCACCGATATCCGCGCAAGGCCGGCTCTATTTTAAGTGCCTTACTCCAGGCAAACCCCTTCCATGCGAACTCGTAGGACAAAAATTACTACTATAAACAAAAAATGAAATCCAAAACAAAGACGAACTGGAGAGCGTTTTGGTGAAGACGTGCTTCCAGCAAGTAGTCAGGAGAGCGTCAAGTCCAGCCACCCCACAGTCCATGGCCGTTCCAAGCCAACCTTCCAGAAGGCTTTCAGCACGGTATAAGATTGCCAGGAATAAGAGAGAGGGCGGAATTCACGAGCGAGGCATGGAGGCTAAAGTCAATTATGAAAGCAAATTCCCCAAACGGAGTGAGAGCCGTTATACAAGACCTCTAGCATCGGCAAATCACACCTAGAGGGAGGTTGTTCGAGAATCCCCAGGTTGCTCTTGCCGCTTTCAAGAGTAATAATGGAAGGCAAGTTCTGGCAGTCCATTGAGTTGGATGTAAAGCACCTCAAGCCAGCCTTTAACTTAGAGCAAGTCTGCCGTGGCTGCAGAGTAATTAAATGCGCGGAGTGACTCAAGAGCATTTCTTGAGGAATATGTTGCTAGTACTAGCAACGCACGGGTTAAACTTTCGCCAAAGCTCATCCCGGCTTCGGAAATTCACAGGAGGCCCCAGGCACGTTTGGCTGTCGAAGATGATGCTGGCGAGGTCGAAACTAATCCAGTGTTTGAGTCTGTAGAATGCAGGTGCCCCGATGGATGGATGGGTGGTTCTTAGAAACAGCACCGAAACAGCCAACCCATCCTTTTATTAATTAGTAACGAGTATCTGCCGATACTCGAACAGAAGTATTACAAACTAAGGTTTGACATCAGGGAGTCCAAAATTAAGGTGTTTCCAGCTTCACTTACGCCTGACAATAACCTAGAGGAGATTGACGGCACGAACAAGGTCATGGAGGGGCTAAAGCTGGCTGTGCAGGGCAGGCTGCGATCTCGCCACCTATCAACGACCCGAGGGACGTTGATGGTAGCGCCTCACCTCAGGTAACCTTAGAGTCCTCCTAAGGGAGCAGGACGTTGACATCTGCCTTATGCAGGAGCTTTGGATCTTGCACTCAAAGACAATGAGTCGGCAGGTCCGGTAATACAACTGGTTTTACACTCATAGGAAGGTAAACCGAGGGCTTGTATCTTCGTAAGGAATACTATACATGCTTTCTTTTTCCAGCTCAGACGATGTCGCGGTAATCAAGGCCGAAGAGAAGAGTAGTCGAAGCCTGGTGATCGCTTCTATTTATATGGAACATGATCGACCCGCACTACCTGCAGAGATGCCGAGGGGTCCTTTACCTCATTCTAGTCCGATCTTATAGTAAGGCACTGGAGAGTTTCGTGGAAAATCCCCTGCTCCGATCATTGTGTGACCCTTTTTGAAATAGGCTGAGAGAATCGACCATCTCCAAATAATCCAAAGCTGACATCGTGGGGTCTGTTTGATAAAGTAGACAGCAAAAGACTCTATAGACGCAAAACGTCTATTAATCCTTTGAAAAATCTAGAGAACCGTGTGGAGCCTCTGAGAAAAAGTACAAGCATTCACATTGTTAGTTTGTATTTTTTATTACTTGTTAAAAACGAAAAAAGCTTTTACTTCTGTTTCTTTTTGTTCTTTTTGTTCCTTTTGTTCTTTTTATCTGTAATATTCTTATTTCTCCGAATGAAGCAAAATTCGCTAACAATATGAGTACTCGTAGTCTTAATTCATCTAATGGATATCTATTATTTATAAAAGTGCATTGAAATATATTATTCACCTTTTATTTTTGGTACATGAACAAGCCATTTTGAATAACTATTTAAAAAATGTTGTTTTGATAATTTATTTGTAACAGAACTCGGAGTAGATGCCGGCTCCAAATCCAAACTCCATCTTGGAACCGTCGGTGAATATTTTTATGCTACTATCGGCGAGGACTTCACCCTTTCCATGTATTCCTGCTTGAAAAGACATTTTTAATTCTGTGCTCAAACTCCAGTTTGCGAGGGTTGAAATTTGTCCTAGTGTTAACTATGTCTGAAGATAGTTGATTAAGGATACTAAATTTAAGTGCTGTCTGTGAAGATGTGCATAATATATCTAAGCCCATTGGAAGAAGGTTTAAGATAAGGTCCAGAGCCGCTGTGGGACAGGTACGACTGGCTCCTGTGGCCCCAACACACGCAGTGCGTTGAGCCTTCTTGAGACCGGTGAGGACGCAGCTCTTCCGGTGAGCTTCCCATCACACTACAGAGCCATAGCTCAACACCGGTCGCACCACCGCTTGACACAACCAAATTACCATCTTCGGCTTCAGACCCTACTTCTTACCACGCATCGATTTGCAAGCGTATGCAGGCTTTCCGTACTCGCTCTTCAACGCACATTTTCCAATTTGACTTAAAGTCGATAGCCAGCCCAAATACTTGGCACTGGAAGATAAACATAATTGCCGACCATTTAGGCTTGGTGGTCTGAAGGTAGGAGGTTTCTGTTTCCGCGTGAAAAGCAACTGCTCCATCTTATCTAGATTTAACTTTGCCAACGTTTATTCCATAATTTCGCTGACAGCGTAAAGAAAGGAACCCGTATTCAGAATCCCCACATCGACGGCATACGCCACAATCATAACTCAACTTTTGGTAAGTTCGACTTGGATGTTATTTATGGTGATGTGCTACAAAAGATGTGAAAGCACTTCTCCCTGTAGTTTGCCTCTACAAACCTCTTTGTACACTTTGATTTCCTAGCTCTGCTTATATCTCACAAACCAATTCCTGATTGAATCTTACGCCCTTGCCCAAAGAAGACAGATGCTATCGCATCAGCCGTGATGTTGAAGGTGCCCTCGACATCAACAAACGCAGCCAGAGTGCATTTCTTCTGCAAAAGGTATTTTTCCATAGTACGCAGCACTTCATGAAGGTCTTTTCTTTTAGTACCTATGCAGCGCTGTACAGGGTGGATGTTCAGCTAGTCACTTTCTTATATCTAAATCCGAAATTCTCCCAAGAACCTGTAGGATAGTGGATGTAAGACTTATCGGTCTAAAGGAGTTCGCCACTTCGTGTTTCCTTCTATCAGATTTTGGAATGAAAATAATCCTTCGTGGACTCAATCGACTCGAAATGATCCTGCCAGAATTTTTGTTTAGCATTACGGATAGCTCTTTTGTATTCTCCCGGTGAAGACATGAGAGTGGCTCAGGCTCTTGTCACACCACGGAGGGTAGCTCTTCGTGCTCCTCGAAATTTGAGAAACAATGCCATAGGCTACCTGAAAGCTTTCTTCCAGAGACCCCACTCGGTTCTATCGATTTTCCGAAGAATTAATAGGCGTTTTGCTTCTATAGAGTCTTTCGCTGTCCGTTTTGGATTTTTTGATGATGGTTTACCCTCCCTCTCAAAGCCTATCTCGAAAACGATCACACGATGATCCGAAAAGGGGATTTTCTGCGAAATTATCAAGTTCCTTACCACAATATCGCAAGAGTTTGTTGCTACTATGAGATCAAGGACCCGTTGAGAAAATGTCCGCGCATTTGATAACTTTGCAGCCGCGGCAGACGTCCTCTCGGTTGAAAGCTGGTACTGGAGTCTGTTCAACCATGAGGTGCTCTACCACCATCTCAGATAACCATCCTTCAATGGAGCTTCACACTGCCAAACCTTTCCTTCCATTATTACCCTTAGTATCGACAAGAGCAACTTGGAGATGGTCTCGGGCAACCTCGCTGTAGGTGTGGTAGCGACAACCTTCAAAGCTTTCCATTTCGTCAATTATTTCTTGGTCTCGGGCAACCTCGCTGTAGGTGTGGTAGCGACAACCTTCAAAGCTTTCCATTTCGTCAATTATTTCTTTGCAGCTGGGGAAATGTACAAAATTGTTGTTTTTTTTTCAGGGTTGTTCGAACAATTTTAGTTTATTTTTAAATAGGTTCACGAGTCCGTACATATCTGAAATGGTGTGTTCCTTGCCTTTTACAACAAAGAAAAGAAATGTTAATAGAATTTATTAGTATTCATACATGCATAGTTTTTTATACCTTGTAACTTCAAGTTTAAATCATTTAAATGTGCTGTAATGTCTGTTAGAAAAGCAAGATCACACAAAAATCCGGATTCTTGTAATCTGTCCTCCAGTTCAGTTGTATCAGATTTAATTTCATTCTTCAAAAAAAGGGGAATTTCTTTACGCATTGCAAAAAAATGCTCCAGGGATTTTCCAGCGCTTAACCACCTGATTTCACAATATAACAATAAATCTCCATATGCTGCGTCAACTTCTGATAACAAATCACGAAATTTTCGATGAGTCAATGCTTTGTTACCACCTCTTATAAAATTAGTTGTTTGCACCACGACCTTCATTGCATTCATCTGGCGCAAATGTTTTCCACATAAAGCTTCCTGATCGATAATACCATGTATCATCGGACATTCAATACCCCTTTCCTTAAGAATGCCAGAAAATCCTTTGACATTTCCTCCCATAGCTTTAGCACCATCTGTGACAAAGCAGGAACATTTTCCACCGGATTTTTCAACAACTTTATTAGCAGCTTCAAATATATCGATACCCTTTGTTGATCCATACATTGGCACAAGACTTAACGTTTCTTCAGATATAGATAAATCTGGCTTAACTGTGCGTCCAAAAATTATCAACTGGCTAATATCTGTAGTGTATGTACTCTCATCTAAACACAATGAGAAGTATTCACATTTTATGATAGATTCCCATATATTTTTGGACTCATGTATAGACGAAATGGGAGAAGTTTCGTCTATACGTCTGGCCACGGTCTGATGAGAAAGGGGAATGGAGTTAAACTTATCTGCTAGTTTAGGCTGGTTCAACCGATTAGCCATTAACACTGCACACTTTTTTATTAGAACTCCATCAGAAAATGGGTTTTTAGCTTTGGCCAATTCCAACGTAACATCATAGGAAGCAGCTAGAATAAGTTGTTGATCTGTTTGTGTTTTGCAGCAATTTCTTTTTGTGCTCTGCTATCACAGCTGTTCTGGCTTCTCCCAAATATTTAGAGAAATTTTTTTTCGTGCAACTGTGTGCAGTGCCTTTTAATGTTATATTCTTTTGCAACAAATAGCACTTGCATGCAAATCAAGCATTGAATTTTATTATTATTGTTACAAAAGAAGTAATATTCCCACTTTTCATTAAAAACTCTACTCTCGTCAGAAATCTTTCGCTTTTTTTGTAGTCATTAAGCATAAAATCACGTTTAATAAAGTATTTCTCAACTACCGTTATCTCTATTTTTGTTTCTTTCTTTTCATATTCGTCAGATGACAGCTTTGGCTGATATGTAGGGTTGCTTATTAGAGATAAATTTAGTCATGACAACAACCATTTTTATGGCAAAAAGTTTGTCTTTCTATTTGCTTCACTTGCTGTTCAGAAATTTTTAATTCTATTTTTTGTGTGTTATTTTTTCATTAACTTACTGCGGGCCGGAGAAAAGTAAAGTGGGGGCCGCTATTTGGACAGCCCTGATCTAAACCATTCACAATAGTAGGCAATAGTTCGACCAGTTTAATGAGGGTTCGCCGTACTCGCGATTGCATATTCTAGCTAACTGTCATTGTTGATGCTTTTACATTAAAATTTGTTTGATCGAGAGCAGAAAAGTGGCGAATCGAATGTACCTATTATTTTTTTCTAAATTTGTCTTAGAGTTACATTTTTCAATATTTCAAATACTAAAACCCTTTCATAATTGCTGGAAAAATCATATTCAAAAACTTCAGTTTCAGTAACGACTTCTAGTTCTTTGTCGAACATAACTTTGGATGCTGTTAAATACGACTGGTTTGAATAGTTTCATTACTATTACTACTACTACCATTACAACTACTAAATTCCAGTACCCGGAGTACTACAACTTCTACTACTACTACTAAATATTACCAATTGCCAGTACTGCTTTTACCCTCCAAAAATCGCGACTACCCCATTCACGCATGAAAAGAGTACCCCATCAGAGAAAAACAGTACTCCAAATGTATGAAGTAAAAGTGGTCAAATTAACAGTGCGGTGTCCTAGGGCAAGACCATATACTCCATCCCTGCATCACATCAGAGTAAAAAAAAACTACTCAAAGATATTACTCCATGGAGTACCTACGGCAGGATGTACTAATACTTATAATAATTACTGGTACTACAATTACTCCCACAACTTCTACTACTAATACTAACTACCGCTACTACTAATTACAACAACTACTAATTACTTCTACTAACTACCACTACTACTAATTGCTACAACTAGCAATTATATCAGGTTATAGCGATGACACAAAACAACTTTTACCGTTGATAAATGAGCATGCTTGTGCTAAAATCATCGAAAACTCACAGAAAAATAAGCAAAATACAAACCAAAAGCGGTGATGCGATGATAAAACTAGTTTACAATTATTTATTTAGTTTTTATTTTCCTATTAATGATTTAGTCTATGAAATATAATTATCTTATAGACTATAGGAGAACTATAAGTTTATTTCTAAGAGCAATAGACACGTATGAACATAACCTTAGAAAAATAAGGAAATTAAACATAAGAGTTCAAAATATTGACGAATACATACGTGCGACTGGTGCACTACGTGCATATTCGGTTTTCCAAGTATCCTCATAAAAAGGCAAAAGGACGCGTAGGCTTCGCTGTGGAATGTCAAAATTGTTGCGGTCTAATAAAAAAGTGCGATCTAAAGAGCCTCTAACAACATTGACCATAAGAGACAGTAAAAGTATAAATCTCTAGCTTCCAAAGTTTTACGATATATTAGAAGCAATCGAGAGTATAGAAGGCATAGGTTCAGAAAAGTTCAAAGATCGCACTCACTCTATACGATTAACAGAATTGAGGTGAAATGGCCTCCAAACGAATGTACCATATTCCAACTTGGAACGTACGAAAGACGTGTATAGCAGTTTAGATGAGAAAATTTTGCACAGTTCAGTCTAACAAAGCCTAAAGTTAAATAAGATTTCCTTACAACGTGGTTTATATGACTATTGAATGTGAAATTCGATGAAAAAATAATACCGAGATCTTTTGCTTCCTCAACGACTTCTAGCAAAGAGTTGGATATACTGTAACGAGTCAATAAAACATTATAAAGTTTTGCAAATTCAAAGAAAGGCGATTTTTAGCTCACGAGAGATCCAAATTTTCAAGTTGAGATTGACGTTTTTTCATATCGCTCAGATATTTTCTAGAAGAAAGAATATTTTAATCATCTTCATTGAGCAAAAAATTAGCTAAGGAAAACATTAATAAGCAGAATGAAAAGTAAAGGGCCTAAAATACTTCCCTGAGTAGCCCCAGAAGAAGCAATAAAGCATGGAGAAGATATGTCATCAATGGTGACTACACAACGCCTGTGTTAAAACCAAAAACAATATTATTTTATTTTTGTCAAACGTTATAAAGCGTAAACTATATTCAGTATTAATCAAGTGTCAGCACGGCGATGCGTAAAAAAATACCAAAAATCCATTGCGTTTACTGACGGTATATGGCTCAGTTTGGAACAAGCCCTGAAAATAGTTGAGATCCATTTCGCAGACACCTCCAGTATCTTAATTAGTTGTGCAGGTATTATTCCGTCCGGTCCTACAGATTTATTTGGTTTAAAATTTTCGGTAGCATATTTAACCTTTTCTTCCGAATTCGGTACATTAATGGTATTGGAAAAAATAAAAGAAGAGAGGTTTTTGCCATCGGTTGTGTTCCCAGAAAAGTGGGTGTCCATAAGCAGTTCAAGGGTTTCCTTCCCCATTGAGTTCCAGGACCCGTCCTGCTTTCGTAAGAAGCCTAACCGATTTGAGGATCCCGAGAGGATCTTTCGTTGCCTGGCAATCTCGGAAGCATCCTCGATACGGCCAAAAAATTTTTCCACGAGGATCTCTTTGCGCCCCTTCGGAGGATCGGAGATGCTGTTTGTATTCATGCTATTCCAGCTCACTGCTAAGCCTCTTGGCCTTATTGAATTGATTTCTGCAGGATTTGCGCAGTGAATCTAGCTCACGAGACTGCCAGTGGGGTTTGTGTTTGACCCATATTTATGGTTTAGCCCAGGCCTGACTTAGGGCCTCTGAACAGGCCAATGTGAAAACATTAACCAAACCATAGATCATCGGTACAATTGGGTTCTATGAGGGTTACGCAGCCTAACTTGTTCTCAAAAAACTTTCTATACGAATCCCAGTTCAGTACTTTTTAGGATTTTACGCACTTTCGGGCTAGTCAGCAGAAATTGCGTGCAATCTCAATATAGAGATGGTCAGAGAAGGAGTGTTCTTCTAGAACTTTCCAACTCTCAATCAGTTTCTGTAGAGGTTCTGTAGAGGTATATTTAATACTTCCTTACGATTCTTAGTAATGAAAGTGGGCTCCGTACCTTTGTTACATATAAGTAGGTTAGTTATAAGAAAGTAATTGAACAGTGGCTAACCTCGGTCATATATGTTCGTGCTCCCCCACTGAACGGGGCGAGCATTTGCTTCGCTGCCGAACAGAATGTTTCCGTTCTCATACCTGATCGTCCGCATCGTCGAGTGATGAAGGTGACACCAACATGATGGACATGGACATGTAATTAGGTACAAGAAAGAAACAAACTCTGCATTGTTGTTGCGAAGACCGGCTCCGGCCCGAGTGTCTCCATCGAGACCCCTTGTCCTGACGGGCCAGTCGGGCCCTCAACCAGGAGGACCCTCCAATCGCTAGTCGGCAGTGCCGGGTTCATCACTTGAAGCGTTTTTAAGATGCTCCCGGCTGCGGATGGTGTCGCCGGAACTCGCGCCCTCGCTCGGGGTCTGACTGAAATATCACTCCAGTCCACCCCCTCCAGCTTAGACACAGGATAAATAGGACCCACTTTTGCAACGGGGGCCTTATACAGCGCCGCCGATCGCGGATCCTTACACGCGAACAATTTTTTGTGGCCCTTGTACCAACCAGCGTTCTTGCAGGCGGAAGGGGTTCTAGGATTTTCCAGCTGTACTTCAAGGACGACGTGGGCCAAAACTGCCTCGGTCCAGAACCCCTATAAGGATCCCGCCCTTCGCAATCTGGTCAAAATAGGTCTGCCCACACAGGAGTGTGGCCGGATTCTGCTTCTCCTACGATCTTTGGCGCTTAGACGAATGCCCGGTTCCCCTTCAAGCTCTGGGGCAGCATTCCGAACGGGACCCCATCATAATTCCTTAAAGTTTTCGCAGCCCTGCGCCTTTCAGCGAATTTAGACCGCTCCGACTCGACTTTCTGAGAGACGTGGCTCGTAGCATCCATCGCAGCCACGTCCTCGGTATTTTCATTTGCAGCTGGTTGTCGCCTTAATCCCGTTTTTCCCCGGCCGAGAAGCCTCTGCTTTTATGGATTTCGGATTCGCAGCCACGACGGTGTTTGCTGGGTCCTTAGGGCCTTCCACCACGAATGGATTTGCTATTTCCAGCAAAATCCACGCTCCTACTTCCACCCCGGAAGAGCTTCTTCTAGAGCGAAACGGCGCATTAGGTGCTTGCGCACGGGCAATCTTAGCCCGAACTGAGGTAGGCGAAGTATTGTAACACCCTGGATTAGGGAGGGATTGGTTGGAGAGGATATGAGGATTGGAATACATAGGGAGGTAGGATTGAGAATCGTAGGTACGGTAACCTCGACATAGGAAGCCGTGTAAGAGGAACTCCTACACAGATCCCAATGCCAAGTCTCCCTCTTAGCTCGCGGTAACATGAAAGTCCCTAACACCCACTTAAGCCTCATCCCGACGTCAACCAACTACGATGAGGGAATATTAGATAACATGACGTAAAAAGTAATAAAAATTCTGAATTCAAAAATAATCTAGGTTTGAAATATAATATGGCAAAATAAAATTAAGGCGAAAGCTTTACTGGGGAGAGGGTATAGCTTCACTACAGCGCGTTTAAAGACTCCGTGTTGACTTTTTATTACTGCAATGCGATCAAATTCATCCCTGCCAGGGATTGTTTACAAACCTCTACCAAATCCCTCGTTCTTGTCTTGAATTAGAACAAGCGCACTCGCCTGTAAGGTGGAAATTTTAGAAGCCCACTTATGACGCTGCTTATGCAAATAGTCTTTTGACCATCTGCGCAAAAAACTTTGGTGTAGTTGCTGCAAGCGGCGAAAGCGCCACAATCGAATGTAGTGTATGTCGGTCAGATCACGTTCCGGGAACGATCTGACAGGTTCTCCGATGAGGAAGTGACCCGGTGTTGAGGCATCCAAATCTGAGGCATCGGATGAGAGCGGGATCAGGGAGCTTTAGTTCAAAATCACCTCGATTAAAGCGGCGATATTTGTGATGTCCTCAAATGATAAAGTAGCATTTGCAATGACTTTCAATAAGTGATATTTTGCTTGCGTAACCACAGCCATTCCTCTTTGCCTGCGAGTCCGGATTTTTACCACTCTATTTGCGGCGAACGTCGTCCACGTAGAAGGCCCTGCTGTAGAAAATCTTATATCTCCGTAACTACATGGCCAAACTCTACCAAATTTGGTATACATATTGCATTATAAACCAGTAAGCAAAATTTTTAAAATTGTTAAAATCGGACAAAAACCACTCACCTCTCATATAACGGTAATTTTCAAAAACAACAAAAAACGTGATATTTTTTTCCACTGTATATATTATACCTTGATCTAAAGAAAATATGTACATAAGTACAAGGTGGCGCAAAAGTAAACTTCCGATGTTTTTTGGCTGTAATTTAAAAAAAATGAAAAACTTTCTTTTGGATTATTTTTATTTGGTCTTTTAATTTTTTTTAGATCAAGTCGAGAATATGATGTCATGTAAATGGCCGCCGCCACAGTTGATTGCCATTTGAGCCCTTTTTATGGCATTTTCCATCACTTTGGCCAAAACTTCCGGCGAAAGGTCCTCACATTCTTGACGGATATTCTCTTTAAGAGCTGCAAGAGTCTGAGGCTTGTTGACATAAACCCGCGACTTCAAAAAGCCCCACAAAAAGAAGTCTGGAGCGGTCAAATCAGGCGATCTTGCTGGCCAGTGCAAATCGCCAAAACGGGAGATTAGGCGCCCGGGAAATGCATCCTTCAGCATATCGGTTCTTGGGACCACATGTTTTCCAATCCCAATTCATCAAGTTGCGGCAAAAAGAACTCGTTGATCATTGCTCTGTAGCGCTCACCATTCACAGTAACCGTTTGGCCCGCGACGTCTTCGAAGAAAAAAGGTCCGATGACTCCTCCAGCGAAAACAGCACACCATACAGTGACTTTTAGCGGGTGTAATGGCTCTTCGTGGGTTACACGCGGATTTTCAGTGCCCCAGAAGCGTAAATTTTGCTTATTTACGTACCCGCTAAGAAGGAAATGGGCCTCATCACTCATGATTATTTTTGATGAAAAATCATCTTCCTCTTGGTGGTGATTAAGGATGGCTTGAGCGTATGTTAGACGCGATTGGCGGTCAGCAGCTAACAGCTGATGCACCGTCTGGACTTTGTACGGAAACATCTTCAAATCTTGTACCCAAAATTCGCTGTAAAGAACGTCGACTGATACCCATTTGCGTGGCACGTCGTCTGGTCGATGTCGACGGCGCTTCCATGACATCCTCGGCTACAGCAGCAATATTCTCTGCAGGACGGCTACTCCGGGGTCTGCCACGCCTGGCTCTCTTCGAGGCGAGCCGCCAAACGTCGCAGTGTTTCACCAGTAGGCGTTGGACGGCCAGGAAATCTGCGACGAAATTCTCGTTGTGCCAAAGTCACCGACCGATTATTGGTCAAATAAATAGTCAGCAATATTCCGCGTTCTGGAGCAGTGTGGCGTAACATTGTTTATTAACGTGTGCTTCGCATGTGTTTACTACACAAATGTCAAAAGAGAACTGACATTAGGGGCCAATCGCAAAATTTATAGCATTTTCTGATAGGAGGATTACTTTTGCGCCACCTTGTATAAATCATGTGCATGTGTGTACGGGGATGCGTAGAGAAATACTACAAATTAATTTTTTCAAAGAGCTATTGGAATTAAACGTTAGTCTAATATCGTGATTCAGTGACTCATAATATCTACAATTGCAAATCCGGTTACCATGTTTTGGCAGTCAAAGCCGATATTAAATGGGTAAAAATATACAAAGTATGAAATATAATATGGATGTAAAAGATTGTTGGGATTGAACAGCCTTTTACATAGATAGAAAAGCACAGTGTTTACGACGGCAACATAAATATTTTTCTAACCGCCCTAATACACGGGTACATACACATACGCATACATATGCAACTGCGAATTATTCCGTATTTCCCGGCGGATAATTCCTTTTGTTAATTTTTCCATTTACTTGCTTCCCAATAAAACTGCGATTGACGGCAACCGTACATTTTTTCCTAACTTCACTCTGTCTCAGGATCTCAGAAGCGGCGCAGGTCAACTACCACTTCACACCACAAGGTAAACCCATTCTTGTATATCTACATATATACATTTGAATAAATTCTAATTGAATTAAACTAAAACAAATCTTTTTCATTTCATTACAAAAATTCCAACTGGGCGTCTGGACTGCCCTCTTGGGAGACACGACTCACATTTCTACATGGTTCATCTACGCCGAGATTTTGAACACAGCCCACAAAAAAAATCTTTATACAAAGCCGCATAGCCGCAGGAAAATTTTACACAAGTCCACAAAAAATTTTTACACAAAGCCGCATAGCCGCAGGATAATTTTATACAAAGCTACACATATACCAGCGGCACACATATTCAACTGCAAACACAATCAACTGCACACATATACCAACTGCCATCACCACAAGTCCACAAAAAATCTTTATACAAAGCCACATATCCGCAGGAAAATTTCACACAAGTCCACAAAAAATTTTTGTACAAATCCATCATAGCCGCACAAGACACAAAGCCGCACAATCACCCACCCAAACAAGGCAACTGCACACATATACCAGCTGCACACATAATCAACTGCACACATATACCAACTGCCATCACCACAAGTCACTGAGACATTAAGGTACGTGTTATATGTTCCAATTACACTTTATAACACGTTAATCATTTTTTGTGAAACATCGCCTTACAAGGCAAGTGATTTTTTGTGAAAACGAAAGAGTTTTACACTTTAAGAAAAATTGAAACTGTGCTAATTCTGTTTGTCCGCGAGCGACAACAACAACAACTAACTCACGTACACACACGCACACAACAATGAACAGTGGTACTGCATTGGAACAGTTCAATCCATCAAATTTAAATTTAAAGTTTTTTTTTGATTTTCACACTTATTTACTTTAAAGTAAATCTGTATAACTTTCTTTTGTTCAATACTGCTCATTGGCATAGCATAATTGTTAATTTGCAAGTCACTAGTTCACTGATTCAAGAAACATTATTTCTATTGCACACTGTTGCGTTTTCACATATTCACTTTTGAGCCTTTGTTGTTATTATGTATATATACATAACTAACAAGTAAATCAACAATATCACTGGTACATAATTAAGTACCTGCGTTACTTGTTAAAGCACAATTATACATACGTCGACACATTTGAGTGGCAAGTGTTTTTTTTTTTTGCATCAAGTGCCATTTCACATTTGGGTGGCAGTGTTCTTTTTGGCATCACGTTTAAAAAAATAACAAACTTGTCTGAAATTAAAGAAAAATCGTTAAATAAAGAAACAGACATATATAAATTTACTGGTAATTGTCATTTTGCGGAAGTTTTTTTTAGCAATATCAGAGTTAGGTAGACTTTAGTAACTCCCTCTTAGCTTCACTATGGATTCATACATCCGTTTGGCAGAATCTGTTTCAGAGTTCGATGCTGACTTGAACAGCCCTCCTGCCTCAGAACAAAACAAACACTGTCTTGCTATCCAGCAAGACGAATTGAAAGTGTTATGGGAGAAAACGAAAGTAGCGTACGATAAGCTCACGAACTCAGAACAGGGCGATCAAGAAGAAATATAGAGTATGATTTTCGACATATGTTAAATGCATGTCCGTGCGATACATACGTGTTCAAGGGCGACTACCTTTCATGGCCAACATTCCGTGATATGTTTACGGCCATCTACATCCTAAATAAGCGCATCAAACATTAGACACAAGGGGAGGCCAAAGAAATCGTAAGAAAGTGCCCACTAACACTACTCGACAAATTTTGATCAACTTTAGTCTCCAAGAATAAAATAGTCCTTTCCTAAAGTGAAATTTTCTCCTGATTCCGAATATGACTTTCATTTTCTTGTGGCAGATCTAGTTTCCGAGATATCGGCGAAAATATGAAAATTCCCATTTTTGCAGAACACTACTTCATATAGGTACGGCAAAAATTTGTATTTTTCATTTTTTCGTTTTAAACTGTTGAATTATGCATTATACTAATTCCCATAAAAATGTCTTGCCTTCACCTCCCTCAAGTATCTTCAGTAGTTTGGCCACTATGCCAAAAAACGTTCAAAAAATGTTGAAAAAAAAACGAAATTTTTTACACAATTTCAGATTTAACCACTTTAAAATCGGAAAAATTCTATTGACGAAAAAAAGTTAGCCCTCCTATGTTGTAGGTAATTTAACTACGAAAATTTTAAATTTAATTTTACCAGCACAACAATCGGACGTGCCATTGAAACTATAGCCCCGTTAACTTGCAAGCGTCTATCCTACAATTTTAGTATTACTCTGATAAAATTGGCCAGACATTTCATTTGGTCACTCTACCTTAGGGTCTAATAAATTTAAAAAGACATCAAGTATTTAATTGTCACTACTGTTTGTTGTAAATTTTGTTTTGCAAATTGTAGTGCAAATTTATACATACTATATCGGTAGATGTGTTTACGAAATGGCTTGTTGCAAAAGAGATTATAAATGTAAAAATAATCCGGATGATTTTTGCTTTATTTGCGGACATTATATTTTCGGAAACTCAGCTCGGAAAATAACTAATTCTGTCAGAGATGCATACTTTCATTATTTCGGTTTCCGTGTAAAAAATCTCGATAAATCTTGGACACCTAATTTTATTTGCGCCTCCTGTAGATTAACTTTAATGAGATGGGTATCGTTCCAATGATGTGGACTGAACCCTTTAACCACGACCAGTGCTATTTTTGCGTGATAGACCTTAAAGGTAAAACGAGAAAAAAGAGGGAATTAATAAGTTATCCAAATGTGGCATCAGCTAAAAAACCAAAACTACATGACCATACCTTACCCATACCTAGACCGCCTATAAGTTTTGAAGCCTCAAGCGAAAGTGACTCCGAAGCAGATAATTCAGAAAGTGGACAAGAAGGAGAGATCCCACATCGAGTCTCACAAGCCGAACTTAATGACTTGGTCAGAGATTTGAAATTATCGAAATTTGATAGCGAAGTTCTAGGATCTCGTTTGCAGCAATGGGGCAGCCTGGGCCCTTCGACAAGTACTTCCAAATTTCGAAATAGACACAAGACTTTCTCTTCTTTTTTTACTAAAAGTGAAAATATTTGCTACTGCAATGATGTTCAAGGTTTATTTGAAGCACTAAAATTAGAAAATAAAGTGGATGATTGGCGCTTGTTTATAGACAGTTCAAAGCATAGTTTAAAAGCAGCATTACTCCATAAAGGAAATTCGTTACCGTCAATACCAGTGGCACATTCTGAGAATACTAAAGAAACTTATTTAAGCATATCAAATTTACTTGAGCTCATTCAATATAAACAATTTAATTGGAAAATTTGTGCGGACTTAAAGGTAAGCAGTTTCGGTGGTACAGTTTAAAATAAATAGTATATGAAATACATCCTAGGTTGTAGCTATAGTTCTCGGACTTCAAGGAGGTTTCACTAAATATTGCTGTTTTCTCTGTCTTTGGGACAGCCGTGCTAGAGAAACCCATTATATTCAGGAAAACTGGCCACCAAGAGCTGAGTACGAACCAGGTGCCTTCAATATCGCAAACCCGCCTTTAGTAAATCCCGAACGAGTTATTTTGCCAGCACTTCACATCAAATTAGGATTAATGAAAAATTTTGTAAAGGCTTTAAATAAGGACGCGCCATCCTTCCAGTACCTAACGAAATTTTTCCCTAAAATAACTCAAGCCAAATTAAAAGAAGGTATATTTGTTGGTCCGCAAATTAGAAAGTTGCTGAAAGACGAAAATTTTGCGAATCATTTATCATCAGTAGAAGCAGCGGCTTGGGACAGCTTTAAGCAAGTCGTTAGTGGGTTTCTTGGCAACAACAAAGATCCCAACTATAGAGAGATGGTCAAAGCCTTGTTGAAAAACTACAGTGCTATGAAATGCAACATGTCCCTCAAAATGCATTTTTTGCATTCACATTTGGATAATTTTCCCGCAAACCTAAGTGCTGAAAGTGATGAACAGGGTGAAAGGTTTCACCAAGACCTCATGATTTTTGAAAAGCGTTACCAAGGTTTTTGGAATGAAGAAATGATGGGAGATTATTGCTGGACAATAATACGGGAGACAAACCCAGAAAATTATAAACGGGTAGTTAGAAGTACCCACGTCCCTCACTATTGACCACCACGGTAAAATCGCTCAATTTGACTTTTTTAGATGTAGATATGTATGTATTTAATGTTGTTGTCGTTGTTGTTTTTTACTGAATTGCTGATTTATACTCATATTACTCAATTGAATACAGTTTAACGTGCAAACATATGTCTATAATAAAACGTTATAAAAAAATAAAAACCTAGTTTGAATAAAAATTTTCTCTATAAAAAAATTGTAGGATAGACGCTTGCAAGTTAACGGGGCTATAGTTTCAATGGCACGTCCGATTGTTGTGCTGGTATGCTTAAAATTTTCGTAGTTAAATTACCTACAACATAGGAGGGCTAACTTTTTTTCGTCAATAGAATTTTTCCGATTTTAAAGTGGTTAAATCTGAAATTGTGTAAAAAATTTCGTTTTTTTTTCAACATTTTTTGAACGTTTTTTGGCATAGTGGCCAAACTACTGAAGATACTTGAGGGAGGTGAAGGCAAGACATTTTTATGGGAATTAGTATAATGCATAATTCAACAGTTTAAAACGAAAAAATGAAAAATACAAATTTTTGCCGTACCTATATGAAGTAGTGTTCTGCAAAAATGGGAATTTTCATATTTTCGCCGATATCTCGGAAACTAGATCTGCCACAAGAAAATGAAAGTCATATTCGGAATCAGGAGAAAATTTCACTTTAGGAAAGGACTATTTTATTCTTGGAGATTTTTTTTGTCGAGTAGTGTAACCAATGAAGGCTTTACTACTGCGTGGAAAAACTTGTGTGAACGCTATGAAAACAAGCGTATTTTAGTTAACACACAACTAAAACTATTGTTTAACTTAAAGGCAATAGAGTTTGAGTGTGGTAGCTCAATAAAAAGTTTGCAGCGGGAGATAAACAATTGCTTATCAGCCTTGAAGAGTCATCAAATTGACATATCGAACTGGGACGCAATTGTCGTTTATCTCTGCTCGACGAAGCTGCCTGACAGTACACTGGCTCTATGGGAACAAACCATAGACCATAAAAACGACATACCCAAGTGGGACGATATGGACAAGTTCCTGTCCAATCGTTTTCAGACCCTTGAGACATTGTCAGGGTTGAAGGATGGTAGAGCTGTGAGAGTGCCAAAGCCGCCACAAATCACACGTCATCCTTTCGAAACCCCAACAAAAAGAGTTGGCACCTTCCAAGTAAGCGTGACCACTTTTACTTGTAAAATGTGCAATACAAACGAGCACAAATTGCGCAGCTGTTCTCGATTCCTACAGCTAACACCTACAAACAGATTGAACTTTTTAAAGGAAAATAATTGTTGCCTGAATTGCCTTAGTTCCGGACATACTGTGTCAAGATGCACAAGTGCTTACAATTGCAATAGTGTCACTCGCGACATCACACGCTCCTGCATCTAAATGCAATTCAGCCAAAGGCAATGCCGCGTTGGACGTCTTCGAGGCCTGCCGATGATTCTCCATCGACATCTAGGCAGGCGCAAGCACAACGTGATTCCGATAAAGCAACTGAAAATGCAAACAGAAATTTTAAGTCCTGCTTTGCGAATACAAGTACAGGTGTGCTATTAGGAACAGCTCGCGTAAATATACGTCTCAATGGCAAAGATTTTGCTGCACGAGCACTGATTGATTCTGGTTCTGAGTTTTCCTTTATAACAGAGAGGCTCAAACGCAGAATCAATCTATCTGTAAAAAAGATGCATGCCCAAGTTTCGGGCATCACAAACTCGGTAAATGCCCAGGTGAAAGAAGCATGTAGCATACAATTGCGGTCCCCCGTCGACCCATTGTTTAGCTTGACTGCAACTGTCCTGGTTTTACCACAACTAACCGGAAATCTGCCGACAACAAATATAAGCGCGACGACTAGGCAAGAATTTCCGGACCTGGTATTAGCGGATAAAAGGTTTTTTGTAAATGAACAAATAGACCTCATTCTAGGTGAAGACATTTATCCACAAATCATATTAAGTGGGATAAAGAAAAACGTCTTGAGGACACCTTTATTCCAAGAAACCGTATTCGGCTGGATTATAACTGGTAGTACGGATACTACAAATACAAACAGAAATATAGTTTCGTGCTTCAGCGAAGTTGCGCTGGATAAGCAACTTACGGCATTCTGGGAGTTAGAAGATTTACCCAAAGCCAAAAGCCTGAATGAAGATGATAAATATTGCGAAGACCACTATCAGAACTAATGAGGGAAAATACATAGTCTCGTTACCATTCCGACAGGAATTTCCAGTAACCATACAACTAGGCCCTTCTCTTAAAAAAGCCTGCTCTCAATTCTTCCGGAATGAGACACGGATAGCCAAGGATCCCGTCCTACAAAAAGAGTATAATAGGGTGTTAGCAGAGTATGAGACACTAGGACACATGACGAGAATAAATTGTAACATTTCAGCGGACTCATGTGAAAATTACTTCCTGCCTCATCACGCCGTTACAAAGGCAGAGAGTACCTCAACTAAAGTTCGCGTGGTTTTCAATGCCTCAAGTGCAACCGCTAATGGGAAAAGCTTAAATGACGTCCTCCTGTACTGCAATCAGATCTTCCGATACTGATTCTACGCTGGAGATTATACAGATATGTTTTCAACAGTGACATTGAGAAAATGTACCGACAAATCTGGATAAGCGATAACCAGTCAAAATATCAGCGCATCGTCTTTCGGGCAAACCCGAACGAATCAACGAGCCTATATGAACTAAAGACGGTTACGTTTGGAATAAACTGTGCTCCTTACCTGGCGATAAGAACACTGTTGCCGTTGGCCGATGACGTAGAAAGCTCGCATCCAATAGCAGCTAATATTCTGCGAAAATGCATGTACGTAGATGACGTACTTGCAGGAGGACACAGCATCGAATCTACCATAAAGGCAAGGGACGAAATTTCTACGGTACTGCGGTCACCAGGGTTTCCCTTACGAAAATGGACGGCCAACTGCGAGGATGTAATAGCAGACATTCCAAAGAAGGATCTACTAAGCGAAGATTTTTTGGAATTCGAAGACACCAGCACAGTTAAAGCTCTTGGAATAAGATGGAACGCCCATTCGGATTATTTTTACTTCCTAACAAGACCAATGGAGCATAGTGACACAATCACTAAAAGGTCGATATTGTCTTCCATCGCCAAGCTGTTCGATCCGCTAGGATGTCTTGCGCCCATTGTAATAGTAGCCAAAATATTGATGCAAAACATTTGGCTGGAAGGCACAGAATGGGATGAACCTGTGTCTTCAACTACTTTAGAAAAATGGCAAAATTTTACCAAACACTACCGCGAGATAGAGAGGATTAAGATACCGCGTTGGGTATATTTTTCTCCCGCCCATGACGTCGAAGTACATGGCTTCTGCGATGCTTCAGAAAAAGCGTACGATATACTTACGGGTTAAACATGGTAGTGAAGTTCTAGTGAATCTGCTGGTAGCAAAAACAAAAGTTGCTCCAGTTAAAACTGTTTCCCTGCCCCGATTAGAACTCTGCGGCGCGGTATTGCTCGCCGAAAGTATTGAGTCGGTACGTGGCAACCTACCACTAGGACAGGTACAAGTACACTTATGGACAGATTCCACAATTGTGCTTGCATGGATACGTAAACCTCCATGTTCGTGGTCAACGTTCGTAGCACATCGTATAACAAAAATTGTCGACAAAGTCGGAAATACGGACTGGCTTCATGTGGAGTCGGCATCAAATCCAGCAGATATGGCACGCAGAGGAGTTCTCGCCTACGAATTAGTCGATAACACTTTGTGGTGGCATGGCCCTTCTTGGCTGCAAGAAGACAAGAAACAAGCTATAACACCAACATCGAAGAAAAAAGGGCGCACTTATGTGCAACCATAAAAATAAAAAATTTTGATGAAATTCTCGATAGGTTTTCAGATTTTCCGAACAAAAAAGCTTCCTTTCGAGCAGAGTCTTGTTTAATTTCCTCCCATGAAATTAAGGCAACGGCACAACGCTTAATAATCCTTTACCAGAAGCAGTACTATAGTGGTGAATATTCTAACCTAAAGTCAAAGAAACCCATCGATGGAAAAAGAGATTATGAGGACTGGAGGTCGTCTTGGCGCATCGCTAGATTTAGCGTACAACGAGCGTCACCCAATAATCCTTCCTTATAAGTGCCGATTAGCCCGTCTTGTTGTCCAATTTATCCATAAAATCTCCCTGCATGGCGAGAATCAATTAATGCTGCGTCTCATTCGAACGCAATACTGGATTCCCCGAGTCAAAAATATGGTAAAGTCTGTCATCCATAATTGTAAGGTCTGCACAATCCACAGAAAATAAACCCAAACGCAGCTTATGCGAGTGCTCCCTCAAGAACGCACCTCCTATTCGCGTGCATTTACAAACACGGGTGTAGATTTCGCAGGACCTTTCGATATCAAAAACTTCCGCGGCAGAGGTTGTCGCATCTCAAAAGGTTACGTCTGCCTGTTTGTGTGTTTCGCCACTAAGGCTATACACTTGGAAGCCACCAATGACCTTAGCACTGCATCTTTTTTGGCAGCTTTTGCTAGGTTCATAGCCAGGAGAGGATGCCCAAAAAATGTTTACTCCGACAATGGCACCAACTTTGTCGGAGCTTCGTGATCTCTACGATCAGAATTTAAAGCTTTTATAACCGAAGCGCGAAATAGTACAATGAATAAATATAGCCACCAGATAATCACATGGCATTTCTTACCCACTGCAGTGCCTAATATGGGCGGATTGTGGGAAGCAGGGGTAAAAAGTTTAAAACCCATTTTAAAAAGATTGCTTCCGGCTTCAGTTACACATTCGAAGAGTTCACAACTCTTTTATGTCGAATCGAGTCTTTCCTTAACTCCCGTCCGTTAAACCCCTAATAGAATGAACCTTCCGACTTGGAGCCTCTTATCCCCGGCCACTTCGTAGTAGGGGGACACTTATTAGCTCCACCTGAACTAGAAGCCAACGAAAGCCCTGCCTCGATCGTAAACCGATGGCAGAAACTTAAAGCCCTACATCAAACATTTTGTAAATGATGGAAGGCTGAATATCTGCTGAAAATGCAAAAACGCACAAAGTGGAAACATCCACAAACTAACATAAAAACAGGAGATCTTATGGTTATAAAAGAAGACAATCTACCGCCAATATGTGGAGACTGGGAAGAGTCATCAACCTACACCCAGGCTCTGATAACCGGGTCCGCGTCGTCGACATCTATACTACGAAGGGACAAACCAGCAGACCAATAATGAAAGTGGTATTGCTGCCCTCCATCGAAAATACCGCTACTTCCCCTACACCAGGATAAGTACTTAAAAAAAAAAATCATAAACAGTACGTGTGATACAAGAAAATAAAGAAATCTGCGAATTCATTTTTTTAATTTTTTCAAGTACTGGTTATTTGATACCCGATACCCGTGCAAAACTAACCGCCAACTAACCAATAGTTTGAGTAAGTTTTAAAAAGTTGTCATTTGATACCCGAAACTATTTCAAAACTAACCGACAACTAACCACTTACTAAATTTCAGAGAGCAAGAAAAATTTGTTTTCAATGAAAGAAACATGCAAGAAACTAAGAGAACGTAAAACCAATAAGGAGTTGTAAGTTTTTTTTATACTTTAAATATTTCGGTATATTTAAACATTTTGTATATTTAAATATTTTATCAATTTTACTAACTGTTTTCTACTTTTTGTTCAACTCAATACTTTCAATCTTTTTTTATCTAGCTTGCAAACTCTTGCTAGTAAAAATCTATCCGGTAAAAAAACAAAAAAAAAAATATAATAATAATTATTGAAAAGATCTAAGTACTAATATACACTACATACATAAAACTTTTAAATATATATAAGTACTTAGGTATATATTTTAAGTAGTACTTAAGTACCTATATATATTTAAAAGTAAAGAACAAACAATAAAATAATTACTTGTTTATGAACAGCTCCCAATAATCCACCGGTGCACAGTGGTTCAGAATCCCAAAAAGCTGGCCAAAAGTCGAAAAATCAAATTTTCCCGCCCGAGGAAAAGCTTTATATTTTCCCGTGTAGGGGGCTTAGGTACATTATAATTCGATCGGACGAGTCATTATATCAAAAACTGTCTCCGTTTCGAGCTGTCAAAGTTGACGAAATGTCGACCACGTTTTTGGCGCTGCTCTGCTTCGCCTTTTAGCGCTCGGCGAAAATTTGTATTGTTCAGTGAGTTTGTGCCAGAAGCAAATAATACAATATGGAAAATACTCGTAAAGGTATGTAGATTCTGAATTTTTCATTCAATATAAGTTACTTGAGGTTATTTTTACAACGTAGGCGAGGTAATCCAAGGGAAAAAATTTTCTCGCTTTTAACCTCATTCGTAAATTCATAAAGAGAAATAGTTATGAGAACCATCGAGATCCAATACGGGATTTGTTCCATTTATCGCAAAAATGTGTCCAGTTTTCGGGCCCGTTAACGTTTGCTGCTCATATTTGCTCCTTTTTGAGAAAAATCGATTTTTATTAGCGCGCGCGGTGTTGGCGGCATAAGTTCTGAGCGAACCATGATTCCTCAAACGGTAGATCCTTCGAGATTAATTTTTTTCACCGAAGGCTTCTAAATATATCCTTATATAGAAATGTTAGGAATGTATTAAACATAATATATAGGGTGTTCAAATTGAATTTCACTGTCATTTGAAATTTTTCGGCGAACTATAACATATATCATTAAATAATTATATCTATTGTTGAAAATGAAAAATATAACGGGTGAATTAATCATCACTTCACAGTAATGATTAAAAGTAAAAAAATAATAACAAACTCAGTTAGGGATTGGACATAAAAATTTAATTGAAATATTCACTGTTAGCTAATCAGTTTTGAGTGTGGAAATTTCTATGTAAAACAAGTTTCTATGATTTTTATTATTTTCATTGTAGAAGTCAGGACGCAATGTGTAAAATGGACGCGTCATCAAATTTTTGAAATTTTACAAAACATGGACGAAACCACTGGTAAACAACAAATAGTGATTTTGGCAACAAAGTTGCTCGATAAACCAGCAGACTCGTTTTCAATCGATGAACCTTCTGTAAGATCTCTGAAGAAAGTTATTCAGACGATAAAATCGAAATGGCAGAAAGCTTGTCGCATTAAAGAACGATTTTTGGAACAGAACAAGGCTTGGCTTGATGACGTTTCGACTGTAACGGTATGAATTAAATATCATTTAATTCATTACGATTTTCATATTAACTTAATTAACAAATTTTGCACTTAATTAGATCATTTTTCCCGAAAAAAAAATCCAACCGGTCTGAAAGCAAAGATGATTCCGATGATTCGAGAAGCAGTTTAGGACGACCTGAAACTTCATTTGCTGAATCAAGTGACCGTTCTAAGCGAAGGAAAACCGAGGATCTACGCAAAAATTACAGCACGGACGAACTCACGTTTGCTGCAAAGATGAACCTCCGCTCCGAAGGAGCCAAAGAAGTGGCAAAGGTAGTCAATGATGTTGTCAAGTCGCCAGACGTGGCAAAACAGTACATTGATGCACTTGAATCATTCAAAAAACCACGACCCAAGGCCTTATCTCCTGATGCTGCTTTGTCACTCGTTATTGACTCCAAATTGTCGAAGACTCAATATCAAAATATTCGAGTTGCCTCGTTGTCTTGCGATAGTAATGTTTTCCCTAGCTATCACACTGTTTTGTCCGCTAAGAAACTGTGCTATCCTAACGGTGTCTCTGTTTCTGAAACTTCGGCTAAAGTGCCCTTACAATCTCTTCTCAATCATACTGCTTCGAGAATTTTGAAAATGCAGAAGGAAGTGATTGATTGTTTGGATAGAACTGTTTCAAAAAACTTGACATTGTACGTTAAATGGGGTTTTGATGGAAGCTCTAGTCAAAAAGAGTACAAGCAAGGATTTGAAGATGAAAGTAGCTCCGATTCGAACGTTATACTTACTTCTCTTGTTCCCCTTGAACTTTCGGGTTTTGATGAAAAAACAAAATCGAAAATAATTGTTTGGAAGAATCCAAGACCTTCATCCCCAAGATTTTGTCGTCCAATTCATCTTCTATTCCTTGCAGAGAATAAAAAATCAACAATAGAGGAGAAGCGCGTTATTGACGATCAAATAACGTCTTTAGAAAAACTCGAGACCTGTCTTAACGCGATCGACATTCAAGTTAATTTCCATTTATCTTTTACAATGATCGACGGTAAGGTGTGCAATGTTGTCACCGATACAGCGTCTGCAATGCGTTGTTATTTGTGTAGCGCGACATCGAAAGATTTTAACGAGATACATGCGATGAAAGAGCGACCAGTTAACACATCGAATTTGCAATATGGATTATCCACGTTGCATTGTTGGATCCGTATGTTTGAATGTCTGTTGCATTTGGGGTATAAAATGAACAATCAAAAATGGCAGATTCGGGGGGAAAATGAGAAAAAAATTCGCAACGAACGTAAAGCCATCATCCAGCAAGCGTTCAAGAAGGATCTTCACCTGATCGTTGATCGTCCCAAACAGATAATGGGTAATTCCAACGATGGCAATACAGCTCGACGTTTTTTTGAAAATTCTGAAGATTCAGCGCGTATTTTAGGTATCGACCATGAGATTGTGCATAGGTTCCATATAATTTTGCAAGTTTTGGCGAGTGGTTTCAATGTGAAAATTGAAAAGTTCGAAAAATATTGCTTCGAAACCGCGGAATTAATGGTCTCTTTATATCCGTGGTATAAAATGTCGACAACAGTACATAAGGTATTAATTCATGGCTCAACTATTGTTGCATCGACCATTTTGCCAATAGGGCAAATGTCCGAAGAAGCGCAGGAGTCTCGTAACAAGGATGTTAGGAACTTCCGAGAAAATTTTTCACGAAAGTGTTCTAGAACGAAAACAATGGAAGATGTCTTTTACAGGCTCCTCGCTTCTTCAGATCCTTTGATTTCGAGCCTTCGAAAATTACCTCCAAAGAAAGGTAAAAACTTGCTTCCCGAAGCGATCGATATGTTAATGTACGAAAAATCAGACGACGGTACAGATTCTGGAGTTTTTGATGTAAATTGTGATAGAAGCGACAGTCATGATATATCCGGAAGCGACACGATGTCTGAAAGCGATTAATTTTATTTAGCTTACATTTTGTGTGCATTGTAAAACAATAAAATTGACATTTGACTACTCCTCAATAACGAGCAATCTCATTTAATATCTTATCTCAAATTTAGCGACTTAAAAAAAACCTTATACTTTACTTTCGTGCAAATTGAACAAAAAGTTAAAAAAGGTCCGCCATTTTGTACCAGCTACTTCGAATTTTCATTTTTTGACTCTATTTTCGGAATCAGCGACCCGAAAAACCCCTTACACCTGATTTTCGTGCAAATCAACCGAAAAATTTTGAAAAATGTCCGCCATTTTGTGTCGGCCATTTTGAATTTCGAATTTTGGACTTCATTTTCGAAATCAGCTACTCGAAAAACCACTCAAGTCTAATTTTTGTGCAAATCGACCAAAAATTTTCGAAAAATGTCCACCATTTTGTGTCGGCCATTTTGAATTTTGAATTTTCGATTTCATTTTCGAAGTCAGCGACCCCAAAAACCCTATATCAGCACTAAAAAACAATAGAATATTCATTTCTTGACTTTTGGCCAGCTTTTTGGGATCCTGAACCACTGTGCGGTGTTCCGCTCCTCACGTCGTGGAGGTTATCCAAATTGTTCACCTGTTGAGAAAGAAAACAAATTAGTTTAAGTGTACAAAAGTGATTAGGCAAGACAAAAAATCAATCCAAATTGTCACAACCTCCTTTTTGCTTCCGGTCACTATGCGCTATCTTCGAATGGCATTCCCCTTCTCCCTCCGACTGTGCCCTCGCAATCGAATGCAGCACACCACCATGTGCATGTAGATGTATATCGATATACATATGTAGGTATGTACCTATTTATGTACGTAAAAAACTCCGAAATTTATGTACAAAAAACTTTTTTATTATTATTATTATATATCAATACCCCTTACCTGCTCATCGTCGCCGTACACCTCCATGCGTCCACCATTGAAATAATGGCGATGTATGTGTATGGTACGACATGCACTGTTAGCCAGCTGCACATGGACTTCGTCGCCAACCTCCAAATTACGTGTTTCAACCACGTACGGTGAATCATGTTCTTGGCATCGAGTTATGGAATACTCCAAAAAATACTAAAGATTTTTTCAAAAGTGAATTTGAACAATTCTTTAGTGGTAAGATGCTGTGAAATTCACATATATATATTTTAGTAATGCGACTCCATTGGGCAAAGCAAGGGGAGCTTATTTTGACATTATTTTTTCGCCATACCTGCTAGTGCACCAAGCACTACCACAATAAGCGCACACTAAACACTTTTTTTCACAATTGTTTAAATTAGTTTAAAATCTTTTTTCACCACTAATTTAATTTGGAAATAAGCAAAAAATTTCACACCTATTAGCTGCTGAAATTCACGTATAAATAATTTTTGTAACACATTAAGTTACGGGCTGGCCCTGTGGTCAGCAAGTTATGCACAGTGGCATACAAACTGTTTGTGGGTGGGAGGCCAGATTGCTGGATGTCAAACTGGCCTATCTCCCCACCATCAAATAAATAATGCACAAAAAAAAAAAACAAAAAACGGAATGTTGAGCCATTTCATGGTGGGGGCACTTTCCGCGATTACAAAAATACATGAATATGTAGTTCATATCAGATTTTATTTGTTTCAATTTCTTTTAAACATCCTATGCAGTCAGGTGTTAGGTCACTACACTGACCAGTCCATCAGGTGTTTTTACGATATATGCAAATATATAGTAATGCCATATACGTTCTCAACTGTGGAACATAGCCAAGTCCACCACCCTTAAGTTAGGCCCCATTTACCGATGGGCTGCGCAAGTGTGCCGATACGATCACACCCAAATATAATTTTTACAATAGGTGATGAAAGTTTATGGACACTTGGCGCATAAATACACCAAATATGTAATAAATAGATACATACATATAAATTCATAAATACATAAAATTTATAACGAAATATATACATATGTATATGGATAAACATTTTTTTTTGTAATTTCATCATAAAATAAAAATTTTTTTTGTGGTTAAATTTCTTTTCTTTTGTTATTTTTTGACATGCCACCCAATATTCCGCCACATTAATCAATAAAATAAAAATAAATACACAAAACTTTTAGACCATGGGCCGATTCACAGCGACGCGCCACAAAGCGAAGCAGCGTGCCGTCCGTTTCGTCGTGGCATGTCGACTATGCCAAAAAAACCACGGCATAAGACTTTGTCCGGTCTACCGAGCCAAGTCTGCGGAAGAGAGGCTGCGGGTGGTATTAATCCATCACTACTGCGCGAACTGCCTGTCGCCTTTTCACAAGCAGGAGATCTGCAGCAGCGTCGGGCGTTTCCATCGATGCAACGAAAAACACCATACCACACTGCATCTCCAATTCGAAGACGACCGTCGGCCAACGATCCCGACAGCCGAGGATGACGATGATCGATGCAACGTACTATCGATCAATCTGACCGGCCAAATGAAGTCGTGGGCTCAACAGGCGGCGGAAGCTGAAGAAGAAGAAGAAGCTTCGGTGACCCAGGTGGTCCCACTCTCAGCGGGTGGAGGCTCGGAAACCCGTAATTTCCGACCTTCACTACAGCATGAACAGCGAAGGCGCGGCTCGGAAACCAGTCCTTTCCGACTGCCCAGGCAGCGCGGCGTTGGATGGCTCGGGAACGCGTCCTTTCCGACCATCTCATAACGCAGCGAATTGGCGGCGAGTTGACTCGGGAACCCATCCTTCCCGGTCACAACAACGAAGCGCCTTATACCACTATCCACAACAAAGAGAAGAGCCGCTACAAGTAGCGCGACAACAAAAACAACCAACATTCCGGTCGGGCCGTTTGCTCGAAAGCACAACCGCCCCTCTCATGAGGGCATTTGAGGCTATCGCACCGACGGTGATAGTCAAGATAGAGCCTTAGTAGACCCGTGCGCGCCCAGCACCCTGATATCAAGCGAATTGGTGCGAACACTCAGACTTGAGCAAATCCACACGGGTCGTGGGGCGACATGCTCACTGGTATTAAGGGGGAGACATGGCGTCGCGGAAAGGATAACGGTACAAGCCATCGTGGTCGATGGTCGATGGGCGACCTTGGGGTCGAGGTGCGTTCGCGGACTCATGCGGTTGGCCGACCCAGAGTTCTACGTGGCGGCTCCGGTGCGACTGACGTTGGGCGTCGACACATATGCCCAAATCATGCTTAGCGGCACCCCACCTGCATCAATCGGTGGCTTGTTGGCTCAGGCGACCATATTCGGGTTGATGCTCTCTGGAGCCCAACAAAAATGAACAATAAAATTATATACATATATCTACACTATACACAAAAAAAATTAAGTTGCGAAAAAAAGCCCACGTATGTTCTTCCTTAACGTTTCTTTCCTTTACCATCCTTCCAAGTAGGGCACAGGAGACGATGACGGAGAAGCATGGAGCGGCTCATTGGAAACAAACCGAAGAAAAAAAAATATATTTTAATCAAATATGTGATGTGGTGTGAACTGGTAGGTGGATGATGTTGACTCTCAAGATTTTGCTTACCGCAAGGGGACCAGCATGTTAACGACGGCAGCGTAAATATTTTTCTTACCGCCCTAATACACGTGTACATACACACACGCATACATATGCAACTGCGAATTATTCCGTATTTCCCGCCAGATAATTCCTTTTGTTAATTTTTCCATTTACTTGCTTTCCAATAAAATTGCGGTTGACGGCAACCGTACATTTTTTCCTAACTTCACTCTGTCTCAGGATCTCAGAAGCGACGCAGGTCAACTACCACTTCATACCACAAGGTAAAACCATTCTTGTATATCTACATATATACATTTGAAAAAATTCTAATTGAATTAAACTAAAACAAATCGTTTTCATTTCTTTACAAAAATCCCAACTGTGCGTCTGGACTGCTCTCTTGGGAGACACGACTCACATTTGTACACCCAGTGAAACCACAGCTCGCTAATTTACAAGCTAAAATATAGTGAAATACTATTTCAAAAGCTTTACAGAGATCAGTATATACATATACAGTGGACCAGTAGTGCGATTCACTAACTAATTTTAACGATATTTTCATGGTTAACTCATTTAACGAAAATTTTAAGGATGTTGCTATTCAGCAGCCATTTTTTAACGATTTTCGCATTCGCCGAATCAGCTGTTGTCGTTAGCTAGTCGATTACCGAAAACTAATCGACAACAAATTTGATGTTGCTAACTCAATTAAGAAAATAAAAATTCGTGATTTCAACTTAAATAAAAGACAAATTTAAAATTCGGTGATTTGTTTCTTTGTAATTAAAAAGGAACACTAAATAATGTCGTTTTAATATTTGGCATATGATTTATAACGTGGCCGATGACCAAAAAGTATGCGCTCCAACTGTGGATCGACGTTTTCTCCGGGATGGGGGCAATCCCTTTCATTTGTATGCAACAGAATTTCAGGAGATCGGTTATCTCCAGACTTGGCTGAATACCTAATTTTTCAGCTTGACAACCAAACAAGAGTCTCCAGAACAACAGAAAAATTGACTGAAAAACTGGTAGCTCCTGTAATCATTAAGCCTGTATGTAATTTTAAATAATACTTTTATATTGGTAGGTTCTAGCGACTTTAAGGTTCTTCGCAACTGGTTGCTATCAACGACCTTAGGTGAGCAATTGCGAACATCCATGAGCCAGTCATCCGTAAGCCGGTGTGCATCGAGTAACGAATGCAACCAATAATTCATTGTTTCACCAGAAAGTGAGGCTTCATATGCCCCAACTGGAACGCCAAGCTTCTAAAGAAATGTTTGCTTCAGCGTTGTCACCTTATGTGAGAGGCGCTATTGGGGCCGTCGATTGCACGCATATATCTATTTTGTCTCCAAATAATCATGAAGAGGCTTATGCCAACATATCTACCAATGGTAAAAGCAAACTTTTATCAAGGATCCAAGAAAAAAATAGAAATATAGTTAAGTTTTAATATAGAGATAAATGATTATAATGAAAAAAAAAAAAAAATACGTATATGTATGTAAATCCAGTGCTGTTGTGCTGGAGCACAACGCGAATTTTGAAATCGAAAACCATGACATATTTCCGGATATTCCTTGGAGTCGAGTTGATGACTATTCTACCAAATTACTCAGAGGAGAGGCCGAAATTCAGCTACAATGGAACATTGCACTATATAAAAAGAATCATAAATGTTTGTAGTTTGAAATAAACTAGTATATTATTTCACTTTAATAAGATGTAATAGAAACGCTCAAATTTATATTTTGCAGCACGCATTCCTTTGTTTTTTCTATATTCCTCTCTGTGCTTTTCGCTTATTTTGACATTTAGTTTTACAGAGATGCCACTCTTTATCATTTTGAATAAATACAACGAGACAGCTCTTAAGTGTCGTTAAGAATAAGTTAGTAAATCGCATAATCGTTAGTGCAAACGCCAAGTATTGTCGTCAAAAATTCCGATTGACGGATGGTTCAAAGGTAGTGAATCGCACTTCTGAAATCCTCTTGTAAAGCACGCAATGTAGTATTCAACTGCTAGGTTTGAAACTGTTGAACCACTCGAAACAAATCCATGTTGATTTGGTGAGATTAAGCTTTTAGTCGCCAAAATTATCTTTTCTACAAGAATCAAAAACTTTTGAAATGGTTGAAAGTTTAGCAATTGGTCTATTGTTACCAACATTATTTTTATTGCCACCCGTCAACAAAGTAGCAGGAATATTTTTAATTACAATTGCAGGAAACCTATCTATATCAGTTTTTAAAGACTGTTTAAGTTTAACGGTCCCATATGCGACATCATTACAAGACAAAATCAAAGAGCAATTTTTTTTACTACTTAATTAATTGACTGAATCTTCTCTCTAAGAGACTAAAATAACACCGCGTTATACACATTCTGTCCTATGAATCAAATATACTTTATCGGAAAGGGGAGAAAAAATAAAAATACACTTGAATCGGCGATTTTCATATACACGTATATATATATATAAAGTATAAAGCTCGTAGTGTCCGTCTGTCCGCCTGTGGGAAGGACTTGGATCGATTTTTAACCCTTTTTTCGTGATCCAATCGGGCTGAATTTTCGCAGGCAGACTCGTGGAAATATCTGTATCAAATTAAGAATTGTTACATTAAAAATTTCAATGCTTTTAAAGAAACTTAGGCTTTTTATTTTTGCGTTTGTAAGCATTTGTGTCAGTATCGCGACAAATAGACCAACAGTATTCGCCAAGCATATGCGTAATGTCTTGTCCTTTAAAGCGCTTTTCAATAGCCGCAGTGTCCTGATGGAACCTTTCGCCATGCTCATCGCTACAAGCTCCTAAATCATCAGCGAAGAAATCTAAATGATTGAGAAGGAAGTGAATCTTTAGCGACATTTATATGCCCATTTCGCCATATGCCGAAATCATTGCTGCAACAATATTTTTATAATTGGCAGCTCGTTTGTTGCCATGAAATTGCTCAATAACGGCAACTGTGCCTTTCCATGCGCGTTGTTCGATAGCATTCAATTTTGATGAAAATTCATAACTTGCAACTATTTTTTTTATCTGCGGACCATTGAAAACACCTTAAATCATACACGTCATTAAAAAAAATAAAGTTACTGAATGCCTTAAAAAAATACCTGCATAAATCTTTGCGCCGCTCAATTTCGGAAAAATTTTGCGCAAACTTGCAATCGCCTCGCCCTCACGATCCAGTTTTTTAACAAAATTTGATACGAGACCGAGCTTAATGTGTAGTGGTGGCAAAATGATTTGAGATGGCTGCACCAATGGTAGATTTTCTATACTTTCTACGCCTACTTTGTAGCATGTTCGCGGCTTCCACTTAAATTCAGTGTAATGCTGATCTCTTTTGCGACCTACCCATGTACACAAAAAGCACTGGTGGGTTGGAAATCCACGCTTAACACCCATGAGTAACCCGACCACTTTCAGATCGCAGCATATTTTCCAATTATGCTCTTGGTACTTTATCAGCTGTAATATTAATTCCATGCCTTCGTATGTTTCTTTGAGGTTTGTGGCATATGCGATCGGGACAGCTGGATGTTTGTTACCGATATGAAGCAGCACGACTTTAAGGCTGTTGACCGATGCATCGATGAAAAGTCGCCACTCCTCTGAAATATGAGGGCAACCAATTTTTGCAAACATCGAATCAATATCATAACAATAAGCCAGGTTTTTTGTCCCGATCATCGTGCAATTTAAAAAATTCGTCATATGGAATAGTGATACGTTGATCACGAGCGGCTGTTATTTTAAAATCAGCCCCCACTATATTCCACTGCTTAAAGCGTGATGCAAAGAGTTCCGCTGTTCTCTTTGACAAATTTCCGTCTCGTACAAGGTCATTGAAGTCGGCTTGTGTTACTAAATGCGGCACTGCAGTCCCAAGTTCACTCGGTGTTGGTACAAATTCCGATACTTCGATACTTCGATGCAAGAAATGTTGATAGCATTGTTGGTACTACTTTTGGTTCTCCATCGCTTAATTCGAGAACATCATTAAAAATCTCCATTGAAGCCGATATACGTTCTTCTGGTGAGTACAGAACCGCTGGAATAACCGATTCTACATTAGCGTAGCGAATTTTATTGCGGCGAAAGTATTGGCACCCTTTAGTTTGAGTAAAGGTTACGCAAAAGTAGCACAATTCATTGCAGTGCTCCGTACGTGGTATTAACAATTTGGTACAGCGTACTTTATTGCTGACCTTCCATCAGTAAACTTGCATAAATTTCTATAGCAATAGTCGCACACGACTTCCGGAGAATACCACAAGTAAGGAACTTAAGCAGTCTTGAATATTTTCTGAAACGAATTTGCCACTGTTTTCGTAATATTTTTAAAATTTTTACTAGGTGCGAATAAACCACAAACGTAACAAAAGTTATTTCGAGTCGGGCACTGCATTTTTTCTCAGATGAAATATGTAGAACAGAACTTAAAACAATTGTGCAATTCAATGTTTCATCTGTCATACCAGTTGTAAGTATTGTAAAAGTCATAAACAGTTTAGTGTTAGAAAGTTACTATTGATAAACTACAAATATATGGAGTAGGATGGGTCGAAAAACAATTTTTTTTTCGGAACGCTTTAGTAGTATAAAAATTTGGAGTCCCTTCAAGTTATGCCGAAAAAAGTGGAAAAAAAATTTTTCAATTCAAATGCAGGAAAATCTGAGGATTGATAAAAATCTATTTTTTTTTTAAATTTGACGTGATACAGACATTTCCACGAGTCTGCCTGTAAAAATTCAGCTCGATTGCATCACGGAAAAGGCCTCAAAATCGATCCAAAGTCTTTCACACAGGCGGACAGACGGACACTACGAGCTTTATACTTTATACATAAAAAAAAAAATCTGACGTGTACATGAAAATCGCCGATTCAAGTGTATTTTTATTTTTTCTCCCCTTTCCGATAAAGTATATTTGGTTCATAGGACAGAACTAAAGCTCGTTTTTGTAACGCAGTGTAAGTTTTAAAATCTTAATTTAATTCTTAAAACCTATTGCTCTGTGTCGTGCTTCTGTTGCTTGATTGCTAAGTGATTGTGTTAGTTGATTTGAGTGCACGTTTAGCTTTTCCAAATACTTTTTCTTGATTTTCGTTATTCCAATTTGTACGGATGGGATGTTGAGGTCTTCATGGATGTACTTATTCTGAATGAACCAAGGAGCTCCAGTTTGTGTCCTAAGGATTTTTGATTGAGCTCTTTGTATGATGTCCACATTACTGGAGCATACATTACCCCACTACTGTGACCCGTACGTCCAGCACGGCTTTACAATACCAGTGTACAGAAGTACTCGGTACTCCAGTTTTATTGGGGAATGCGTATTGATGAGCCAATTAAGGCTGTTAGCTTTCATCAATGTGCACACCAAGATACACCACTTCATTGGTCTGCGGGATCGTAATGCTATTTAGGGACAATGGCGGACGGGAATTCCTATTTAGTGTGAGGTGTCGTGTTTACTCTTTGGTCATTAACCTTTATGCGCTAGTTGCCCAGTCACTCCTCCACGTGCAGTAAATAATGAGCTGGGAAGTTCTTTGATCATCTGTAGGGTTATTAGATCATGTTCCGGCGATATCTTTAAATTCAGTTGCTCTTTGATGACTTTCATAATCTCAAGTGGATGCACTTTTATTGGTTCAGTTTGTGAGGCCGCAGGGATTAAAGTCAAAACATATCCGTGCGATGGCATGTTTTGCTGAAATACGGTTTTCAGATGATGCACCAAATCTTGATCTCTTAAAGGTGTGTCGACTTTCGTTGGTAGATGTTGGTAAATGTACACAAGTTTTCCATAGAGAACACTTTGTGCTGGTCGGTGAAAAGCTTTCAAAATATTTAGCGTCCTGCGTATTCTCATTGCAATTAAATAACAACCTCTGTACGGCTCCTAATTGGACATATTTTTTTGCCCCACGCATACATTTGCTAAACGACACACGCAAACCAGAATGTTCCTTCGGCGGATCTACTGCCTCTAATGTAATCCACATTCTTGACACCTCACAATGGGGCAGAATGCGTTTTTTGCCAGTGCCTCGAAATTCGGTACAGATACTAAACAACGCATATACTTAAATATGAAAAATAAAAAATAAACCCGATGACACACCCCCTACCCCCAAAAGAGGCAACTCCCTTATGAAATCAAAGCTTATTTTAAAAAAATACATTACAAATTGATTGATTTTGTCTTAACTTCATTCCAAATCTTCATTTACATCTAAATCAATTGAATGATCATTAAATATATCCAAATCTGCCATTTCGTCATCATCAGAGTGGCTCCATCTTCATCAACTGGTGTTTCTGGTGTAATTTCAATTTTCGGAGCTTCCAAAACCGCCACCACTTCTTGCGGGAGAATTTTTTTTATTTGTTCGTTTTCTCTTTTGTTGATGTGCAAACTTGATATAAGAGGATCTGAGGAATCCATAGCTCAATGAAAAACGTTGGACAAATTATATGCTCTGCTACTTTTTCTGGCATGTGCATTTCTATCCTTCTTATAGAACTTATTCCGAGCCTCGGCCGCATTTTCTCCAAGACAACCAACAGGAACTACTGAAGCTCTTATTATCTTGGAACCATGGACTAATATTTTGTGGACGGTTGCTGACATAGGAAACCAAGAGTACCTACTTTTCCATATATAGTAAAGCAGTTTTACTGCAAAAAATTTCGAATTTTTCAGCATAGATCTGGTATTCACCGTATTTCCATCATTTGTGCTTCCACAGCCATTCTGTTTTGGTTTATCAACATGTAGCCCCATTTCTTCCCACAATTATTTTGAATTTTCTGTTTTCTAATTCTCATACTTAGTTTATCTATTGCATCCCTAACCTGCCACTTTTTTATGTCAATTCTATATGAGATTTTTAATACAATCAACATAATAGAAATCTAATCCACGCATGCAAAGGACTTACACCATATTGAAGTGCTCCAGGTTTTTTCTTGAAAACGCTGGATTTCAAATCCTTCGTTGCTAAAAAGAATTTTTTGGTTTTGTACCACATACTGGGCAACACTGATTGGAATTTGTACCAGTTAATACATTTAACATCTTACCATCTATTAACGTCATATGCAGATCATAGCTTACAGTGATGTGTCCACCATTAAGGTTGTATTCGAGAGGTGTCAAACTCTTAATTTGTGAATCCAAATTTGCTTTTTCAGCTAATATTTGATTTTTAGTTTCTTTGATGAATTCGATTTTAATTGGCCTGGAAAATCTTACGGATTGTGTAGTTCGATTACACCAAATTAGTCTGTCTGAAGAATCAATTAATTTTAGTGGTATTAAAGTTGTTACAAATAAAGATTCATCCAACGATTCTGGTGTATCTCTTTCAAATTTCTGTTTGTACATGCTCCGTCCTGTTGTTCCATCGAAAACATAGCTAGCAATTAATTTCATTTCATCGCTATTTGCATGCTGATTTATAACATCTTCCTGCATGAGAATAATACGCCCAGCCGTGTGGTCAAGTATGTTTTGCAAGCTAACTTCCGCAATATTTTTCGAAACAGTTACGCCAATTGGTCTGCATTTTAATTTCGCCTCATACACTATTTGATAGCTTGGATATATGTTGCAATGTCGATTTTTATTTAACGATCTAATGTTAATGTACTGCTGTTTACTAAACGAATAAGAAAGTTAACGCTTCATCAGTAGTGAGTTGAAGTGGTTCATTGAAGCGAAGTTTTTTCTTAAATTCACTTGTTCTTGAAGATGATGATGAGAATTCCTTTAAAACATACGCCATTTCGCCTTTATTTGATTTTTTTTGCTGAAACTGCAGCAACATGAACAAGAAGTTGGGTGATGTGTTCCCGCTCTGTTGATAGTTCAAAGGCCAATTTACGTTTCAAACGTTGACCTGCTTCATCATAATTTAAATGTGGACGTCCTAGCTTGCTGGCAGAAGCACTCTTCCAATCTTTGTTTTCAACTACCAATGTCATTTTCGACGCAAGCCATTCAGAATGTTTTTCTTTGAATCTGCTCAACAGTCTGTTACAATTTGGTAAATGTTTTCTAATAAAGCTACACAAATTTACAACTATCTTTTTTATTTCTTTGTTTTTGTCTTTTTTTAACGTGCGTCTATTAATTTTTTTATAAATGCAGTTCAAAATACTGTCAATCACAATACATTTGGAACAGGTTTTGAGCAGATGGCAGCGGAAGCCAAGAAGTTCTACTTTACGGAACACAAATATTTGTTAATTTCTATGGAAGTATGAATATGGAAGTCTAAATACACAATAGACAAATATACACACATTTTCTTTTACAATATGCATTTACATACCTTGTTGATTGATTTCCATGATTTAAAAATAAAGTCTTTAGTTCACTTAAAATTTCAAAGCCGATTTACTTACAAGCTTTTAATATCATGTATCAAATCATAAACAAGCAGTTACAATCAGCTGACTTTGAAAGCGCGCCAAAAATGTAGGGATGCCAACAGGCTGTTTCATTGTTACTTTTATATGCATATATATGGATAATCCACTAATAGCAAAATAACTTATTTTACAGGAATAGATATATAAAAATTTTGACTTTATGCCAAAAAAATCGCGTTCTGTCCCATTGTGCATTGTGACTCAAACTCACCGATGGCAGTAACATTAATCTAATTGCTATATATGTTTCACTATGTAAACTAAAAATATGATTCAGCACATTTGTATACATAAAACATTCTTTTTTTAATGACCTATACAATACCAACCATATGATACCCAGTTCCTTAGTACATACAAAATATTCTTTCCCCTTTTATATATGTACATAAGTATATCAATCCCAGATTTATTGTTCTAGATATTAATTTCTCAATAAACCCGAAGGCCCTGGTAGCCAGTGCTTTATGACATAATCAAACGATTATTTATCACTATTTCTCTTTTAAAAAATTAAATAAAGTAAAATAGTAATGTGACTAAACAAAGATTAAAGTCATCGAGGATCAACATCAACCAGTTCAATTTTTAGCCGGTGTAACGTCGACCTAGTCTTTTCTTTTCTTATTATATATATTTATGAACTTAATAAAGTTTATAAGTAAATCACGATTTGCGAGGTGTTTCATTTAAATAAAAAATAAAATAAAATATAGCGGTAACAGTAACGGATTGATGCCCCGCTATATAATTGGCGCAGTTGGTAAACGAAACGCAAAATAAGACACGAGTATTGACTATATATTTGTTAGAGGAATTATATCTCTTGGAACTACCGAGTTCCTATAAAAAATATCCGAGAATTTATTATTAATATAATCGGTAAAAAAAGGTATAACAGTGAAACAATTAAAATAAATTGTGCATATTGTAACCATTAAAAGGCGTAAAGATGACTACTACACAACAGGAGCAACGAGGAGGAATGATGGAGATTAATTTTGATCAGCTAAGGTTTATAAATAGGATGGGTGATTATGGTGGAAAATGTACGGCAGAATTAGTGCACTTGATTAATAAAGTGGAACTCTTGATAAACAGCATAATTATTCAGTGCAGTCAAAAAAGTTTATTACGACTTTAGATACAACTTATAAATACAGTGCTGATACGATGATGATGTTGAGGACTAATTAAACGAGTTTTAATAGAGAATTTCGGTGATATTCTAACAAGGTTAAATAATTAATATCATTTATCAGAGGATAAACTGTTACATAAGACAGCAGACTGTAACGAGGAAGCTATATCGTAAGACGCGAATCAGTGTCAGAATCGAAATCAAAGTGAGAATCACTATAAAAATCAATTTCAATACGAAAATCAGAATAAACATCAATTTCAACGCGGAAATCAGTATCAGAATCATAATATTTTTAAAAGACAGTATATTAAAATAAAGGAGTAGTAGTGGGCCAATATGTTGCAAGTAAAGAAGGAAAATTATCCGAAAAGTAAATAAAAATAAATGATATAATTAACAAAAAAATCTATATCATTTCCAAAGAGTGTGGTGTGCTTTGTACTATACTATTGTTATACCAAATCTACTTTTAAAGAAACCTATTAAAGATTTTTCAACGCTTTGTTTTAAATATTATCAATTTAGACTTCTATTTATTTACAGTTATATTAAAGGGCTCTTGTATCCGTAGATGCCCACTGTAGCTCCCGTAAAGCATGGTATCAGCCTAGCAAATGGGGAAAGTTTTCAGTTTTTCAAATGAGATTTATGAATTCCTTTATTATCTACGGATTGTTACGTTATTATCTTTGCCTACGGTCTCTTTCTTAAAAATAGGTTTATTCTTCGTTTTATCTATTTATCCTTCTTAAAAACTGTTTCACCTGGTTCATACCTTTTTATTTTAGTCCTTTTTTTATTGTGCCAATTCAGCATCTTTCTTTGGTTCCTGACAAGTTCATGTCTTATATCGTAACTAACAATGTCCTTAAAATCCTTTAAGTCTTGAGAGTTTATTTTGTTCGTTCTGCAAAAAAAAAATGTCGGCTGGTTTTCTGTTCGTCGCTGAGTGAATTGTGCTATTATATCTATCGACAGCGATGTTAATGACTTCCTTAATAGAATAGTCAAGATGCTCGGCTTGGAGACATCTGACCATTTCGATTATAGTAGAGTGAACGCGTTCTACGGCGCCATTCACTTCACTTTTCTGAGGAGGGGTCAGATATATTTCAATTCCCAATGCCTCTAGGTATTGGACTGATGAAACTGCCTTCATTGTCCATTACTAAGGTTTTTGGCACAGAGAAGAAATGAAGCAGTTTTATTAGTTTGTCTCAGATATGTAAAACAGATTTGTTTTTTATCCGAAAGAATTTCACAAATTTTGAGAATTTATCTATGCAGGTTTTTCACCTGCGACTTCGATAATATCTAGTAGGGAAAGATGGAATGGGTGTGGCTTGGATTTCGGGATTGGAAGGTCGGCGGTCATATTTATTGCAATGACAAATTTCGCAAGTTCTTGTGCAACTTTTGATTAATTTGGTAATTTGAGGAAAATGATATTTCACCAAAATTTGTTCCTTGTTTTCTCTTCCGTTCCGATGGGCCCTTTTGTGTTCCTTTTTAATAATCTGAAACTTATCTTCATCGCTAGAAACGTCGCTTACTCCCCCTTCGGTAATTCTAATTCTTAGTTTTGAGAAATATTCTTTAAAGACTTCTTGTAATAAAGCGATGTATTTTTGTGGGATTTTGACTCCATTCACTATATTTGGGTTAAACATCTTAAAATGCTTATTATGGTTACTTTACCAAGTTTTGGTTTTGCTATATAGTGTCTATGATAATTCGGATGTGCTTCTTCATGTCGTTCTAACTCCTGTCCTTCAGAAATAATTATTTGTGACTTAAATACGTTTAGTGGAGTTTCGCAATGAGGAATTAAATCAGTGTCGTCTTCTTCTGCGCTGTGCTGGGAATTATCATCCGAGGATGATAGAACGTTAATTTCGGTTGGTAGCCGCGATAGGGCATCGGCAACCGTGTTGGTTTTGCCAGATTTGTATATAAGTTTATAGTTGTATTCCTTTATTCTTGCCTTCCAACGTTTGAGTTTGGCATTGTTATTGCTGTTACTCAGGGCGAATGTAAGAGGTTGATGGTCGGTTAATATTTTTATTTCTTTTGCTCCGTATAGATAAGTCCTAAGTTTGTCAAGTGCCCATATAATAGCGAGCATCTCCCTTTCAATAGTAGAATAATTCTCCTCCGTTTTGTTAAGGGACCTGAAGATGTAAGTGATTGGTTTATCTTTGCCAATTTCTCCCTGCGAAAGGACAGCTCCAATCGCTACATTCGATGCGTCTGTTGTTAAAATGAAGGGTTTTGTGAAATCCGGAAATGTAAGATTTTCCGAAGACATAAGTAATTCTTTTAAGTCATTGTAGGATTTTAAGCTTTCTTCATTTAGTGAAATGCTCACCCTTTTCGATTGGTTTGCTTTTGTTTGAGCATAAAGACCTCTCGTTTGATTTGTGAGGGGTTTAGCAATTTTTGCAAAATCCTTAATAAATCTTCTGTAATAAGAAGTCAATCCTAGGAAGCTTTTTAATTCCTTCAAGTTTTTAGGTGGCAGTATTCTCTTTATAGAGGAAATTTTTTCAGGGTCGGGCAGGGTTCCATCCTGTGTAACCACATGCCCCAAAAATTTCACATACGTTTTAAGGAATTCTGGTTTTTCATAGTTGACTTTTAATCCCGATTTTTGGAGTAATGAAAGCACATCCTCTAAATCTTTTAAATGGTCTTCCCTATATTTGGTCACAATGATAATATCATCGATATAGACATAGCAGCTTTTACCGATTAAGGGTTTTAAAACATTTTTAATCATCCGTTGGAAAATTAATGGTGCATTTTTTAGCCCAAAGGGCAGCCTGGTAAATTCGTGTTTACCATTAGCCGTTGAAAAGGCTGTTTTCTTTATATCCTTTTCTTTTATTTTGATCTGGTGAAATCCAGATGTTAAATCGAGTGTGGTGAAGTATTTAGATTTGCCTAAGCTTGCTAATATGTTGTTTATATCCGGAATAGGATATGCGTCGGGAATAGTTACCGCATTTAAGCGTTTGAAATCTAAAACTACCCTATACCTCTTTTCTCCAGATGGGCCTGGCTTTTTTGGCACTACCCACAAGGGATAATTATTAGGGCTTTTCGATGGACTAATAATACCATCACTTAGCAGCTCTTCTATTTATTTTTCCACCTTTTCTCTAAGGTTCGCTGGATAAGGGTATGATTTTGTGTAAACGGGCTCCTCCGTTGTTGTTTTAATTTCCGCGCGGACACTCGTATCGACAGTGCCGCTGTCCGAAACAGGACCGAACATTTCTTCGTATTTCCTCACAATATCTTCTATATCCTTACCACTAGTAATTTGGGGTTTATTTATTTGCCTAACCATTTTTTCTTGTAATTTAAGTTCCACATCATCTAATCGGAGTATATTGTTTTCCCTGTCGAGTATAGCTCCTAACTCTTTGAGCGTATAATACCGTCAAAAGTCCTTAAGTTGGGCAGTATGAAAAAGTCAAGTTTAGTCGTAATGCTTACGTTGTTGAAAAATTGGCCGCTTATTTTATGAGTTATTACCACCTGTCCGGCAGCTGACTGCGCATTAAAGGGTTTATCTAATTTACTTGAACCTCCTGCAATTCTTCCACAAACGAAATTTTTGTTAGCCCCGGTATCAATTAGGAACTTGAGGACTCCTTTGCCTTTTGTGTGGTACTCTATGTAAGGAAGGCTTGATGGGCGTCCATCATAAAATTTAGCTCTTCCCCGTACTGCTCATCATTAGTCTGCTCGTGATGGTTCGACTTCCGTCGGGGTTGGAGGTTTCGGCTGTGTTGGCCGTGGAGGTGGTAGTGGTGATGGGGTTTGTTTGATATTATATTCAGTTCCTTTGGTGATTTTGGTAATGAAGAATAATTAGTTTTTTTTTAGTTCGTATTATTGAAGTTTTTCGGGTAAATTGTATGGTTCCTTAGATTTAGATTTTGAATCTCTAGGCAGGAAGCGTAGGCTTCTGGTAGTGTTTGTGGCTTTTGGGTGATTAACATATTTATTTATTTATTTCAATTCATCAATTAAAGTACTACCTACTTAAATAGATTACTAAATGCTAAGACTTAAATATAATAAGTTAATAAATTGTATGCAATTTAAAGAGGTACATTATTCACAATTCAGAAAGTGTATCACCAGATTTAGTTTTGACTTAAAAGTCTCTCGTGAGTTAGAGAATATGTCTAAACTTTTACAAAATTTGTTAGTCTGCCTTAGGCAACGTAAAAGCGGTTCATTAAGACTAAAATTGGTTTTGTGATATGGCAAATAGAACAAATTGCTGAGTCTAGTGTTACGAATAGGACAATTCAAGAGTACTAGTTCTAGTAAGAATTGGCTTTTGATATGATTCGTGACTATGTCCCTTATAAACATTACCGCGGTAATCTGTCTTCGCATTTCTAATGTTGGCAATGCTAACAAAAGGCATCTAGTTTTATAACTAGGCAAATCACCAGGCCAGCGAAGGGAATGAATGGCGAATCTAGTAAATCGTTTCTGAACCCTCTCTATTCTTAAGGATGAACCCTTATAGAATGGTTCCCAGACGATGCTGCAATATTCGAGGTTTGATCTAACAAGAGAAAAATACAAATTCTTCAGCGTAAAAAGATCCTGGAATTCTTTTGAATTCCTCAATACGAAGCCAAGCATATACCTTGATTTGGCAACCATAAAGTCTATATGTTTAGAAAACGACATTTTCGAGGTAAATATGACCCCCAGATCCTTCTTTTCACTAATTTTTGCTAGGGTAGTAGTGCACAGCCTATAAATGAAATTAATTGCAATTTTTCGTCTGCTAAAAGACAAGTGTTGGCATTTATCAGCATTAAGAGGTAAGGAGTTAGCTTCACACCAAGTTTCCAATCTAGATAAATCTTCTTGAAGTTTGATACAGTCGGTTACATTCTCTATACGACTGTATATTTTCAAGTCATCTGCGTACATCAGACAACGCGATGTCAAGAAAACGTTTGGAATATCATTAACAAAGATTAAGAAAAATAATGGCCCTAGATGGCTGCCTTGAGGTACCCCTGAGGTAACTTTGATCACATTTGATTGTACATTGTTAATACGAACGAATTGAGTTCTATCAGTGAGATAAGATGCGAACCACTGAAGTAAGCTAGGATGAAGTCCAATTGAGTCTAGCTTTTTAAGAAGGATTCTATGGCTGACCCTATCGAAAGCTTTCGAAAAATCGGTGAATATGGCATCGCATTGTTGACCTGTTTCAAACTGTTTTAAGACAAAATTCGAGAATAAAACTAGGTTCGTAACAGTAGATTTACCCTTTACAAAGCCGTGCTGGTACGGGGAAATAAGACCTGAAATTTGGGGAAAAATTAAATCATGAACTAGTTTTTCAAAGAGTTTAGGTATACAAGAGATTTTGCAGATCGGACGATAATTGAGGGCATCCGACTTGCTTCCAGACTTATGTATCGGTATGACAAAAGATTTTTTCCAAATATGTAAAAATTCACCAGAAGCCAGCGATTTATTAAATATTATTGTTAACGGTTGTGCTAACGACGTAGCACAATTTTTTAGCAAGATAGGAGGGAAGCCATCTTCACCAGAAGTTGGGTCGTTTGTCATGGCCGAAAGGCCACTTAACACTTCTTCAACAGAGAGTTGAAACCCTTTAAATGTCCGTGAGCAGTTAAAATCGGTATTTTCTATTCCGGTTAAAGATTGGGACACATAAACAGAGCGAAAAAAATCTGCAAACATGTCACTAATTTTTTGTATATCCGATGACGATTCTCCCAAATAATGCATTCTATCTGGGATTCCGATACTTCTCTTTTTGCCGTATATAAAGCGCCAGAAAAATTTGCTATTTTCTCTTATTTCGCTCTCTATTTTAGAAATGTAGTTCTGATATAGAAATTTATTCAGAACATCAAATTTTTTTTTTTTCGACCGACAGTACGTTTCATAAAGTACTACGTTATTTTTAGATTTACGATACAGTTTATATGCTTTAGTTTTTTTGTGGTTTAGGCTTATAAGCCTAGCATTATACCAGGCCGGCTTAGACCGATTTTTTGCGGGTACTATAGGAACGAACATATGAATTGCCACTTCCAACTTGTCCCGAAAAACATCGTAGACCTGTGACAATTTGGGTTTATTCAAAATGGATTTCCAGTCAACCGAATGTAAGGACCGTGATATCTGATCGAAATTGGCTTTATGGAAGTTAGAATTTTTGGAACTATCCACTACTGATTTGATATAACTTATATGACTAAATCGTACACATAATGCTTTGTGGTGTAAGGAGTTCGGAAGCGGGGGTGAAGAGAGGGGCTCGACATCAGATTTTAGATCATTGTTTATGAAAATCAAATCAAGTAAGCGATTAATGTCATTATGGACCGTGTTAATCTGACAGAGGTTATGTTCCGCAAAAGTGTCCAGTATCTCACATTCACTCTCGCTTGATACTCCATATGGTACTAGTTGCTCAGCTTCATTGTCATAACTCCAATTAACGTTGGGTAAATTGAAGTCACCCAAGATAATTATATTTTGATCATCAGTTAGGCTGTTTAATATTGTGTAACAATTATTTACATGTATTTTGTATAACTCGATTTGACTAGACGGTGGTATGTAACTCACACTAATAAATAATTCATGCGTTCTTTCAAAAGTTATTCCGATTATAATTTGATCAACATCTAAGTCGCCCCTCCTGTCGGAATTCTTATCAGATGCTAAGGTGATTTGTGTACTGGGTAGTCTCGAACTTACAGCAACAAGTACGCCGGCGCCTTTGGAGAGACCAGTAGTGCGGGAGCATCTGTCTTTACGAAATACATTATACAGTTGACAGTCAAAAAATTCTGCAGTATAGTGGCATTCAGAAAGCCATGTCTCAGTTAAAACAATGATATCATAAACAGACGATGAAGAGAAAAACAACAACGGTAGCATTTTGGTTCTTATTCCACCAGCATTCTGATAATACAGTGAAAATTCTGCATCAGTTTTGTGATATTCTCTTCAGTCCTTCGATGTCAACGTCTTTCTTTACTAACATATAGCACGAAAGGTCGCTCTTATCGATACCAGCGTGATTGTGTACGTATTCGATGATGCTATTAGCGGTCACTGTATGGTTGAAATAGGACAAATGTATCCACTTCATAGTTACAATTACTTCCAGTTCGCGGCTTGCATTGCAGCCAACAACGATGTTATTTGCTTTACGTTTAGGTATTTTTTTCTTCGCACCAGCAGTTATAAAGACGTCATCATCGCTCGATTGCGGCTGCGAAGCAACGAGAGAATGATTGTCCGACTGCGCTAATTGCTTGCTTTGCGATACTAACAGCGGAGATAGCGCTGGAGTGAGCGAAGCAGAAGAAACAGTTTTAAGTGTTTGTTTTTCCGCCGTGTTGGGAATTTCGGTGATAGGCAAAGCAGCAGAGAGTTTTTTGCAAATAGTAGCATTATGTGCGTTAGTGACAACAGTAGTATTACCGATCGCAGAATCAGCAGCGGCTGCAGCAGCAGCAGCATAAGATGTAGTAGGGGCAGAAGGGAGAAGCGTCAGCGTAGAGTTAAATCCATGTGCGCGTCCCTTGTTTGTTGTTGTAGCAGAAAAATTGCTTTGGATCTCATTGATATTGCTGCGCAAATCTTTGATCTCGCTAGCTAAAGCGGGAATAGTAGCAGCAACGTCTAAATCACATAGTTTGTGACGAACAGCTTTTACTTCAATCTGAAGATCTTCAACTTTTTTAATTAAAAGCCTCTTGTCGCTTTGCAAAGAGCCGATTACGGCTAACATTTTTTCGTGCGCATATCGAAGAGATTTAAGTTCGTCGAAAACCGCTTGCAGGTTGACTTCTTTCTTGTCCTCACTTGGCGGATTAGCTCTCTCGGGCAACGAAGAAGCAGGCAGTGGTGAAAGTATAGCGGCCACTGAACTGCTTGAATTGTTAGCCATTATAGGATCTTTTTGAGGAGAAGCAGAGCAAGGGGATAGGAGAATTGAGTTGCGGCGCGCTTTTGTACATTGTTTACAGCAATACTGCTTATTAGATTTCAGCAGGTATTCAATGTCAGCCGGCAGCAAATTTGCACAAGTTAGATGGAAAATCTCACTGCACTTATCACACACTATTTTTTTCGGATGCCCACGGTCGACCTTTTGGCCGCATATGCATGGCATTGTGGGAAATTTGGTGTCCAAGAAAAACGATTGAGTTGAATCGAATAACTATCGCACGAATGATATGTAATACTTAAGAAATTTTATTAAGCACGAGAGCTATTAAAAACACGTCCGCACCGTACTTAGGTTATTAACGTCCTGGAGAGTTCACCGTGACGAAAACGTCGAGTGCCCTATTCCTGTAACTATCTATCAGAGCGCATATAGCTTCCTCTGAATGCACTTGGGCCTTAATCTTATTGATAATAAGCGAGAGCTGATAATCTATTCTAGCATAGAATTGGTTTACGCTCGTATTCTTCTGGCTTAAATTTGTTAATTCATATTCTAGGGTCCTAAGGTCACGCTTGTCTGCGTAGTGTAAAGAGAGACAAGTCTTAATTTTCTCCTAGTCATCATTGAAAATATTATACGGGATTAGAGCGGTGTCAGCCGGTCCCCTGATCTTGTTTGTAATGTGCTGCATAATGGCACGGAATATCGGTCTTCCTTTAACTACTTCGTAGTCCTTCAAAATGGACTCCACCCTGTGGATCCATTAAATATACTGGACGGGATTTCCGTAGAAAACTTGTAAATCTTTTACACAATCTGGCAGCCTCTTCATTTCGCTTAGATCTGCCTCTGTCGTTGGGACAGAACATGTGTGGTTATTGATTTGTGGAGGCTGACCCTGTTTTCTAATTCGCCTATTTTGGTGTTCATAGCCCTTACTTGCTAAATTTGCAACATAAGCGCACCAGTCAACTGCATGATGGCCTCTTGAATAGCTTCCATCTTTAAAGAGTTGCTTACAATTTGTTGTTGAGAGAAAAAAATTTTGATTTTCAGTTACTTGATAACAATAAACAATTCTTCTTAATTTAATGTATTACTTAGAATAAGAAGATGAAATTATATTGACGCTTTCACACGTTATTTGCTTTTATTTAGATTTAGTTACAGGTCCTAAAAACAAAAACGCATATACTTGCACTTACAAATAGATGAGGAACAGCATCATATTGTAACGACTTCCGGACGCTCTGCTTGATCCCGTTTAGAGTTTTTATTTCCTTAATTGTGGTGCAGGTAACGTCACTTGTTTTCCTTTATTCGGCTGGCTGCAAACGGTTATATTCCGATTGATCCTTCGGATTAGTAATTTTTACTCTGAATAATTTTCACGCAGTTTTCATCGGAAGGACTTAACACATCAAAAAATCGCTATGTCTTATTCGATAAAGACTTAATGTTTATCCTTTTAAATATTGTCTGTTTTGGCAAAACCCACTTTGTCTTGTAAGGATTTAATATTTATCAACTTTTTAAGACTGTCTTTTTTTGACTATCACTTTGTAAGGATTCAACATTTATCCTTTTAGCCACTTTATCTTGTAAGGATTTAACATATATCCACTTTTTAAGACTGTCTTTTTTCGACTATCAAAATCACTTTTCACGACTTCCTGCGCAAGTTATTTTCAGAGTTTTAAATGTTGGGCGCCAGTTACCGTGCGCTAGCCAATGGAAAAAGCAGCGATTACTAGATCATTAACAGACTCGACTGAACCTGCATATTTTATTTATTTTCACCTTTTATATTACATTTGTGCTTACATTGCTAAATTAACCTACGGCTTAAAGGTAATATTGTTTGTCTCATACAATTTTGGGTTATTACTTTTTATTTTCTTCTTTTGTTTATTTCACAATACAATTTCGGATTATTGCTTATAATGTATGTATTTTATTACTTTAATTTACTGCAACTGTCTTTTGATGGGTCGCGTTCACTTCCGCTCGCAATAACAGACGTGACTTTGTTGTTGCTGAGTTATTGCTGATCGGCTATTGTGCAACAAAATGTTTGGTTGTGCTAACTTTGTTGTTGTTGAGTTATTGCTGACTGGCTATTGTGCAGCTAACTGTTTGGTTGTGCTAACTTGCATATACACTTCCATATGTGCATATGTACATATGCCTAATTTGTTGTGTCAACGTATCTTGACGTATAGGGATGATTTGCCTTTCGTTAATACATGTTACAATTGATCGCTGTTTAGCTCAAATCCGTTTATGCATGTATGCAGGTAGTACAGCGCAGTCAAGTCGTCCACACAAATCTCGTTCGCGTATGGACTTCATGTTTGATCGGCATTGATGTAGAGAATTTTCGGAAATATTTTTGCATTTTGTAATTTGATAATTTTGCCAGATTGTATTCATCAGCCTTTTTGATTTGATACAAATTTCAACTCCGTTGCTATTGTAGTTTAGGAAAACTTATTTTGCCAGTCAGCCACATACACGTCAAACTAATACAAGCGTGTTAAAAAGGAAATAATGCCATTTATGTCCACGTAGTATAATGGGCTTAAATATCCAAAAATTTCTGACCATTTACCGAAATACTAATAATATACTATTTATTTATTTATTTATTTATTTCTTACAGCTTTATTAAGCCTAGCTTATACATAGTTCTTAAAATCTACAATTTATAGCCTATACTAAAAAATAAAGTAAAAGCTACTTATAAGGACCACCAAGTATCAGTGAATAACAAACTAGCAGACTTCCAAAGCATATTAAAACAATGATTGTAGGCATCACTCGGTTGCCGTGTATCGGCCATTTGTGCAAATAAAGTGCGAAGCAAGCATCCATACGGCGATGCACTGATTTGATATAGTGATGCGTTTCGGGATGAGCTTCGGCTACTTAATGGTTGCATGTGGGGCCGATACAGCATTCTGGCAAGACCCTGAAGTATGCTATGTATTGTGGTTGATAGTTCGAAAGACCGCCCATGTTACACTAAATTGGAAGGGTCCTACAATAATTGAACAATTTTCTTTTGAACTCATTCATATTGTTACATTTAATATCATTTGGCAATTCATTAAAACATTTTAATCCTTTGTAATATAAGTTACATTTATCTGCTTCTGTTTTATAAGACGGGAGATTAAAATCATTTTTGTTCCGAGTATTTTTTGAGTGTACATTATTGACATGTCTTATGTTACTCTTCAAGTAATCGGGCAAGTTTCCCTCTATAATATTCTTAATAAACTTCATTGTATAGTAAAAAAGCTGTTGTTTAACGCTCAACCAATTTAGGGTGGCCAGCATATCTCTGATAGGTGTGTCAAAGCGTTTACTAAGAATGAATCTCATTGCTCGGTTCTGTTGCTTTTGTAACTTATAGATTTGACTATCTCTCATTATGAAGAATATTGTGGGACAGTAAATAAAATGAGGTTCAATTATAGATCTGTATACCATAGTCTTGTATCTTCTACTTAAGTATTTACACGTTCGTTGTGTGAAGTATAATTTTTTAGCTATCTTCCCCACCGTATAATCAATGTGATCATTAAAGATCAGTTTATCATCAATTTTTATTCCTAGATATTTCAAGGTACTAACTTTTTCAATAATTTCGTTGTTTATATTTAGATTTTGCAGTTCGCTTTCGTCAAAATTTCGTCTTGATATGACCATGTATTTTGTTTTATTGACGTTCAGTTTAAGTCTGTTCAAGCATAGCCAATCGTAGACTTTATTTAGGTCGTCTTGCAGTTTAGTTGATATATCACTGATTTTATCTCCACTTAGCATGAGCAACGTATCATCAGCGAATAATTTGATATCGCAATATTTAATGCAATTGTTTATATCATTGATATAAATATTGAACAAAATCGGAGCTAATACCGATCCTTGTGGAAGCCCAACTGAAACATCTCTTTTATCGGATAGTGCTGATCCAATTGCTGTTTTTTGATTCCGATTCGTTATAAAGTTTTCAAACCATTTTAGTTCAATACCAGTGATGCCTGTATTGAATAACTTTTTTAGGAGCAGCTTTTGGTCAATTGTCTCAAAAGCGCGTTTCAAATCTAAGAAAACAGCTACTATATGTTTATTTCTACTTAAGTCTTCTTTCCAGTTTGCAATGACTAAGTTTAAAGCACTTTCACAAGAATGTCTTTTACGAAACCCAGATTGCTGAGGTATAATAATTTTATTATCTTCTAGATATTGTACAAGCTGGTTTTTTACCACTGTTTCGAGTATCTTTTCATCACACGGTAACGTATTAATAGGCCTTATCTCATCAGCCCTGATGGTATTTTTTATTTTCTCTAATGGAACTACAACGGAAGTTTTCCATAGATTGGGGACAACGCCTTTCTCTAAGCTTTCATTTACAATTTGAGCATAAAAGTATCCGGTATAGGTTATGGAATCTTTGATGACACCTTCGGATAGGAGTTTTTTACCACCAATTTTATTTTTAAAAACTCTAACTATATTAAGTATGTCCTCAGTAGAGATTTTTTGAAATTTAAAGGAAAATGTACTATTTCCAATTACCGCAATGTCCCTAGAAGGAGCTTTAATATTTGTGCTAATTTCCATAACACTCTCAATAAAATAGTTATTTAACGACTGCGCTATTTCCGTATCTTTTATGAATAATCGGTCGTTTATCATTACTTTATCAATGATATTATTTTCGTTAGACATAGATATACAATTTTTAAGGTGTTTCCACATAGCCTTGTTGTCCCCAATATTACAGGTAATTTTATGCTCCATGTATTTGGCTTTTTTAAACTTAATTAATCGTTTATATATACGCCTGGTAATGTTATATTCATTCCAATTCCCTGTGTGTAGAGCAATATTGTAGAGATTGAGTTTACGTTTGTTAAGATTTGATAGCTCAAAATCGTACCATTTATTCATCAACTTCACGCTAATTTCTTTCGGATATGTCAGAGTACTCATAGCATTAGATATGGCATTATACAAGAATGCAACTTTATTTTCGATAGAAAGGTTTTGAAAATCGCAAAAGTTAAATTGTCTTAATAAGTTAACGAGATTATCACTTGTGTAGTGTTCCCAAGAGGTTATAATTTTTCTTGCTCTCATTTGAAATATTTTTTTCAACTTAATTTTAAACAAAATAGTTTCATGATCCGAAATGCGATGGTCATGCAATCTTTCACAAGAAATGGCTTCACTGTTTGTAAATAAGAGATCAATCATTGTTTCTGTATTATCCCCTTTTCGTGTATAAAAATCAATTTTTTGATTCATTGCGAAAGATCGAAACACATCAACTAACTGCTTACTGTATGTCGTATTCCTATATAAATTTATATTGAAATCTCCAATGAAGACTACATTATCGTTGGTTATACAATTATTATTTAAAATTTCGTGTAAATATGAAATAAAATCGGCATCACTCGAACTAGGCGAATGATAGATTAGACCAATCTGGTATTGCGGAAATATGTTTTTCATTTTTAGTATTATACACCAGACATTTTTATTAGTGGCATAGTTATAGCTTGTTTTATATTCAATAGAGTCCTGTACATATATTAACACACCACCCGTGTGTCTACTGTGAGAATTGCATCGTATAAGTTTGTATGTGTTAATCTGTAACTCTTGATTTGTTATGTCTTCAGTCGAACAGCTCTCTGAGCAAAGAACCAAGTGTGGTTTCATTATTTCTATTAGACGCTCTAGTTCACACTTGTTAGCGACGATACTATTTATGTTTAGGTAAATACAGTTTAGATCGTTTATTGTTCGTTGCTAGATTCGTATTTTACTTTTAGACTGAGCGTGCTTTTTATATGCCGGACAATCTCTACTAAAAGCATAATGATTAATATCGACATCAATAACTTTTTTCCTAACAAGTTCGCTACAATTTACACACTTAACTATGTTTGAAGTACATTCTTTACTGTCGTGGTTTCCGGCACATTTGCTGCATGCTATCTTATTAGTGCAGTCGCTTGCTTTGTGCTTGTAACCCAGACATTTGAAGCATCGCAAAACATTTAAATGTTCGTAAACGACACAAGTGTCCCACTCAATACAAACCCTTTTTTGTTGCAACAAATTTTCATAAGTCACTGCATCAGTTTCTACTAATGCTATGTAACATTCCTCTCTACGATTAGCATTATCATATATCTTTAGTACTTTAAATTCTTTTCCAGCGCATACTTCGTTTTGCTTTGTTAAGCATTCTATCAAACGCTCATTATTTATTTTTTCAGTTATGCCAACTATTTTCAGTACCCTTTTTATCTCATTTTTTTCTTTTGTTTTATTGGCTTCGTATTCATTTCCAAAAGCCTCTCTTACTTTCTGTTGGACTTGCTCGCAAGCGTCTTTATTTTTGCATTCCACAATTATTCCCCCACTATTTATTTCTTTGACGTTTTTCACCAGACCTGCGGTAGGTTCAACTACTTTTTTTAGCGCTTCTTTAGTTTCTTTCGATTTTTTGCTTTTATTTTTTGGTTTAATTACAATTTTGTTTTCAGTTGTCTTGGCGGCTTGAGCATATGACATTTTGGTATTTACGTTCTCATTGGCTACGCGCAAGTTGCTTATCAACTCGTTATTTTTTTTAAACTCATTTGATAAATCTTTTATAATTTCGGTTTTCATTGCTTTTAATTTTACTTCAATATTATGCTCCAGAAGGGAGTTGAAGTCAGTTATTAAGCTGCTTTTTATTTGAGAGCATTTGCTGCTAAATATTTGATCAACTATTTCCTTTACATCTGATGCTTTCATTTTTGATTGCTCACATTTGTTAATCAAATGTTTTATTTCAATAAACTTAGTATTTGTGTCCGACAACGTACATTGATTACAGAACCATTTCAAGTTAATATTTTCAGCTATTATCTTGATCTCATTCCTTTTTATGTTACTGCATTTCAAACAAAAACTGTAGCCATACCCGCCAGAGCATGCTATCGTTTCATCTACATGCAGCAGTTTTGCAGTACACTCTTTACATTCAGTCGGCATCATGAATGTATAAGTATAGCCGCATTCAATAAGGAATATAAATCAATAATATACACTCACAGTAATTAATTCTTGCACAAAAATTAATTCGAATAAAGCATTTAAATAATTAAATAAATATTTTTAAATAATCTTAAAGATTAAAATATTTAAAAGTTTTAAAATTTAAAATTAAAAAATTTTAAAATCCCAACGTGGTGGCAGCACTTGCCACCTTACATAGTCTGGTAAAGCTCTTCCACCTTTCCTATGTCATTCGCTTTCTTCTGTTCTTCGCTAATATAAACAATAGCGGCGCAAATATCAGGCGCCCAGTCAGCGACAGAAAAAGCACAAGAGAAAAGAGGAAGCGACGTACCGACAGCGCAGCACAAGTGCAGATCTGCAGACTATTGTTATTCACATGTACATATGTACATAAAACACCAACAGGTAGGCAGCAGCTCTCCCAATTCACTCCGTGTCGCCAAATGTACCTGCAGCCTCTTGCTTACATACGCATATATGTACATACAATTTTATACATACATATGTATTTTTCCTTTGCGTTGTTAGCAGCGCAGCGGCCGCGACAGCAGCATCAACACCAGCCTGGATTAGAAAACGCTGGACAGTCGCTGGTATTCCAAACACTCGTACTTTCAGTGCTTCTTATTTCTTCCAATCGACTACGGCGATATTTGCATTTACTACGTTATTTTTATTCTCTTATTTTAACAAAATCAACGCGAGCAAAAATTTTGCGACCGTACCGTTTGCTTATCTATCTATGCTCATGAAACCTCGGCAATACCCCTAATATAACTGAACATATTCCGATTAGATCAGAACTTCGGGCCGTAACACCACATCATATGTTGCACACTGCCATGATGCGATTTAGAATTCGAGATTTCCTTACAGTAGAATTTAAATAAGTTCGGAAAAAAACAGCCATTACACGTCAACAAATCGAAGATGATCAATACATAAATAATTACATCGAAACCCATGTCGCTTTTCTTCGATCAATCGCCAATTATACTGAAGTAATCGTAAAAATACCTATTTGCTATGATAAGGCAGTAGGGTAACCAACAACCTTTATTAAATGAAGCGCAAATGAAATTGACTGGAATGGTTTACTGCGGATAATATTCCAAATAAAATATCAAGGAAAAGATATTTCAGCTTAATGAGGACGTAGTAACATTAATAGAATACTTAATATCGGCTTCGCCCACAGAAGCATCGGAAAATAAAAAATTGCAGAAGCATAAGCACACATTTACATATTACAAAAAAATAGTTGCGAACCTCAGCAATGCATATTTGCCGAGCAATTGTAATTTTGTCTCCAATGCAAAAATAAGAAGCTAATTTTTATAATTACGCTAAACATTACCACAGTATAAGGTTGGATCTTGAAAACAAAGATTATTCTGATAAGGTAACAATCTATCAACCTTTTGTATTCAGCGTAACGAAATCTAATATGGGCTTTCAATTAATAGCTGATTTTGTTAATAAAACGAACAGAACGTACGGGGCGAGGGAGAAAGCCGTCTTCAACCCGAAATTATTCGACCCATAGATGAACACCCTGAATTCGACATCGTCGAAATTAAAAGAAATATTATCATCAATATGTAAAAGTCCTAAACCCCGAAGTAGTAATTATGATTTGCGCGGAAATACTAACACCAATCGACACACGCTTAAAACAAATTATTGAAGAAGTAATACAGTTCTCACTGGTAAGAGCTAACACCAATCTACAAGCAACAAAAGCATTGTTAGATCTCTGTTTTAAAGAAGCCGCAACAGTCAACAACTTCAAAATCACAACATAGATTTAATAGAATCACAATTTTATACCGCTGTAGAAACACGCACTCGCTGCTCACACGGAATCCGTTTGGTCAATACGAACCAGTCTGTCACTGAATATAGTAACAATCAAATTTAAAGATCTCCACAAGAAAAATTCGTCTCGCAAAATATATGTACATACATATATAGGAGGCAGTTCCAGAGAGCAAGAGGCCTCATTGATACTGCAGGACTGTCTCATGAAACTGTGCATTTAGTGCATATTCCAAGCAAGAAACTCAACATATGTAATACATACTCCCGTTCTTGCTAACTAAGTAATATTATGTAAACAAAGCAACCCATAGCATTAACCGCTGCTACAATGAACTTGCGACGCTGCCATTACGCAAGCAGAACAATTGGCGACGCAGCTACTTTGAAATTAATAAATCATAAATAACTTGAAAACTGCTTGCATTTTATTTTTTTAACATCTCGGCAACGCCGCAGCACTCTGTTGTTTAAGCAAGAAGTGGATTCCTGTAACTAATTATAACTAATCTTTCACATAATCTATCCGACATACACGACTGCATTGTTAGATTATCTGAAATCATTGAAATTCGGTCAAAAATACTGCCAAAAGTAGCAGAGTATGTTTTCGCTAACAAAATTATATTCCAAATAAAATATCAAGGAAAAGATATTTCAGCTTAATGAGGACGTAGTAACATTAATAGAATACTTAATATCGGCTTCGCCCACAGAAGCATCGGAAAATAAAAAATTGCAGAAGCATAAGCACACATTTACATATTACAAAAAAATAGTTGCGAACCTCAGCAATGCATATTTGCCGAGCAATTGTAATTTTGTCTCCAATGCAAAAATAAGAAGCTAATTTTTATAATTACGCTAAACATTACCACAGTATAAGGTTGGATCTTGAAAACAAAGATTATTCTGATAAGGTAACAATCTATCAACCTTTTGTATTCAGCGTAACGAAATCTAATATGGGCTTTCAATTAATAGCTGATTTTGTTAATAAAACGAACAGAACGTACGGGGCGAGGGAGAAAGCCGTCTTCAACCCGAAATTATTCGACCCATAGATGAACACCCTGAATTCGACATCGTCGAAATTAAAAGAAATATTATCATCAATATGTAAAAGTCCTAAACCCCGAAGTAGTAATTATGATTTGCGCGGAAATACTAACACCAATCGACACACGCTTAAAACAAATTATTGAAGAAGTAATACAGTTCTCACTGGTAAGAGCTAACACCAATCTACAAGCAACAAAAGCATTGTTAGATCTCTGTTTTAAAGAAGCCGCAACAGTCAACAACTTCAAAATCACAACATAGATTTAATAGAATCACAATTTTATACCGCTGTAGAAACACGCACTCGCTGCTCACACGGAATCCGTTTGGTCAATACGAACCAGTCTGTCACTGAATATAGTAACAATCAAATTTAAAGATCTCCACAAGAAAAATTCGTCTCGCAAAATATATGTACATACATATATAGGAGGCAGTTCCAGAGAGCAAGAGGCCTCATTGATACTGCAGGACTGTCTCATGAAACTGTGCATTTAGTGCATATTCCAAGCAAGAAACTCAACATATGTAATACATACTCCCGTTCTTGCTAACTAAGTAATATTATGTAAACAAAGCAACCCATAGCATTAACCGCTGCTACAATGAACTTGCGACGCTGCCATTACGCAAGCAGAACAATTGGCGACGCAGCTACTTTGAAATTAATAAATCATAAATAACTTGAAAACTGCTTGCATTTTATTTTTTTAACATCTCGGCAACGCCGCAGCACTCTGTTGTTTAAGCAAGAAGTGGATTCCTGTAACTAATTATAACTAATCTTTCACATAATCTATCCGACATACACGACTGCATTGTTAGATTATCTGAAATCATTGAAATTCGGTCAAAAATACTGCCAAAAGTAGCAGAGTATGTTTTCGCTAACAAAATTACAAAAACTGCAGTCAATTCATAAACGAACGGTCGCAATGCCATTCAATAAATTGCCACTAGAACTGTGATCGTTTTACATTTATTATTTTGCTGTTATTATGCCACAGACATTCATAAATCGCAAGAAAGTACTTCGAAGTCGCATATGAATACGAAAAAGAAAACAACCGCAATTTTTAGTGTATGCTGCTCTGTCACGTGTAACTAATATCGAGGAATTATGGATCACTTCAACAAATGTCGATCTACGTTTTGGCTTTGGTGGGAAAACAGCGACATCAATGTCAATTTTACGAGATGAGTCGAGAAGACTTTCAATGAATTGTTTGGAAACAGTTGATAATCAACTGCTTGATTTCATTCATGACATTAAAGGGATATCAGTGATACGCCTATATAAGTATACTGCTCTACAAAACTTAAACGTTGTGCTTTTAAACGAAGCGTGGTTGAAAAATTATGGAGATGTCCGAATACCAAATTTTAGATGTGTCATTAAAATCAAACGACAAAACCCTCAAGCAGGAGGTATTACAATATATCATAATGAATAAGATACAGTGAACATTGTCACTCCACGTTTTGATATAGTTATAAAATACCAAATGGAGAAACAATTGTTTTCGCAACCATCTATCTTATATATTTATACTTTTATACAGCCATTGCTGAAGGTGCTTCTGCTATTGGTAAGGGTGTGGCTCAAATATCATTAATTGGCAGTGGTAACTTTAACGTGGATTTTGCATTGGATGAGTAATTGCTTCACTTTCCTCTTCATAATTTCATTTTAATTGACCGAAACACTGCCACGACTAAATCTGGAACAACTATTTTTTCGAGAACCCTATACCATTTAGAATCAAAATCACATGTATCATATTTTAGTTACCATAAAGCCATAATATCCGCTTTACATGTATAATAATAATAACAACATAATGTAATATAAGATAATGACTATGAACAAATAAATTAGATAACATCATCGAAGGCACTATTTTAAAATTTCAATTGGTAGCGGGTAGAAAATGTTGCACTGTTGTTGAGGCAGAGTGACATATCTTTGATAAATTTTGGAAAATTGTGTTACGTTCACGATTTGGTGTATGTAGCTTTAAAAAATTTTACATATATTTATGAAGTACTTGGCATAGTTCAAATTCTTTTATTATCATATTCGATCGATAAATTTCATTAACCAATTTAAAAATTAAATTTCTCATTAATTTTCGTTGTCTTCGACGTGATGATACAATAAATAATTTTAAAAAAAGTTGGAACTAATATATAATTAATCCATTTTTTTATTTTTCTTTAATGTTTTCTATATTTTTATTTGATTCTTCATATTATTTCTTGTAACCCTTTTATGTTTACCCTTTGCAAACTTCTTATTTTATTATACATACATATGTATGTATGATATCGCTCATTTGCTGCACCAAATTTTGAGTTAACATCACTAATATATCGGAAATAATATGTTTGATCAACTGACAAAGTGTTATATCCGAGGTTTTAACATTTTACGCAACATCGCGATAGACGCTTTTTGCTCTAATTATATATCCTATTGCGTCTTATTTGTAACAACGTATTATCTCAGTTGTGCGTCGGCTTTTGTGTGGTCAACATCGTTAAGTTCTCTAGAAAAGTGCCATATTTCGTTTTGTGACAATACACCCAGGTCTCTTTTTATGTGGATTTTTTTAATGCGGATTTGAATTTATGCGGTTTTGAATTTCTCGATTTTTTGCAATTGTGTTAAAGTTTGCCATTGAGAATGTTGTCATCACTGGTCATCAGTTTTGGTTCAGTTTTAAATTTGGAACGTATAACTTGTTTTTGTATGAAATAAGAACCTTTTTTATGCGGATTTCTTTTATGCGGATTTCTCAGGAACTCATCTACCGCATAAAAAGAGACCTGGGTGTATTAATAAAAGGTAAGATTACTTTTGTATCTCTTTCGTTATCGTGTATATTGCATTATTTTAAGATATGACGTTGTGCATGTAAAAATTTGAGTGAATTCTTGTAGTGTTTTTTAGTGTTATGACGTTTTTGCAGAAAAATATAATTTTTATTTCAGTAATATTTTGTTTTAAAACACTATTACAAATAAGATGTATTAGTGCAGCAATAGCGCATTAAAGAACTATTCGCTGTTATGACATTCATGCACTAAATATTTTTTTAATATAAATTATTTGCTATGAATTATTTCCATTTATGTCAGTATTGTTGTCATTTTCAGTCAAAAAATCATGGAATCTAATTCTCGATCCGCCAAAATGGTGGTAATGGCTTTTAAAAAACAAGAAGGAAATGATAAAGAATGACAGATAAAAAGAGCATCAACAGTGTCTTCTGGTGAAATGAAATCAGACTCATTAAGCTCGAGTTCATTTTCTGAAGATGATGACGATTCTGTACGTGATACTACATACATACATTCCATTGTACGTGGAAGAGTAACAGTCACTGCGAAGCAAATTCGACATCAGACTCTTCTGAGGCTAACATCACCAGTGTCGAAACTCCGATGATCTTAACAAGTCCACTAAAAAAAGAGTAAAGCGTAAACGAAATGAGAATAACTGGGTAAGGAATGTTAACAAAAAGTTAAGAAATAGTGGAAAAGAATACAAAATGAGGTATACGTGTGAAAAAGTTCGAAAAGAGAGAAAAACGGAACCTCCATGTACAGAGAAGTGTAAGCTGAAATGTTTTGAAAAATTTACAGAAGCGGAACGGATGGTAATTTTCAGATCATACTGGGATTTGGCGATGTACGGAAAACAGCGACTATTTATTCAGAATAGTATGATGGTCATTCAGCCTAAATATCGGTATGTGCGTGAAGGTGATGCGAGAAAGAAAAGGGACAATAATAATGCCTTCTATTTTCATCTCAATGGACAGAAAGTTCGAGTATGCAAATTGTTTTTTAAAAATACTTTAAATATTAATGATCGCCCAATAAGAACTGTGCAGGAGAAACGAAATAAGGTGGCAAATGTTTTACTGCTGGAGGATTGTCGAGGAAAACATGGAAAACAAAGGAAAGTTCATGAAGTTTTAAAGGAAGGTGTTAAAAACTTTATCGATAAAATCCCTAAAATCGAAAGTCATTATACTCGTGCAAACACCAGTAAACATTTTATTGATGGCAGCAAATCTATTGCGGACATTCACCGAGACTACGTCGCGGAGTGTAAAGATAAAAACGTTCCGTTTGTTAACTATGTAATGTTTTATCGAATATTTACAGAATATTATAATATTTCGTTCTTTACGCCAAAAAAATACTTATGTGAAACTTGTTGTGCCTAGGATATCGCTGAGGGTGATGAAAAAAATAAACAAGAAGAATATTATAATCAGCATATCGTAGAGAAGGAACTATCCAGAAAAGAAGTATGATAAGGAGGAAGTGAATGCTAATGTGGTAGTGTACGATTTACAAGCCGTCATGCTGATTCCTAAGGGCGATGTCTCAGTTTTTATTACAACTCAAAACTAAATGTATTTAATTTTACAATCTACGATCTAAAGAGTAACGAATGTGAATGCTTTGTTTGGGATGAATCCAATGGGCATAGAGGTATTAACGAGTTGGGTTCGTGCGTTCTTCGGTTTTTGAATAAAAGAGCTTTGTCAGGTGATGAAGACTTCATCTTTTATTCTGATAATTGTGCGGGCCAGCAAAAAAATAAGTTCATGGTGGCCCTCTACCTCTACGCCATATCTCATCTCAACGTAAAAAGCATAACTCATAAGTACCTGATCAAAGGCCACACACAAAACGAGGGAGATTACGCCCACTCTTTAATTGAACGTCAAGTGAAACGACAGCTGAAAGGTGGTCCAATGTACACGCCAGAGTCATTCATATCTGCAATTCTTGGAGCCAAGAAAACTGGAAAGCCATTTAACGTTACGGAACTGTGCTTTGAAGACTTCTTTGATACGAAGGCTTTAGCAACTTTAGCAATATAAAATATTACACTAATTAATGGAGCACACTAGCTACTTATGCCTTCAGTGCTTCTGTTTTTTTAACATTATACTACTTTATTTGCAGGTACAAAAATAATAAATTTTTAGATTTGTCAATATTGGTTTATATGCTATTGATTAAGCCGATATCTTTTATGAAGTTGAATATTTTAAGTACATTATCTACGGTGATGTTTTTTAGGAGTACGGAAGGTTGGATGGATGGAAAGTGGGATAGTCTTTTGGTGTATAAAACTGAACAGTTATCAAGGATGTGTAGAAGGTTTATGTTATTTCTGCAAAATGGACAAACGGGCGGAGGAGTGGATACAAGGAGATGTTCGTGTGTTAGTTTTGAGTGGCCAAGCCTTAAACGGGTAAAGATACTGGTTTGCGTTTTTGATAGGGTAGATGGAAAGATTGATTTTATGCATTCAGGGTTGAAGTTAGTGTAGGGGTGATTAAAGTGAGTCCATGAGTTTTGTTGTTGTAGCGAGAGGTAATTAGTGGTAAGCTGACGGATATCCTTTGGTATGTGAGGGTCAAACGTTATTACAGGGGAGAGGTGCAAACTTTTGGCTGCAGAATCAGCATATTCGTTTCCAGTGATACCTTTGTGTCCAGGGATCCATATTACTTTTATTTTACCCGCTTTTTTTATTAACCAGTCACGAATTTGGGAAATAACTTGATTGCTGTTGTGAATATTTTCCAGAGCCTGTACGACAGAATAGCGGTCTGTGAAAATTGCGAACCTTCCTTTAGCATTGGATGCGTGTATTACTGCCTTCAGAATCGCGAAAGCTTCGGATGAAAAGATAGAGCTGTGGCTTGGGAGTCGACCTCCGGTTAACAATTTACCGTCCCTATCAACAGCAGCGAACGTGGTACTGTATTCAACTTTTGAACCATCGGTGTATATTTGGGATCTATTGATTAATCTTTCCTGCCGGCTAATTCGTGGAAGAGCTGTTTAAATGTGTCAGGGCTCGTGCTACCTTTTGGAAAGGAATGAAGGCTGGAATCAATTGAGCTGGAAAGTAGGGGCTAAGGTGCTTGGTGGCTTACCATAGAACAAGTTGGAGGAATTTGGATACCCAGATCTTTTAGATTTGAGATGCAATGGCGTATGGTGGACTTAACTTTATAGGTGCGTTTGTGCCAAGCAGCATTTTTCAAAATATCAAACAGGGGTCTATTAGTTGTAGTTAAGAGCTTTGGAATGAGCTTAATAATGGCCATTTTATATCTTTCGGGGATGGATGGCAGCCCGGCCTCGGTAAGGACACATTTAATTGGAGATGTTGGAAAAGCGTACACGCTTCTGCGTACTGCGGTGTGATAAGGCATGTTAAATAGAGAGGCCATAGTCTATTTTGGACAGACTTAATGCCCTAGTTATATCCACAAGTGTATTGGTGTGAATGTGTAGATGTTTTGAAGTCAGGTATTTGATTATGTTAAGTCTCGTCATAATATTTTTTCTAAGGTACTGACAGTGTTCTTTGTATGTGTTTTTGGAATCGAATATGATGCCAAGTACTTTCAAATAACTTACGTTTTTTATAATTGCATTTGCTATATTTACTTGTAACTGAGGATAGTTCATTTTTCGGCAAATGTGTAAAATTTTGCATTTGCTGTGTGATAAAATTGCTCCTGAGTGTTGCCCCCAGGAGTTAATATCTTCTAGCAACTTCGAAAGGGTTGTTTGTACTTTGTTGATATCTTTTTCTTTTGTATAAAAGAAAGCATCATCGGCATATATTCTGAAGTCTAAGCTTTTGTGCACGGACGCGACTTTATTAAGCTGTTCAAAGGCTATAACAAAAAGGACTACGGAAAGGGGTGAACCCTGCGGGATGCCGTTTTCGAGCGAATATGTGGAAGAAAAATAGCCATTTACACGAGTCTAGAATCTACGACCTGTGGAAAGACTTTATTAGCTTACACACCCTTGGTCCAACTCCCCAGGATGCAAGCTGTTCGAGAACGACATGAGCGCCAATGCGGTCAAAGGCCTTTTCAAAATCCGTTGACAGGATTGTTACGTGGTTTTTTGTTGTTAGTGAGTCCGCAATATAGTGCTGCAGGGGCAGGAGCCCTTCTAGAGTGCCATGATGTTTTTTAAAGGCCACTTGGTTGGGACTGACGAGATTGTTTTTTGTTACGAACCACATTAGGCGTTTGGCGATCATCTTTTCAAGAATTTTGCCTACACACGACAGAAGGGAAATGGGTCTATAACCCTCGATTTTGTTTGTTGGCTTGTTAGGTTTGGGTATAGGAATAACTGTGGCTGAAAGCCAGGTGTGCGGGTAGCTGCCGGTTTGTAGGATTCTGTTGTAAAGGGATAAGAGGGAACTTTTGCAGGAGTTGGGAAAGTTACGTAGCATAGGGTAGGATATTCTGTCTCTTCCATGGGTTTTTCCTTTAGCATGTTGCAGGGAAAGTTGTAGTTCTATCGGAGTGAAGTTAATCTCTAGACTTCGGGCATCATTAGTTAGTGTAGGCGGGTTATATGATTGGGTCAGTAATGCTCGTTTGCTGGTGATATAATTCGAGGGGAAGTTGGAATCCAAATTTAATAAATATACATCAATTCAAAAACTAAAAATGCGTCTTCTGTAATATCACAATTTTTGAGTTATGGCGACGTTGCAGCAAATGAACGATATGCATGGATGCGGCTTCTGGGGATAGCATTAAAACATGCGGCCAAAAAACTCTTCGCATGCCAAAGGGAGAGGTAGAAGGAATTTCATCCAAAAAAGTGCTTCAAATGGGGGTTTCCGACATCCCTTCTGCCAACTTCTTCAGTCCTTTCTCGTTTAGACAACCACGAGATACAAACAGAAGCATTTCTTATCGAAGGGACTCCTACAAATCGAGAACACTATGAAGAATTAGATTGTACCAAGCAAGAGATAAGATATTTAAAAAACGTATTATTGGACAAATAAGAGAAGATTAGAGAGCTAAAAGCCGACACACGGTTTGCCTATCCAGATGCAGGGTTATAGCGGTCAAATTGAGGAGCTTTTTACCAAATTACCACCACATCTTGTGAGGAATTGCGCAAAAACTGGTGACCGTCATCCGCATAGACGCCGATTTGATAGAAGTTTAAAGACTATAGCTCTAGGAGTTAAATTTGCATCCCCTTTGGCATATACATAGGTATTTGAGACTTACAATCACACTAAATAGACGAGTATGGTTGGTTAAATTTAGTTAAACCTCCTTCTGGATTTATCGAGTTACTTTCAAAACTTGAGGAAGTATTAAATGCTAACTTCGACGCTTGTTGTCATTTAATAACGTTCTCGAAAGTTCTTTTTGACAAAATGAATGATACAGAGCCCTTTAATTGTTGCGAAAATCCTCAGCCTGATGCCTTAAAATATCTTTTTATTCGAATCCGAACGTATTTTTCTTTCTACAATTTCTACGTATTTCACATTAGTAAACACGTCCAGTGCGCTTATTTAAACTTTCAGTATGTAATTATTAGACCATATACATATGTCATTATTTTCAAGAAGTCTCCTAATCGCTCATAATAGAATTTTCTTTACAATTTCACAAACTCTTCAGAGCTTCTTCCTTGCTTAATATTTTACTGTGGGGGCAATAAAAAAAATCTGAACAAAATCCTGTATATACATCCAATATTATAGAAAAGTTTTTTCTAATAGTGGCCGAATTGTATTTTGCAAGAAATACGGGAAGAAACGCACTTTTACTATAAATATTTGTGCTGAATACTTTATACAACGTATTCTACGAGTTCTTAATTAAAAAGATGCGTTATATACGTTTAATTTGAACCCTGAAAGACTCAACCCCGGGCAAGGTTTCACCCAGGTTGTCTACTGGTTATACTGTGATATCGGGGCTTTGCTTCGCGGCATGCAAAACAAGAATATCATAGCTTAGCGCTGTTCAACCTTATTTGTAGCTGGCTGGGTTGAATATCGGGACATCCCTGAAAAATGCGCGCTTACGTTCGATAAGCTTAGAGCTAGAGGCAATTAGTTTTAACAAACCATTTGTGAAGTTGAAGTGAAGAAGGAGAGTCATATCGCCATCAAATAAATTCAATACAGGGGCGCCATTCGTAACTGGCGCCCAACTTCAAGGCTTAATAGGACAAAGTGGCCAATAATTCCCAAAGGTTTGTTTGAACTGAATCAACATTCTATTCAAAATCAGCATATAAAAGGACGAAGGAATTTGAAATTTGCATGAAGCTGATTAAACTCAATCTACATTTATAAAACTCTGTAAATAATTTGTCAAAATACTTTCAAGTAGTTTAAAATAATTCAAATGAAGGTTAAGTGAGTGGGTTCTCCCGCCAATTCCGTCACGCTGACTGTTGTAGAATTTAAGTTGCATAAAATTTAAATTTAAGTTGCATAAAATCTAAATTTAAGTTGCATAAAATCTAAAGTCTACGAAATATTTGATGCATTTTTCCAAGTAACCAATGAGATAAGAGCAGCCTCAATGAGATCGAACACGATTTGAGGATATTTTCCACGTACTATTATAGCAAGATCATTGGCGCATGCAACAACTTCGTACCCATCCATTTCCATGCGCCACGTGCAAAAGTTGGTTTACCGTGACTACCATAGGAGTGGAGAAGGAACTCCTCCCCTAGAAGTGCCCATACCGACCGACCTGCGGGTTATACGTCCCGCAGCTCCGAGCTCACTATCCTGCTGGTTTGTCCAACCTCCAGCTCCGAGTTTCATACTCTGCTGGTGAGGAATTGTTAGATAGCCCGACCAGAGTCCTGCCCACCTGCAGATCCGCCAAGGCCGAGCGGACTCTGCGCACTCTGGGATGATAATCTAAAAGTCCTTTCACTGTTTCGGAGCTACTTTCTGCATTCTTCTCTGATATTTTGTATCTCTTAAGCGACGGGAGCAAGTCTACGGCCGGGTGCGAGTCCAGCTCGGGGCAAGTAATATCCAAAAATGATAGAAAAGTTTTTTCTAATAGCGGTCTCCCCTCGGTAGCTAATGGCAAACTTCCGAGCGTAATTCTGTCATGAAAATACTTCGCACCAAAAACATTCGTCGTTCGGAGTCGTCGTAAAAGCGTGTTCCCTCAAAATCGCCTAAGCGGTTATAGTGTCAATTATGTAAGTAAGTCTACTTTTTTAAATTCTATGAATCTATGATCCGAGAAAGAGTTCTCTTTCAGGACTTTCAGGCCATAATCTGATTTAATGGCAACTACTGTTAGTTGTAATAATGGTAAGGTAAATTTCTTTGATACATATAGATAAGTTTGTACTGAGTAAGTAAGTAAAGAGTAATCACCTCGCTTATTGATGCTGGTGCTGCCCCATCGAGTGTGGTGGGCATTCCCATCTCCTCCAAGTCATAGGATAGCTCCCATCGGGTTGGTGTTTTTCAATATCTCCCTTCGTTCAGTAAACGGGAATGGGTCCTGATGGTGATGGGCCATATAAGAGGAGGCCAGCCAGTAACTTTAGACGTTTTACCGGAGTCCATTGTGCTACCAATTGCTATTAGAGCGGTGACGTACACCATAACAAAAAAAGGTTAACTGCAAAAACGCTCCGCAAACAAGATGAAGTCTCGCAAACTGTCAGAGACTCCTGTAGTGTTAATCAAGAAAGATCCTACGTACTTGAAACCCCGCCTTACAAAGGCACGACTGCTGAGTAGAAAATGAAAGATTACCGTATAATTTTATGTCGAAGTCCGGAATGATTTTTCGGATCCACACCTATTCCATTTGCATGAAATCCTCCTTCGAGACCTGATCCTCCTTGATTGGTGTGATACCCTGGCGATACCGAGGCGGAGAATTTGCAAAGCAATGCAATGAGTGTCCTTCGGCGTTTGCGCTATGATAAAATCCTTTGACCTATTGCAAGTTATCGGTTCCTGGGTCCACCCACCCCAACTCAATAAGACGCTGCTCGCTGAGTGACAAGGCTGCTACAAGAGGTCTTATTATTATTATCGGTGTCGTCCGTACAGACTTCCCGATCAGTGATGCTCTTGTCACCAGTATTGTATTTTGGATTTCCTGGAGTAAGTGGTGCCTTAGTCATATTTGTAGGTGCGAGTAAAGCCACTGTCTGCTTATGTAAGCCCGGTTGTGCCGCGTCTTTATAAGATGTGGAGTTTATCGCAGCTTTCGGCTTTTGTTTAGGAGTGCCAAACACTCGTATTGGTCTTGGCGAGTGTGTTTTGTTTAAATACTAACCTTGATCCTACGAGTAGTGGAGAAAGGGGACGTCCACCCGAGCGTAATCCTGCTGTACCCGGGTAAGGCCAGCGAGATCCGAAGTCTGCCTGGTATCCAAAGCATTTCGTTCATAACTAGGCTTTGTAGGACCCCCAACCAAGTTGATCCTCGGAAGAATCGTATGCTACCTTTTTCCGGTCCTGCAGAAAAGGGAGGCTAAAGCTGCCAAGTATTTAGATATCACAGGAATCGTAGATGTTAGTACCATGAAAGGTCTTACTTACTTACTTAATTGGCGCTATAACCGCTTAAGCGGTTTTGGTCGAACTTCTCCTACAATTTGTGATGTGGGTTTTGATTTTGTAACACGAATTGAGGGGCCTACAGTTTTACGCCGAGTCCGAACGGCGAATGTTTTTTTGTGAGAAGTCTTTTCATGACAGAAATACATTCAGAGGTTTGCCATTGTCTGCCGAGGGGGACCGCTATTAAAAAACTTTTCTATAATTTTTGAAGTTACTTGCCCCGTCCAGGATTTGCAACCGGGACCCACCGAATGAAACACGCTCACGCTCACTCGGCTACGACGGTATCATGAAAGGTTGAATTAGGCACCAGGGCGTTACCACGTGTTACTTAACAACTAAGAGTCGACGTATGGGGAGTCGCATGTGTGTAAGTCGATCATCCCCATCAAAGACACCTCCAAAATAGCCGCTGAATCTTAAGTCGCTGTGTACTATGTCAGTGTCGTTATTAAGCTAATACAACTTACCGTTCCATCGTCTACGGTATTCGCCATCCAAAGACTTGAAGATCAGAAAATCTTTCGGAAAATCTTTCTCTCGAACACTCGAACGGAAATTTATCCGATGTGGCAAGCGGCCAGGCTTATGTGCTATACGATAGCAGGGACATGATGAGGGAATCATATGGCGTGGTTGCGTCCGTATTCGAGGCTGACTTTACTGTTAACATTAATACTGGTTCCAAGCTAAACCCTTTTTCAAATTGTAACTGTCAACAGTAACGTGGGATCCAAGACGAGAATGTGGTGACTGTGTATTTGATGGCCGGAGGTACTTTCTGTCGCACTCGTTTACCGCCGGTCCCATTCGCTTCGCTTGTTTATCTAGATCGGAAAAGGCAGAACTAACGGCGCGGTGGTTGAGAACAATGATCTTATAATGCCTGACCGGTTTAGTTCTGCAAACTCGTTTGGTATCAAACGGGTCGGAGAGGTGCTTATCAATCGACGGGCATGCATTCGTCCCACCATATTCTGGAAATGAGCCAGTGCATGTACCTTACCGGCTCTTCGACATCATTCCTGAATAGCTGAGTCGATAACCCATCAGCTCCAATGGCCTTGTTGTTCCGTAACCACATTATTGCTTTTCGAACTTCACCGAGGTGACGGTACACCTGACACTTTTGTATTTTAAACAAGTTTTGCTTTATTCCCAGTAACACGGAATAGCACATCGCTTCAAAATCGGTGTCTGAAAGTAACTTTATTACAATAACTCCAATTAGGGAGGAGTGTAAACTGGAGTTTAAACATACAGGAGCTGCAAGGATGACGAAGAGAAGGGAATGGTCTTGTATATACCGTGTTAGTGTCCTGCACTGTGTAAAAGCAGGACGACCTTTGTGAGATTTCAAACACCAAGCTTAATTGCCTGTGAGATTCATCACCGAGGCAAAATGGTTTAGTGGGAAGTAATTGTCCTTCGGATGGTATAAATACTTGTGGTAACACAATAGACCTAGGCTTAAATATGTCGTAGGCGCCAGTCACCTATCCCTTGTTACCTACTGTAAATAATAATAATAACCCTCAAAATTTTCCAAGCGTACAGCAACAATACAACAACTTATCGCAACATCTGATTTGGCAGTAGCGTTTAAGAGTTCTCATTACGATTTATATTCGGACCGTTCACCATTTCAAAAAACTTATTTTTATATATAACTCCAAAAATTTGTGGAGAAATATACAAATGAAAAAGCTTGGTATTAGTGTAAAAAATTTAGTGGTATATTACAACTATTTATATGCCATATAAGTATCTAAGTATAAGAAAGTATGTAGTAATATCAATATATATATATATATATATATAATAAAATATATATATATATATATATATAAATATATGTCTATAAACGAGTATATAAAATGAACTAGAATGTATATTATAGACAAATTACCTTTTTCTGTGTTTTGGTTCGCTGGCTGCTGTCTGGTGTTACAAAAAATTACAAAATTTTAAACGGAAGCTTGGCTTAAATACTTCATCATGTTCGAAGAAAACCACAAGCAGTTTTCCAGCCAGAGTGCAGCTCTGCAGCATTAGGGTTACCAACGTTTGAACTATTTTGGCTTCAATATTAATACGCGTAAAATATAACTGTTGAGCCTTATATATTTATACAAATAACATTGTAAAAAGATAGTTCATTCCCATTCAGATAAGGTATTTTGGGCTGAAGAAAACCCTTGATAAGAAGTGGTTTCCTGTCTCATAAAATTGTGATAGACATCGTCTAAAAATTAACGCAACGGCTGCGAACGAGGGGCAAATTTGGATCGGCCAGTTTGTAGACTTTTCTGCAGTGGTCGAATTCAATTGGCAACTTGGAAAATGTACAGCTATATGGCAAGTAAATAAGATATTTTTCATAATAAGATAAACGAATTTGCAAGATGTGTGCGGGTTGATTTTCCTGGCCTCAATTCGAACTGCAGCGATTTCTGCATCCAACGATTGCTAATTTACTACATCTTTCCTCAGCCAAGATGGGCATCCCCACAAAAAACTGTTAGAGCGCAAGTCTTGCTCCTCGGGTCCCCAAGTCTGCAGGATCATCTTTTGAGTCTACGTGCTTCCAATGTGTAAACCTAACCACTTCCTGGACTTTTGCAACTCGGTTAACTATAAGCATTGTCCAGGAACAGGGTCGTTTTCAAAGCCATGAAATTACAATTGATGAAACGGTCCAGCAGAAAATGTTTCTATTGTGAAGGAAAGTTCATTTAGCAAAGTTTTGAGCATTCCAGTAATTAAGATCCCACCACAGAGTTCCAAGTTTCTTTTTAGCTAACAACAGATGTGAAGACGCTGCTTCCGGGTTTGCTATCAGGAAAGTCATTCCGACGCGTCGTAGAAGGCATGCAGTTGAATTGGGGATTGAGCAGTAAGATCCACCCGAAAACGGTCTTTTGGTACAGAAGGTTGCTTTGTATACTGCGTTTCACCACATCTTACATCACTTTACTGCTGAAGGAATCTACTGTGAATAGATTAGGGTCACCTGATGAGCCTATAACAAAGGAGCATATTTCAAAGCTGTTGTTGGAAACCTCTTTATTCAACTGTGGAATGGTTGCATTGGTTTTTGACAAGGAGTCGCTCTGAAATCAAAGAAGCTTCTGACGCCCAATTCAATCAACGAAAGGCCAATATAAGTGGTAAAGTAATATAAGGTAAAGTTTCTCAACGCTACTCAAACGCGAGTTATTAGTGTAAATTTCTGTAAAACGATCCCGAGGGCCAAAAAAACTCGAAAAATTTCAGTATCGCGCGGTGAGAAACGTAAATTATTTGAATGAATGGCTACTTTGCATAACTTCCTAGTGGAACACGCAAGAGAATCTTTAAAAGTGTAGGCATTTTTCGAATGCTCTTTTTGTCTTGCTCCACATAATCTACTAGTTTAGATTTCAAGATCTCTAAAGAAATTTTCGAATGCGATCCCAAAGTCGCTTCATCTAATCCAACACTGAATTCGACCACTTGATCAGAACACTGAGTAAACTAATTAAGAGTGGTCATTTAAATAAAAATTAACCAATTAACGTTAATTCTGAAGGCACAAAGGGAAAGATACGCGCCACCTAAAAGGTAAGTAGTACTAAATATACAAATAGTGCCGGTATCTTGAGCGTAGCTGGTAAACTTCCTAGTGGGTATTTTATTGCACTAAGTGTATTCACCTATGTGTAAATATGTACGTATAGGTTCTACCCATAATAGCCAAACACCAACCAATCTTACGGATTTCAAAAAGCCTAGATCTGGCTGTACAAACAAAAAAGAATCCGCCAATGGTCACATCGGCAACTTATGTATGTCTGTATATGCATATGTACATATATATTCATATAAACGTGTGTATGCAGATATCTCGATTGGCAGTCTGCTCATTGAACTTAAATCAGTGTTATTTCTATTGAACTCAAGGAATTTTGTAGTTGTATCTATAACACCAGCTTATATGAATTCCCCTTTACTTACCGAAGTGGAGCGCAGCAAGTGGGAGGAGCATCTGAAGTCCTGCAACCTATTCACGGGCGTTGGTAAGCTCTGGCCCACCGGCAATTAATTTTGCATCCTTCGGAGGATAGGGCCAAGCGGAAGGTGATGAGAAGGCTGCGCAAACAACCAAATAACAGCGCGCCTCTTGCTTTCACTTGTGGCGAGGTGAAGAATACCATCAGAAAGGGGAATCCTCCAAGACCATTGGCCCGGACGAGCTAAGCGTGTTGATGCTAAAGAATTTTGGCCCCGCCGGAGTTGAGTTCCTTACAGGGACCCTCAATCTGTCCATGGCCACCCTCAACATCCCGGACATTTGGAAGGGTGGGAGGGTAGTCCCACAGGTGAAACCAGGGAAACCGGCTGACAAGGGTGACTCCTATCGGCCGATTTCCCTGCCTTCGCCAGTGATAAAGACAGTTGAGCCTCTACTCCTCCCGTACTACACTTACCACCTGGGCTCGACTAAGCATCAACATGGCTTCCAGAAAATGCACAGCACAACAACAGCACTCAATGCCATAAACGCACGGGTGAATCGAGGTCTTAACCAGAACTGCCCTTGCAAGAGAACCATCCTAGTAGCGTTGGACTTATTAAAAGCTTCTGACACTGTTACTCATTCCATGCTACTAGCTGACGTGGAAGCATCAACTCTCCCGAATGAATGAAACGGTGGACCGCGAATTACCTGTGTGGTCGCCAATCATCAGTATTATTCAGAGACTCTACATCCAAACTGAGGAGGATTAAACAATGGGTACCGCAGGGTGGCGTTCTGTCTCCCTCTTGTTTAACTACTACATATTCAAGCTCCCTCATCCGCCAGGGGGAGTCACAATAGTCTCTTATGCCGATGATTGCTCGATAATGGTACCCGGCAATTTAATTGATGGCCTGTGTACGACAGTGAACGGATATCTCTCCGACCTTGCCCATGGCGTTCTCCCGTGCTCCTCGGCGACCCTCTTTACCACCCGGTCGAAGGAGGTTAGGCTGGATCTCAACATCCATATTGATGGCGCCCCCTATTCCGACGGTTAATCACACGAGGATTCTGAGGGTTACATTTGACAGCCTGCTCTCCTTCTCCGCGCACACTACCGCAATCGTCAGCAAAGTGCAGAGCCGCAACAATGTCCTCAAGTCGCTCGCCGGCAGCTCTTGGGGCAAAGATAAAGAAACATTGTTGGCAGCATACAAAGAGATTGGCCGGCCGGTGATCAACTATGCTGCGCCAGTGTGGTCGCCGGGAACCAGTAGGACACAGTGGATGAAGCTGCAGACCTGCCAGAACGCCGCACTCCGCACGGTGATGGGATGACTGCTGATGTCGCCTGAGGAGGATCTCCATCAAGAGGTCAATGTGCTCCACAAGCAGTTCCTTGCTGAGTGTCACCTTTCGGGGCATCCAAACAGCCATCTGCTTACAGTGGACACATCCAGCCTTATATATCGCAACCGTTGGATCCGGAGGCGTACCGGCGGGTCCTAAGCAATATCCACTGAGAGACAGTCGCCACCACCATCGACTTACGCCAGGCAAATGCCATAATAAGAGCTCAACCACCACCAATAGCAGATGAGGAGTCCCTGCTACCTCGTGATTCCTGCGTCACCCTGGCACAATTTCGATCTGGATGTTGTAGTAGGCTCAACTCCTACCTATCCAGAGTCAACCCTGACATACCCAATACATGTCCGGCATGTGGAGATTCTCCGCACGATACCAATCACCTATTCTCATGCCCTCTCAAACCCACTCATCTAATCCCCCTCTCCCACTAGTCCAACCCAATCGAAACGGCTCTTTTCCTGGGCCTCCCCCTAGATGAGTTTGATGACAACGACCATGGGTGAATCCGCTCTTTACAGGGCGTGACTAGCCGCTACAACAACAGCAACAATTCGCCTTTATTGAACTTTTGTTATATTTGCATATGTACATGTATTTACACACATACATATGTCGTTTACAATTGTTTTCATTATAGTTTGTAAATTCATGAAATTTTTGAAAATTTCTTTCGATATTTGTTTTTTTTTAATTTAGTTTGATATTCAAAAATTCTGAATACTTTAAATTGCGTTTTTTCGTCGCAGAGAATTTATTTTCTTTGTTGTATATCTGCCTCTTTCCCCTCTTTGGTGGAATTCAAGGCCAAACCGAAGAAGTTGCATATCGTTTCATTTCCTGTAGAAAGACATTCAAACCAATTGATATATCATCAGCCGTAAGTGGATTATGTGATTTTGAGGTATTAATAAGTGTTCTCGAAATGTACCTGTTAACTAATAAAATGTGGTCTATCATTTTGTACGTACTATTCCATTGCGTGTGCGTTTCTTGAAATGAGCCTATACGCCTTTTCATTGGCTTGTTCAACACGTATCTTCGAATATGCTATTGGGATATTTTCGAAATAATTAATCAGATTTAAAATGTGGGGAAAGAAGGTAAGTGACGTTTTAGGAGTAAATCACAAGCTTGACGATTTTTCAAGAACCTTGAACGAATCAGCGATATTTTGACTCGAACGGTCACTATCCCTTAAAAGATTGTTAGTCGAAAACACCACTGCGCTTAATTTGAAGTTGGTCGTAATAAAATGGCATATATATTTTTTTTTCTTAAAGTAGTTCTGCTGGCAATCTAATGAGTTAAGAAAGAAATAAAGCGTGATATATTCAGGCCCGTCGAGAGGGGGATGGGTCGGGGGTGATTCCCCCCGGACCCGGAGTTCTCGAAATTGAGTGAAAAGTTAAGTTCCAAATAATTGAAGATTGGAGGATTTTAAGCTGCATGTTAAAAAACTTAATCATGATAGTCAACAGACTTCGAAAAAACTGTTTTTTAATTAATCATATCGATAAATAAATGTTTGAATAAGATTTTTCTGTCTTCTTATTAACTGTCAAGTCCTGATATCCCTATATTCGCATATTCCGATATAATCTGAATAAATACTTCTGACCAAAAGTCTATATACAAGGTGGCGCAAAAGTAATCCTCCTATCAGAAAATGCTATAAATTTTGCGATTGGCCCCTAATGTCAGTTCTGTTTTGACATTTGTGTAGTAAACACATGCGAAATACACGTTAATAAACAATGTTACACTACACTGCTCCAGAACGCGGAATATTGCTGACTATTTATTTGACCAATAATCGGTCGGTGACCTTGGCGCAACGTGAATTTCGTCGCAGATTTCCTGGCCGTCCAACGCCTACTGGTGAAAGACTGCGACGTTTAGCCGCTCGCCTCGAAGAGACTGGCACAACACGAGATGCTGCCAGGCGTGGCAGACCCCGGAGTAGCCGTTCTGCAGAGAATATTGCTGCTGTAGCCGAGGATGTCATGGAAGCGCCAACGACATCGACCAGACGACGTGCCACGCAAATGGGTATCAGTCGACGGTCTTTACAGCGAATTTTGGTACAAGATTTGAAGATGTTTCCGTACAAAGTCCAGACGGTGCATCAGCTGTTAGCTGCTGACCGCCAATCGCGTCTAACATACGCTCAAGCCATCCTTAATCACCACCAAGAGGAAGATGATTTTTCATCAAAAATAATCATGAGTGATGAGGCCCATTTCCATCTTGGCGGGTACGTAAATAAGCAAAATTTACGCTTCTGGGGCACTGAAAATCCGCGTGTAACCCACGAAGAGCCATTACACCCGCTCAAAGTCACTGTATGGTGTGCTGTTTTCGCTGGAGGAGTCATCGGACCTTTTTTCTTCGAAGACGTCGCGGGCCAAACGGTTACTGTGAATGGTGAGCGCCACATAGCAATGATCAACGAGTTCCTTTTGCCGCAACTTGATGAATTGGGATTGGAAAACATGTGGTTCCAACAGGACGGTGCAACGGCACACACTGCACGTGCCACAACCGATATGCTGAAGGATGCATTTACCGGGCGCCTAATCTCCCGTTTTGGCGATTTGCACTGGCCAGCAAGATCACCTCATTTGACCGCTCCAGACTTCTTTTTGTGGGGCTTTTTGAAGTCGCGGGTTTATGTCAACAAGCCTCAGACTCTTGCAGCTCTTAAAGAAAATATCCGTCAAGAATGTGAGGACCTATCGCCGGAAGTTTTGGCCAAAGTGATGGAGAATGCCAAAAAAGGGCTCAAATGACAATCAACTGTGGCGGCGGCCATTTACATGACATCATATTCTCGACTTGATGTAAAACAAATTAAAAGACCAAATAAAAATAATCCACAAGAAGAATCAAAGTTTTTCTTTTTTTTTTTAAATTACAGCCAAAAAACATCGGAAGTTTACTTTTGCGCCACTTTGTATATATGAAAAGATTAATACATTCTATTGAAAAAAATTTGTTTCACCCAACATCAACTATAAAGCAAATTCAGTAAAGATGTCATGAACTGATGAGAGCAAAAAACCTCGGCCCTGGTTATTTTAAGGGCCGATGTTGATTTTGAATAAAACACAAACTATTTTCGAAATTATTGTAATTTCTTTTTATTATGATAATATGATGTGGTTCAATTATGTATATAACAAAATATCGGCCAAATGTCCGCCGCGACCTCGGCAACACACCTCCATCCGATGGTCCAAATTTTCGATGACGCTGAGGCATAATTGAGGTTCTATGCCGTTAATGTGCCGAATTATCTAATCCTTTAGCTCTTGAATTGCTGCTGGGTTATCGACGTACACCTTTTCTTTCAAATAACCCCAAAGAAAGTAGTCCAACGGTGTCAAATCACATGATCTTGGTGGCCAATAGACATCGCCAACACGTGAGATAACACGGCCATTGAATATGTCGCGCAAAAGAGTCATTGTTTCGTTGGCTGTATGGCAAGTGGCACTGGAACCACATATCGTCCACTTCCATATGTTCCAATTCGGGTCATAAAAAGTTCGTTATCATCTCACGATAGCGAACACCATTCACAGTAACTGCCTGACTGGCCTCATTTTGGAAAAAATACGGCCCGATGATGCCGCCAGCCCATAAGCCGCACCAACCAGTCACTCTTTGTGGGTGCATTGGTTTTTCGACAATCACTCTTGGATTATCATTCGCCCAAATGCGGCAATTCTGCTTATTGACGAATCCACTGAGGTGAAAATGTGCCTCATCACTGAAGATGATTTTATTCGAAAATTTTCATAATAAGCCTGAATAACTTTAACACGTTGCTCGATTGTGTATCTTTCCATGTTCAAGTTAAGTTAGTCTGAAATTGAGAAATGTCAAATGAAATGCAGAAAAAAACTTGACGTTTAGGTGTGGTTCACATTCTACATCGGCCCTTAAAATTTAACCACCCTTTATTAGAATATTTTGGCAATCATTGTGAATAATTACATGTGAAAAATCTTAGCCATATACGTCAAAATTAGACCCAGCTGAGATCACCTGATTTGGAAGGATGTATTTTTGGGCACTAGACACCATTTTTACATAGAATTGTTTTCACACTGTCCAAAAAAATGTGTAGTAGAAACTATTGGCGAAGTAGCAAATATGAAAAAAAGTTCAATTGAATTGAAAAAATTGCAACATAAAAGTGCGTGGCATTGAACCTTACTTCATGTGTACATTATAAATGTTGTTAAAATTCGAGTTGAATAACATTTTTCATTCATTTTACAAATATTTTCTTAGCTACCACACAATACAAAATTGTGTTTATAAATTTTCCCAAAACTGCATCAAAATACAAGAGTGAAGTTGATGTATTTTCATATTTCTCTTTCACAATTTCTTTCGTGTAAAAATTTCTGCTGCTCAGTAAGACAAGGTAAGATAAATTTTAATTTTGCTTAAATTTAAACCATAAATTACCATGTTTGCCCCCTCCCCACAATAGGGCTACTCAACCTAGGCGATTTTAATGGAGTAATTTCCAGGTGTGGCTGTGTCGGCGGCGGTGACGGTGACGAATCAAGGCTTAGTGGAATACACAACAAAGTAAGACTCGAATCATGATCCGAGCGGTAAAATAAATGAGGATTTTAACAATTTACGGGTCAGGTAAGCTCTTCACGCCTACTTATATTTCAATATTGGTATTAAATGGAATAAATTTAAAGCTAATTTCATTTCTTTTTGCAGTTCTTACAAGAAATCGACTATGGTATTATTCTCAAGAACCTCACTGAGAAAGGTTCACCGCTGCAATATAAGTAATTAATTAAACTGTTTTAATAGCTATTAGAATCATAACAATTTCTTAATTATAAGCTTTTTTAAAGTTTTGTGAATTTGCGTAGATGTTTATTGCACATGCATAAGGCATTGTATGAAAATGAAAATTTGTTCCAAAATATGTAAAAATGTTAAAATGAATACATACGTACATTTATTAAATATTAAATTATATATGTATGTACATATATAAAAGTAAATAACATGATATTGCTTGGGAATAGCTGGAAATATTTAAAAAATATAGATATTAAAAAATCCGCTGAGCCGTTTGGTTTGAATTGAAATGGCCTTCTCCTTGCAGGGTTGCATTACAGTAGTAACTTTGCAGAAACTTTGTTCGTGATAGTTTGTACCAATTGGTGCAAATTCTTGGTGGAAATATGTTTACTTGTAACAAATTGAGAAGAATACCTGATCCCAACATACTTAGCTCATTGAAAATATAACATATTATTTCTTGAACTAATTTAATAAAACAAGAGACAGAAAGACGAATTTGAAAAAGAAAAGATGAGTTAAAATACATAAGCAAAAATTGGATATTACTATAAGTTTCTGTTTGATTCTTAAGAGCATTACGCATTTTCTGACTGAAACTGCTATATTCGGGTGATAATCTTTTCAAAGCATCAATTTCATTCAGAGATGATTGAATTGACTGACCACTTTTGCATTTGCATTTTCAAGCAATTTCATTTAAACTTAATTTCTTAATAGCTATTTCCCGATGTAAATATAACATATGTTGGAACTATTTTGGCATGTTTTAACTTCCTTCTATGTCGTTACGAGTAATACTAATAAGTCATATCAATTGTGGATGTCTACTTCAAATATATGAATCCCTTCCAATAAAATTAAAAGCGGGACAGGAAAGTACAATATAGAAACAATTTGCAGAAATATTTATCATAAAATTTATTAAACTTTTGTTATTGTATTTTGAAATCAGAAATAATATGTAATTACAACACGGGAACCCGTATTGGCTTTTTTTGTGCAAACGGGGTTGCCTTTCGGGAAACTGTGATCAAAATCAGTATTCGGCACCCTGGTTTCCCTGCCTTTTTATTACTCGAATTCTTGTATTCACATATCATTTATCGTGCAATTTCTATGTCTGGCAGTTCTTATCAGCCCTTATGTGACATCCCATATCAGCTGTGACCATTCACAATGAGAAGACTGTTCACTTGTAATTATTCACAATGACCACAATTGTACCGATTCGGTCAGCGTTACCTTCAATTATTTAAAAATGAAATCTATCGATATTATCGCTTGTTTTTCCGTCTCTAGTTGCCAGCCGAAGTAACAGCACATACCAACAGTAATTAGTTAGTTGTCCATTTCTAATATTACATGCCATAATTACTTTATTATAGAATCATTTCTATACTTAAATAAATAGTAGTTTAAAAAACTAAACAGAAAACATGCTTTAGTTTTAGATATTTTACTATATTGTTGTAACAAATATACTTTCAAAGAAATTTATTAAAGGTGTTCCTACGCTCTTTTAAATATTATTAATTTAAACTATTAGCTATTAACCCCACGCTTTTTAATAATGATACCGATCTTTTTCTGTTATATTAAACATTATTTTCTGCTTTGTAGTTCTACTTACTACTAAGCGTGTTTTTTAATATTCTAAACTATTATTCATTTTTTATATTTTACATACATATATAATTTTTCACCTACAAGGGGCAAAATATAGTTTAAGAGAAAATTCAGTATTCAGTCCAGTTTAGGTTATCGTAGTAAAATTCAAATTCAAATATACAATTTTTGTTGTTATTTATTTTGTCAAGGTGATAGCAAGATAACCAAGACGAATCTGCTAATGTATTTTGTTTGTGTAATTTTCTGAGTGTAATGTCAGAAATCTGAATTCGCCCTAGATTGGCATAGAAATTGCAGTTTGCTTAATTGTGCCTTGCTGTAAGTTGAATAAACTTGCATATTCAGGGTTATCCCCAATTTCTTGGAAACACACATTTCCACAAATTGGTCATATAGGACAAATGCTCCTTTTGTGGCGATGGAACCATACAACCCGAAATACATATAACGTAGTAGTTTCAAACTAGAAATTTAAATATTTGTTTCTGGCTAGAAAATCTAGTATACCTTCCCAATTTACATAATTGGAAAAGTTTTCCTTCAGAATCAATTCGCTTTATTGATCTTAGGCATGTTAAATATCTTCAAAATTTGGCGGTATTGAGCATTTTGCCGAGACAGTAAATACGCTGACCGTTGCTGACAACATTATCAACGAATATCGTGAGGAAGCCTTGGTACTGACCGCACTTAATATATCTTCAAGAATCATTATGGTAGCGAGCAGGACACCTGCCATTGCAAGGCTGTCAGTAAAAGCTCCAAAACCTCAACATAATTATCCGTGTAATTCACATTATCTACCATGTATATCCAGGCGGCCGCTGTAGCTGAGTGTGTATCTTGTGCGCGCTTCATTCGGTGGGTCCCTGGTTTATACAAAAATTATAGAAAAAGTTATTTCTAATATCGGGCGCCCCTAGGTAGGCAATGTCAAACCTCCGAGTGTATTTCTGCCACGAAAAAACTTCTCACAAAAAAAATACTCCGCTCGGAGTAGGCATAAAGAAGTAGGTCCCTCAATTTGTGTTAGAACATCAACCGCTTAAGCGGTTATAGCGCCAATTAAATAAAATGAAAAAATATCTACAAATCTATATGCATAGCAGATTACAATAGCTATGAACAAATCAATAAAGCCTTCAAACCGATCGACTCGATTAAATTATAAGCAATATAATATACATATGGGTTTATTTCGCATAGTAAGAATCTTATATATAGGGTCTTGCAATAGGGACGCACAAAAGTAGACTGATAGTGACAGCAAACGACGCCATATTTTCCCCCGCTCTTTCGATATTTCTCTTCAGTAAGGTTTGCCATGTCATCATGGAAAGATATACGATCCAACAACGACGCGAAATTATTACCGTTCTATGATAACCGAATATTTTTGACCCGAATTTGATGATATGGACTTAGACAATATGTGGTTCCAACAGGACGGCGCCTCAAGCCACACAGCGAGTGTCACAATCGATTTATTGAAAACCAAGTTTGGTGAACATGTTATCTCACGAAATGGCCCAGTCAATTGGCCACCTCGGTCGTGCGATTTGACTCCGTTAGACTATTTCCTGTGGGGCTACGTCAAGTCTATGGTCTATGCCAACAAGCCAGCGACGATTGATGAACTTCGTACGAATATCGAACGTGAAATTGCAGCAGTATCGGCCGATTTATGCTTGAAAACCGTCGAAAATTGGGTTCAGCGTCTGGACTTCTGCAAGCGTGCCCGTGGTGCCCATGCAAAAGAAATCGAGTTCCATACATAATGGCATCAAATGTACTTTCACAGAAATAAAGGATTTAATTCATGTCCCGAACCGTTTTTGTTTTATTTAAAAAAACTTTTGTAGCGTTCCTATTGAAAAACCTGTATTAATATCTGTATGATTTAGTTTTCATATAATAATATAATACAGTAGATTAAAAGCCTCTCCATTCAACTTTATATTTTTCATACATTAAACGAATAATATTTTTGAATAAACTTTATGTTGAAATGCAATCTTGCGTACAACGTACTACATATCCATGAATCCATGAATTTTTGTCTATTACCTTTGGTACTTGTAATTTTTTCTCTCAGTTGCCTTTGAACTGCGATTGAATAAACTACTGAATTTAAGCGTTATAAGTTGTGTACTCTAATTTTTCACTTGGAAGCAATAAGGCAAGTAAAAGCATACATATATATGCAACAGGTTATGGTCCCAAGTGCAAATTCTTGCAGTCCAAGTTTACTGGTGTATAATAATTTTCTTTATTTTGTTTTTGTTTACTTATGTGTGTCTAATTGATATAGTTAATACCATTCCCTTTGCTGATTATTTATAAAATTCTTACATTTGTAGAATTAATATTTTTTACATAAGTTGTTTAAATTAAAAATATAGACAAACAACGCATGCGAACAGGGAAAGAAGTACAAGCAATCAGGTGATTGGATAACACCACCTTATTTAAATTCATCTTGCTGTTTTGTCAAAACTCCAAGGAAACTGTTGCTTCTGCCCGCAATTCGCAAGACAAAAGCTGGGTCGCAAAGTCACCAAAGTTGAACTAATTTTTATTTGAGGTAGGTAGGGGGAAAAAGTGGATTTGAATACAAATTGATTCTAGATCGAATAGAGGAAGATCTAAAAGAAACTACATACATATACATAAATACATAAGATGATGTGGAGTTATACTCCACAGAATTAAACATGTAACAAAAATGTTTACAGTAAAAATAATACGGTTTATTTGCAATTTTTTTTTTGAATAAACGTTTCACAAAAGACAATTAGACAATTGTAGAAAATTTGTTTAAAAGGTGGTATATTTTCGACTCTTACATTTTTTATTCTTCTACTATAAACACGAACAAAATTTAATAAATATGTATGTGGGCAAGTATGCGTTTGGTGGCGCCGATGTGAAGTAGAACAATATTAAAGTTTTACATTACATATTTTCCAGGATTTCGTGCAAAGTCGTTTATTATAAGTAAACATAATAGATTAATAATAAATGAATTTCTTTAAAAAGATTTTACGGGTACAAACGTGCCACGCGTCCATCTCTACCTGCGAGCAGTTGGCCTAAACTACAAAAATCTTCAATTGAAGATTACAGAAGCTTTGTGTTCGACGCGAAAAATATTGCGGGGAGATGAAATGTTCGCGTTTATGAAAGAACAGTTGTTTTCTTTCAATGATATGCGCGTGCGTTAATGAATTAATTTTTTGTTGTTGTGCTGTGCTTGAAAACAGGTTTTTCGCGGAGACGAGACGCGCTGGTGGAGGGATGGAAATACATGCTGGTCAATATTTTTTGTGATTTTATATTTTTTGGCTTGGATAGCTCGACACAAAAATTTAACACCACCCAAAAGCTTACGTAAGCATGCGACTCGAACAGTGGTTGCGAACGACATTACACGCACATCCGGAATAAATGCTGACACAGCGTCGCCGCTGCATGGGAAGGTCAGTGCTGCTACTCCAACCACAACCACGACTGCAATACACCTGTAACTGCATCGTGGCTTCTTAGCTTAATTTATATGTAAGAGATTATTCATGTTAATTCTAAGTTTGGCTGTCTAATTAAACGCACGCCTCGCTGCCGAAAGAAAATATAATTTTTGTGTATTTCAATACATAATAGTTTATTCCAAAATGCCAATCGTGTCCGTAATTTTGATAAAGGTCAAAAAGAAATACAAATAAAATTTTAAATTTTAACTAGCGAATTTTGTTAACCTTAAAACAATTTTTAAGTGAAAAATTGTTAAATTAAATTTAGTCCAGAAACCTAGGATAATGAATTTTAGTAAAACGCGAAAGAATACAATTTAATAATAGTTTAAATTCACTTGACTTTAACAAAAAGCTTGCACAGGTTATAATAAAATATCACATACAACTCGCTTCATTTCCAGGTATTATAATAATTAAACAGCTCTGGGATTCACCACCAGAAGAACCCTCGAGAGATTGAGAAAATTCGCTAATCCCATCACAAAACGCAGTTACGAAATAGTAGCAATACACTATAAAATAGTTTTTTGTATCTTCCAGTAAGCATTCTCTAATAGTTTTCACTAACCCTTTACTAGACTTTTCGTCCTAATACAAATGTACCACCACCCACCAATCCCCAGGTAACTCCAGGGTCATCAAACATTATCCGAACTATCGTATCCGAACATAATAGCTACAGATCAGGAAATTTACTCCAGATACGCCGAAAGCTTTATAAGACTCGATAGGGTAACAGACGTTGTGATGTACTTGAGGGTTTTTTCAGGTGATCCGAAAGAATTCGCATATACGAAAGTGAAAGAGGCACTCCTCGTTATTTTGGCATTCTAAATGACATAAGGAATAAAATAACAATGACGCCGATATAGCTCTGGAATCTAACAACAACCCTCAAAATTGGAATGCAATCTCAAAATGTCTGAATACCCACTACCACGACAAAAAGGACATCAGTACGCTTGAGTACCAAGTGTCATCACTATTTCAAGGAAGCAAATCCATTAATGAGTTTTACCATATCTTCTTAATATTAAATAATAAATATATTACCTTAAACCTACCGCGTTAAGCACAAGGCACATTTGTTAGGGGTTTAAATGGCGAACTTCCAAACCTACTTGGAATTAAAGAGTCAGGTGACCTAAATACCACAAGCACTCCAGTTATGCACGAAGTTGCAAAATCAAAACTCCAGGGCACATCACGCGTTTAGCAACCAACCTACATTGCGAAAATCTTACCCACCGCAATTTCCACTAAGGAAATAACAATATTTCAAATCTTAACATATACCACAACCTCGCTTACCAAACTTCGAACAACAAACAGCATATAGAAATATGCCGCCCCAATAATCACACCATCTGCAATTTCAATATAAATTAGCTAATCCCCAATATCATCAAAATGTACCTTACACAGAAAGGTGATCTCCAAGACCCAACCAATACCCACTCAACCAAAACCTCCCGTTCCAATGGAAATAGACGAATCACAAAAAAACATCATATCTTCAAATCAAATCACTAAACTCTTATTCCCCACAGTGAAATTTCTATGTTAGCTCATTAAGAGGAAACATTCAAATAACTCACCACATTTTCATTGATCTTTTTGGACTCAACGACGAAAGTCGTACGTTTTTTATTCTACGCTCATTAAAATCTTCTCATGGAATTCTAGGTAATGATAGTCTAAAACAACTGAAAGCAATAATTTTCACTTCCTAAAACTACATTCTATTACAGAATGATATTAGTATAAGAGTATCGATCAAACAACAAACGGGTAAATCTCTAAACAATATCGAACTTTAAAAGGAACATCTCACTAGCACACAGGCAGGAAGACTTAATTATTTATGTAATTCATGCACTCAACTTTTTTCCGACCCTGACATACACCACAGTTGTAAAAACTTAAATTAGGACGACCACTCAATATCCAGTGTACTCCAAATATTACCCTTACCCTATGTCTCTTAAGGACGAAGTCGGAAATCAAATAGCAAAATTATTCAATATTACTGGCTTATATTATTATTTTATATTACAGCTCTTGATCTGAATAATCCCTTTCATCAGATCCCATTCCTTGAATCCGATATTGGAGAGACGAATTTACCAGACTCGCCTTAGGCTTAAAAAATGCACCTGAAATTTTTCAAAGAATATTGGAGGACATACTCAGAGAATATATCGTGATTTACAGAAGTTGAGTGTTTAGAATTTGTGGTTTCTCAAAACGGATTAAAACCCCAATTAAAGTAAAATCAATTTAAAACTTTCCCCCACCACAGACCGGAGCTTCGATTCTTCCTAGGGCTTTCCGGTTTCCGCCATCGTTTTATTAAGGGCTATGCAAATCTTGCAAACGCCTGACAGTACTTAAAAGAGGTGAAGAGGAACGCATGTCCAAAAATCGTTCATCCAAAATTAGGATAACTCTTAATCAGGATAAAATAGCCGCATTTGACATATTCAAAAATTCCCTGGTTTAATCTGACGTTATGCTGCAATATCCTGACTTGGAAAAATAATTTTATTTAACTACAGATGTTTAAAACTACGCAACAGGAGCAGACCTTGAACAAAACAATAAGCCAAAAACCTTTATTCTAGGACATTGACAGCTGTTGAATAAAATAACGCGACAAACGAAAAAGATCTGTTAGCGATCAAATGGGCTTTAAAAACATTGAAAAACGGGATTGTCCTGAGCAACGGCATCATAAAAGGTTCTATAGAAAAAGTTTTTTGTAATTTTTTTAAAATTAATTAATGGAAAGAATATATTTTTTTTATTTTTGTATTATTTTAATACAGGCGCGCAATAAAAACATAATTTAAATCCATATTGGTATTTTTAATTAGGTTTTTTCGTGAAATAGTTAAAAGTCTTTATCTGAAAAACTAGAGCCAATTCGACAAAACTGATATTATTTTCGTAATCAGCGCCCCCAAATTACCCTAAATCGACTTAAAAATCTCCGACCGCAAAATTTTGTTCCGCAGTGTTATCAATGAAAATAATAAAGCTCATCGCAATCTTATGGAAAATAAGACACTACTATTATAAAGGATGTTATTTCCCACAAATTAACGCCAAATTAAGGAAATTTACAAAGAAATGTAAAATTTGCCTAGAAAACAATTACGAAAGTCACTCAGTTACACCTATTCTGAAAGCCAGCCCGATTCCCAATTACCTAGGACAAATCGTCCATGTAGACCTTCATGTTGACAACGTTGACGTGAACGGTCGTGTTTTTTGCTCGCTCTTAGGTCTTGGTTATGAAATCTCTTGTCATGCTTGCAAAAGTAAATTTCATAAAATTTGTGCAGTATGTGAAAATTCTATTGCTAAAACGCCAATTGTTCTTGATTCGGCCGTGCTTACTGAAAGTGCTGAGAATGACTTGCCGATGTCTGTTGCTGTCTCATCTTATGAGTCGTCAAACATTGCGAATGCCAAGAATGTCTGTAAAACGAATACTCTCACGCCCACATAATATTTGCGTGCAGTTGTTGGTGTTAATGCTGGAACTTCTTCGACATCTGCTGCTACTGCTTTGTATTCTGCTGTCCCAGCTGAGAATGCCTTGACGACGCCTGTTGACAAATCTTCCAACATTGTTGCTAATCCTATGAGAGTGCCTATTTCGGCTGATGCGTGTTTTACAAACGCTCCCATGTCTTTATCATATTCGCGTATACTTCTTAATGATGATAATGCTGGTGCTGGGGTTTCGTCGTCTATTTCTGCTGCTACTGCTGTCGCTGCTGCTGTTCTCTCACCTTCGCGCTGTATTATGCCAGCTGCTGATCAAATTTCGTTGGTCTCCACAATGGCAGTGAACGCTTAGTGGACTGCTGCCGCTGCTGCTGTTCTCTCTCCTTCGGGCTCTGTGATGCCAGCTGCTGATCAGATTTCGTCGGTCTCCACAATGCCAGTGAACGCTGAGTGGACGAAAGTAGTTGAGACCTGGCTTAATTCTAATTTTTTTTATGATGATGAATACTTTGACTCAAATCAATATATGGTCTACCGAAAGGACAGAGATGTGACAAAAACTGGGTTTGCAAGAGGTGGGGGTGTCCTCATTGCAGTGCAACATAAATTCCACGCCTATTTAGTTCCGCTTGAAAATGATGATTCTGTAATCTGTGTGTGTATGCAGCACCCCAACATACAGCTAACTTTTTTTTTCAGTCTCTTAGGTTAGGTTAGGTTGGAGTGGCAGCCGCCTACAGCGGCTCACTTAGGCCAATATTTGGCCCATTGTGTTACCACAAGAAAAGTTTTGTACCATCCCAAAAAGAAAAATTACCCCTTACTAAACCAGTTTGCCTCATTGATAAACTTCAACAGACAATTTACCTCGGTGCTAGAAACCTTACTAAGGTCATCCAGAAACGGTGATCCCAGATGTCGCATCCTGCTTTTACACAGTGCAGGGCACTTACACAGTAGATGCAAGATCGTTTCCTCCTCCTCGTCATTCTTGCAGCTCCTACAGCATCTTCGGAAGGGCACTCCCAACCTTTCAGCATGTATACCTATCAGACAGTGCCCTGCTAGAGCCCCGATCACATTCGAAATGTTTTCCCTTCTTAGAGAGAGAACGCTGCGCGACCGTTTCCGATCCCATTTAGGCCACGTCTGCCTTGAGGTTCGACAGGCCGTATTTTGCCTCCATCTATTGTCAGCTTGTTTATATGTAAGATCTCTGAGTAGCATTTTGCAAGTGGCAAACGGCATACCAATGCGTTCTTTATCCTGAAGAATCTGCTTGGTCGTACCTTGTCTTGCAAGTTCATCTGCCATGCAGTTTCCCTCTATGTCCCGGTGACCAGGGACCCAAATGAGGTACAGTCTGTTCTGCTTAGCCATCTCCTGTAGAGATCGGCGGCAGTCCAGCGCGATATTCGAGTTAAACGTGAGAGAGCTCAGAGCTTTGATTGCAGCCTGGCAGTCACTAAAAATGAAGATGTCTCTTCCTATAATCCCGGTCCCTATCTTCTTCACCGCTTCCATGATAGCTGAGACCTCAGCCTGGAAGACGCTGCAGTGATCTGGTAACCTAAAGGAAATTTGCAGGAGAGGGTTTCGTGAGAAAACGCCCCCTCCTACCTGATTATCGAGTTTCGAGCCATCTGTATAGATGACAATGCTCTCAGGTGGAGTGTGAAACTTAGGTTTCCACTCCTCCCTGCTTGGAATTCGTGTAGTAAAGTTACTTTCATTTACCGATGTCCAAGCACACCGGTCCGTGCTGCTCGGAATAGAGCAGAACTTGTTCAAAATACTAGAGTGCCCTTGGCATTCAGGGTGCCATTGGGATGTCTCTCTTAGTCTCAAAGCAGTCATCGCTGCCGTCTGTTGTCCGACCAAATCTAAAGGAAGGAGGTCTAAAATGGCGTTCAAAGCCTCATTTGGCGTGGTTCTGAGCGCCCCGCTTATGCAGATCATACTAGATCTTTGCACCTTGGTGAGTAATCTGAGGTTAACCTCTTTGTCTAAAGCAGGCCACCATACGATCACCCCATATAGGAGAATTGGTCTGACGACCGCTGTGAAAATCCACCGACAGATCTGGGGGTTAAGACCCCATTTCCTGCCTATGGCTCTCTTACAAGTGTAGAGGGCTATGGAAGCCTTCTCATGACGTTGAACCAGGTTCTCTTTCCAGTTCAGCTTCCTATCTAAAACAACGCCTAAAAATTTGGCACTTGTAGAAATACTTAACCGGGTACCATTTAATACCGGTGGGGTCACCGAAGGCACTTTATACCTTCTCGTGAAGAGTACGAGTTCCACTTTACTTGAGCTGACCCTGAGCCCGCATTGGGTGGACCACTTGGATACCTCCCGAAGCGCTCGTTGCATCAGCTCGCATAGTGTCTGCGGAAACTTTCCCCTGAGTGCGATCGCGACGTCATCAGCGTACGCGACAACTTTTGCGCCACCCCATACCATATCTCGCAGTAGCGTATTAACGGTGAGGTTCCACAGAAGTGGGGATAGGACACCTCCTTGTGGCGTCCCCCTCGACACGTGCCGCGACAATTCGCTCGCACCCAGCTTAGCCCTTACTACGCTGCAACTGAGTAGCTGGCCTATAAACTCAACCAGTGAGCATTCGGCTCCTAGATCCCCAACGGCGCCAGTTATGGCTTCTGGAAGCACATTATTGAAGGCGCCTTCAATGTCCAGGAAGGCTACAAGACAGAATTCCTTGGCACTGAGAGACTTCTCAATATAGCCGACCAAGCTATGGAGTGCAGTCTCAGTAGATTTGCCTTTGCGGTAGGCATGCTGGTCATTAGACAGTAGTCGACTGTCGATGGTATCGGACAGGTGGCAACTAACAATCCTTTCAAGTGCCTTAAGAGCAAATGATGATAGACTGATAGGCCTAAGATCCTTTGGATTAGTATATGAGGCCTTACCAGCTTTAGGAATAAAAACAGCCGTGACATTTCTCCATGCCAACGGTATATGATTAAGTTTGAAACAGGCTCTGAAAATAGTAGAGAGCCATTTTGCAGACACCTCCAGTGTCTTAATTAGCTGAGCAGGTATTATCCCATCCGGCCCTGCAGATTTGTATGGCTTAAAGCTTTGGATAGCCCATTTAACCTTTTCTTCCGAAACCGGTATGCTGACGGGGTTGGAAGAAATAAACGGAGGAGTTCTTTCCTCCGCAGTTGTGTTCCCAGGGAAGTGAGTATCTAGTAGCAGTTCAAGGGGTTTCCTTTCCCGTAGAGGTCCAGGAACCGTCTTGCCTCTGCAAGAAACCTATCGGGTTAGAGGATCCTGAGAGAATCTTCCTTAGCCTGGCTGTCTCGGAAACACCCTCGATGCCGCCGCAGAAGTTTCTCCACAAAGATCTCTTTGCCGCCCTTAAAGCTTTTTTATAGGTCTGGAGAGACTTTTTGTACTCCTGCCATACCAGTTCGAGATTAAGTCTTTTGGCTTTGTTGAAATTTTTCCTACAAGATTTGCGTAGCGAGTCCAACTCACGTGACCACCAATGGGGTTTACGTTTGCCCCATTGTTTAGATTCAGGGCAAGCCTGCTCTAGGGCATTTGAGCAGGTCATCGTAAAAACGTTCACCATGTTCTCTAGATCCCCGATGCAGTTAGGTTCAATAAGAGGTTCGCTGGTCAGCCTATCCTCAAATAACCTTTTATAAGAGCGCCAATCCGTGTTTTTTAGGTTTTTGCGCACTTTTGGGCTGGTAAAAGAAAAGTTCAATACGATTTCAATATAACGATGATCAGAGAAGGAGTGTTCGTCTAGAACCCGCCAACTCTCGATCAGTTCAGATAGATTAACACTACATAGAGTTATATCCAAAACTTCTTTACGATTCCTAGTAATGAAGGTGGGATCCCTACCTTTGTTGCATATAAGTAGGTTAGTAGTTAGCAGGTAGTTGAAAAGTAACTCACCTCGATCATTAATGTCCGTGCTCCCCCAGTTGACATGGTGAGCATTAGCGTCGCTGCCGACCAACATGTGTCCGCTCTCATACCTGGATATCAAGTTCCGAACCATAGAGGGAGGAGGGTATTCGGCTTCGTACGCCATGTAGGCCGATGCAAGCACAATCGACATACCCCCTAACCCCGCGAGAATTGCCGTGACGTCGCCATCACTGTAATTAGGTAGAAGAAAGATATTTAAATCTGCTTTAGCCAGAATACAGGCTCTAATTTTACCTTTACCACGCTCCAAGAAGAGCTTAAAACCGGTGACACTCAACCCACATACCCTTGAGTTGCAAACCCAAGGTTCCTGAATGAGTACCACCGTAATGTCGCCTTTGCTTAGGCGACCCAGGAGAGCAGCTGAAGCTGCTTTAGAATGATGGAGGTTTATTTGCAGCACCCTCATGCGAGACAGCCGCATCCTCCCCTCCAGCTACAACGGTGACGTCAGCTTCACCCTCCCCGTCACTGAGAAGCAACTCCTCCTCCGCAAACAACCTATGCATTGTTGGTGCAAGGTTCGTCTGGGAGGAGACGCTGCCTCTTACATTCCACCAAATAGTGGAGATTCCCTTAATTCCCTGCATGCTGACAATGTTATCTCTTTAGTAGTAAATAATTTAAGTGATAACCAAATATGCATTTTAGGCGACTTCAATCTAATAAATGTAAGCTGGTCCGGTAGTTTTTCTAGATCGGGACTAACTCCATTGAATGTTACTGCAACCCATGAATCTTATTTCAATGATGGTATCATAAGTTTAAACTTAGTTCAAGTTAATAGTTTTGTTAATAAGTTGGGAAGAATTCTCGATCTAATTTTTATTAGCGATAATTTAAGCTGCGATATTTCTGAATGCTTTTCTCATATATCGACTTGTGATAAACATCATGTGCCTCTGATTTTGGATTTTAAATTTTACCTTTTTCCTTCTTCTGTGCCGGATGAAAAAATTTCTTTTAATTATTTTGCCTGCGATTTTGCTAACTTTAATAATTTGCTATTGGATTATAACTGGGATAATCTATTATCCTGCGCTGATGTCTCAAAATGTTACCAAATATTTAGAACTTTGATGTTTGATTGTTGTCTAAATAACATTCCGGTTAAAAAACAATGCCCTATAAACTGCCGTGGTATAATTTCAATTTGAAAAAGCTAAAAAATCTCAGAAATAAATTCTTTACAAAATTTGAATCAACAAGCCAAATATCAGCGCTATTCTAAAGATTTCAATTGTTTAGATAGATTCCTGTACAGAAATCATATTCTAGGGATGGAGGAGAATATCAAGGGAGAGCCAAAGGCCTTTTGGCGTTTTATTAAATCGAAGAAGTCAAACTGTGCCATAGCTTCAGCCGTATTTTATGGTGATAAGTTTGCTAGTACGCAAAATGATGTGGTCTACTTATATGCAGAGTTTTGCAAATTTTGTTGAGGATGATGGGGATACTTCGCGTAGCTTTTCCACCAACTTATGCTCTGCTGTAAACTTTGGCTCACTTTGTCTAACTTCGGATGATGTTATTAACGGCATTATTGATCTTAAACTATCTGCGAAAATAGATAGTGATAGGCTTTCAGTTATTTTATTGAAAAATAGTCCTGCTTTAATCCTACCTGTAAAAATAATATTTAATATGTCGTTGGCGTCTGGAATTTTCATAGACGATTGGAAAATTACTTCAATTACCCCTATCCACAAAGGTGGTAGCAAGAATGATGTGTGATGAAAGCATCGTTAAAGATAAAATGTATTTTGCGTCTAAATGTCTTATTTCGCCAAACCAGCATGACTTTGTTTCTAAGCGATCCACAGTTTCGAATCTTGCAGTATTCAGTGAATATTGCATTGACACTTTTTCTACTGGGCTTCAGGTTGACTGTATCTACACTGATTTTTCCAAAGCGTTTGATAAAGTATCTCATATTTTGCTAATACACAAGTTGGCTAACATTGGCTTCCATTCAGTTTTTTTTTAAATGGATAATGTCTTATCTAGGTAATAGAAATTGTGTTGTAACGATTGACGGCATTTCCTCTGAACCTTTCTGTGCCACGATATAAGTAACTGCTTTAAGTTCGCAAATTTTTTGATCTATGCCGACGACTTAAATGTTTTTTCGAAAATAGAGAACCCAGATGATGCGATTAAGCTTCAAAGCGATATCGATAGTGTACATCTATGGGGCGTTAATTCGCGACTTGCTTTAAGCATCAAAAACTGCTTTAAAGTTACGTATTCAAAAACTCATAATATCGTGCCGACATCTTACTATATTTCGCATTCTTTGTTGCAAAGTCTGGACGAGATTAAAGATCTTGGCGTAATTTTTTCGAGTAATTTTTCTTTTAATATGCATATTAGCCATATTATTACGAAAGATTACTCGGTCTTAGGGTTCGTGAGGCGAAATAGCTCTAAATTTTCGGACCCACATACTCTCAAGCTTTTGTACACGGCTTTCGTTCGTTCCAATCTGGAATACGCTGCGTTCATTTGGAGGCCAAGTCATAAAAATCATATAATCAGGATTGAACGAGTCCAAAAAGTCTTCTTTAAATATGCTTTTCGGTCATTGAGATTCAATGATCCAATTCCGTCGTATGAATCGCGTTTGCTTTTAATCAATTTTAAGTCTCTGGAGGCACGAAGATCAGTTCTCTCGCTTTCCTTTGCTCATAGTATAATCTCGGGTGGTATTGACTGCTCTTTTCTTTAAGAAAGAATTAATTTTAACATTCCACAACGTAATCTTTGTCGCACGTTAGCTTTCAATGGGCTTAATAGTAGAAGTGAATATTCGCAAAATGCACCTCTTGTTCGTGCCTTAAGTGAATTTAATGTAATCTCGAATTCCAACCATCTTGATTTCTCTTCTTCGAAAAGTGTATTTTCAAGTATTCTTAATTCTTTATTTTATTGTTTTAAGGTCTTAGTTGTCAACTAAATCATACTGTAAATAGTCTGTAAGAATATTTTGTTCATAGACTTATAAATATAAATAAATAAATAAGTACTAATAATAAAATAGAGCTTACATCAATAAATAAGTTCACAAAATACGCTCAAGCTACAATCGCACCTTTCAGAACATCCGAAGATTTAAAAACCCCCTGGCGAGACCTCATGACAATGTATGGAATACCAGAAAAAAGTAGGTAACGAGAAATCCTTAGGCTTGGCATCTATATGTTAGAAAAACAATGTGGTGTAGAAATCTTCAAAACTCCACAGTATAAAATTCGATAAATGGGCAAATACAGCGATTCTATTCAACACTTTCCGAAGTACTTAGATGTACTTAAGGAGAAATGATCTATACTGACTTTGGGGATCTTCGAATCAGACAGACTAGTAAATATCATAAATCTCACAAACTGATTTTAATACATACATACAACTCTGATGACGTTATCTATGTAAAAGTAAACAAAAGATTAACAATAAATTAACTCCGCGTTATAAAAAAGGAAATAATTCAAAAAGACCAAGGCAACACAGTTGCCACGAAATCTGGAATCGTTCACAAACTTACATTAAAAAATTATACAAATCCCTTTTTGCAGCATCTTGATTGACTTGTGTAATGCAGAAATTAAAATTTTGTCGTATTCCAACTTGGTAACGATAAAAATAGTAACCGCGAAGGTTCAGACCGGAACATTTACACGCTATTGACCTCGACCTAAGTAAATGACTCTGTACTCGATATATTTTAAATTTCCCTTTAACCAGTGAAGAACTTTGTAAACCAATAGTAATAAAACTCGTAAATCTTGTAAATAAATGCGAAAATTTAATTGTTTGTAATAAAGACTAATTTGGTGTAAAAAATAGTAAGAATGTAAGCAATTTAATAATGTGTAAGCAAGATACCCTCGAAAAAGTCACAAGAAACAGCTGCGTGCGAAATTGGTATCCAACTGCATTGTAACTAACAACCTCCATATACCAATAATAGAAGAAATAGCACCCGGGCTATTGCTTATCAACGGCTTTAATGGATCTTTGAAGATAGAAAACGAATTCATCAAACTAAAGGGAACGTTCTTAACAAAATATGACAACGCAATCTTAAGAATTGAAAAAGAAATAAAAGAATGAAACTCAACTTTTTGCAATGCCTCTAACCACAATTATTAATTCCGCAGATGCTACAACAAATTTTGAAGAAGTTCTTTCTCTACAACATTTGGAGGAACTTAATGGAGCTAATATCCACCAAATCAATGCCATAAATACCAAGTATAAGATCAGCCTTTTTGCGGGATCTAGTTAACGGGGGAAGAGTAAACGCGACATTTGCTGAAATTGGCTTACATAGGTTCCATCAAATATTTAATACCACCAAACGGTGGTCGCTATCCCACGGGTGAACGACATTACACGTGCATCCGGTATGAATACTGACACAGCGTCGCTGCTGCACGGAAACGTCAGTGCTGCTACTCCAAAAACAACCACGACTGCATTACACCGGTAACTGCAACGTGACTTCTTAATATAAATTAGGTATACGAAATTTTTAATTTAATTCTAAGTTTGACTGTCTAATTAAACACACGGCTCGCTGGCGAAAAAAATTTAATTTTTGTGTATTTCATGTAAAATAGTTTATCTTATACAAGCAACTATGAAGTATACACATACATATATCAGAGATAAATTACCTTTCACTGTTCACTGGTTCGCTGACTGCTGTCTGATGTTACAAATAAGCGACGACAGTTTAAACGGCAGTCTTCCATCCACAGTGCAGCTTTGTACCTAGCAGCGGTTTCGGAGAACTATCAGGGTTACCAACGTTTGAAGACTTTGGCATCAAAAATAATTGTATTTTGTAATAATAATGAACACCACAATTTTGATAAAGATATTGATGAGGAAATTAATCATTTAAACTGATAACGATTACCGTTTATTACTAAAAAACGCAAAACGACCAGGAGCTTCGAATTTTGATAGACACTGGCTCGTCCTAAAGTTACATTAAGAACCTTCCTATTATTCAAGGTATTGTGTTTTTGGATAATCCTTTAAATTGACGTCAATAAATGGTGCAAATATAACAAACCGAAAATTTTTCTATCTTCTTGCTTTCGAATCGAAGATTATAGGATATGAGTTCGTAAAAAAATTAATGCAAAACTTGACACCGGTAGGGGTCATATAATCAGGTTAATTTCATTGCAATAGAAGAATAGTCCGTTCAAGCAAGGTTTCGTCAATTGATAAAAAATAGCAATAAACAAAGAAAGGCTTCGATGAAAGTGCTAAAACTAAATTAAGAATGTTCATATGCATATTATTTTTCAGCCTGTTTTTTATTATACGATAATATTAATTTGTGAGCTCAAGGCTAGTATAAGGAAAAGTATATTGGAAAAACGACAACAACAGTCAGAAGTGGTAGAACTTATAGCTATTTCGGAGCTCACAAATTAATATTATCGTTAAATTAAGAATACTGATCGCTTTCAGGACATTGCATGAGGAAAGAATTCCTGATCGATCCCCTTACCGGATACAACCGTAATCTTGGCTAACTTAGGTAGCTCCAAACTTTTTACTACATTATACCTTAAGCTAGGGTCCCATTAGATTTTATCGTCTGAGAAAGATACACAAAAACAGCATTCAATATAAATAGTGAAAAACATGAATTTTGTCGATTGTCATTTGGTTTAAAAAATTCACCTTGTACCATTCAAAGTACCATTGACGATGTTTTATGCGCAAATAGGGAAACACATCCATGTTTATGTCGATGACATAATTTAATATTCTTCAGATGAAGAGTCAGATTTAAACCACATCGACTGTATCCTTCGAAGACTTGAAAAAGCGGTAATGAGAGTATCTGCTGAAAAATCAAGATTTTTCAAAACTGAAGTGAAATTTTCAGAGTTCCTTGTATCTGAAAAAGGTATTAAAACTTGCCCAGGTAAGATTCACGACATCATAAACTAAGCACTCCCAAGAACTCTTCGAGCATTTCGCTCATGTCTTGGGCTACACGGGTATTACCACCGTTTCGTTAAGGACTATGCTGACATTGTAAAACCGCTGATAATTTATCTTCGAGGTGAAAATGGGCAAGTGGGGGTTAGAAATTCCTAAAATGTAAAAATAGATTTTGACTCAAACGCCTGGATAATTCCACCCATCACTACGATATCGCGAACAAAATTTTGCCACCAATGAGTGGGAACTTTTAGCGATTATATAGGTCTTGAATAAACTTCGTCACTATTTGTACGGAATTAAGGATGCCCATATTGTTACGAACCGCTGATATATTCGACACTTTTCCAAAAATTAATTCGCCACACTATCACATTTAACGATGCTGAAAATCTTACGCAATGTTTAAAAGGCGTCATATATACAAATACCATTAACGTAATCCACTCTGATCTTTACCCCAAGGCAGAAGTAGAAAATACGTTAGTATCGGCATTTCCTGGTGTTAAGTTTCTCTACACTGAAATTCTGGCCATCGATTTACATAATAAAGACGATCAGTTGAAAGTGACAATAAGAAAGCACCATCGAGCTCATCTTGGCTCACATGAGAACTTTCGTTAAACTTTCAGCAATTACCTTTTTCCAAACATAAAAAAAGTATGAAAAACAATGCATGCTAACTGCAAGATATGCCTGGAAAATAAGTACCAACAAAACCACCTAATCCGGTGTAAATCTCCTATATTGTAGCGTACATTTGGAAACAAAAGGGAGACCAACTGATGTCTTTCACAATATCTAGGAAGCAAAACTAGCTGAGATAAGAAAACGACCATTCGAAACTTAGAAGAACAAATAGAAATAATAAAGGTAAAATATTGAAAATTTTAATCCCGGAGAAATGGTTTTTTTGAAGCGAAATAAAAAATAAAGATCAATTCATCATCATTTCTAAGTTTAAAATATTGTTATCGAAGAATTGAAACCTTAACTCTGTATCGTTATGCTAACTTCACGCAAGGGGCATGTTGTAAACCACTACGCTCGATCAAACCGAGGACGTTTCGTGCTTAAGAAGGGTGGTAGTTAACAAAGCAGCTAGTATCGCATTAAAACATTCCTACTGATATGTATACTGGCTTAAGCCACCGATAGCGTCGTACAAATGTATCCATATGTGCACACACAATATCAATATAAGAACATTATCAATGCGAAACTTAAAGCAACATAGAATAAAAGCAATTGCCAATTAGCATTCCCTACAATACGGCTTAGCGCTTTAAAACCTTGATTGTTGCTTCGCTGAGGAATGCTTATATTCCATAAGCTTAAAGTTAGAGGCAACTAGTTTTAAGAACCGAACCATTTGTACGAGTAAAGTTGATGTGAAGAAGGCGAGTCACTTCGTAACATACATAAGCGCATACGCGTATATATGTAATTATTTTCTTTCCCGCAGCAATGTGGATGCAAAATGTAAAAGCAACAGGGGTAGTCTCTGCTGCATGAGCATAAATAGCATATTTCCAATACCAAGCTATCCACCAAATCGAGAATTCATTTTTGCTCGAACTCCAGCTTTTTGATTGGTTACAAATTAAATAACTGTTGACACAGGGTTGCAAAAACCTTGATATCATATCATGCATACAAACACCCCGGTTTAATAGTAGCGTGAGCATGAAAAGATTGCATAATATTCGAACATATGAAACAACAACAAATTTATTCAAAAATGTTATACATATATACTTTATGCTAGGTGGTATGCAACGGATCGTAAACGTATCTATTGATTAGAAGGGATGATGTAAATATAAACAAATAAGAAAACAGCAATAAGGGGTTTAATAGCTAGTTTATGTTTTCAAAATATTTTTATACAAGCATACCCGGTTGTCTGTGCTGCACTAATAAACCCATTTGTTTTTTTTGTTTTTTGGTATTGAACGGGTATTTTTCTATAGTGCTTTTATGTTTACAATATATTATGTATCTACGTCAAATAGCTGTGAAGATATAGTGTACACTAGTTTTCTCTTAAATGGGGAACTTTTTTCACAAGGTTCTGAAATTCGAAATCGAAATGAATGCAAAACGTGTGAATTTTGTTTTGGTGTTCTGAAATCCGATATTTTTTTCATTTTTGAACTCGTGTTTGTTCATCTTAGAAATTACCTTCAATGCTGTCAACTGTTCAATAATTGTAAAAATTAACCTGGTTACTTACTTACTTAGTTAATTGGCGCTAACTATAACCGCTTAAGCGATTTTGGCCGAACTTCTTCAACAATTTGTGGAGTGCGTCTTGATGCTGTAACACAAATTGAGGGACCTACAGTTTTACGACGACTCCAAACGGCGAATGTTTTTTGTGAGAAGTTTTTCATGGCAGAAGTACACTCGGAGGCTTGCCATTGCCTGCCGAGGGCCGACCGCTATTAGAAATACAATTTTCTATAACTTTTGATGTAACTTTCCCCGGCCAGGATTTGAACCCGGGATCCACAGAATGAAGCGCGCACATGCTACACACTCGGCTACTGCGGCCGCTAACTGTTATTATTTGGCAACAAGAAAAATTAAAACGCAACAAAAATTAGTGCATTAACTACATTTTCCACAATTGTTTTAAAAAGTGAATTGCATGCAGGGGAAGCTATTAGAAGGAGGATTTTACATGATTTCAAGCCCATTTGGTGTGCCTGAATTTAAGTAAGCTGTAATATTTAAAAATGGTAGAAATCGCCTTTGAAGGTTTGTCGTTGGCGGCCTCACTGAGATTTTTAACTGAAGGTGGGTTCCAAAAATCAGTTGGAAATGATGTTGGCGTTTCAATGCGTCGCAGTATGATTGCGAAAGTCCTAAAGCGCCTGCTAATATTTTAGAAAGGCAAATGGGTTAAACTAAGAATGACGGATACCAAAATAGCTGAATCAAAACAACATTTTTTGCAAAGCTTTAGCATACCTGGCTCCCTTGGCTATGTAGACGGCACACATCTTAGGATATCAAAGCCGCTTACAGATCACAGCCCTTTTATAACCGAAGAGGATATTTTAGCATCATCGCAATGATTGTAAGTACGAAAAATAATTACAAATAAATATATACTTAGCAACCACTTTCTTTAAACATTTTCTCTTACATTTGTGAATACAATATATCAATAAAAACAGTTGATGCTTGTCGCCCTGGTTCAAACCGCGACTCTTTAATATAGAGTGTGAGCAGGGCTCACGACTATTTCCTACCCAAATACGAAAGCAGTGAACGAGGCAGTAGGCAGCCATTTTCGTTAAATGTAGTTTAAGATCCAACCGCTGGAGCACCACTCCATACATTTCATCAAATACACTCTTCGGCGAGGAGTATTATAGAGAGAATTATAGGTATTTTAAAAAGTCGGTTTATATGTATCTCTTTTTCGTCTCCTACAGTACCAACCTCAAAAATTAGTCCAGATAATAAATGTTTGCTGCATTATGCATAACATTTGCAGATACTATGATGTTCAAGAATGGCAGATAATGGTATTGAATCGTTAATGAAGTAATAACATATGAGACCACACTTGGTGGAGAGACTAGAGTAGTGCGACTTCATAGAAATTCCTGAAAATATAACGAATGTGTTGAAATATAACAAGTATTAATTAATATATGTAAATTTCATTTCTTTTCAAATTCAGAAATATCACATCTTAAGTATATAAAAAAAAAATAATAATAATAATAAAATTCATTACATAAAAAAAATCACATCAATTGTTTTATAAAAGAAGCTGCTTAATTTCTATTATTATTATTGTATTTCAGATATATTTTGACCTCTTTCAGCTCAAACTAATTCATCTTGATCTCATTTTCCTCTTGTCGCCTTTCTGATTGCAGGTGGTGCTTTTTATTCTCTGCTGTGTTTTTTTTTTTAAGACAATCGCCAACTCTTCGCAGCATAGTACACACTTTCAATACTGGCTTCACTTTTGGCGTAGGCATTTTTTTCAAGTCCATCCACAAGAGTTTTCATAGCCCTTGTCTGCTCATGCATTTTTGCGTTAAGACAGTCGGACACCGCAGATTCGCGTTTTCGATATTGTGTTAGCGGCACTGCGTGTGCATGGAAAGTCAATTCTATCTTCTGTTGCCGTTATTGTGTGCAGAATTATTGCGGGCAACTTTTGAAGTGAAACTTTTTTGCGCTCGTTGGGCTCTAATTCCAATATCGAATGAAACGAAAAAGCGACGGGAAAAATGAGGGGATGGCGCGCGTGGTGGGGCAGTCGGATGGAAGAAGACATGGGAGAGAAACGAAAACGCGACAAATTCGGAGTAGGAGAAACGAGAGAGGGGTAGCAAAGCGGACAGAGTGTGGCAATGATTGTTCTCTACATCACTCCGAACCAGAGAATTAACGTTATAATAAAATTCATACATAGAGCATTATTGACATATACTCCCTCTGGTGCAGCAGAATTAAGAGAAGATTTGCACACTATGCCAATGATTTTAAGCGGTGATTTTAATGTCAATTTTGCCTTGGAAGAAGCTCAACCACTTGTACAATTTTTAGAAAGTAAATTAAATTTAAAAATAAATAACACAGTGCTACAAAAAAGAATGAAGTCGAAATACCTGGGAAGTGATGATATTTCTCTTGTAGGTCTTATCGAGTAGAACGAGAATCCAATTTTGGAATTTGTCAAACACCCCCAAAATCTCGACTTAACCTTAAAAATCCGATTTTTCGTGCTTTTGCGCACTTCTTAGCCCATATATTAGCTAATTAACAACCGGTTTTAGAAAGAAGAAACTCAGACCTTCTGAAATATATATAGACGTCTCAATAAAGCTGAAGAAATTTACTTGTTTTTGCACAACAAACTTAAGTTTTGCAACCCTTTTTCTTCTTTTTTTGACTTTGGCGATATTTTCACACACTATTTTATAAAAACACAAAATGAGTTTTGATTAGATTCAAAGAGTACGTTTAATACCGAGTTCAACGAATGTTTCTTTTTAAAAATCGGCCAAAAAGCGACTGAGTTTTTTTTACTTTTTATAAGAACGAAATTTTTGCAAAAATTTGCTTCAGTTGTTCCCAAGGAAATTATCACTTCATTTTTGAGTTTTTACTCAATTTTGAAGTCTTTATAAATTTCCGTTATACTGAAGTACACGTGTTGTTTATCTTTTGTTGTGTTTGCTGTTAAATTGGATAAAAATCGTGGTAAAGTAAAACTAAAATGTGCGTGGTAAAGTAAAACCAAAATGGTGTTGTAAAAATATATAACAAGATTTTCGAAAGGTTTTATAGTGCGAGTCGCTGGTACGAGCCAGAATTTATTTGTGAATATTGCTGCACAACATTAAAAAAATTTAAAGTTCAACAATCAATTATTTTGCCCTTTTCTGTGCCTATGACTTGGCATCATCAGGCATATCATAAACAAGACGATTGCTATTTTTGCAAAACAAACGGTTCAGGTCACAATTTTAAATCGCGGAAAAACGTAAAGTATGCGAATGTTGTTACGGTTACAAAACCAAAATACTTAAATGCCGAAGTGCCTACAAAAAGTGAGTCCATTGATGCTGGTGAAACATATTTAGTAGAGGAAGAATTCCTTCCTTGTAAATCAAAATCAACGGAAAGGCAAATTCTGATTTCGCCGATCTCGTGCGTGATTTGCATTTATCGAAGCGAGAATCTGAAGTCCTCGGTTCACGACAAAAGCAGTGGAATTTAGTGGAAAAATATTTTCAAATAACATCGGTTAGAAAAAGCGACCGCACTTTGATACTTAGAGAAAGTTTTAAAACTTATGGCAATGACTGTGATCTAGTGCATTGTGTAAATGTACCCAAATTATTTTCAGCTTTAAATTATAATTATAATGCAGATGCATGGCGACTTTTCATTGATGGATCGTGTAAAAGTATGTACCCTAAAAAAACAAAAATACATTCGTGTTCCCTTAATGAAGTCTGTAATGTCACCCTTAGGTTTAAAAGCTGTGTTATTACACAATGAAAATCTCTTACCATCAGTTCCAGTCGCATATGGGATTAACAAGAAAGAAACGTATGAAATGATGGAACAAATTTTATGGTTGATCGACTATGCCACGCATAAATGGAAAGTCATCGCTGACTTAAAAGTGTTCACAATTTTATTTGGCATGCAAGGTGGCTACACCAAATATCCTTGCTACCTTTGTGAATGGGATAGTCGGGCATCCAATCGCTATGATCGCAAAGCATGGCCATCTCGAGAGTCACATCAGATAGGCAGGAAAACGTTTTAAGCCTCCCATTGGTAAAATCTGAGGATGTTATCTTACCACCACTACACTTAAAGCTGGGATGCATGAAATAATTTGTAAAGAAATTGGATGTAAATAGCGAAGCTTTTCTTCATCTTAAAACTGTCTTCCCAAAATTAAGTGAAGCTAAACAAAAAGCCGGTATTTATTAATTTGTTTTCATAACTACTTGTTTTTTATTTTTTTTTAAATATGTGTATATAGGTATTTTCATTGGACCTCAAATTCGCAAAATTATGAGCGACGTTACCTTTATGAACAGGTTAAGATGTGTTGAGAAACGTGCATGGAGGAGTTTTGTAGCGCTATGTGATAATTTCCTTGGGAACAACAGAAGCGAAGACTACATCACGGTTGTAAACGAATTTTTAAGTGCATATGATGAAATGGGTTGCTACATGTCTATAAAAATTAATTTCTTGCATTCGCATTTGGACTTCTTCCCACATAATCTGTGATGAACAAGGCGAACACTTCCACCAAGAAATGGCTACGATCGAAAAACGTTTCGAAGGAAAAAACAAAATAAATATGATGGCAGAATATTGCTGGTCAGTGCAACGCGAAACTGACGATACTGGCCTAAGGAAAAAACGCACAAAAAAAGCACTTTTGATCTATATATTTTCATTTAGTAATATTTATTAGTAAATTAAGTTCGTTGTAAATTTTTGCAAAAATTTCGTTCTTATAAAAAGTAAAATAACTCAGTCACTGTTTGGCCAATTTTTTAAAAGAGACATTCGCTGAACTCGGTATTAAACGTACTCCTTGAATCGAACCAAACTCACTTTGTGTTTTTATAAAATAGTGTGTGAAAATATCACCAAAATCTAAAAAAGAAGAAAAAGGGTAGCAAAATTTAAGTTTGTTGTGCAAAAACAAGTAAATTTCTTTAGCTTTATTAAGACGTCTATATATCTTTCAAAAGGTCTGAGTTTCTTCTTTCTTAAACCGTTCTTAGAATGAAAATCGGTTGTTAATTAGCTATGGGCTAAGAAGTGCGCTAAAGCACGAAAAATCGGGTTTTTAAGGTTAAGTCGAGATTTTCAGGGTTTGTTTGACAAATTCCAAAATTGGATTCTCGTTCTACTCGATAAGACCTACAAGAAAAATAACAGCACTTCCCAGGTATTTTTGAGTGTCACACTGTGTAATAATCCCAAAGACTCAACAACCAGATCAGGCGTGACAATAGATGCGATTTTCTCAAGATATTTAAATAATTTACAATCACGAGTTTCATTTCATATTTTTCACACCACAAACCAATTGTATCTTTTCTTGAACATGAAAGTATGGAAGTGAATGAATAGATTTTTTATAAATGGAGGCGAAAACATCAACTATTTTTTTTCACTAACCCAACACCCTTAAAAATTCCAGAATAATGAATAGTGGCTTCTGTTATCGGGGAAATATTTCTTTCTCATTAAACTTGCTGGCTAGGGTGAGTATTTTCATTTCAAGTGCCCATCGAGATCCATGAAGCTTCATTTCTATCGCTTAGCTTTCTAGGCTGACAATTTTTTTTCCTAATGAAGGACTTCAAATCCATCCAATACTGATAAAATACTAGGTTTAGAAAACTTATTTAGCATACGAAAATATATTCTTTTCATCTTTTTTCAGCCGAAAATATATTTTTCTGCGCATCTACATTATTTTTGTCACCCTTCAGAAAGCCACGGGCGATGTCTTTATGGGCTTCCATGAATTGTATAATTATTATTGTTAACCTAACACATTTCTATTAACAATTATTTTAATTATCTAAAAAATCCATTTGAAACCCTTTTGTGGCACAATTTTAACGTTTTATTTTACTTATGTGCATGTTTTCGCGCATCAAATTGACAATTGATACGAAGTGAATTCAAACCGACAAATTTCTTGTGAATTCGTTATTCCGAACATGAAAATCTACTCGGAATTCATTTTGGAAAACAAGTGGAAAGCAAATAGTGGAAGTAAAACACAGAACACGTATCTCTAACTGGCGTCAGCTAGAGACATCAAGTGGCCAAGTTTTTCTCCACCTGATATTTCCAAAGTAGAGGAGACTTTTCTCTTCCTCGGCCGCCACCAGCGTGGTACATACTCGTAGGATCTAATATTGCAATCTGCGTAAAATTGCTGCGGAGCCATAAAAAGCTTTTTTTTCTTGTATAGGGAGTGGAACCGCCGTTTTATCACAGTTTGATCCATAACCAATATATGACAAAATACGTTTAATTTAAATTCAAATTTTATCTTCCATGGAGACATATCACCGTCTACTTTTCCAAATTCATATATCACATATCCTAGGCCCAGGGATCACATGAACCTACTGTGAAGTTTCATAAAGATCGGTTAAGTACTACGGACGCCTATAAAATACTTAAATTCATTTTTATACTTATATATAATATTAACTTTTTTCATTGCATACAACAAGTATTGTTATTGGAAATGAAAGCATACGCAATGTATTTAAAGCTAGGTTCCATTCGAACTTATAACCTTCTTTTCTTGTTAATTATATTTTTTGTACTGGCCGGTGCTTCGCTCTCAAGAGTTTACATTATGTGTGTGCTGCTATTGAACAATGGCCGAATCGTTTGAGGGCTTGTGTAAAAACAACAGGTGACCATTTCGAATAAAATTTTGTACATCGCTCACTTAACATATGCATTATTTAATAAAATTAACTTTATTAAAAAATGTATTATAGTTTAATTTTTATAACGACCTGAACTTTTAACTGAACTTATGGCAGGACCAGTATATCTAATACTTTACAGGTAAGGAGATATCAAAAAAAAAATACAAGTGTGGAAGGAGGCTATTCAAAATATACCACAGAAAAAGGACTGGCGGAAGTGCATTCAAAAAACATGGGTTTTCTGTACTAGAACATTAAATGCTGGACATGACTGCGACAATGAAAAGCGAGGAGGGTTTTGAAGGAGGTGACTTTTGGAAAACATATGTAAAGTGAAACTGATAGGAATGATGAATGCGATGATCTAAAAGAAGGCATAGTTGACCAAGATCTCAGATTTTTTCAAAAAAGCTTTGACTGTTAAAATATCATGGAAAGACAACAAAGCCAGAATAAAACAAGTAAAAACAGCGCTGTCTTCGGCTATGCCGAAGGCTTCATACCTTTCATGAATGGAAGAATAGTAAAAAACGTGTTATTGTATTACAATTTTGTATTACCTATAGTTAAAAGCGAAAATTTCCTTCAAATCAATAAAAATAATTCTAGTAAAGGCATTGTTATAAATTATTTAATGCTTTTCCTTATGTAGTTAAAAAGAACTATGTTTTAAGAAGGGAATGGTTTTTGAATATTTTTAATATCGTATCGACGCTTGATATTCAACATTTAAAAAATACAAATAATTAAGTATTAATATGTAAGACCTACATATGTCGGTCTTTGAAAACAGTTATCAGATCCGTAAATAGTTCCCAAACGTTTAACGCTATGATTCATGTGATATTGCGCTGAGCTTATTACTTTTCGCAATAAATATTTGTCCTGAATTTATCTTGCCGATTTACACTGTGAACTCCGATCTTGATGAATACTAATATATAGCTAATAATGGTTGATGTTTGTGCAAAATTTCAAGCCTTTAGCTGTTTAAATGGAGGAGTTATGGTGCAAAATTCAATATCTGAACAATCGGTTGTATGGGAGCTATATGTTATATTTCTCCGATCTTCATGATTTTCAATACTGATACGTAGCTAATAATGGCTGATATTTCTGCAAAATTTCAAGCCTTTAGCTGTTTAAATGGAGGAGTTATGGTGCAAAATGCAATATCTGAACAATCGGTTGTATGGGAGCTATATGTTATATTTCTCCGATCTTCATGATTTTCAATACTGATACGTAGCTAATAATGGCTGATATTTCTGCAAAATTTCAAGCCTTTAGCTGCTTAAATGGAGGAGTTATGGCGCAAAATTCAATATCTGAATAATCGGTTGTATTATATGTTATAGTCACCCGATCTGGCCGATTCCGACAAATGTTTAATCATTTGTACAACGACACCTGCTCACCAAATTTCATCAAAATAGCTCTCAAATTGAGGGACTAGTTTGCGTTCAAACAGACGGACAGACGGACAGACGGACAGACAGACGGACAGACGGACATGGCTAAATCGACTCAGCTCATCGTCCTGATCATTTAGGTATACTTTTTGATGGGTCTATCTCTTCTCCTTCTGGCACTTACAAACATCGGACCAAACTTAATATACCATTTCATTCTCATGAAAGGTATAAAAATTAACCCTTCCGAGCTATTGAGCATGGAAATGAATATTTAAAAATAAATTAACATTAGATAACATTAGAAGAAAGAAGAAATATTACACCAATTAAGGAAATTATTTGAAAATTTGCAAAGAACACACGGCAATTTACTAATATGTAGAAACAAAGTGTCACCAACCTGGTGCTCGTTAACCGCATTATGTCAATACAAAAAGTCTGTAAGCCTTATATCTTTTAAAATCACAATAACTAATGTAATTTTAAAAATGTTCATGTATATCACTCCTAAAACGAAGTAACAAAAAACATATAAATCGAGTTGAAAACTTTATACAAAATGAAGAAAAACGCAGGAAATTTTCATCAGAATTTGTAGAAAATTTTTGGGTTTGGTTTTTATAAATGAGGTTTAAAATAAATGAATTCTTAAAACCCACAACATAACTTAAATCCTAAAGTTTCTTATAATATAAGTCAGAATTTAAATATTACTAAAAACTGGATTTATAGATTTACAACGGTGAATTTCCTATATTGGCTCAAATACACTTAGCCTCATTGAGATATGGGGAACTGGACTCTGATTTCTCAGGTTGTACGTGTTCCAAAATTTCTTGCTGAAGTGGTCTACTTGAAATAAAAGGTGTGGCATCGCATCGATAAGATACGTATCGCAAATCTTGTGCATAGCGGATGATAATTTGTTTGGCCTTTTTAGGAGCATAATGCAACTTTCTGGCTCCAAGTAAAATCCTCCATCTATTTTTTAACACCTTTTAAGTTCTTTCCATGTCACGTCGTGGAATGAGCTTCATTAAATTTGACATCGTTCTGTGATGTGTTTACAGACAGAGTTCTAATGGATACCCAGCTATTCGTTCAAAAATTAATGAGAATGTACCAACAAGCCAAAAATTTCTTGTGCCTCGCAAATAACCCTGCTCCATTGAAACCCTTAATTGACTCGTACTCGAAATTAATGACTCATCACAGGCTCGTATTACGCATTTTTGGTATAGTTGATAGATTCACGGTCGTCCCTATTGCAAAACACTTGTCCGCCGTTGGTAAACCATTTTGCAACACATCCAAAAAGTAGTTAAAATCAGTCTTGTTCACATTTTACAATTGGTGGAATTTTGAATATATGCACTTACACTAATGTATTTCCTAATCATTATTCATTTTATTCGCACCTTGTACTGGTAAGCTCAAAAGGATTACATTTGTGCGCAAAATCTCTCTGGCGTTTATGTTAACACAAATTAAGCGGCCAACATTTTTACGCTGACTCTGAAATTGCGAGACATTTTTTCGTGGCAGAAATACACTGGGAGGTTTGCCAAAAACTTTTCTACAATACGATTTTTGATGTTACTTGCCCCGGCCAGGATATGAACCTGGGACCTACCGAATGAAGCTACACGCATGATTACAGCGGCAAAGCTGGAGTAGAGGCGTTCCGGTAAGCTTTGGCAAACCCCTGGTAACTCAAGAATTCGTTTAGCTTGAACGCCAACTACACTCTCAGCTGGTGGCGTAGCTCTCACGATTCTCATGATTTAATGCTGAAACAATCGTCATTCTTCTTCGTAAGTTTTGATTCCTTCTTTAACCCTACGGCCCATAGCCAGCTGGATGAACGGGAGTCCATAACCAGGGTACCCGGGTACCTAGTGCAGTTTTTTCGTTTATATTCAAATAAAATAATATATATCTGTACAGATTATTAGAAACGCTTAGTTTTTACATCTGAACTGTACAAATTTCATGTTTGTAAGATACATAATACTGGTTTCTATAGGCATGTTTGAACCTAACATGCACACAAAAGTAAATAAACTGGATTTATAAGGGTTGGTTTTTGCTTGTTTTTGGTACCTGCTTGTGAATTGTTTGTGTTTTTAGGTAGCAAATGTTCAGCTACGCTAGAAAAATAATACATTTTAATGATTTCGTCATTATAAGTTGAACAGTGAAGTTGAAGAAAAATTAACCGCAAAATATAATTTTTAACTGAACAGTATCTGCGTTTGAGTGAAGAAGCCAGAAGCAGATATATTGAATCTATACTTGATGATATGATTGTGGAGGACGACGCTTTAGTGCCAATTGAGGAAGAAGAAAGGTATTTACTGGAGAAGTGCACGAGTCAGAGAGTGACACGAATGACAACGAAATTCCAGCCGCTATTGACACGCCAATGCAAATTGAGCAAGATGTAATTGAAGATGAAAGTGACAATGAAACTGATATGGTTGAAGAAAATGCACCAACATCAAGCACAACAGGAAGTATGATTGCACGTGATGGTACTCAATGGCAACCAACACCGCCTGTTTGTCAACAAATAATAGTCACAACGTCATTAGAACTCGTAGTGGTCCATTACGAATGACGGAAAGTATGACAGGTATGCAATGCTTCAAGAGTTATTTTACAATAGAAATGGTCGATATAATCGTGCGTCATACCAACAAAAAAGCCAATTCAACTTATGATGCCTACAATGCAGCAAACCCAACAAAGCGTCAATTGAAGTGGAGGGATACGACAGTGGCAGAAATATACGCATTTATTGAAATGCTGATAATGGCAGGCGCAAATCATTCCAATGATAAAAATGCAAGGGACTTATGGACGCAACTGTCTCATCCTCTATTCCGCGCAACAATGGGATTAAACCGCTCCTGGGATCTTATTCGTTTTATACGTTTTGATGACGCGATAACAAGAAACGAGAGGCAGCGTACAGACAAAGCTGCTCCAATACGAGATGTTTGCATAACGTTGAACGCGAATCTCGCAAAATATTATGTGCCTACAGAAAATTTAACAATCGACGAACAATTGTATCCGTACCGCGGCAGAACGAAATTTACCCAGTATATTCCATCGAAGCCTGCGAAATACGATATCAAGGTATGGTGGATATGCGATGCTAAAAATTCATATCCTCTTCATGGCCAAATATATACTGGCAAACAAGACAGTGGTCGCGAAATTGGTGTAGGCGAAAGAGTAGTCAGAGATTTGGTTGGGCCATACTACGGTAGCGCACGTAATATCACCATGGACAATTTTTTTACGACACTGCCACTGGCAAAGCAGCTGATATCCGTCAAACTTAGCTTTGTCGGAACACTGCGGCGAAACAAGCAGAAATGAAAGGCGATAAGAGGTAGACCATTGGGACAAGCAAATTTGGTTTCCACGAGAAGGTGAGTATGGTTGCATACAAACAGAGGAAAACAAATTCCGTAATAATGTTGTCGACTATGCATGATGATGCAGCTGTAGAAGAAACGGAAAAAAAGAAGAAATTATCAAGTTTTATAACAAAACGAAAGGTGGCGTGGATGTTATGGACCAGACGCTTCGGGAGTATACCACACAGAGACACACAAAAAGGTGGCCTTTGTCGTTTTTGTACAATATGCTCGATGTTAGTGCTTTCGCGGCATACACTATATTTTATGAGAATACCACAACTGTCCCATATCAAACAACAAGGAGAAAACGCTTTTTGCGTAACCTTGCTGAAGACTTGTGTGATACAAAATCCCACAATCCCCACAGTCCCGTTAGAATTGCAGCTGCATCGAATCTACTTATTGGGGAAAAAATCAGTGGTACCTTCATTTCGCGGGGGATTAGACGAAATTAATATAAACACTTACGTTGTTCGGTAAAGTGGTTGACATTTCTGAAATAAATCAAGAATGACGCCTCTCATTTGCTTTAGAGTTCGTCCAAAAGCCTATACAGTTTTGGTACATCGTGTTGTGGACGGATGAGGTTGCATTTCAGTTCCAGGGCTCGTTTAGTAAACGCTTTATGCATTTACCACGTGAGAAGAAGAAAGATGCAGTTTAGCTGCTAAACATTTGTCTTACTATGGCTTTGGAAATTTGGTACCAATTGAGGGCACTTTAAATTCGACCGGGTATATAACAATTTTAAACGACCATGCCTTTGTATCGGGCAATCGGGGTTTTCCAACTGTCGACTGAATTTTACAACACGACAACGCTCCATGTCATTAAGGATGGTTACCTACGAAACTATTAATTGTAACAAATTTACATTGTACGACAAAGAGTATTAATTTGGCAGATATCGCGTACAAACTAGTACCAAATTTTGAATTTCATTTGGAGGGGAAGATGCTAATTCGTGCTGGGGAAATTTGTTCCAACCATAAATTAGCAAACAAGAAAAATAGCTAATTGTGGCATATGGTTGCATTTCAGTCAACAAAACAATTCAATATTTAAAATTATAAATTTGTAAAAGCACAAATATGAGTGATTTATTGACGAAATAGGAAGCGATTTATTAACGAACAAGCGGAAACAAAAAATGCAACTATATAAGTAAAATTAGCCATAAGCATAAATTCAAATGCAACAGTGCGGGATTACTTGAAAATGTTTATTAAATCTTGTTCTCGAAGAACTCAGTAAGTTTCTGTCTTTAAGAGAGTAAGACGCCTTACTCTCTGAATTATTTTACTGGCTTATTTTTAGTGGACTTTTGCAACGAGCACTCCTATATACAACATGCCATTTACCGTTTGATAACATATCCATATCAACTCCTACATATGTATGTATGTACATTAGACTGGTGTTTTTTTGTATGGGAAAATTTTTTTTTTGCAAAAGGAGTGTACCGGGTCCTCAAATTGTTCCTTTTTATGCCAATAACGAAATTCCAAAATCTTAGACTGATTGCCCTAGGTTAAGACGTGGGACATGCACACTAAAGTGGCTAAAACCAGTTTATATGGACTTTTCAAGAGACAAGGCACGAAAATATAAGTAAAATGTTTCATATATGTCTTTAATATATTCTTTTATTGAAATTAACTTACGTTTAATGATTAATATTCTTTATAAACATTTAAACTTAAGCGCAAAGGTCTGATTTATTAATGCTACCGTATTTTTTTCTATAATCAGTTACTGTTTGCATAAAAGTTTTTAAACATAAGCTGTTAAAAAAAATCGCAAAAAGGCAACTCTGTAAACATATATTTAATTCGTAAAATAAAATGTTGGCAACAACAGGGGAAAGTCAACATTTGGTCAATACCGTTAGTTTTGAGCCACGTGGCAATTAAAAGTGTGTAAAAAGTGAAGTGTATTTATTTTGAGCTTTGAATCATAGAAACATTATTGCTTTAAAGAGAATTGATATTGATTGTATTTGCAAAATGGACACAAGAGCTAGTGAAAAAATTTATTTATTAGAATATGACGAAAGCCAAATTGTTGGATCTAAGCTGCCTTCCAATGGGCAAGTTTTGAAAGTGTTGTTTTATAACATTCGTTCATGTGCGTATCCGGTTATCAAAGAGGCCGAAATTCTTTGGAATAAAACCAGTATTCCGGTGCGCCAAATTGATAGAAGTGTTCAAAAAGTTGAAGCTTTATATCAAGAATGGAAAAATCTGGAAAAAACTTGCGAACTCAGCACATCACTTCAAAAAATGCGAGAAGATCAGTTTATTAAACATATGGATAACTTATTTGACATTGTACACGGAAATGCGTTAGATTTAATTAAAATAGAAGAAGATAACGAGGTTTTGAAGAATCAACGTAAAGAAGGTAGGCCTGGTGCAATGGTGGGATGCGATCGTTCATTATTTGAAAAAGAAAAGCGAAGAAATACTCATATTGAGAAAGAGGTAATCAGAAAAGAAAAGCAGGGCTAAGAACAATTCTAAGTATTCCTAACAGCGAATGATTTGAGTGACAATACAGAAGAACTAATTGATGTATACGACAGTAATGATAATACTGATCAAACTGCTAACTGTAGCTCTCAACAAAAAAACAGAAAACGAGGAATGATACATTTTATCACTTCAAAGCTTGTTGCGACCTTAGACAAGTGCAAAGTCAGTGATAGGGACGCAGTACGTATTCTGATAGCTGCGGCTGAAGCATTGGAATATGATATCAGTACATTGGTAGTCAGCAAGACATCGATTCGGCATTGCCGTAAACAATTTCGTTCGGAAACTGCTGCAAAACTGATGATGGATTTTAAAAACAGCAATATAAATCAAATTACGGTACATTGGGATGGAAAAATTTTACCATCAATGACAGGAAACGCCAAAGTGGACAGATTACCAGTTGTGATAACAACAGATGGCATTGAACATCTACTTGGAGTACCTGTTCTGTCAGCTGGTACTGGCAAAGAACAGACAGACGCCATACTCGAACTATTAAAGGAATGGAATCTAACAGAAAAGTTATTTAAAAGTAATTTCTTATAATAGTAAATATTAACAACATTCTTTCCAAACAAGGTAGAAGCTTTATCTTTTGATACTACAGCGACAAATACAGGTAGATTACAAGGTACTTGCATTTTATTAGAACAACACCTCAATAGAGAATTGCTATATCTCCCTTGCCGTCATCACATATACATATGAGCTCTTGCTGAAAAGTGCTTTCGCGAAATATGATTTAAAATAAGGTGGTCCATCATTAGATATTTTCCAGTGTTTAAAAAAAAAATGGGTCCAAAATCGATCAGCAAAAATTTGCAAGTGGAATGTTGGATAAAAAAATAAATCTTGCGCTAAACAAAGCTGAACAAGACCAATAAGCTCAATTTGTTCATAACTATAGCACTAAAGGAGTTATTTGAATTGAGCCTTATATTTCTTGGTCGAAACACAGAGCCTGTAAGGTTTAAATCACCTGGAGCGATGCATCATGCCCGATGGATGGCTAAAGCGATATATGCAATAAAGATTTTTCTTTTCCGCCACCAATTCTTAATGTCATAAGATGAGGCAAATGCTATACAAGATATTAGTGTGTTCATTTTGAAAATTTATTTGAGACCGTGGATTGAAGCGCCAATTGCCGCGAAAGCACCCTTAAATGATTTAAATTTTATTAAAAATGTTATTGAATTCAAATAATAAATTGAATGAAATAATAAGCAATGAAGTAACGCTCAAGTTTTCGAATCACTTGTGGTACCTGACACCAGAAGCAGCAGGTCTTTAATTTTTTGATAATGCTGTAGACCTTGGAGAAAAGAGAAAAATGGTTGAAAATCTCAAAAAAAAGAACAAAATAAAGAGAATAAAAGAATAGTAGCAAACATGAATGAATTAAACGAAAACAATATTTCAGATTTTGCTAAAAAAAAAAAGCATTGAGCTTTTTCGAAAGATTTAATATTCAAACTAATTTTCTAAAACTTGACCCTTCCAAGTGGCACAATGAATCCGAATTTCAATAAGTAATGAATATTGTGAAAAATTTACATGTTAATGATACCGCAGAGCGGTTTGTAAAACTAATGGAAGAATATAATGCAGCTCTAACAAAAAAACGAAGAAGAGAAACAATATATCTTGCAAACAGTAACTGATTATAGGAAAAAATACGGTAGCATTAATAAATCAGACCTTTGCGCTTAAGTTTAAATGTTTATAAATAATAGTAATCAGTAAACGTATGTTAATTTCAATAAAATAATATATTAAAGACATATATGAAACATTGGGATGTAATGCATGGTCGCCTCCTCGTAGTCCTGGGTAACGCTAAATGATCGTGCGGCCTTGGTGGCCTTAACCTGAACGGTAACGACCCCTGTTTTGTCCATGAACTACTCTTTGTTTTACCTTTTCGTGATTCTGTTTGCTTTGGGCTGGCGGTCGTGGTATTCTATCACCTTAGTATGCTGGGGTGAAACTCAGCAGAAATGGCTGGTAGGCTAATGCCACCGCCGTCTCCGTCCCGTTGAAATCTAGCAAGTCTCAGAGTACGTTCCTATTCCCGTCGTCATTAAGTAGGTGGTGTAGGTGTGGTTGAGAGGACTCCCATCGTTACCTCTGGCTATGAATATTCACCTCATAAGGGTGTGCGTCAACCCTCGCATGGCCGACCTGCTTCGGCATAGACAACCACGGGAACATTTTTCAGGACGACTACACTTTCGGGTTTTGGATAGCGGCTCTGATAGCAACGACCCAAAGGAGTGACCAGAGAACCCCTCCTTGTGGAGTGCCTCTACTCACCATTCGCTGGATGGAGGCGCTGCCCCATTCCGCCAGGACAGTTTTGTCCCGGAGTAGGTGATTGATGAGCCTTACCAGACCCGGCTCAACCCCAGGTTCCGCCAGGGAAATTCAAGTAAAGTTTCGAGCGGTAGAGGGGCGTTGAAGTCGATCCCCAAAACTGGCTCATCGCTGCGGGTGGCAGCATGTACTAACGTGGGGAGGGCGAAACCGCCTCCATAGCCTCTAGGTTAGTTGGGGGAGTAATTCCGGCTGGGCGAGTCCCAGGGGAAATCGCCCGCGGCCTCTGGAGGGGAGGGACTGGACGGTATTGCCAGTACCAGCAAGGGTTTATCCTGCAGCGTACCGGTGTAGTCGAAGGAGACCCAAATTAAGCCCGCCGAGGGATCTAAGCGGCGGATGGGCATGGGGAGGAGGGCCCACTCCGATCGTCGCATGGCCTCCAAGATTCTGGGGCGCTATGGTGGCCGGTCGGGATCTCGGTTATCTGAGAGGCATGCTAGGTCTCTCGAGTGGGCCAAGAGGGTGCTGAGGGAGGGCGCGAGTGCGCCTTCGAAGAGCTCAGCCCCAAAGAGACAGCGATCTCAGGAGAGGACCTCTTCAGTCAAGCGGCCCAGGACTGGGCTAGCGCCTAAAACGTTCAGCGAAGTCGCGAAACAGGCGGACTTCATTATCCTGGGTGTCGTGGACCGCAGTAAGGAGGACAGCGCCATCTCTAAGATGGACTGCAGGCGTGTGGCGGCACCAATCTCTACCGTCTTTATGAAGGTGATCAGGGATAACCCTGGTCCACCTCCTCGTTGCGAGAGTGCGGGTCGGCGCTCTGGCCTCTTCAAGAGGATCTCGTGCGCTGACGAGCGGTCGGCCACGCTTTATAAAGCGGCGGTTTCCTTGGTGGGGGAAGTTTGGAAGGGTGCCAGGCTCGAAGCCGTGGATAAGAAGGATTTGCCTTTGCGTCCGAGGGCTCGTGTCTGGCTCCCTGCGGAGCGCTCCGCACCGGGAGACATTGAGGAAATCCTCCGCTACTGCAACCCGAACCTTCCGGCGCACAATTGGAAGGTCGTTCGGTTTGAGGGGTCCGAGGAACCATATCGGAGTCTCTCCCCCTCTCGCCGAGCAGCAGGGGATCTTATCCTATGACTACGAGAAGGTAGCCCTTAAAAACTACCAATCCGATGCTAGAGGCAGTGATGACCTCCTTCCGGTTGAACCGGAGTTGGTGCCGGAGGTCTGCGGACCTGATGCGGAGGAAGCGGTGGAGGTTATGGAGGCCTTCATGAGCATGGAGGTTGACTCCGTCAGGTCGGGCACCGAGAGCGCTGTCGGAGTCTCCTCGGTAGCGGGGTCCGTCCTAAGCCTGAACAGGCTTTTCGATGGGGCGGAGGAGGAGAGGCTACTTGCCTCGGATAGCGAGGATGCGGCCGCGGGGGGGCTGGAGGAGATTACTGAGGATGATTATCCTACAGATCAATCCCCAGCACTCTAAGGCCGCGTCCGGCAATTTGATGCTCCACCTTGAGCAAGTTGGGCAGATATAGTCCTAATCCAGGAACCGTGGCTGAACAGTAACGGGATTTCTGGAATCGGGACGAAGAAGTACAAGCTTCTGGTGTCCAGTGACGCAGGTAAACCTAGAGCTTGTATGCTCGTCAGGCGTGAAATAAATACTTATTTTCTGTCTAATTTCAGCAACGGCGACGTAACAACAGTGAGACTCGAGGACCGGGCCGAAGAACTTTGGCTCATGTCCGCGTATATGGCTCACGATGATGAGGTGGAACCACCTTCAGTGCTGCTGAGGAATGCTCTGGCGGAAGCGAGGCGCAGGAAAGCCGGGGTCGTTGTGGGCTGCGATGCCAATTCGAGGCACTCCTGCTGGGGTAGCTCGGACATCAACGCAAGGGGTGGGTCTCTCTTTGATTTTATTCTTAGCGAAAACTTGTCTATTGGTAATAGGGGGAGCGACCCTACGTTTGTAACTTCGGTAAGGGAAGAGGTCTTTTACCCTGGTTTCGTCTGAATTGTTTTCCCGTATCTCGAACTGGAGAGTTCTTAACGATCACTCCATCTCTGATCATAGGTATACTCAATTCTCCTTGGGCGATGCGCGTCCCCCAAATCGTCCCTTAAGGAGTCTGAGGAACCCAGAACCTCAGGGCAATTTACTCCTTTCGGAAAGTTCGATCGACAGCTTAGTGGAAAAACTCACCGTAGCTTTTTAAAGCGATAAATATTTCGTGTCCGCTGAGGAGGCCTTCGGGCAAATCTAAGTCGCACTGGTGGACTTTGGAAATTTCGGAGCTCAGGGCTTCGAGTAGAAGACTTTTTAACCAGGCGAGGAAGACCAAAAAATCCTCGGATTGGGAACTCCATAAGAGCGGATTGGGAACATATAAGTCTGAAATAAGGAAGGCTAAGCGGGAATCGTGGAGAAGTTTATGTGAGAACGTCGAAGGCTGCAACGAGTCCTCCAGGCTTAGGCGGGTGCTCGCGAGGGCTCACGTCCCCTTGGGATATCTCAGGGACGACTGGGGAAATTGGGCGATGAGCAGTGAGGAGTCGCTCAAACTTCTCCTCGATTCCTACATCCCCAGTAATCCTGCACCATGTGCGATTACAGGCGTGGAACCAGTTGCCACCTATGTCCCTCCTCGTGACCTGTTGGAAGAGCGTCGCCTACTCTGGGCCTTACGCTCCTTCAAATCGTTCAAGTCGCCGGGACCCGATGGTATCACTCCGCCCAGTTGAAGATGTCCGACCGAGAGTCGTGTCGGTGGTTGGCGCCTATTTACACGAGCTGCATAAGTAGGGGCTATATTCCTAGACTTTGGAGGAATGTGAGGGTAACATTTATTCCCAAGGCGGGTAAGAGCTCTCATGTATCCCCAAAGGACTTTAGGCCAATCAGCCTCTCTTCTTTTTTTTGAAGACCCTGGAGAGGCTGCTTGATCTGCATATAAGAGAGGAAATACCGCGGGAGCGGATGTCGCATGCTCAGCGTGCCTACTCGAATGGCAGGTCCGTGGATAAGGCCCTGCATACGGTTGTTAAAGTCATTGAGGGGTCTCTTGAACACAAGGACTTTGCAGTTGGTGCCTTTCTGGATATAGAAGGTGCCTTTAATAACATTCAGCCACAGGCAATAGTCGGATCCCTGGCGGAACCTGGGGTTGAGCCGGGTCTGGTAAGGCTCATCAATCACCTTCTCCGGGACAAAACTGTCCTGGCGGAATGGGGCAGCGCCTCCATCCAGCGAATGGTGAGTAGAGGCACTCCACAAGGAGGGGTTCTCTGGTCACTCCTTTGGGTCGTTACTATCAATGGCGTACTGAAGGAGCTGGAAAGGGAAGGCTTCACGGTTCTTGCCTATGCTGAAGATGTTGCTCTCATTGTCAGGGGTAAGTTTTTGATCACCCTTTTTGATATCATGCAGGGGTACCTTAATTTGATCGTGAAATGGTCTGCAGGGTGTGGGCTCGCGATCAATCCTAGAAAGACAGAGCTGGTATTATTTACCAGGAGGTACAAAGTACCGGTCGCCCATCCTCCTTCAATAGGTGGTGCCCCGTTGGTGCTTTCTGACCGGGTCAAGTATCTTGGTCTGATTCTGTATAGGAAGCTCTCCTGGGGGCCAAATATTGAGGAAAGGGTGAAAAAGGCTTCGGTTGCGGTGTACTGTTGTCGGGGTGGGAAGAGATGGGGCCGATCTCCCAAGGTAAACTATTGGCTTTATGAGACTATAATAAGGCCTATAATGTTTTATGGAGTGGTGGTCTGGTGGAACTCACTAAACAGGATGTCTAAGGTTAAGCAGCTAGAGCGGGTGCAGCGGTCCGCGCACATTGGGATCAGTGGGGCGCTTAGGACCACACCCACTCTCGCGCTCAATGTTATGCTTAACGTGATACCTGTGGACATTGCAGGCAGGGTTGTAGCAGCCCATGCCGCAGCCCGGCTAGAGTGCATTGGATACAGATTCAGCTCGGCCTTTGGGCATTCTAAGATTCTCGCCAGCTTCAACTTTGTCCCTCCGGAAACAGATTGCTGTCTGCCTGCTCCAGCTCGGAGTTGCTCCTTCTCCACTCACATCCCGAGAAGGGAGGAGTGGAAGGAGGGTGGCTTGTGGGGTGGTGTGACGGTGAACTTTTTCACGGATGGTTCGAAGCTGGATGGTAAGGTTAGGGGAGGGGTCTTCTGCGAGGAGCTTTCCCTCAGCCGTAGATTTAGGCTTCCGGACTATTGCAGCGTATTTCAAGCAGAGGTGGCCGCAATCAAGGAGGCAGCCGATTGGCTACTTACCAATGTAATGCCCTCTATACGGGCTAACATTTATTCGGATAGTCAGGCCGCTATTAAGGCCTTAGGATCGCTAATGGTGAGATCAAAACTGGTCAGGGAATGCCTGACTTCCCTCGCAGCCACCTCGGAGTATCTCGACATTAGACTAATTTGGGTACCGGGCCATAGCGACATTGCAGGAAAATGCATGGCGAATGAGCTCGCTCGGCAAGGTACCCTGGAAGTCATTTCTCCTTGCAGGGAGGGGTTGGGGGCTCCTTGGCTGCCTATGGGCTCTCTGCCGTCTCAACGAGCGCTCGGAAATTGCCTCGACATGCAGAATTACAAGGTCCCTCTGGCCGAGAGTGGATCGTGGGCTCTCAAAGGAGCTGAGGTCGCTTACTAAACGGCAACTCTCGACCCTCGTTGGTGTTTTGACTGGGCATTGTCCGTTGGGTATTCATGCGGTTAGGCTGAAGATAGTCTCTGATTCTTTCTGCCGCAGCTGTATGGAGGAGGATGAGGTGGATTCATCGTTTAATTTTCTGCTCAGCTGCCCTGCATTTGCGAGACTGAGGTTCAAGTACCTAGGCTCGTACTTCTTTAGGACTCCAGAGGAGCTTTCTGGGGTGGAGATTGGTAATTTGCGTGACTTCATTCGGGGCACGCAACGTTTCTCAGGTTAATCTTTCCTGACTTTCCGATTCACGTTACCGTTCATAAATCAGGTGGTATCACAATGGACTCCTACTATGCCTAAGTGAGTTCCCTTTGCGGGAACTACCATAGTAACCTAACCTAACCTAAATGAAACATTTTACTTATGTTTTCGTGCCTTGTCTCTTGAAAAGCCCATATAAACCGGTTTTAGCCACTTTAGTGGGCATGTTCCACGCCTTAACCTAGGGCAATCAGTCTAAGATTTTAAAATTTCGTTATTGGCATAAAAAGGAACAATTTGAGGGGGCGGTACACTCTTTTTGCAAAAAAAAAAAATTAAGTCCGGTCTAATGAACATACATGCTTGGAAAGTTGATGAATAATAAAAGAGATGTACAACCAAACAAAAATTATCGACGTACAAATATATATATATATAAATTAGCCGATATTCATTAAATGTATTCTTCTATATATATAAAAGAAAGTCGTGTTAGTTACACCACTTATAACTCAAGAACGGCTGAACCGATTTGGCTGAAAATTGGTGGGGAGGTAGCTTAGAACCAGGGGCAGGTTATAGGATACTTTTTATCCCGTTACCGTGGGACGACAAAAAAACGGTAAATTTGATTTTTTTTCTTCGCCCTTCATATATGTATTTTGCTTTTGCTTTTTTGTATGAAAACTAAAATTTGCATGTACTCTGGCGGCGAAAGGTAATATCGATGTAAATTGTAGTGACATCTAGCGGAGAAGGGCAATATCCATGTAATTGGTGTGAATTGCCAATATTAACATGTATTTTGTTTACTTCTACGAATTTTGTTGGGTGAAAAATTGACAGTTAGAAATTTTGAAGTTTACCGGTTTTTGTGTTTGTTTCGAGTGTCTATAAATATTGTGCCGATATTATTATCATTAAAATGCCGCGTCCAAGACGATCAAATCTTCCCCGAAAAAGCCGTAATGCAACTAGGATGCAAAACGTTGCGAATGAAAGGACTGAAGAAGTACAAGAAATTGCACGTGAACAGCGCCGCGATAACGCTCGGTTGGCAATGCAGAATCGTCGAACGAACAACAGAGGTCAACAAATAGATAATTTGCGACGCCGAACAAGATATTTATCGAGTGTTTCCAAATGACCTCATTTGGGGCAGACATTATCGAAGAACGAGGATTTAATCCGACATTCAAGGTTTTTATTTATTTGTTTTTTACTTACACACAATTCAATAGAAGAATACCATACTCTACTTATTCCTTTGTATTGTGTATGCTAATTCTAAAAAAATCTATATCTATATATATAAAAGAAAGTCGTGTTAGTTACACCACTTATAACTCAAGAACGGCTGAACCGATTTGTCTGAAAATTGGTGGGGAGGTAGCTTAGAACCAGGGGCAGGTTATAAGATAATTTTTATCCCGTTGCCGTGGGACGACAAAAAAAACGGTAAATTTGATTTTTTTCTTCGCCCTTCATATATTTTGCTTTTGCTATTTTGTATGAAAATCAAAATTTACATGTACTCTGGCGGCGAAAGGTAATATCGATGTAAATTGTAGTGACATCTAGCGGAGAAGGGCAATATCCATGTAATTGATGTGAATTGCCGATATTAACATGTATTTTGTTTACTTTTACGAATTTTGTTGGGTGAAAAATTGACAGTTAGAAATTTTGAAGTTTACCGGTTTTTGTGTTTGTTTCGAGTGTCTATAAATATTGTGCCGATATTATTATCATTAAAATGACGCGTCCAAGACGATCAAATCTTCCCCGAAAAAGCCGTAATGCAACTAGGATGCAAAACGTTGCGAATGAAAGGACTGAAGAAGTACAAGAAATTGCACGTGAAGAGCAAAGCGAGGCAGTTCGTGCAAAGGCTCGGTTGGCTATGAGAAATCATCGAGCAAACCTAAGAGATCAACATCTTGATAATTTTCGACGCACAAGGAGAAATTTATCAAGTACTGATTTGAATCGAGCAGCGTTTCGATATGATTACAGCACTGATTACTGCTTGCATACTAGCGTTCGCATTGGGCCAATGGATGTGGTTTGCGAGTATTGAAGTTTACCGGAGAAACGCCAAGATTGTGCTGCCTTAATGGGAAAGTGAAATTGCCATTATTGACTCCCCCACCTGAGCCATTGCACTCATTGTTTACATAATTCAGAATGAGGTCATTAGTACACTACATTCGTTCAAATCTATTGACTGTGCAACAAATGCAGATGATGCCAACAACTATCCAATTGAATTTTTAAAGTCCTTGGATATGCCTGGCTTACCACCGCATAATTTACGACTAAAGGTTGGCTCCGTAATAATCATGCTTCGAAACATAAACCCACCAAAACTGTGCAACGGAACGCGTTTGGTGGTAAGTAAATTGATGAACAATGTGATTTACGCGAAAATTTGAAGGTGAGGAAGTTCTCATTCCGAGGATCCCGATGATCCCAACCGAAAGTTTGTGGTCGAAATCTAGAAAATCCATGTTTTTCCCATGGTCAATTATATGCGGCATGTTCAAGGGTCGGAAGACCAGCTGCGTTATTTGTTCTTGACATAGTAATAAAAATATCGTCTATCACAAGGTGCTTCACTGAAGAGTGCAGCCTATGCACTAAAATACATGGCCAATAAAGAATCATTACAATAATTGATTTTTGGTACTTACTTATATTTATTATCCTAATAAAAAATTTAAACTCATAAAATCAAGAATCTGCTCATTTATTGCTTCTAAGGCGGAGCAATGTTCGCCAGGTCAGCTAGTATATATATATATATATGCATTCTGTTAAATTTCGCTCAGCTCTTTTAACCACGCGCGAGTTACATTATATTCCATTATCCACAAGTTTTAGCTATGATTTAACTATTTTACATATGGTGATATTATTGGCACAGTCGTTTTTTAGTCGGACCAACGCGAGTTTAATTTATAAATTTGGCTTTTTATTAAGTGACACATAAGTTTTAACTTAAGTTAGTATAAACAAAATAGAGTTCAAAACTCTACGTCAATTTTAAAACGAAAAAAAAAACATAAAACGAAAAACATGAACCAGACAGGAAGGTACAGAAATTTGTAGAAAACTACATACATATCCATATGTAAATCTATAAAATATATATATATATATATATGTATATAGGTACATATGTGTTTACGCCGCAGCGTAAATATTTTCGAACCGCCCTAATGCGCGTGTATGTATGCATACATATGCAACTGCGAATCACTCCGTATTTCCCGCCGGATAATTCCTTTTGCTAACATTTTCCAATAATTGCTTTCCAATAAAACTGCGGTTGACGGCAACCGTACGTTTTTTCATAATTGCACTCGTTCACAGGATTTCTAGAGCGACACAGGTCTACCAAGGATTCACACCACAGGTAAAGCAAAATTCATGTATATCTACATATATGCAATTGAATAAATCTTCATTATACTTTAAAACTGAAACACAATCTTTTTCATTTCTATTTCCAAATATCCAACCGTGCGTCTGGACATTGTACATGGTCCATCTGCGCCGAGATAAAGATACAGTCCACTTAATTACCAAAAGCAAACCAAAGCCCGAGAAAAATCAAAAATTTTAAACAAAGCCGCACTAGACAAAAAGCCGCACAAGACACAGCCGCACAATCAACCACCCAAACAAGGCGCACATATACACAAGCTGCACACATATACCAGCTGCATACACACCAACAGCAAACAATCAATTGCCATCACCACAAATCACAAATATTAAGGTACGTGTTATATTTTCCAATAGCATTATAATCAATTTTTTGGTGAACAACGCCTTACAAGGCAAGAGATTTTTTTTGTGAAAACGAAATAGTGTTACAATTGAAAAGAAAAATTATACAGTGCTAATTCCGTTTGTCCGCGAGCGACAACAACAAACACTAATAGTCGTACACACACACGCACAACAGTGAACAGAGATACGGTAAATCGGCATAATTTTCTTTGTTCAATACTGTTCATTGGCTTAGCACAATTGTTTATTTGCAAGTCACTATTTTCACTGATTCGAGCAACACTATTTCTATTGCACTATTGCGTTTTCACATAATCACTTTTGAGCCTTTGTTGTAATTTTGTATATATCGAGTACATAACTAACAAGTAAATCAACAATAACACTGGTACATAATTAAGTACCCACTTTACTTCTTAAAACACAGTTATATATATACGTCGACACATTTTGGGTGGCCAGTGTTTTTTTCTTTGGCATCAAGTGCCATTTTCACACATTAGGGTGGCACACACATTTAAAAAAAAAAACTAACCACTTGACTGAAATTAAAAGAAAATTATTAAATAAAGATACAGACATATAAAAATTTACTGGTGATTGTCATTTTGTGGGACTTTTTTAACAATATCAGATTTAGGTTACTTCAGTAAATCCTTCTTAGCTTTCACTATGGATTCATACATCCGTTTAGCAGAATCTATCACAGAGTTCGATGCTGACTTCAACAGCACTCCCGCCTCCGAACAAAATAAGCACGGTCTTACTATCCAGCAAGACGAATTAAAAGTGTTATGGGAGAAGACGAAGGCAGCGTACGATGCGCTAACGAGCTCAGAAGGTTTAAGTAAGGAAGATGTTAGGGCGATAAAAAAGAAATATAAAATATGTTTTTCGGCATATGTGAAATGCATGTCTGCTATGGCTACACAAGCAGAAGCATTAACTAACTCACAAAAGGATGTAGCGGAGCAGTCCGTCCGCGAACACAATATCCACCTTCCACCGTGATATGTTCACGGCCATCTACATCCTCAATAAGCGCCTCACCCCGGTTGAGAAACTTTTTCATCTCAACCATAAGACACAAGGGGAGGCCAAAGAAATAGTAAGAAAGTGCCCCCTAACGAATGAAGGCTTTACTACAGCGTGGAAAAACCTGTGCGAACGCTATGAAAACAAGCGTATCCTAGTCAACACGCAACTAAAACTATTGTTCAGCTTAAAGGCAATAGAATTTGAGTGTGGTAGCTCAATAAAAAGTTTGCAGCGGGAGATAAACAATTGCTTATCAGCCCTAAAGAGTCATCAAATTGACATATCGAACTGGGACGCAATTGTCGTTTATCTCTGCTCGACGAAGCTGCCTGACAGTACACTGGCTCTATGGGAACAAACCATAGACCATAAAAACGACATACCCAAGTGGGACGATATGGACAAGTTCCTGTCCAATCGTTTTCAGACCCTTGAGACATTGTCAGGGTTGAAGGATGGTAGAGCTGTGAGAGTGCCAAAGCCGCCACAAATCACACGTCATCCTTTCGAAACCCCAACAAAAAGAGTTGGCACCTTCCAAGTAAGCGTGACCAATTTTATTTGTAAAATGTGCCATACAAACGAGCACAAATTGCGCAGCTGTTCCCGATTCCTACAGCTAACACCTACAAACAGATTGAATTTTTTAAAGGAAAATAATTGTTGCCTGAATTGCCTTAGTTCCGGACATACTGTGTCAAGATGCACAAGCGCATACAATTGCAATACGTGTCACTCGCGACATCACACGCTCCTGCATCTAAATGCAATTCAGCCAAAGGCAATGACGCGTTGGACGTCCTCAAGGCCTGCCGATGATTCTCCATCGACATCTAGACAGGCGCAAGCACAACGTGATTCCGATAAAGCAACAGAAAACGCAAACAGAAATTTTAAGTCCTGCTTTGCGAATTCAAGTACAGGTGTGCTATTAGGAACAGCTCGCGTAAACATAAGTCTCAATGGCACAGATTTTGCTGCACGAGCACTGATTGATTCTGGTTCTGAGTGTTCCTTTATAACAGAGAGGCTCAAACGCAGAATCAATCTATCTGCAAAAAAGATGCATGCCCAAGTTTCGGGCATCACAAACTCGGTAAATGGCCAGGTTAAAGAAGTCCTGGTTTTACCACAACTAGCCTGAAATCTGCCTACAACAAATATAAGCGCGACAACGAGGCAAGAATTTCCGGACCTGGTATTAGCGGATAAAAGGTTTTTTGTTAATGAACAAATAGACCTCATTCTTGGTGGAGACATTTATCCACAAATCATATTAAGTGGGATAAAGAAAAACGTGTTGAGGACACTTCTAGCCCAAGAAACCGTATTCGGCTGGATTATAACCGGTAGTACGGATACTAAAACTACAAACAGAAATATAGTCTCGTGCTTCAGCGAAGTTGCGCTGGATAAGCAACTTACGGCATTCTGGGAGTTAGAAGTTTTACCCAAAACCAAAATCCTCAATGAAGATGATAAATATTGCGAAGAGCTTTATAAAAAGACCACTATCAGAACTAATGAGGGAAAATACATAGTCTCATTACCATTCCGACAGGAATTTCCAGTAACCATACAACTAAAAAAGCCTGCTCTCAATTCTTCCGGAATGAGACACGGATAGCCAAGGATCCCGTCCTACAAAAAGAGTATAATAGGGTGTTAGCAGAGTATGAGACACTAGGACACATGACGAGAATAAATAGTAACATTTCAGCGGACTCATGTGAAAATTACTTCCTGCCTCATCACGCCGTTACAAAGGCAGAGAGTACCTCAACTAAAGTTCGCGTGGTTTTCAACGCCTCAAGTGCAACCGCTAATGGAAAAAGCTTAAATGACGTCCTCCTACCAGGTCCAGTACTGCAATCAGATCTTCCGATACTGATTCTACGCTGGAGATTATACAGATACGTTTTCAACAGTGACATTGAGAAAATGTACCGACAAATCTGGATAAACGATAACCAGTCGAAATATCAGCGCATCGTCTTTCGGGCAAACCCGAACGAATCAACGAGCCTATATGAATTAAAGACGGTTACGTTTGGAATAAACTGTGCTCCTTACCTGGCGATAAGAACACTGTTGCAGTTGGCCGATGACGTAGAAAGCTCGCATCCAATAGCAGCTAATATTCTGCGAAAATGCATGTACGTAGATGACGTACTTGCAGGAGGGCACAGCATCGAATCTACCATCAAGGCAAGGGACGAAATTTCTACGGCACTGCGGTCAGCAGGTTTTCCCTTACGAAAATGGACGGCCAACTGCGAGGATATAATTGCAGACATTCCAAAGAAGGATCTACTAAGCGAAGATTTTTTGGAATTCGAAGACACCAGCACAGTTAAGGCTCTTGGAATAAGATGGAGCGCCCATTCGGATTATTTTTACTTCCTAACAAGACCAATGGAGCATAGTGACACAATCACTAAAAGGTCGATATTGTCTTCGATCGCCAAGCTGTTCGATCCGCTAGGATGGCTTGCGCCCATTGTAATAGTAGCCAAAATATTGATGCAAAACATTTGGCTGGAAGGCACAGAGTGGGATGAACCTGTGTCTTCAACTACTTTGGAAAAATGGCAAAATTTCACCAAACACTACCGCGAGATAGAGAGGATTAAGATACCGCGTTGGGTCTATTTTTCTCCCGCCCATGGCGTCGAAGTACATGGCTTCTGCGATGCTTCAGAAAAAGCGTATGCAGCTACGGTATACTTACGGGTTAAGCAGGGTAGTGAAGTTCTAGTGAATCTGCTGGTAGCAAAAACAAAAGTTGCTCCAGTTAAAACTATTTCCCTGCCCCGATTAGAACTATGCGGCGCGGTATTGCTCGCCGAAAGTATTGAGTCGGTACTTGGCAACCTACCACTAGGACAGGTACAAGTACACTTATGGACAGATTCCACAATTGTGCTTGCATGGATACGTAAACCTCCATGTTCGTGGTCAACGTTCGTAGCACATCGTATAACCAAAATACTAGACAAAGTCGGAAATACTGACTGGCTTCATGTGGAGTCGGCATCAAATCCAGCAGATATGGCAAGCAGAGGAGTTCTCGTCTACGAATTAGTCGATAACACTCTGTGGTGGCATGGCCCTTCTTGGTTGCAAGAAGACAAGGAAAATTGGCCAAGACAAGAGACAAACTATAACACCAACATCGAAGAAAAGAGGGCGCATTTATGTGCAACCGTAACAATAAAAAATGTTGATGACATTCTCGATAGGTTTTCAGATTTGCCGAGAGCTTTGAGAATCTTGTCATATATCATGAGATTCTACCAAAGCACTCGTCCGAACAAAAAAGCTTCCTTTCGAGCAGAGTCTTGTTTAATTTCATCCGATGAAATTAAGGCAACGACACAACGCCTAATAATCCTTTATCAGAAGTAATAATACAGTGATGAATATTCGAACCTAGAGTCACAGAAACCCATCGATAGAAAAAGCGAAGTGCTACCCCTTAACCCTTTCTTAGATCAAAATGGGATTATGAGGACTGGAGGTCGTCTTGGCGCATCGCTAGATTTAGCGTACAACGAGCGTCACCCAATAATCCTTCCTTATAAGTGCCGATTAGCCCGTCTTGTTGTCCAATTTATCCATAAAATCTCCCTGCATGGCGAGAATCAATTAATGCTGCGTCTCATTAGAACTCAATACTGGATTCCCCGAGTCAAAAATATGGTAAAGGCTGTCATCCATAATTGTAAGGTCTGCACAATCCACAGAAAACAAACCCAAACGCAGCTTATGGGAGTGCTCCCTCAGGAACGCACCTCCTATTCGCGTGCATTTACAAACACGGTTGTAGATTTCGCAGGACCTTTCGATATTAAAAACTTCCGCGGCAGAGGTTGTCGCCTCTCAAAAGGTTACGTCTGCCTGTTTGTGTGTTTCGCCACTAAGGCTATACACTTGGAAGCCACCAATGACCTTAGCACTGCATCTTTTTTGGCAGCTTTTGCTAGGTTCATAGCCAGGAGAGGATGCCCAAAAAATGTTTACTCCGACAATGGCACCAACTTTGTCGGAGCTTCGCGATCTCTACGATCAGAATTCAAAGCATTTATAACTGAAGCGCGAAATAACATAATGATTAGCCATCAGATAATCACATGGCATTTCTTACCCACTGCAGCGCCTCATATGGGCGGATTGTGGGAAGCAGGGGTAAAGTTTTAAAACCCATTTTAAGAAGATCGCTTCCGGCTTCAGTTATACATTCGGCATAAAAGAGTTGTGAACTCAACTCTTTTATACCGAATCGAGTCATGCCTTAACTCCCGTCCGTTAAGCCCCTCTTCGAATGAGCCTTCCGACTTGGAGCCTCTTACCCCCGGTCACTTCCTAGTAGGTGGACACCTATTAGCTCCACCTGAACTAGAAATCAACGAAAGCCCTGCCTCGATCGTAAACCGATGGCAGAAACTTAAAGCCCTACATCAAACATTTTGTAAAAGATGGAAAGCTGAATATCTGCTGGAAATGCAGAAACGTACAAAGTGGAAACATCCACAAACTAACATCAAAACAGGAGATCTTGTGGTTATAAAAGAGGATAATCTACCGCCTAACATGTGGAGACTGGGACGAGTCATCAACTTACACCCAGGCTCGGATAACCGGGTACGCGTCGTCGACATCTATACTACGAAGGGACAAACCAGCAGACCAATAACGAAATTGGTTTTGCTGCCCTCCATCGAAAGTACCGCTACTTCCTCTACTATTTAAAAACTAACCGACAAACTAACCAATAGTTTCAGTTAACTTTGAAAAGTGGTCATTTTGATATCCGAAACTATTTCGAGATTAGCCGACAACTAACCAATAGCTCGAGTTAATTTTCCGGAATTTATGACCGATTGTCAAAAATCAGCCCGGTTCAACCCTAACATAAGTGGTGAAAACCCTAAACCCTAAAAACCCTGTCCACTAACTAAATTTTAGAGCGTAAAGAAAATTTGGAAAACGTAAAGACGCAAGAAGCGGAGAGAACGTAAAACTAATGAGAAGTTGCAAGTTTTTTTTATATATTTTAAATATTTCGATATATTTAAACGTTTTGTATATTTAAATATTTTATCATTTTCCAAATTTTAATAACTATAATTAAAACTTTATATTTTTTTGGATCAACTTAATAATTTTCAATCATTTTTTTTAACCAACTTGCAAATTCTCGCTAGTACCTAGATCTTTCCAATTTTATCCGTAAAAAAAAAAAAAAAAAAAATTTGTTTGGAAACATCTAAGTACTAATGTTTACCCTATACACATAAAAATTTTAAATATATATGTATATATACGTCTAAAAACAAAACAGTTACTTGGTTACAGCTCCACTGTTGTCCTGCTCCTCACATCGTGAAAATCATTTAATTGTTCACCTGTTGGGAAATAAAACAAATTAGTTCAGTGTACAAAATTGATTAAACACAAAAAAAAAAAAAAAAATTTCGATCCACATTAATACTTTACAAACTCCTTTCTTTGCTTCCGATCATCCGCCATCTTCGCATGGCATACCCCTCCTCCATCCGACTGTGCCCTCGCAATCGAACGCATCACGCCACCATGTGCATGTAGATATGTATATATCGATATACATACATACATGCACATGTACCTACTTATGTACGTAAAAAACTCAAAAATTTATGTACAAAAATTATTATGATATTATTAGTATAAATATAATAAAATCACTTATCTGATCATTGCCGCCGTACACATGCATGTCCACCATCACCATGAATGCGATGTACGCATATGTACGGCAGGCACTGTTGACCAGCTGCACATGTACGCCAACCTCAAAAATGACCACTGAAGCCCCGCTCGTGCTGAACGAGATACTGCCTTCGCCGTTGCTTTGCCAGAATCCTGGCCTGCTTTTGCCTCCAGCCATTTGCCATTTCCATTTAATAATTTTATTCGCAAGCAAAATGGAAATGCTAGCAAAATCTTGTAACACTTTTGGAATGGATTTTTAACACTCAAAATGTATTTCTTTATACATTTTTTCTTTGCACGAAAACTTTTTTGCTTTGGGCAGAGCAACGTCAAGACCCGACACGACAAAGATTTTTTCACTAATTTTTTATATTAACACCTTTTTAATTGATTAACAAAAATTGCCACTACCACTCGCGTCAAAAATTCACGTTTAAATAATTTTTTTTGGAACAGCCACTGTGGTCACCAAATTAAGCACAGTGGCATACAAACTGTCTGTGGGTGGTAGGCCAGATTGCTGGATGCCAGATTGCTGACCTACCTCACCACAATCAAATATCTAATGTACATATGTACATAAACCACACAAACAACAGAATGTTGATCCATTTCATGGTGGGGGGCACTTTCCGCGATTACCGAAATTCAGGAATAGGTAGTTCATATCAATTTTTTTTTAATATTAAAATAATTATATGCAATCAGGTGTTTTTACGATATATGAAAATATATCGTAATGCCATATTACGTTCGCAACTGTGGAACATAGCCAAGTCCACCACCCTCAAGAGCAACTGGAGTTAGGCACCATGTACCGATGGGGGGCGCAAGTGTACCGATGCGATCACACCCAAATACCATTTTTACAGTGGGTGATGAAAGTTTTTGGACACTTGGCGCATAAATGCACCAAATACATAATAAATACATAAATACATAAAATTAACACTAAAATACATACATATATATATGCATACAATTTTTGTCATGCTATAATTTCATAAAAATAAAATCTTTTTTTTTTTCTTTGGTTATTTTGTTCCATATCACTTGCCTCCCAATATTACGACCACTTTCAACGGGTGGCGGCTCGGAAACCTGTACTTTCCGACCGTCACTGCAGCATGAACGGCGAAGGCGCGGCTCGGAAACCAGTCCTTTCCGACGGCCCATGCAGCGCGGCTTTCGATCCCGTCCTTTCAGACCGTCTGCTCAGGAAAAAGGAAACAACAAGCAAGCGGCTCAACAAACAAACAAACAGAATAATATTTTTTAATCAAATATGTGATGTGGTGTGAACCAGTAGTAGACTGTTGTCAACGCTCAGGATTTTTTGCTTACCGCAAGGGGGCCGGCATGTTTACGCCGCAGCGTAAATATTTTCTAACCGCCCTAATGCACGTGTATGTACGCATACATAGGCAACTGCGAATTACTCCGTATTTCCCGCCGGATAATTCCTTTTGCTAACATTTTCCAATAATTGCTTTCCAATAAAACTGCGGTTGACGGCAGCCGTACGTTTTTTCATAATTGCACTCGTTCACAGGATTTCTAGAGCGACACAGGTCTACCAAGGATTCACACCACAGGTAAAGCAAAATTCATGTATATCTACATATATGCAATTGAATAAATCTTCATTATACTTTAAAACTGAAACACAATCTTTTTCATTTCTATTTTCAAATATCCAACCGTGCGTCTGGACATTTGTACATATGTTGTATATGTATCCGTTTAAGAATACAATTTTAAAAAAATAATCATTATAAGTGCTATAAAAAATATATATATTTGTAAATAAAGAGAAAAAAATTTGAACAAATATTAAAAAAATAATTAAAATAACAAAAAAGTTATTAAACTATTTAAATTAATTGCACGGTTATGATGCTTTTGCGAAACTGTTTCGAACACAATTTAAAATTACAGTTGTAATGCCACTATAAATTTTAATGAAAATATTGCAGAATGTTACCAAATTATTACTGTTATGACGCTCGATTAAAATGTTGCTAAAAAGTACAGCATTCTACAACTTATTTAAGAATTTAAAATTAATATTATACAAAATTTAATAAATTAACAACAAATATAGAACCTAGTAATAAAATAAAGTTGTGTAATTTAAATATCTACCAGCTTATACAAATTTAATTCAAAACAAGAAAAAAATAAGCAACAAAAAATAATGATACAACAAATTTAATTTAAAAATAGTCTGTGAAAAATCAATTGAGAAAAGCAAAATAAATTTCATATACACTATGAGGCGAAACTAATCGATACAGTTGTTATGTTAATTTATTTAATAAACAAACTAAATAACTGAAGAAGATATATGTATGTATAAGGAGACTCTAAAGGAATTGTGTAAAAAGGAAACCAACACAACAACTGCAAACGTGTATAAATCGTATATATTCATATGAGAAATCCATAACAAACAAACAACAATATTATAAAAAGCAATAGCTAACAGAATATTGAACAGCAGTCAACAACAACTATAAGCAGAAAACAAACAAAGAATGGAAAAGGATAACGAGACAATGGACAAGACAAGTTCTTCCAGAGAGATTCCACAACCAATGTTCCAGCTCTCAATGAGCGGCAACATCAAAGATGCACTTAAAATTGATGACTTCAGAGGCGATGGATTATACTACCTCTCTTCGTTTTCACGAGAAGTTGATATAATTTTATCAATGCGGCACACAAATACGTACATCGGCATGTGTGTACAACTGACACAGTCATTATCAACAAAATACAGGTACAGCTATACATACAATAAGGACTATGTATGTCTGCTAATGTAAATTGTGTGGTGATCAAAGAGTTGTATTTAAAGGAAACTAAGTAACTAATTTTCATTTAATAGCCTTAAGGGAACGCTTCCCTTAATATAGTTAAATACAAAAAATGATAAATCGTATGTTTAAAAGATACCGGATCATTAACACCACTTCTAAATTAAAATGCGTTACCCCACTATCATAGAATTCTCCTTAAAACATTTAAAAATGTAAAACAGTTAATAGTTGTTGGAAGTAATACATGTGGCAACACTTCCCATCACTATTTTGTTATCCTCATCTCTTATTCAATCAGTTTGTATTCCTTATGCTACACACTTCTAATGTTAATTTTTCAGTCTATTTTAATAAATCAAACCAACAGGTTATGGGACCAGCGCCTTGCTCTGTGTCGGGATTCGCGGAAAATTGAAAATAAGACTTTCATGAACGCATTGCTGTGTCGGCGTTCGCGGAAAATTGAAAAAAACAAAAATCGTGAACGCGTTACAGTGCGTCGGTATAGCAAAATACTGTGCATCGGTACTTAAAAAACAATTATACTGTACCGCGGTGCATTAAAGCTAAAACAAAATGAGTTCGATTTTTCAAATCGAGAAGTTGGACGATTCCAACTACACGTAGTGGTCGGTCCAAATGAAAAGTATCTGATGCACTCCGATCTGTGGGGAGTGGTGTGTGGCCGTGAGGTCAAATCGGAAACGAAAACCGTCACATACAAACCATGTGAAGCATTTAACATGCGCAATGGTGGCGTGGAATAAGTTCCGCGAAATATATCAGCCAAGAGGGTCTGTGCTAAAAATTTTGTTATTTAAAAAACTATTGCAACTTAGCATTCCGGAGGGGACTGCTGTCGCAAATCATTTAAATGCCTTTTGTGGAATTCGGGAAGGTCTCGTGCCAATCGAAGTAGGCATTCCAGAAGCAAAGTTAGTAATAATTTTATATGAGAATGAAAGAGTGTGTGTAAGAAAGAAAGCAATAATGTTGAAAGGTCTTGCTTTATGATGAATGCAAAAACATATAAAAGCGATGTAACAGCGACGCATAATGCATAGACAGCGGCGCAATTTCCAATTTGTGCTGCGACCGTAGTTTGCCACATTTATTGACGATAAGTCGGGAGTTATGCGTGTATAATTTTAAAAAACGAAAGATGCTGTTTTCGAAGCATTGGCGGAAAAGCAGACCGGGTGTAAAATTAAAAACTCGAGAAGCGATAATGGTCGCGAATATATTTCAAATGTGTTTGATTGATATTTGAAGCAAAACGGTATAATGAGATAATTAATTGTGGCCCATACTCCGCAGCAAAACGGGATAGCAGAACGTACAAATAGGTCATTCGTAGAAATGGCTAGGGCAATGTTAGATTATGGGAAACTTGGCTGCAATATTCGAAATCGTAAGGTTACAATAACCCTCGTGAACCAAACGCCACAATAGTTATGGGCAGGTATAAACACATTGTATCACATTTTAAACTACTCGTTTTGATGGCTGTGGCCCTCGATAAAAGGCAATCAAAAAAGTTTCGCGCCGAAGGTAAAGAATGCATTATGATCGAGTATTCAGATATTAGAAAGAGGTACCGTCTGTATGATCAAGTACGCAGAAAAGTTATTGTCAATCGTGATGTAATACTCATCGAAAAGTGTCATGCTAGTTAAGAGCCAGACATAAAACTCATCGATTTCGAGCAAGGTGAACAAGATGACGTGGTTTTGCCCCCAGATACTGTGCAGTTACAGTATAATGACGATGATGGTGAAGTAGCAGATAGCCAAGCGATAAACAGTGAGAACCAGATCAAGGTGACGACGAAAGTAATATTGTGCGAGATGCGGTGGTGATTGGTCGAGGTCGGCCAAGATTGTTACGTACTGGAACGAGAGGACGTCCGCAAAAACAATATAACGAGCTGAATGTAATGTGCGAAGGTTCGATGGAGGCGTTTAACAGCAATTATTGTGGCGAATGGAAAGCCACGATGGAGAAGCAGTGCAGCACTCATGAAAAATGGCACGTGGACACTTGCTGATTTGCCACAAGGTCAAAAGGTGGTTGGTTGCAAGTAGCTGTATGCAATTAAGCGTGACCAGCTCGGTGACGTGAAAAAATTTACAGTCAACAGTACGGTATAAACTATTTTGAAGCATTTTCTCCAGTCGTCTGATATGCCAACATTCGAATGGTCATCGCATTGGCAGTGGAACATGGTTGGTACTTACAACAGATAGATGTATGGTCAGCATATCTAAATAGGGAATTGCATGATGAGGAATATATGCAGCAGCCAGAGTGTTTCATCGACAGAAAGTATCCTGATCGCGAACTGAAACTAAAGAAATCCTTATATGGTCTAGAACAAAGCGGCCGTGAGTGGAATTCTAAGTTTACTTCAAGAAATGGGGTTCAAGCCCTGTCCCAGCTAGCCATGCATTTATGAAAAAAGTCTTTGTTGGGTATGGATATTGAGCGTGACGGCGAAACTGTCAGTGTGACCTTGTGTCAGATGCACTACATTTTAAGGCTGCATAAAGCTTATAACAGGGAAGATTGCAGGAACGCTGCAACTCCATTGGATGCTGAGTTTAAGGTGCACTTCAGTAACGAAGCATGCAAGAAGGCCGATAAAGTGTCTACCGTTTAATAGTAGGTGCTCTAATGTACTAAGTAATATTAACTCGTCCGGACATCCTGCATTCGGTAAGTAAGTTACCGCAGCGTAATACTCATCCGCATGTAGAGCACGAAGCAAGATTGGAACATTTGCCACTACATCTGAAGAAAACTGCAAGTTGGAAGCTGCACTACGTTAAAACGGGCAACTCAATCGAGGCTTTTGCAGGTGCCGACTGGGGTAGTGAACCTAGTGACCGTAAAGCCTATACAGGTTATGCTTTCGTAGCAGCTGGGCGTATTCTCTTGGGCAAAGGAAGCCGCAACTACAATCTGAGTTCGCAAAGCCTGGTGAGGAATCCAACTTTTCTTGCACGAAGTATGCATATCGACATTAAGTTTCATCATATCCGGCAGATGTACAGCAACAATGAAATATATTTAAATTACATTTCAGCAAACATAATGATGTCTGATTTGTTAACGAAAAACTTACAAAAGTTGAAACATGTAAAATTCTCAAAGGAAATAGGTTATATTTTAATTTTTTTTTTTTTTTAAAGATTGAAACTATAACTTAATTATAGTACAACAAATAAAGCCATGGCTACAGCGGCCTTAAGCTAATTACAAGTCTTGATATTATAAATCCTATTTTATGGCTAACGTTTCAGTGTGTGTGTGTGTTTGGGTTTACGGTAGTGTTTGGTTTTTACGGCTATTGTTTTTACATTTCATTGTATATGTTGCAGTACTTCATATAGTTTATTAAAGCTTTTAAGTTGTGAACTGTGGGGTTACTGAGGAGTTCTGTAGGGTAAGTGTCGTGGAGAGATTGACGATGGGTTGCAAAATGTGGGCATGTGTCTAGGATGTGGAGGACTGTTGGTAGAGGGCTATTACAATACTTGCAGTGGTTTGGAACGTTTTTGTCGATTAGATGCTGATGTGTGAGTCTAGTGTGTCCTAGCCGCAGCCTTAGAATCTTAGTTTGCTCCTTTCTCGAAAGTTCGTTTGGCTTGACTTTTAAGAAATCATTAGCTGATTTTACGTTTCTACTTATATGGTTATACCATCGAGATACGAGATTATTAGGTGCGTTTTGTTGAAAGTGTATTTTTAAGCGGTTTTTAATATCTGAGAAGAGCATATTTGGTGTAGTTATAAGTGGTGCGAATAATGCGTTTTTGGCTGCTAGATCCGCTAACTCGTTCCCTTGTATCTGGGCGTGGCCTGGAATCCACATCAGTTTAATTTTTTCTGGTTTTTTTAAAAGAAGTTGTTGAATAGTGTTGATATAGAAATTTGTAGTGTTTGACGCATGTTTTACTGCTTCGTGTATGGCTATTAACTCAGCGGAATAGCTTGAGCTGTATTGAGGTAGGATAGCGTTTTTGACAATTTTGTTGTTTTTAACTATACTGTAGCTACTACTGTCGTTTTGTTTCGATCCATCAGTAAACATTATTTGGAAGTCTTTTAGTTCATCAATTTGTTCATGGAATTTTTGCCTGTATACCTCCGGTGGAATATAATCTTTTTTTTGGGTAGCTGAGTGATGTGTTGATCATGGAAAGGTTGAGATTACGTGGTGGCACTGGGGAGATTGTTTGGGCTTTGTGGCTTAAGGGAATATCGAACTGCTGTGCAAAGTTTTTAATTCTACTTAGACAGGATTGGGCCCTGTTATTTCTAGGCTTTTTAATTTTTGAAAGAAGTGTAGGGAGAGGGGAATGGTCGTAAACCTGCTTCACATAACATGTTGGATGTGGGAGTAGTTCTGTAGGCGCCTAGTGCTATTCTAACGCTAGAGTTGATGATAGTGTTTAATTTGTTGGTTACAGATTTTGGGGAATAAGCGTAAAGATAAATTCCGTAATGTAATTTTGATATTATTAGAGATTTTACTGCTGATAAAATTGATAATGTATGACAGCTATGTTTTTGGTTCGCTAAACATTTAATTATGTCAAGGCGCTTAGAAAGCGCTGAAAGGAGAAATTGAATATGATTATTCCATTTGTATTTTTTGTTGATGACTAAGCCCAATATCTTTAGGTTGTCGACCGTACTAATGTTTATATTATTGCACAACACATTCGTTGTGCAGTGGTCTTTTCTGCATATATGTAGATGTTTGCATTTTGGAAGTGCGAGTTGAGCTCCTGAGTATTCAGACCAGGTCCAGATATCGTTGTTTAGATTATTAAGGTTCAGGGTGAGGTTTTTTTGCTTGTTTAGTTTCGCTATGATAATAAAGTCGTCCGCATAAGCGAGGAAGTCTAACTGTTTATGTAGTGAAATTGTGGTACATAGTTTATTGTAAGCTATCAGGAAAAGTATGACAGATAGTGGAGATCCTTGCGGAATGCCGTTTTCTAATGAGTATGTTTTTGAAAGGCTAGAATTTACTTTAATTCTTATTGTTCTATTTGTCATGTAGTTCTTGACACAGTTAAAGATTTTTGGTCCTATTTTCCAGAGTAAGAGTTGGTCTAAAATTGTGTGTAGTCCTATTTTGTCGAATGCTTTTGAAAAGTCAAGAGATATAAGTGACAGATGGTTTTTCTTTGAGAGCGAGTCTGTGATCTGATAGTCTAGATAAACTAGAAGGTCAGACACAGCTTTACCCTTCCTAAATCCCATTTGGTGGCTGTGTAGTAGTACAAACCACCATAGCCGGTTAGCAACGATCTTGACAAGAACTTTAGCACAACACGAATTTAGAGATATGGGGCGGTAGGAATTCAACAAGGATTTGTCTGTATTGGGTTTGTGAACTGGAATAACGAGGCTATGTTTGTAAGCGTGTGGTAGATAATTGTCTAGGATGTTGTTGTAAAAAGTTGTAAGTCGATGTTTGACGTTATGTGGTAGTTTCTTATCATTTGGTATGATATCCGGTCAAAACCAGGAGTTTTCCCTTTAAGTTTGTTTAGAGCGAGCTCTAATTCTATTTTATTGATTTTGGCTTCGATGAGGGTAGCCGTTTTACTGGTATTAAATATATAGGATTTCTTTAGAGCTTCATGTTTGTGTTTTTGGAATGTGGAAGGGAAATTTATATCTTTTGCTTCATTCGACCAAAATTTACCGAAACTATTTGCTATTTCAGATCTGTCTGTCATAATTTGGCCATTCGGGGGTTGGGTATTAATGCAATGTATTGAGACTTCGGTCTTCAGTCCACAAAAGGTGCGGATTGTAGACCATACTTTTGCTGGGGGTGTACTGGGGTTGATGTTTGCGGTGAAGGAACTGATTGATTCAGTTTTTGCTAATTTTAAATTTCGTCTGAATAGGGCTTGTGCTTTTTTGAACTTAATCATGTTATCGGTTGTAATGTTCCTTTTCAGTTTATTCCAAAAGTGGTTTTTTTGTTGTTTTAGTTTTTCTAAATTTCTGTTCCACCATGGGACCGTGTGTTTGGTAGAGATCTGAGTTTGTGGTATAGATTGGTTTGCACTCTGTATTATTGTTTTTTGGATGTTAGCATACTCTTTATTAATATTATAACTGATGGGCTTGGAGTCACTGAAGGCTTCTGCTAGTGTTTGGAATTTTGACCAGTTAGCTTTTTTTAGGTTAAAAGTGGGTGCATAATTGTTTTGCAACGTATCATTTTTAGGGAAAAGTGAAATTATGATCGGATAGTGATCACTACCGAATAAGTTTGATTCCTTTTTCCAGCGATGCTGAATTGCTAATATTACATAATACTTTCATTGAAAAGCTTAGGATGTTATATATTGAAAATAAATTATTAAGCATTAAAGAAAAAATTATTAAATCCATTGAATACCATTCGATAAAAAAAAACAATAAATGCGGTGTTAAGGTCTGCAATTAGTCATAAGAAAAAATTCTCACAATGAGATGTCGTTGTAAGCTACTAGCTGACAGGACTTTTTACTTGCTGTGCTTTTGCACGAGTCCTGTTAGCTGAACCCGTTGCCTGATGTGGGGCTATAAAAGCGACCGGAGACCAGCAAAAGGTTTTACTTTGCTAACAGCGACGTCTCAGGCGAGTGCCAATTTCCTCGTACGTATGTACATTTCCAGGGTTTTTTACAGCAAAAAACGGCGATTTATATTCTGAACAGAGGTTATTTTTAATTTATCAGCGCGTGTGCACACAGTTGAAGTGAAAAAGAAATCGGCCCCCATTTTTAGATACCCGTTTCCAAAATTCAAGAGGAATTCCGCACCCTAATTCACCCCGTCCTTAACATGGTCCTTCGAGCCGGATACTCAAGACACCAATTATTCTTTTTCAATCTTTTTTTGATTTTATTTCAGTCAACTCTCGGCAAGTCCTACTTGCAAAGCTTATTGGGAACGAGCACGTGCACTAGAAGCAGTGCTTTTGATGTCTCGTACTTGCTTTTGCACATTAAGTTTGTTAAGAGTATTTGACTGCAAGATAATCGCGGTCATAGTTCGCGACTCCCCGAAGCCAGCAAAGCACCCAAGGCTAGCAGGAAACACAACAAAGAAATTGCCCTCCCAGCGGCAGTAGCAAAAACCTCAAAAACATAAACCTGGTAAGTATTATAATTGATAACCCCAAAATCCATTTCAGCGGAGGCGCTCAGCAATTTTCCAGCAGCACACCCGGGAGACCTAGGAAACCGCTACCTAGCGGTGATAAACCGCAATAGAAGCAGACACTCTGGTGGACACCAGGAGGCAGTGTTTAAAGCAGGATAGTGAGCGCCAGGAAAAAGTGTCACGAAAATAAGCAGGCGCAAAAAATATATTAAAAAGCCGAAAAGGCAGTGAAGTGTCCTGTTGGAGTTTGAGGAGAGGTATAACACAACTCCAGGGTTCAAGTCACTCCATACTTTCTCTTGAAATTCGAAAAGAGGAGCTCAAAGCTTTATGGTCAAAGGTAAAATAATCTTTTGACAGCCACTCACGGGATTTGTCTGAAGACGAATCAAATAGCGCGGCCATGAGTTTAGCAAAGTGTAGGTATCAGGATTGCTATACAGCATACCTGAAGTGCGCTGCGTTGATGGGTGAAACCATTCATATTTGAGCGAGGCTAGAATGTTGAAATTCGGTTGCATGTTCCACTTTAGCGTTCAAGAAATCCCCAATCTACCAAGCTATACCAAATGAGAGGTGTTATCGTGTGTAGCGTCCAAGAAATCCCATTCGATCAAGCTATACCAAATGAGAAGTTTTATCGTATGTTGCCAAGTTATCCGACCTAGCCGGGTGATTGCGCCTCATCGCCATGGAGGAAAAAACTCTAATGTAGGACATTTGATTAGCTAAGATAGATTGGGATGGCAATCTACCTCGAGGTTTGTGTCTGGAATGGGAAAATTTTCTTAAAGATTATACTCATATTTCGAACATAAAAATCCCAAGCGGGATCCATTTCACACTGAATTTCGTGGGTTTTGTGATGCCTTCGAGAAGGCATATTCAGCTGCTCTGTATGTGAGAGTTCGCGAACAAAACACAGACTGGGCCTCATACGTAAATTTTCTTGAACGCAAAACGAAAGCAACACCAGTGAAAACAGTCTCTCTGCCTCAATTAATATTATGCGGAGCACTCCTATTAGCAGAATTAATTGATGTTTTACTTCCACAGTTCGACGTTGGCCAGCCATTGATTTACAGGGTGGCCCAAATGAGACCTAGTGATGTTAAATACGTGTTACTCTTGTAATAACGGTTTTTTTAAATGATTTATTTTTATATGGTAAATACATTTTATTGAAATTTAACGTGACTATGTGTGAAATATGACATCAGACAAATGGCCACCATTTTTCTCGATACAGCCATTGGCTCTTTTTAGCGCATTTTGCATTACACGGCGTAATGTTTCTGGTTGCAGGCGCCGTATTTCGTTTCGAATATTCTGCTTGAGCTGTCCAAGTGTCTGTGGTTTGTTAACATACACTTTGTCTTTTAAATATCCCCATAAAAAAAAATCGGGCGGAGTTAAATCTGGTGAACGAGAAGGCCAAAGGAAATCTGAATTCCTTGAAATTATGCGTTCACCAAAAATTTCACGCAGTAGTTTGCCTAGCAGTATGCGCAGTGGCTCCATCTTGTTGAAACCACAAATTAGGATGTTGCCCCGATGATTTTTGTGGCCATAACACCGCACCAAACAATGCATCTGATTGGGAGTGACTGATGCTGATGTATTGCCCTTGGATTTTCGGAGCCCCACAACCTACAGTTTTGTTTATTCACATAACCACTTAAATGGAAATGCTCTTCAACCGTCATCAAAAGATTATTTAAAAAATAATTTTGTGTGGCTAATTGTGTAAAGCGAGTAGCATATTGTAGTCGTTGTGAGGGGTCTTGCGGTAGAAGCTGTTGCTCAATTTGAACTTTGTATGGATACATCTTAAGATTCAACTATAAAATTCTCTGAAATGTTGTTCTGGGTATACCCAATTGGCCGGAACGGCGACGAGTTGAGACAGATGGATCATTTGCAACACTCTGATGCACAGCTTCCACGTTGTCTTCAGTACGAATATTTCGATGAGCACATCTTCGTGGACGGTCGGCAACTGAACCCAGTTCCTCAAAACGGCGAACTAAACTTGTAATCATGGAAGATGAGGGCGCTGATCTTACGTTAAAAAAACGGTGATAATTTCGCTGCGTCAGAACAATTGATCGTTGAGAAGAATAATAAAAACTGATAATTTTAGTGCATTGTTGTGGACTGTACGTGTTCATTTTAACTTTCCAAGAGTTCAGTTATAATCTGCAAAAAGAAAAAATAAATTATGCTAAAAAATAAAAAAGTTATTTGCGTTTCACATCAGCTGGTCTTATTTGGGCCACCCTGTACAAGTGGTCTGACTCCACCATTGAGCTCTCTTGGCTAAAGAAACCCCTATGTTACTGGGCCACGTTCGTGGCGAAGCGAGTTGCCAAAATAGAGGAGCTTGTTGGAGTAAGAGGATGGAATCATGTAGATTCAAGCGATAACCTGGCAGTGGTGGCAGGGCCCTAGTTGGTTGAAGGAGGACCCGCCTGGGTGGCCCCAAAAAACTGATGAGGTGGCGATGGAGACAGTTCGAGATTAAGAATATAACCGGCGAGCCTGAAAACAAAGGGGTATGTCTGCGTTTTTGTTTGTTTTGCGACGAAAACAATACATTTGGAGGCAACCAGTGAATTATCGAATTTCACGTTACCAGGGGCATTTTCCCGTTTTGTAGCAAGACGAGGCTGTCCACGTAGCATGCACTCCGACAATGGGAAGAACTTTCTAGGAGCCAACAAATCCTTAAGGCAAGATTTCCGAAACTTTTTTGCCGAAGCCTCGCGTCTTACCACACAATCATATGTACATCAAGAAATAAGCTGGCATTTCATACCTACGGAAGCTCCTCACATGGGAGGACTGCGGGAACACTATGCGGTTCACGATGGAGGAGCTTTCGAAGTTGCTGGCCAAGACTGAAGCTTGTCTGAATTCGAGACCTATTGGTCCGCTTTACGACAACCCCTAATGCTAGAACATTTTCTGATCGGCAGTTCACTACTCGCGATTGTGGAACCAGAGATTAAGGGAAACCCGATGACGGTCATAAACCGATGGCAAGAGATGAAGGCAATTCATCAAGGATTCTGCCAGCGGTGGAAAGAGGAATATCTGAAAGAACTACACAAGCGAGTCAAGTGGCAATACCCCCAACGAAATATCGAAGTGGATGACTTCGTGGTTATCAAAGAAGATAACTTACCCCCGAACCGAAGGGGTGGCGACTTGGCAGAGCTGTTAAGGGGGTTTCAGGAAAAGATAGCCACGTACGGGTCGTAGACATACGTAACTTAAGAGGCGTAATTACACGCCCAATCGTGAAACTATTGCTATTACCTCTAGTCAAACCAACTTAATGATTTCTCTATTTTCAGAAAATAACTACGATGATCCGAGTAGCCTGAGAGCGAAACCGGTGCCCAGTTTGCAAGCACAACCATAATCTTTTGTTCTGCCGTCGGATGCACCGCATGGAACCAGAGGAGAGATTGGGTTCTGTCTTCCTGCACGTCCACTGTTCAAACTGCATGTCGTCGCGTCGTGCAACCATTGAGTGTCCGTCGCCACGGAACTGCGAGCGTTGTCAGGGACGATACCACTGTTTCCTCCACCTGAGGGAAACTTCCAGAAGCGCGAAAGATGTGTCGGAAGGACCTTATATCAGAAAAGATAATTCGAGCTGTAGAATTGAACCGGTCAGGCGCCATATTTTGCAAGAGCCTGCAGCTTCTGGTTTATGCTGATGATATCGATATCATCGGCCTCAACAACCGTTACTTCTGCCTTTTCCAAATTGGATAAAGAAGCGAAACATATGGGCCTAGAGGTGAACGAGGGCTGTCATCAATTAAACAGTCAGCGCACTCGCCTCTTGGCTTCCCCATCACTTTTAACCATAACAATTTCAAAAAAGTGGAGGAAGTGGTGGTCAGCCTGGAAATCCAACGGAGAATCTCTCTTGCTAGTTTGGGCTGAGTAGGCAGCTGCGCTGTACATCCCTCTCTCGACGAACTGGAACCACATTCTATAAGTCTCTCATCATGCCCGTGCTATTGTATGGCGCTGAATCATGGGCACTGTCAGCATCGGATGAGACGGCGCTTGGAGTGTTCGACAGAATGATTTCCCGTAAGATTTATGGACCTTCACGTTTTTGCGATGGCGAATACCGCAGACGACGGAACGATGCGCTGTATGAAACGGCTTCGTTGGGTGAGACAAGTAGAGCCAATGGACGAAAATACTCCAGCCCGAAAAGTACTCAACGCGATACCAGCTGGTGGTGAAAGAGAAAGAGGACGGCCTCCTCTACTTTGGAAAGGCCAAGTGGAAAAGGACTTGACGTCAATTCGTATTTCCGATTCCCGCCATTTAGCAGGAATAAGGAGTAACTGGCGCAATTAGTTGAACTCGACTGAAATCTCTTAAGAGGTTATACGGCCAATTGCATTAGTTGCATTAGAAGTAACGAAACAACTCGATATTTCAAATTATAGATTTGCAAAAGCGTAGAAATGAGTTATGCATCAATGAAAGAAGAAGGGAGTTATTAACGAACAAGCGGAAAAAACCAACTGTATAATTAAATTGATTCAGAAGCATAGCTTCAAATGCACCTGTGTGCGCTTCCTATCAAATATTTGCTAAATTCTGTTCACGAAAAACTCTGCAGTTTTCTGTCTTTGACAGAGTAAGAGACCTTATTCTTTGAATTATTTTACTGGCAAGAAAATGCTGTACCTGCGATAGTTTCGCAATCATAAATTCCATCTTTGCATCCGCTTAAACTGAAAGATTTTCGCAAACAGAAATTTGTTCGCATTTTAAACCACCTACGACTAGAATGAAGTTAACGAACCCGTACGATATAAGGCTTTTCGTGAATAGCCTCAATTCTACGAAGAAACTTCAAGGGACTTAGAAGTTTGAAGTTCCAGCAGTCGTAGCTACTGAAGTATAAATGCTTAGCATACTCGGCGATAATGGACTGTGCTTCCTGCAAATTCTGGCTCTCATTGGGAACCCCAAGGAGGCAGGAGTCAATAACCATTAGGTAACCTTGCGACGAAACCTTTCACGAATTGGAAGAAAGCTATAGAATGCTTCACTAACCATTCAACACTTGAATATTAGAAAGCGTCCGTAATAAAATCGCAAATGAGATTAAAAATTGAAAAGCAACCTACGTTATCCATTGATGCAAAATTACCGGAGCAACGAGGCGAGTTTTTAAATAAGAGCAGAAAGCATATGAGAGCCATAGTCCAAACCATAACTCCGGCCGACAAGCTTCCATGCAAGGATCAGGCAGATATATTTATATATCTACCTTGTGCTTGTAGTAAGGAAGTGGATCGTACCCAAGCAAACGTTAAGTTCGCCAAGTGCAAAGTTTTCTCTCACTTGGCTCGTGTTGGTATGTTACAGGTAGATCTCAAATTTCGGATAAGGTGCTCGCATGTAAAAAGTGTATGGCTGAGCGTCGAAGCTCACGCACGCCTCCCGCCTGCTGCTTCGCAGGAGATAGTCGCTGCTAAAAGTGCTAGTGGCCCTTAAAGTGCCAGTGAAAATGTGTTAAATGAGCAAATCAACAAACAGTTGATAATGAAATCGCTGCTCTAAGAGCTGATAATGTACGTGTGCTCTCAATACTAAGTTCGCTGAGTGAGGATAAAAAACAACAGGTGCAAAAGTCTGATAGCCTGTATGCAGAAATTCTTAATCTGCGCTCTATACTTGATGCTGTTTCGTTGCTTACTGCAGAAGTAAAGAAATTATATGGCGTTGTCGGCTCTAAAAATCTCAACCCAGCTCGTGCCCACAAAAGCAATCACACCATTGGTGCTTCTGATCAGTTACTTCTGCTCTCGCCGTCTTCAAATCCTGTTCGTGTTAGTGCAGCGCTGCTCTTTGCTGGTTTAAAAAAACGTCGTAAAACTGCCAGTTCCTTAATTGGTGTGACTGAATCCAGTGCCTGTAATAAATACTTACACATTTACTTTCAGAACATATCTGGCCTTCGGACTAAATGTTCAACTGTGTATATGAAAGTTCTTTCCTAGAGTTTGATATTTTTGTATTTGTTGAATCTTGGCTAAAGGAAAATTGTTTCAAAAATGAAATTTTAGAACCCAATCTCTATGATGTTTTTCGCAAAGACCGTGACCATGTAAAAACGGGATGTTCCCGAGGCGTTGGTGTCCTCATTGCTGTTCGGAGAAAGTTTCTGGCGATGTTGGTAACAGCTACCCATCCCATGCAATTACAGGGCTTGTGATTTCTCTATTTTTAATGAAATTTTATTAAATATCGACTGGTGTAATGCTTTCCATCGCAATGATGTTTTTATAAGAAAGTGTATAAGACACCTTGGCACAGCAAACGGCTAAAGCATCTGAAGAATTAGAAAAACAAGTTTTACAAGCGATATATAAGGACTAGAGATTCAGTACATTATTCTAAATTTCTGCGACATCTAAAGGAATTTAACTATTTAAATAAGTTTTTGTACTGAAATTTTGAAAACAATATTATTTCGGATACGAACGCCTTATTCTATAATGATAAATATGCAAATTCTGCCGTAGATTCTGCAAACTTATTCGCTTTTCATCAATTAGAAAGCTCAAACCGTCATCTAAAACTGACGCGGATGGTCTTCCTTCTCGTTTGCTAAAAATTGTGTGTGCCTTGCAGTGCCTCTTTCAACTATTTTTAACAAATCACTGGGTTTTGTGGATGATTGGGAGTTGGCATTCATTTCCCTTTTTTCGGAGTGGAAACAAAACGATGTTCGTAATTATAAACTGATTTCAAAGCTCTCGTCTGTCTCAAAACTTTTTGAGATAATTCAAAGGCTAATTTCTACTGTCACTAAATTGTTCATTTTCAGTGAATATTGCATTTCTGAATTTGAAAAAAGATCTTAAGTTGACACAATTTACACTGATTTCTCTAAGGCATTTAATAAAGTTCCTCACCGAATACTCTCGTCGAAGCTTGTGTGTCAATGGGGTTTCACTCCACGTTTTGGTCGTGGATCGAGTCATATTTATCCAATAGACATTGAGTTGTTGCCGTTGATAATGTCACATTCCGTCCGTTTGTTGCATCGTCTGGTGTTCCGCAGGGGAGCATTCTAGGGTCCCTCTTTTTATTTTATTTATTAATGATGTTGGTTCATGCTTTTCGTTTGCTAAATACTTGTTGTATGTTGATGACCTTAAAATATTCGCAGTCGTAGCAATACTTGTGATTCTGAAAGGTTGCAGTCCGACCTACCCAATGTTCACAATTGGTGCTATAGGCGGTGCACTATTAAAACACTAAATTGAGCTTTTGTTAGATCGAGATTAGAGTATACTGCTATCATCTGGAGACCATACCAAATATGTAGGTGTCTCCAACCTTCTTGAGAAAGTACAGAAAGATTTTTTACGATTTGCTCACCGACCTTTAAACTTTTCAGAACCCTTACCATCGTACGGATCTCGATGTTTGTTGATTGACGTAAATACACTTGAAAGCAGACGATCTATTTTATCATGCTCATTTGTTATTATTATTATTTATTGTTATTAGAATCATTATTGGCACTATCCTTCTAAGTAAAATTCAGTTAAATATGTCATACAACAACCTTCGACAGTTTGAATCCTTCAAAATTGGTTTTTCAAAAACTAATTATGGCATGGATGCTTTTATTTCTAGGGCATAAGCTGAGTTAAATTCGTTTGTCAGTTCTTCAGGTGCTAATTTTACGTAGCCTAATGCCATCTTAACCAACCATCTCAGATATTTTTTATATTAGTGATTACTATTGTACATTGGTTTATATAGTTCGTACGAATTTATTAATTCAACGACTTTACAAAATAAGTAAGTGAATGAATAAATATATTTTATGCAAAAAGAATTACGAGTTTTCATCAGTCCAATGCCTAATAGCAGTAGGCGGAATCGTCCGTAACCCCTCGAAGACAGGCAATTAGGAAACTTTGAAACCCACCTTCCCGTGGCAGTCGGTGCTACTAAACCGAAACGAGCCTGATTTATTCCGGCCAAGGAGAGGCACTTGAGGAACATTTCTTAGCGAATCTCGGCAATATTTTTATGACATGGCAAAAAAAACCGTAAACCCTACATCACTTTCGGAATTCTCTGCCTCGAATCAAAAAAAGTTACGCAGTTTTGTAAAGGAAATCGGATTAGGTGACCTTAAATCATCTTAGCTTTCAAAGCGTCTGACAGAGTTGACGAACTGGTACATAAACGACGACGTAGTAAAATCACTTTGAGTCGAAAGTTTTCCTGAACCGATTCACTATATTATCAACATTTAGCGAAAGTTCAGCAATACAAAGCAAAATGAAGTCGTATGGCACAGAAATTGATGCTTTACGGAAGCAAATCGCCAAAATAAATTTAGCAGATCCAACAATCCATCTTGGAAGGTATACTATCACCAGATTCCGATCGCACCGGAAGAACGAGTATATCCAGACATCACCACGTCCTTCGTCCTGAATGAGTTTAATGTTATGCCATTCGGTTTAAGAACCGCTGGTCGCCTTTCCAATGCTACATGAACCTGATTTTATTTTACACGGATTTTGTAATTGTTTATATTGACAGCATTTGCGCAGCCTCAGCGACGATAAGCCCAAGGAGCATTGTTATAACTTTTACGTTATCTTTGCTTAAAATTAGCGCACCTTTCAGTTATCTAATAAACCATTCAGGTACGTTAACATCGACTTAATTGGACCTCTACCCCCAATATGGATGGATTGATCAATTTACGCGATGAACCATCGCGATACCCATACAAGATCTCACCGCAGAAACAGTTGCTCAAGCTTTCTTAACTCAACTATAAACTAACTAGAGCCACAACTGATTACGCTAGATTGATTGAGTGCAACCTGTTCAAGGAATTATTTTAAATATCAGGATCTAAACACCTGCATACTACAGCGTGCCACCCGTATGCTAGTGGTCTCGACAATCCCATCCATGCAATTTTCTTTTGTTTTTGGGCTATATTTTGCGCAAATTAGATGTGATACCAAAAAAATGTAATAAAAACAATACATATTAGTTTTTTTATATATGGAACTCGATTTCTTTTGCATGGGCACCACGGGCACGCTTGCAGAAGTCCAGACGCTGAACCCAATTTTCGACGGTTTAAAAGCATAAATCGGCCGATTCTGCTGCAATTTCACGTTCGATATTCGTTCGAAGTTCATCAATCGTCGCAGGCTTGTTGGCATAGACCATAGACTTGCCGTAGCCCCACAGGAAATAGTGTAACGGTGTCAAATCGCACGACCGAGGTGGCCAATTGACTGGGCCATTTCGTGAAATAACACGTTCACCAAACTTGGTTTTCAAAAAATCGGTTGTGACATCCGTTGTGTGGCTTGTGGCTCCGTCCTGTTGGAACCACATGTTGTCCAAGTCCATATCATCCAATTCGGGCCAAATCTATTTGGTTATCATTGAGTGGAAGCGATTCCCATTCACAGTAACGTGCCGGTCTTGATCATCACGCCGTCCCATAAACCGCACTAAACCGTAATTTTTTCGGGATGCAATGTTGACACATGGAGAACGTAAGGATTGCCGCCTATCCAATAACGCATATTTTGCTTATTGACGAAGCCATTCAGCCTGAAATGACGACGACCATGATTTGGACGTAGCGCTCTTAAAGTTAATAATTTCGACTCGTAGGTGGATCGCATATCCTTCCATGATGAAATGGCAAACCTTACTGAAGAGAAATGTCAAAAGAGCGGGGAGAAATATGGCGTCGTTTGCTGCCACTATCGGTCTACTTTTGTAGCGTCCCTATTGCAAGACCATTTAGATCAATAGGGATCACGATCCGAATATAACAATAAATACTTAATGTCTAGCAGTAACGGTCGCCATACGCATACATCGGCTTTCTTGTGTTAGTGAATTTTTCACAGAAAATTATTCTTGCATTTGTTTCTGCTAAGTTGCTGATGCATACGAAAACACCAAGGACCAAAATAACAATTATTGCCGAATCTCAACTAATTTAATAATAATAATAGTAATGTAACAAGGACTAACTTCATAGACATTGATGGTTTTTTTTTTTTTTTGAGTTTTATACATATGTTAATTTTTCGGCCTTTTTATGTATATCAAATAATAATTTTATGAACTCAATGCCATTTTGAATAGGGAAAAATTAATAAAAAACAACAATGGTAGAAGTTATAGCTATCACCACATCTTCTCATCAGACTCCTTTCGGGAATCGAACTCACGATCTCTTCGGCTAACTGGTACTCGTATTTCTTAATGTAACGCCTTAACCACTTGCACTTACTAACCCATGCACCCTGTTGCTGCTTTCCTATCCCCTATGTTTGCAATCACAATTTCAAGAACAGCAGCCTGCCTCTATTACATGACTTTGTTGTTGTTGTTGGTTACAACGGTTCTTTTATATTCTTATTATTGTTAGAAAAATTGTTATGGTTAATGTGGTCCATTACATACATACATATATTAAATTGTGGGTCTATTTATTTACATCAAACAATTATTTTTATGAGTTCAAAGCCATTTTTAATAGGAAAAACTATAGAAAAAACACAACGGTAGAAGTTATAGCTATTTTGTTGCTTTTCCTATTTTTTTAATCACAATTTCAAGTACGACAGTATCGTTTTTGAGTTTTATTTGTAAATATCAAGTTTTATCATTATTTTTTTAGTTTTATAATTTGATCAGAAAATAAGCTTTATTTGATTTAACTTATTGCTTACGATATAATGGTTATTTCTTGAGTTTTATTATTTACCTAAGAAATAGTCGTTATTTCCTTAGTTTTATTTTTGCTAGTAAAATCACCGTTATTTCTTGAGCTTTATTTACCACTCAGAAATTAAGGCTTAATTTGTAGATGATTTTAACAAAATTCACAAAGTATTATTTTCTAAACCAAATATAAAATTCAAGATATAACGATTATTTTGCAATCAAAAAGTTGAACGCAAGACATAACAATTATTTTCTGATTTATAGCAAAAACTCAAAAAATAACGATTATTTTACGAGCAATAAATGGAACTGAAAAAATAAAGATTATTATATGGACAAAGAAAAAAACTTAAAGTAAACAGTTGGAATTGAAGTGTATGTACATATGGTATATGCAATTGCCCAAAACCACACTGTCACTTGGGAACAATATCTCTCTTCACGAAGATTTTTAGCCTCATGATCACAACTAGAAAGACTGAATATGCTTCATCCAGGCCACCATCTGTAAACAAAACTATGTTCTTCATCAAAATGCAGCAAAAATTAAGCTCATGACCAGGACTCAAATCTTAGTGACAAATCGATCACAATTTTTGCAAAAACTGCCTTGGTAATTCTCACAGCACGAATTAATTCCCGAGCAAGTGGGCATGTGCTCAGTGTTCACAACGGCATCACTCACTGTTGAACATGAGTCCCAAAGCCCAAGCTCGCCGCTCAAGAGCGGGAATAAGTGAAGTTTCCGTGCAACACACTACTGGCACCTCGACAACTCCTGCTCAACAAGTGCAGTCAAGCTCCAACTCCAGCCAGAAACCGTGCAGTCCCAAACAGGCACAAACACAAGCATTGTATGCAGAAAATGACAGAAAAATTCTCCTTCCAACAACTATGGTCACATTGGAAGGCGAGGGAGAATTGTTTAATTGACCAACCGACCTCGTCGTAAGTAAAGATGAATCGATTCCACGCACCGAGTGGCAATTGGGACGGATCGAAGGTGCACGCGCCTGATAATCACATACGTGTTGTGAAAGTTCTCACACAAAATTAGATTTTCAAGCTGTGCTCCATTCCAATGGAACCGTTTTCGCCCAAAGCACAGGAAAAAACTCTATACCTTCCCCACTATTACAAGAGTTTAAACCTCGTTTCTCTGGTTGTTGTCCTCTTTTAAGATTGACACCAATCATAGCTGCAACAAGGCATGCCACCGACACGACGCCATAAGGGCGTGTGTGGCCTTCAATGCACTGTAGCCACCGCAGCAGTTGCAAGACGTGTGGGCCGGCGCAGCGTACGCTCCTGTCGTCGGAAACCTAGCCCACAATATTGAGTGTGTTAATAAATAATTTGTGAATAATAAAGAAAAGAAAATCTATAAGCGAATATAATTTACTATGTATTTTGAACTATTGATGCTACCATTGTGTTCTAAAAACCAAAAAAACATATATGTAAATATTAGTTTTACCTGAATAAACGAAAAATAAAGTGTTTCATTTTAAACAAAAGCGGAGGGTGAAGTTAAATTAAAGATTGGATACAAATATATATTTTTATACTTACACTCCCTTCCAACGATGCTGAGCGTAGTTGGTTAATAGACTTTTTTCTGGAGAATCCGCGCCGGCAAACAAACAAGAACTGTGAATGGCGGAAAAGTGAGCCAAATCAGCGCCGTTTTCAGGTATTTCTAAAAAAAAATAATAATTACATCGTGTGTAGCTTGTTAATGTCCAGCAAATATGTTGGAGGACCACGAAATGGTACTTTCGTAGCTTAAATATGTTTAAAAAATAGATAAATATATAAAAACGATACACCGCAAGTCACCAAAAAATCAAACAAAATACATACTTAAATAAGGACTATATTAAATTTTCATTCATTCAATCTGAGATATAAAATCTGATTAAGTTTGTCGGAGAATGGCCAGCTGCCAGGTGTGAAGTGAACAAAATTTGTTTATTAATTTTATTTGGAGTGATTTTATGAGAACATTGTTGGATGTGCGATTCTTTGGCATAATTTTAGCTTCAAATTACTCGCCAATGGCATTTCACACCTTCCGCTCCAATGTTATCAAAAATTTTCTTCTATCTTCAAAAATGGCGGACCCACTTTTTTTCTTTTTCCCTCATGATGAAAAATAAAGCCATACAAAAAAACTCCACAAAAAAGCTGGATAAATTAAACAAGATATTTCTAAACAAATATTTGCTGATATGCAGTGCTTTGGTTTCACAATGAAGTTTTTGTCAAATATTCAAAATGAACGGATTAATTGGACGCTATCTAATCAGCCTTTTGTAAAACATTAAGTAAAAGACTTTTGAACTGTTCAGTTAAAATACACAATTTTTTTTTAATCAGCGCAACTTAAAATTAATGCTAAATATCAACTGTTAAAGAACTTGTTGTTGTAGGCAATACGTCAAAGAATTTTATATGATTTTAAAGTTGAGTTCGAAAATGTAACTTTTCAAATTACTTAATATAATAAGTACTACAATTATGTAGTTTTTTATGCACTATCCTTTGTTTTCATTGGGTACAATTTTTGACAACGGCTCTGATCGGGTCTTACCTAGGCAACATTACTCAAGTTGTGAGTACTGGCGACATAATATCTGATTTCCTGCCCGTAGATAAAGAAGTACCGCAAGGGTCAAACCTCGGCCCACTGGTATTCGCCTAAACATTAATGACCTTCCTAAGGTGTGTAAAAACTGTGATGTCTACATTTATCCTGACGGTGTGCTATTGTATGTAAGCTGTTGTGCTAGTCGTGCCCATATTTGTGTTAGTGACCTAAATTCTGACTTGACTTGTGTAGCTAAATTGGGCCTCAATCAATGGCCTATGCCCTAATCCGGGCAAATTTAAATTTACTGTAACAAGGCTAGTTCATAAAAGGTGATTGCATAAAGAAACCCATGTATAATTGTCAAAGTTGCCTGTAGTTTGTTTTTACTTTTACAGCAATCCAAGAAATAAGCAAGAAAATCGAAGAACGCGGCTGACTATTGCTATCACCTTATATGAATTCGCCTTGAATTGTAGTTTATAGAAAAAGCCTGTGGAATGCTGTGTACACCCTGGTCAGTACACTATACTATTATTACGCCTTGTATTGTAGTTCGTAGAACATCGCTCGATAAAGATTTTCTCAGCTAAATTAGGCTAGATAAATCTGAAATAGAGTATGTTGACTTGGCGTGGAATGAACACATCTTAAGCACAGTGGAGGTAAAGTATATGAAATGCTTCGTACACTCTGGTCAGTACAGTATTTCATTCCGTTAAATTTAAGGCTATTTACTATTAGCTAAAGCGTACTTAAGAGCGACACTTTTTTATAGATGTAAAATTTATGCAAATACGGACACTGTATGTAAGAAAAAGTTAAATGTTGACTATACCAACAAGTGTACACCTAAATTCCTACTTATTATAATACATATAAATATACATATATTTGTTTTTTTTATGGCTGAAGGCCTCGAAGCCAGTGCTACGAACCTTGTATTTATATAATAAGTATTTATTGTATAAAATTTTAAAATAAATAAATAATAATAATTTGTTTTTTTTTCTTTTTATTTCTTACTTATTATTATTTATTTTTTCTTCAGTATCCCCTCCATCTGTATCATATACACACATATGTGTTTGGTATAATCAAAAAATTATAAGGACGTGACTAGCACTATGAAATAATTGTAAAATTGTTGTCTTAGCCATTATTAATAATAAAAATCAAAAATATGACATGAATTGGCAAGATGTTGGCAACTTGTAATTTTGCATCGGCGTGAAACAGAAATATGTCAAAATTTTGCACATTTTCATTCAGCTGACAATATTTGACGTCAAATTTGATTTAATGAAAACCAAGCATTGTTATTCGCATAACAAGATAATTGCCATTATTATTTCCGTGGGCCTGATGTCAATACACCGCTATTAATTGCGGTCAAACTGAAAAATCTCTAAATTGAGTTAAATCTCTAAATATGTGCCTGAATTGTTCCTTGAATCTTAGGCGAGTAAAAAATAAACCCCTGTTAACATTTTTCATGAAATTGTTAAGGGCGAGGAAAATTAGGGTCCGGAATTCCTCGTGAATTCTGGAAATGGGGATCCAAAAATGGGAGCCGATCCTTGTCTTTTTATTTCAATTGTGTGCACACACTCCGATAAATTAAAAAGGACCTCTGTTCTGTTTGTATGTAAGTCGCCGTATATTGCTGTAAAAACCTGGAACAATGTTGGTACATACAAGAAAATTGGTACTCCCCTGAAACGTCGCTGTTAGAAATGTAAGACCTTTTGCTGGTCCCCGGTCGCCTTTGTAGCCCCACATCTGGCAACGGGCTCAGCTAACAGGACTCGTGCAAAAGCAAAGCAAGTAACGAGTCCTGTCAGCGATTAGCTTACAGCGACATCTCATTGTGATAATTTTCTCTTATGACTAATTGCAGACCTTAACATGCCGGCATCAGTCCCGGTCGACCAAAGATACCGTACTCGCGCGGTAAAATATGGGGTCTGCCAATCGCAAGTTATCACACTCGTTAATAACGCGAGCATCTACGGTACGCTATGGAGTGGTCCTCATCAGGCTAGCACCATCGCTCTTATTTCCAGCCGGTTGTGCCAACCTTTTAGCGTAAGCGAGCACTTCTTCCCATGTTGTGGTACTGCGTGTGGTCGCCGAGCGAGGGCTCTCGAAATGGTCGTGGTGCTCTGACCAGGATCGAGTATAGTGCGTACCTAATGCGTCTTCCCGCCGGTCATCACCTTTACAATTATCGTCGGCGAAAGGACAGATAGCCCCGGATCTCTTCTGCCAAGTCCCTTAATTAGCTCACGGGTGTCTCTTACCCATTTGCAGTGGTTGGGACATCGGATTGGCGAGAATCCGATAGTCTGCTCTCTGAACGTATTGGGGGGCGACCGGATACTCGGCAAAGGAGGTCTGAACATCGATGGCTCAATGCGCATCTTCAACCACCTCCTGGATATCCTCGTCGTTCGCATCGATTTCCAAAACTTTGCTGCTAGACATAGTCAGGGTACCCGTTGCTGCTTCCGCTGGTTATTCGTACCCTTCGTCTACCGCATTGTGCCCTTCCGACACATCTTTCCCACTTCTGGGAGTTTCCCACAGGTGAAGGAGACTATGGTGTCGTCCCTGATAACGCCCGCAGTTCCGTGGCGACGGACACTCAATGGTTGCACGACGCGACGACATGCAGGTTGAACAGTGGACGTGCAGGAAGACAGAACCCAGTCTCTCCTCTGGTTCCATGCGGTGCATCCGACGGCAGAACAGAAGGTTATGGTTGTGCTTGCAACTGGGCACCGGTTTCGATCTCAGGCTACTCGGATCATCGTAGGTATTTTCTGAAAATAGAGAAATCATTAAGTTGGTTTGACTAGAAGCAATAGAAATAGTTTCACGATTGGGCGTGTAATTACGCCTCTTAAGTTACGTATGTCTACGACCCGTACGCGGCTATCTTTTCCTGAAAACCCCTTAACAGCTCTGCCAAGTCGCCACCCCTTCGGTTCGGGGGTAAGTTATCTTCTTTGATAACCACGAAGTCATCCACTTCGATATTTCGTTGGGGGTATTGCCACTTGACTCGCTTGTGTAGTTCTTTCAGATATTCCTCTTTGCACCGCTGGCAGAATCCTTGATGAATTGCCTTCATCTTTTGCCGTCGGTTTATTATCGTCATCTGGTTTCCTTTAATCTCAGGTTCCGCAACCGCGAGTAGTGAACTGCCGATCAGAAAATGTCCTGGCATGAAGGCTTGTCGGAAAGCGGACTAGGAACGCTACAAAGTAGGCCGATAGTGACAGCAAACGACGCCACATTTTCCCCCGCTCTTTTGACATTTCTCTTCATTAAGGTTGCCATTTCATCATGGAAAGGTATACCATCCAACAACGAGTCGAAATTATTAAAATTTACTACCGAAATTCGGAGTCAATGGCCTCAACTTTAAGAGCGCTACGTCCAAGTATGGTCGTCGTCATTTCAGGCTGAATGGATTCGTCAATAAGCAAAATATGCATTATTTGACAGGTAGCAATCCACAGGAACTCCATGAGTCAACATTGCATCGCGAAAAATTACGGTTTGGTGCGGTTTATGGGCCGGATGCGTCATTGGGCCGTACTTCTCCCATGATGATCAAGACCGGCACATTACTGTGAATGGGAATCGCTACCGCTCAATGATAACCGAATATTTTTGGCCCGAATTGGATGATATAGACTTGGACAATATGTGGTTCCAACAGGACGGCGGTTATTGAAAACCAAGTTTGGTGAACGTGTTATTTCACGAAATAGCCCAGTCAATTGGCCACCTCCGTCGTGCGATTTGACGCCGTTAAACTATTTCCTCTGGGGCTAGGTCAAGTCTATGGGCTATGCCAACAAGCCGGCGACGATTGATGAACTTCGTACGAATGCCGAACGTGAAATTGCAGCAGTATCGAAAATTGGGTTCAGCGTCTGGACTTCTGTGCGTGCCCGTGGTTCCCATGCAAAAGAAATCGAGTTCCATACATAATGGCATCGAATGTACTTTCACAGGAATAAATAATTTAATTCATATCCCAAACCGTTTTTGTTTTATTTAAACAAAATTTTGTACCAAGGTTTGAACCATGGTACACGGAGTTTCTCGTTGAACATTCAACCACTTAGCCGTGTGAAAATCGCTTGTTTTCTCATATTATTCCCTAATAAAAGCTGGCCTCGAGAATAATAAAAATTACATTTGTTGCTACATATTAGGCAAAAGATAGTATAATAACACTGTGCTACACCAAAAATATGCAGGGGCTCTCAGATGGATTTTTGGTTTCGTCATGGCCCATAAAACACTTCCTCATTTGCGGTTTTTCTCCATCACTTCGTTTTTAAATTTTCTGCGTAGAAATATTATACAACTCTGAAATTCTTAAAATTACAACTTCGAGATGCTATAACTTTCTTGTTTCTTGATCGAATTCAATTTTCTTTTTTTTATTTGAAAGATGTTTTTTTTACCCTTCAAAAAAGCGAACTAACTTGCAAAGTTTTGGTCTTTTATTCCAAAAAAAAATTTTAAGTTTTCTAAAAATTTGCGTTTTCTGTACGTTTTTATTGGATATTAAGGTTACAAACAATGATTCTTAAACCTTTATAACAAAACACATAAAATCAGCTTTCCAAAAAGCAATAGTAAATGAAAATTGATTCAAAATTAGCGTAGTAGTGCTTCATAAAGTGAGTAAGCCTTTTTTTTATTGTTTTCGTTTTATTTGTCGTCAGCGACTTTGTGTACGAAACTTAAAAGACTGGACCATAAATACGACTTCTGCGCCACCTAGCAATAGAGGTTCTAATTACATTTATCAAACATACGTGCCAAATATGAATAAAATCGGACCATAAATACGGATTTTGTAAAGATAGCGATACCAGCGCCATGTAGCGGAAACAAATATATCCTATGTTGAGAGTACTTATCCAAAAACTAAACTGTCCAAACTTGAAAAAAACGGTTCAGTAGTGTTAAGGCCAATTTTTACAAAAAACACTTTACAATTCTATATATATAGATTAATATTAGCATATAGCAGGTATGAACTTTCACAAAACTGAGTATAGAGCGATCTGAGTGTCCTCTTTGTGACTTGTCAAAATTGGACAGTTTACTTCAAATTTTTTCTATAAAAGTTTTGTATTAAATTCGTGAAGGTCATTTGATGATGTTTTAGTGAATTTATTGTGAAATAAAGAATTGAGAAATGTTTACACCTTAACTGTGAAATGTGTGATAAAAAGGATAATTTTTGCTTTATTTGCGGATTATATGTGGATTCACGACACAAAACTGCCGCGTCGTCAAACAAACAGCTTATTTCGCTGTATGAAGAATATTTCGGTCGATGCTATACATACGATAAGTGGTATATACCCACAGTTTGTTGCTCGTCGTGCTATTCGTCGTTAAGGTCTTGGAAGATAAATCGCAGTGAAGCATTCACTTTTGATGAGCCAGTTGCTTGGCTTCCACAACGTATCCACCGACCAAATAATTGTTATTTCTGTTTGACGATTACAAAAGGATACCACTTCAAAGTAAGACGAAATATTAAATATGCTGATGTTGACTATGTTATTAAGTGTGTAGTGCGTGTAAAAGGCGACGTAAATCAAACAGCGGAATCAGAAGTATCGCCAAGTTTAAGTGGCTTTGAATCGTCTTTTGTAGACTTTTGTGAACCTGCAGCTTCAGTATACGTTCCACCTTTAAATGGAATGAACGAACCACATTTAGTTTCTCGAGCAGAGTTTCAAGACCTTGTACGGGATTTAAAACTGTCCAAAAGACAGACAGAAGTTCTAGGTTCAAGAATGGATCAATGGAAACATTTGCAAAATGATGTGCATACTACATTTCGTAGAACAGAAGAAACTGTTGCATTTGGTTCACTATTTAGTCAAAGCACTAGATAGGATAACTTGGTTTTTTTGCAATGATGTAAATGCATTGTTTGAAAAATTTAGCTATAACCATATTCCACGAGATTGGCGTTTATTCATCGACGGTTCAACGAAAAGTACACTTGAGATGTTTATTATGTAATTGCATATTCTAGTTTCATTTAATTTTTAAGGTTTGAAGGCTGTACTATTACACAACACTGGCTTATATCCATCGGCCCCACTGGCCTACGCTACCGATATAAAAGAATCATATGACAGTATGGCTGAAATATTGAATGTCATTGACTACAAAATTCACAAGTGGCTAATTGTAGCTGACTTCAAGGTACTGACTATTTTAAATGGTATGCAGGGTGGAAATACGAAGTATCCGTGCTATTTCTGCCAATGGGACAGTCGTGCAACTAGCCTACACTACATTCAAAAATATTGGGCTCCACGTACATCGTTTGTAGTTGGTGAAAAAAATAGTATAAATATTCCCTTAGTTGATTCAAAAAATATTATTTTACCACCGCTGCACATTAAACTAGGCTTAATAAAACAGTTTGTCAAAGCACTGGATGAAAATGGTCGAGCCTTCAACTATATTGTAAAAAAGTTTCCGCGAATAACTTACGCAAAATTGAAAGAAGGTAAGCAAATATGTATTTTAATTGCACGATTTAAAACAAAGTTACCTTTTCCAACAGGAATATTTGTCGGTCCACAAATTCGCGAACTATTTAGCGATACTAACTTTGTACAACAAATGACCGATGTTGAACAAAAAGCATGGCAAGGGGTTTCTTCTGTGTGTGAATGTTTTCTGGGAAACACAAAAACACAAAATTATGAAGCAGTAGTAAGTGACATGTTGTCTGCCTACCATAACTTGAGTTGCAACATGGCAATTAAGCTACACCATCTGAACGCTCATTTGGACATGTTTCCATCAAATTCGGGCCAGATGAGCGATGAGCAAGGAGAACGATTCCACCAGGAAATACTAAAGATTGAACAGCGTTATGTTGGCAAAAATACAATAAATATGCTATCTGATTACTGTTGGTCTCTTTTAAGAGATTCAAGCAGCGCCGAACATACAAAACAAACCAAACGAAAACATTTAAAAAAAAAAAAAAGACACGCTCATTTTATAAAGCGCTACTACGCTAATCTTGAATCAATTTTCATTTACTACTGCTTTTTGGAAAGCTGATTTTATGTGTTTTGTTATAAAGGTTTAAAAGCCATTATTTGTAACTTCAATATACAATAAAAACGTGCAGAAAAGGAAATTTTTTAGAAAAACTTTAATTTTTTTTGGAATAAAAGACCAAAGCTTGGTAATTTTTCGGTCGGTTTACACGCTATTGAAGGGTAAAAGAAACATCTTTCAAATAAAAAAAAGAAAATTGAATTCGATCAAGAAACAAGAAAGTTATAGCATCTCGAAGTTGTAATTTTAAGAATTTCAGAGTTGTATTATATTTCTACGCAGAAAATTTAAAAACGAAGTGATGGAGAAAAACCGCAAATGAGGAAGTGTTTTATGGGCCATGACGAAACTAAAAATCCATGCGAGAGCCCCTGCATATTTTTTTTTCATTTTGTAGCACTGTGTAATTAATTTATTGCGTTAAATACTTGTGCGCGTTCGCGAAAATTGGTCGCTCACAGTATTTGACCTTTGAGGAAATGGTGAACGAAGTAGTGGATGTGTGTGAAGAGGATGCTGACGGGCCGATACTGCGACTGAAATTGATATTATTTACCCGGATTGACACATAATTCCATAACAATTTAGTAACATAATTTTATATCAATTTAGTAAACAATTGTTATCAACCTGGTCTTTACATTTTGTGTGTTGCCAAGTAGTCCCACCTTTTGCAATATACATTGGACCATCACTACCGGTAATAAAGTCAGCTGGTTCAGATAAACAGCTCTCAAAGGAATTATCTGTTCAAAGTAATTTGCTTTTTCTTTTATTCAAATTCTTCTTTGACTTTTTTTTCCTACTACTTTTGAGCGTTGACCTTATCTTGCGTATATAGGATTTGCTTAATGTTTGATTTCCTTGCTAATTTTAAGTATTATGTTTAAATGAAGTTTTGGATTCACACCTTCAATATTGTTTTATTTTCCAGCGTAAAATCGAATACTGTCTTCAGTTTTTTAATATAAACGTTGTTAGTTTTTTTTTTTTACTTATTTCAGAACAAACATATAGTAATAAATTAAGCTTATTATGTTCTAAAATTTTGTTAAGGTAGGGAAATATACATATATATTTTTTTAGTTCTAAATTAAAATTTAAGTTGTGGTGTGCATGTGAAAGTTGTTGGATTTGTATGCATTTTTTACATAAAAAAGCATTGGAAAAAGTCACTGAAATTTCTGCCGCCTAGTACATAACACATATATATGTGTGGACAAATTTTAAAAGAAATTCGAATTGTACAAAAATTGTTCTTCCTTTTTTGAATTCGAAATTGTTTGCAAAAATTGTATATTAGTACGTATGATTCCGATTAAACTCATTAAAGTCAATTGAAAATTATGAAATGTTGAAAGTTTTCCGGAAATCTGTCTGATTATTCACAGAAAACTATTCGTTCTATGAAGTTTTGACTTATTCAAATTTTGCAGACAATGTCAACATTAAGAAAGGGTTTAAGTCGGTATAATACGTTTTATCATGAATTAGCAATTGAATCACAGATGTTTTGCATATTCTTGTACGCGCAGCAAATTCCTATTCAAAGTGTTTTAGTAACTTGTTTATGTTCCAAACAAATGAGTCATGGCAAGCGCCAGGATGAGAAGCATCCACATATCGTATTTTTAATATGTAGTCAAAAGCCTGTAATTATTATTCTCATTTTATTATGTATTTAAAATATCTACAGTTTCCACTATACCAGTGTAACATTTAAGCTGAAAAACCATTTTCTGTTACGGTAAAGGTGTGTGTTTCGGACGGGGCGATAATACGAACGAGTGTTCTGTCAACGCATCAGACAACACCTGGTATTTTATGCTTTTGATAAAAAACTAGTGCAATTTTCCGCGGTTCTTCTAGTGGTATCGGAAATTGTATCCACCGCAAACATCAATACATTTGAAGCGTATCTATCACTTCACTAATTACTTTACTAAGGGGGCTAGTGCATTCGGACTTTACCACCCGTATGGTAGCCACTCACCTCCAAAAAACGTAAACAAGCGCAAAGTTTCCCAATTGGTGCGATTGCATGGTTCTTTTTACCAGATGGTTATAAAATATTTAAAAAAACTATTAGAGCACTATAAAGTAGCAGAGTTATTAGTTTAAAAATATACCTACTCACTGTTTCGCTTACAAAGTTTGCGGAGGCTCTAATAGGTTTGTCAAATCACGTACTTTTCTCCTCATAACTCTTTGCACGTTTGTCTGACGCTCCTCTTGCTATTAATTTTTAATTGGTGTGCTTAAAAGAATGTACCCCACTTTGAAATTAACATTCGTAAACAATATATACCGACCCAGCTGATTTCGAATGGGAAAAAATCCCTTTCCCCATTAATTTAAAATCGGAGGCATTTTTCGCCAGAATGATAAATTCCGCAAATGAAAAATTCCGCGAAATATTAAGAATTGGGTTGATAATACAACCATCGAAGTCGCGTCTTTCTTTCAAACAGTTGGAACATTCAAAATCAATTGTTAATTTAAGGGATAACAATTTGACAAAACAAGACTGCCGAATAACAATGCTGTTTGTGTTTGACACCTTTTATTCATACACTTTGAATACAGTGAACGAACTGTCACTTTTTCGCTTTGGCAGTTATATTTTCATTTAAATGAAAGCTTTGCGGTGGCAAAGTCATTGCGAAGAGAAGTCGGCATTCTCTTTTTTAGTAACACGCAAATATTTTAGATACATGTACAGCATTGTGTATATCATAAGAAACAAATTTCAATATAACACAGTTGGTTTCTTATGCTAACTAATTTATTTTCAATCATTTTTTATAAAAGTATAACCGATACCATAATATAAACCATATAATAAAAATGTTTATCCTTTTAGTCTATTTTTTTTTTAATTTAAAGTATGCCGTTTTGTAGCCCATTAAATTTCAAATCATAATGTGCAAGTGACAAGCGATTAAAAATTCGTGCTGGTTTTTGATAATTTTTTTGCTGACGGTGTGGGACGTTTTCTTCCATACAAAAGCAAATTTTATTGATGCGTCACATGGAGGAAAAATGGAGGAAACAAAAAATTATAAGAAATAAACGCGAGTTTTTAGTTGTTTGAAACTTGCACATTATTATGTTGAAATTGAATGAAAATGTTGATGACCATTTTTTGAATTTGTGGTATTTTTATACATTTTCTAAAAAGTTTAAGGCTTTTATTTAAAAGGTGTATGATGCTTTACTTTACTTTTATTTAACATGAAAGAATATGAATTAATAAAAATAAGTGGCCAACTGTATAATTTTGAGTTATGCATTTTGGCTAATTTTAGTTGAGCATGACCCTAAAATTCAGTCAAAGGAAGCTTTCAAACCAAGGGGTAATTGCAAACTTCTCTCTTTCGTATGGGTGCCGATCCGGTATGATATTGATACTGCAATATCTATGCTAAGTGAATACTCTTTTATTGCTGTCGCCAGCAATCCGACCTTGTTGTAACTACGCAAAATGCAACTTATGCGCTAAACGAAATTGCAACAGACAACGACTTATGGAACACGCTGTTAAAATTGTTGTAAAAAGAGATCCTTGAATTATTTGGTCGTCTCTTTATAAATGCAAATGCATCGCTAACCTTATTAGCAACAGCATTAAATACTTATTAAGATTAAGTTTGGAAACCAGTGTAACAAGTCAACAAAGCCATTTACTGGATGAATAGTTCTTCGTAGGGTTTTAATTAAACTCCGTTTGTGTTTAACTAATTTATTTATTTTTTTGTAATAAATGCAGATTTAAGTATTTACATTGGTAATTATAAACATCACTTAGTTTTAGGTAGATTCATTGGTTTATAGTGCAGTATACTTCTTGACATCTCGCCTTCGTCGCGGTCACTTCCTGGCGCGTGTACCTGACAATACATTTGCCCTCGAACGTGGACGTTCGTCGCCAGAAGCCCCACGAAGTTCCCTACTCTCTCCATCTCGTAACGGAAGGTGTTTTGGTTATTCTGTACGGCCCCAGGAACTTTGGTCGAAATTTCCTACGTACGTCAAACTGTGTTCCCTTAATTACTACCAGATGGCTTACTTTGAACAGAGTTCCTGGTTTTCGATTTTTATTGCAGGTGTTTCTTTTTCCTATTTTACATTTCGTATATATTTTTTTTAGCCTAAACGAAGGAACAGCAGTATTACAACTCGGTTTGTTATTGATATACTGTTATAATACCACTGCCCTCGTTACGCAGAAGGTAACTCGACCAACATTGCCAGTACTATGCGATACATTCGCTCCACTTTTCCATTTCCTCTAGGAACACCACTAGTAATTAACAAATTCTGTTTGTCATTACTCTAGCAATCATTTTCAAAGCTATGTGGCGTGAAAGCTGCTCCCATATTTGTGATAATTCTGCGTGGATCTCCAAATATCGGCTGGTTAGTCGGTTCAAACTGTAGTCGTCATGAGTCCTACATTGTCTTTATGATACGCTGTTTCTGGATGGTCTTCCTATAGGTGATAAGAAGTCTTCCTTCATGCCGCTTTTAACGTTTATAACTAAACACTCTATGCAATCATTTACTATTTAACGCAATCACGTGTTGTTTTCACTGAGAAGTGCCCCTGTCTATGGGTGATCTGAGTTATCTATTCCTCCAACGAATTCGGAACCACTATCAATTCCACATCAGGATCTTTCTATAGTATACATGATGGATATAAAAAGGAAGTGCCGAACATTTTGCAAATAGCACGAGTCCAGTTAGACAATAAAACTGAACTTATTTCACCCTATACCGTAGTGAGTCATTTACCAGAATATAACTTAGTATGCTAAGTGCACCAGAATGCTTCACTTGCCTTCCTGACCGTTGTTCCACTGAGCTTCTGAAGAACCATTGACGTCTTCTTCTTTAGAGTAATCTGCCAAAAGTTTATTAAGAGGCTCAACTGTCGCAAGAACCTCAAGCTCATACGACTGGCACCTTTTTCCGATGGGTTTTTACGATTCTCTTACATTACGGGTAGAACTTTTGGTCCTCTTGCTCTTGCTGTAAAAGAATAACTCCATAACTGTATTTAGATGCATCTGCATGGACTTCTGTGACGCCTTTCGAATCATATAGCTTCCGCACAGTAGTTCAGTGCGTAGTTCATAATGAATCTACGAAAGTATGATGTTAGCCACAAACCCCTGGACTTTTTCTATGTAGATTCTTCGGTATTTCGAAATCTTCTCCTCCACGCGATATATTGAAATAAGGACGTGTAAGCAGGGCATGACGAAGGCAAGTAATATTATCATATCCACATGTAAACATAGCTTTAAGTGCCAAATGTCAATTAATTTTGTCCGTGACAATTAATTTTGGTAATCCCTTATACATCTCCCATCACTAATAAGAGACAATAAAAATTTATTTTATATAATTGCGATAGCAGCAACAGAACGTGGACATAAGCCAAGAAATAAATCTTATCACATCCGCAGGCTTTCGGTGTTTAATTTGTTCGGTACACGTCTAGCGTGCTACATGTGTCGCAAGTGGCAAAAGTGCATATTTCCCACTTTTAAGCATTTTTCTATAGTATTTTTTTTTTTTTTTTTTTGAAAGTGACGAGTGATTATACGCCACCACCGACTAGGATAATATTCTGGGAATAATTGAGAAACCGAATGGAAAACTTCGGGTTTGTGTAGACCCGAAACCACTCTATGCGTGTGTTAAAGCGAGCCTTTTCTAACTCCAACATTTGATGACTTAACGAAAAGACCAGCCAAAAATCGGTTTTTGGTTTTCGATCTACCGTCAGAACGCACACACATGGAATTAGGTTATGAAAGCACTGTTTTAACAACTTTTATGGCTCCATATGGGATATTCAAATTTTACCCTGTTCGTTCGTTAAAAATTTTAAACTTTTATTTATATGGTTTATGTTGCAGAATGAGCTATACATTTGTAAGAAATTATTAAAAATTAATAAATAAATATAAGTGGCCACCTGTATTATATTTAATTTTCTTGCTTATGATATGCACACCACCGTTCATATGTATGTATCTTGAGCGAATGAAAACTAAAGGAAAATTAATTTCAAAATAAATTATGGCTTTTGAGCAGGTCAACGAGACTTCAAAGGATGAACCTAGGCCACTTCGTTTTTTGGAGAAAAGCACCACACATCATCCAAGGTAACCTTTTTGCATTCATTTATAATATAAAATAATAAAGATCTCTATAATATTGCACCATCTAATTCCCACATTTTTTAGTATTTTTATTTTCATAATTATACACCGGGGCGCGCCATTGCCTGAGACGCGCTCCCGTGCATGACCAGGGGCCCTTCTCAACCGAAGAACTGACTGAAGAACTGACATAACCGCAAAATAAGCACGCTCTACTGTGATAGTTGCTGTTGGTGTAACGCAAGCTTAGTTTATTTTATTTTTTCTTTTAATTACAAACAATAGAACAATTTTTTTTGATATTCAGGCGTGCAACGTTAACACCAACACTGCAATATCTTCAACTGTTCACTTTTTATCAAGACGAATTCATACCAGGTGGTGATACAATTACAAAAACAAAAATTTTCACTAACAAATTATACGCACAAAAACAGTATGATTTAGTGGTAGGTGAATTTAAATCTGACTATAAAATGCACCTACGTCAGAGGACAATAAATACTCTTTTGCTAATGAGCACGAGGAGTCAGAGGCGCTTTGGATACTAGACAGCAATGTGCGAACTCGCTGAAAATTTTAAATAGGTTTAGAAAGAAGTTGGAGACATTTCTGTTCGCGGTCATTTTTAACGGAGAAAAGCACCACATCTCTCCTGATCAACCTTTCAAGATATGTTTACGGCCATATACATATCAAATAAGTGCCTCACCCCGTTTGGGAAACTTTTTCATCTCCACCAGAAAACACAGGGTGATACATATATTGTGGAAAAGTGTCCATTATCCGGTTTTCTCTGCAACCTCTTCATTTTGATGAGCCATTCCCATCATATGAGGCCCGTTGCCTATTATTTAACCTTAAATCGCTTAAGTCAAGACGCATAATGCATTCTCTCATGTTTGTTTATGATATAATTTCTGGCATGATAAATTGTCCTAACCTTTTCGAGCAAATTGGCTTTAATGTACCCCAAAGGGTCCTACGTATTCAACTGCCGTTTCATGTTAAAATGCATAGATCTAACTATTTATTGTATGCACCCATTACAAGATCGCTTATAGAATTCAATCGAATTTTCACAACTCTCGATCTAGATTTTGCTCAGCCCAGATCCATATTTTTGGATAAATTGCAATCAACTTATTTTTAAGTGTTATTAATGTTTTATATTTAAGAAAATTTGTATTTCTAGTCTGTACTGTTTTGTAACCATCGACTGAATAAATTGAAATGAAATGAAATTATTTGCGTGACTGGTACGAAAACAAACGTATCCTCGTTATCACACACATGAAATGATTGCGGTAGCTCCTTCAAGAAATTGCAGCCCGATGTTAATAACTGCTTGTCATCCCTTCTGAATCATAAAATTCCCACTTCTAACTGGAATTAATAGGCAACGGGCCTCATATGATGGGAATGGCTCATCAAAATGAAGAGGTTGCAGAGAAAACCGGATAATGGACACTTTTCCACAATATATGTATCACCCTGTGTTTAATTTAGCTGGATCATTTTAGGCGCGTTTTTGTAAATACAAGGCAGTTAGCATCGTGTTATGCCAACAGAAATAAAGTTGTCGTGTTTGGGCTCGGGTAAATATATATATATATATACATATGTATATGTATATATATATATATATAAATATATCACAATGGTACTGATTTTTCTGCCAGAGAACTGATGTATTCTGGGTCTGAGTGTTCCCTTCATCACGGAAAAACTCTAGCTTAGAATTAACCTGCCATCATCAAAGTTGCATGCCCAAGTTTTGGGCAGCAATAACTCGAGATCATGTTCGATTCATTTGTGGTCACCAACTGACGCCCTAATGGACTTACAAACTGTGGTACTTATTTTACCACAGCTAACTGGGAATCTTCCGACTTGTCATAAAAGCGCAACGATACGGCAAGCATTCTCTGACTAAAGACGCCCTTGTTCTTGGCGGAGACATTTATCCCCTACTTATTTGGAGTGGCTTAAAAAACGTAGTCGAGCCGCTTCTTGCCCAAGAAACCGTGTTCGGTTGGATAGCACCTGGTCATGCGAACATAGTCTATCCCACCAACAAAATTTTTGTCTTTTTTTAATGAGGTCACGATTGATAACCAGTTAACGGGCTTTTGGGAACTGGACGACATCTCCAAGAACCGAAGCTTGAAAGAAGACATTAGGGAATATGAGAAATTAAGGCATATGACGAAACATATTACAAACATTTCAGAAGAATCCCCGGATTGATATGTCTTTAATTTAATTAATTGAGAAAATATACCGGCAAATTTTGATGAATCGTGACCGCAAGAACCAATAAATCTATATGAATTAACGAATGTTTATATGAATTCAGTCGGGAATTTTTTCTTCTTACACAATAGCAACGCACATTTTGAAGAAATGCATGTACTTGAACAACGGACTAGCCGGTAAAAGCCCGAAACGAAATATCACAAGTGTTAGCATCCGCCGTCTTTATATTGAGGAAATAGACTGCTAATTCTGATAAGATTTTGGAAGGCATACAGAAGTCACACCTATAAAGTGAGAGTTTCCTGGAATATGAGGATATTAGCACAATAAAAGCTCTTGCACGGTTAGAGAGGAGAGGTGGAGAGGTTTCACTTGCAGAAATAAGAGAAGCTGTCATGGAAATCCCTAACCAGGGTGTATGGTTTCAATTTGCTTAGTTAAAATTATACTTTGTTCATTTGAACTGGGTTAATATTAAGATTTTTGATTTAACTGTGTTGTAAAATGTTGCAATTTTCTTCTCAAAATTTTGTAGTGTTGAATTTTGTTGGCAAAAACAGCCGTTAGGCGGAATTTCCGAATTCAAAAATCAATAACTATCATATACTAACTTCGTTGTCATTTCGGTACCAGCAGCAGCGCAACAACACTAAAACAAACAGCAATGAGTGGTATGATTAAGATTTTTTGTTTTCAAATAAATATAAATTTACTTTAACAAATGTTTTATTAATATTATTTTTACTATTGAAAGAGCTTGTGTAATTATAATCATGTTTCGATCACCACAGTACGACACACAGATTTGAATATACATTCATATAACAATATCCTTCCAGAGGAATTAGTAAATCCGTATGCGAATCAGAATAGTGAGATCTGTACGATTTTAATCCAGCTTTCGCAATTTTATCCGCGGCAAAATATAATTCAGCACTAAAAATATTACCTCTGCTTTGCTAACTGGCGCCAGCTAGAAACACCAAATCCTTTACCGCCTGTTTTCCAACGTAAACCTCCACCAGCGGGTACCGTGTTAAATACTTAAATGCGTAAAACATGACCCAGCCAACGAAGCCGCTGAATCTTAATTAGCTGTACTACGTCACTTTCGTTATAAAGCTCTTACAACTAATCGTTCTATCATCTGGGGTATTCGCCGTCGCAAAGATGTACAAGTATAAAAGTCTTTCGGAGAATTTCTCTCTAACACTACAAAGCCCAAAGTAACACGTATTTGCAAGACAGGTTCATCGTTGGATTTCGAGGCTGACATTGTTGTTGGTGTTAATGCTTGTTCCAAGATATACAAGGCCCTCTACTTAAATTTTAACTATCAACAGTGGCGCGGGAGCCAAGACGTGAATGCGCTGACTGTTTATTTGATGACATGAGGTACTTCGTTTTGCTCTCGTTCACCTCCAAACTTAGTCGCTTCGCTTCTTTGTCCAGCTTATAAAAGGCAAAATTATGTCGATGTTTGGTATCAAAGATGTCCTTCCCAATTCTGGCTGAGCTAATGGTGTTGTTCAACGTCTTTTTACATAGCCATTTTACATTTGCTGGTGTATCCAATTCCGGCATCTCAGCGTATATGCAATTTCTTCTCGTGCTGGCGAAAGCTGATTTAATGCCGACCCTCTTCTAACGGGTCTTTCCCAGTATTTCGCGTATCGTGGATACCTGGTCGATTGTAAAAAGTCTAAAGCCACGCTAGGTCCGTGAATGCAATGTTAAGGAAGCTGATTCTGCGGTTGCTAACGCATATTCCAGAATCATTCATCCGACCATGTTCTGGAAATAAACGGACGCAAGCAGCTTCCATCTCTCCGTTAACATGCTTGAATAGTATTATTACTAAACGAACTTCGTCGAGTTCGGGTGACGGAACATTAATGCCATCATCACCAATTTGGGGTTCAGGATCTACATATTCTCCGGCGACGCCTTCGTTGTCATCATTTATGGGAGAAGTGTTTCCTTAAAAATTTGAGTTTGCTTTGGATATCAGTCCGCTGAACTTATTCTTGCAGGAGCTTACCCCTGTTTTAAGACACCGCAATAGTCGGGCACTTCTGCTGTTGGCTAGCATCTCAAGCTCTTCGCACCTTACGTATTTCGCCCTCTCTAGTCTTTCAGCGAACAATACTTCTGTATTCATTCCCTAACTACAGGTAGCGCTCCCAAACAGCTCGCATAGCGTTCGATCGTAGCGTGGTCCTGTAAGAAGCGTATTTTTTTCTTCTGCATAGGCGCGAGATTCCCATCGTACTAGTTGTTCTTTCTGGATCGCTGGAATCCAAGAACTCCCTCAGCGGTGGTACGTAGACAATGAGAAATGTGTTCGCGAATTCCATTTGGCTGAGAAGTACTTTTTGCGAGTAGGCGTGAAAGTCGAGTGCTTAATTTTGCAGCTGTCTGTTGCAATTGCAACATTCCAACGTCAAGTTTTCGGTGTGTTTTTTTTTGCACTTAATTTGCTGCATAGAAGCGTATGCGCGTTTTGGCTGCGATAATGATCCGAGTCGATATTCGGTTCTCGGTGTGTACGTACGTCTAATAGACTTGTGTGGTTATTGTTGTTGGGTAACACAAAATCTATTTATTTGTTATTGTTAGAATTTGTTATGTTCATAAATTATTTTGTGGCCTGATTTTAAACTGCATTCCTTATACTGGCCTTGAGCTCGAAAATTAATATTGTCGTTTATAAATGGTTTCGAATATGCATATACTTTTTTTCTCTAGAGTAGGCGGTGCCTCGCCCTTTTCCAATTTTGTTTAATTTGGTGCATTGTCTTTAATGCTGACTTAAATACCGCGTTTTTATGGTATTTAAAAGTTACCGTTATATGAGAGGTGGGAAGGTTTTCATCCGATTTTAAAAATTTTGCTTACTGACTTAAAATTAATATGTTTACTTAACTTAAGTTGGTATCATGCCCATGTTTCAAACCATGCCCATTTTTCATATGCGTATTCCTTTTCCCAACCCCATCCAGTGTATCAAATTTGAGCAAATTATCATTCCTGGTTACCGAAATATCGCACTCTTCTGATTTTTCCAAAACACCGTGACTTAAAATATGCTCCACTCCATAAAGCCATTTCTATATTGCCTCATCCACATTTGCGATTAGAGGTTCAGGTGCGTTGGCCAACGGGTGCTTCGCGGAAAATTTTCGTGTGAAATAAGAACAGGAGTAAAAGAGAAATTAAAAAATTATATTTTCATTTCTAATTGGTTTTAACCTCTTCCTAACATTTTTCACCACATCCTAGACCTCACTGTCATTTATCATACGTTATACGCCCAGAAAACGTCCTTAGATACCTGTATTGTTTGTTTTCCCTCTTTCAAGCACAAAAGACGGGCAATCAAACCACCATACCGTGGCAAACGCGTCTGCTTTCGTGGTGAGACACTTCTCTCGATATCGCAGTATCCAGCCAACTGTTCGTCTCAGTAGCGTGAAGGGCGTAAACCTATCAAAAAGCGCAGCTTTTGTACCTATACAAACTTCGTTTGGTAGCCAGGTGGTCTCCTCTCCCTACAGAAACTTAGGAGCTGTAATCCAGAACGACTCATGTGCTTCATCTTAAGTGTGTGTTCCGAAGTCAGCGGAGTTTAGAGCAGTAGGTAACCATCTGCATTCGTTGATATCACTGTCATCCAAAATTTCTTTGATCCGATGTGCTACGTAGGGACTGTAACACCGATGATCTGACTTTGTCCAGGTGGGAGCTGTCCTTGAATCCGAGCACATCACCGCTTTATTTGGGATTCCATCGTGGCCAATGGCTGCCATAAATCTGGTCCGCACTGTATAATGGGGTTGAAGTGAGGTAGATACCATGTGCGTTTGCTTGTAACCGCAGCTTCATCGCCCAGTTCGCGGCAATAACCCTACTCCAAATATTTTGCCAAAATCGTCGTAAACACGTTCTTCAAGTTTTCGTCACCTTTGCCCCTGCTCTTCGGCGGCTCCATTTCATCTCGCTTCCACAGCAAGCACGTTGCAACTTAATTAACAATTTATTTGCTCTTAGTATATCCTCAGCCCCAATCACTCGCTGCTCTGTACTTACGTCCATATTCTCATTAGTGTTATAATCATTGTAGAGGTGCTCCAGATTCTCAGTTGTTTCGTCTGTCCCGAGAACTCGTGCGGACAGTGAGTGGTAACACTTACTAGGAGCTACAGGACCAGTAGTTCTATAAATAACCCAACCAAGCTTTGGTCATACTACCGCGTGGCCCCTGCTGCCGTCTTGATCTTCCTTCTACTCTACTTTGGGGCGGATCTGAACTGGCGAATACACAAGCTGAACTTATAATTGTCGGCAACACCAGTAGCCATGGTGGATAAGAAGAACCTGTCTTCCGTACGGCCATCGAATTCTGGAAGATCATATAACTTACGGGCTAATATAGACTGAGGACTAGGATGACATCGACCAGCGACACTTTATGCAGTTGTAATAGTAACATCCGTGACCACTAAGTTTTCTTGCAGATATCTATCTGGCAAGCTTTGAACTTACTGCAATATTTCTTCCAGCTTTGTTTGAAGTGATTGTTGCGGGAGTAGTGGTAAAACATATGTTCTAATGCGTTTGTTTCAGGCGCTTTTGCTAATAGCGCGAATGCAGGTTTCTACCCACACCTCTATCCGTCGCGAACACCCCCAACCTTAACACTTTTACCAATCAATTTCGCAAGGAACCTACCAATTGATTGTACTCGATACTTCTCGCATACCAAAGACCCTTGCTTCCTACGCGGATATCCACAAAGGCAGCTCTTCTTCTTATATTTATACAATAAGACTTATTCTTGAGCGCGTTCCCCAAAACAAAGGCTGCATACATGATAACGGATTGCGTTACCTTCGTCAAGAGTTTCTGCGATTCTAGGTAGGACCTCCAAGCTTTAATATTAACTTATCTAGCGAGCTATGAATTATTGCCGCTTTCCCACTCTATGTGTTAATGGGTATTTTGTTCGAAAGCCTGGCGTCTAGCATCACACCTAAATATCTTGCAGTTACAATAGTCTTAAGTACATACCCGTCTACATTCAACGTCACGTTTTCTTTTTCCTTCCTACTTGTTAAAAGAACTTCACGGATTGGTAGCTGGAGACCTTTATTCTCGAGTCAGCCATCTACTGAATTGGCAGCTATTTGCACTTTTGCAAAGCGGTCCAAAGCACACCCATTGGGGAGGGAAAATTTCTCCACTTTGCTAAATGGTGACAGCACAAGTGGGGAAGATGAAGATCCCGATCCACAACTCGCTGATGATCGCATTAACCTCCCGTCATCCGACCGCCATGAATTTCGAATGCCAATAACGCGGCTACGGGACAACAAGGCCGCTGGAGCTGATGGGTTACCAGCTGAGCTATTCAAGCATGGTGGCTTGATTGGAATTTAAGTGTGCTCATTTAACATTTCATAAACGGTACTTTTGATCGTATTGCGGGAAAGACTAAAGCCAACCGTCAACGAACTGATTGAATTTTATCAATGTGGCTTTACACATGTTGAATCGATCATCGACCAGGTATGCTGTGCTGTGCGGCCGTGTTTTTTTTTTTGCGCTCCAGTTATTTTCTCTTGTAATTATTAACATAATTATTGTTACTTTTATTTTGAAATCTTGCCTAGTGCAATGAGACAGTGACTCTTGTCGTTTCAAATAAAAGTGAATTGAATTATTATCTATCACCATGCCGTGTGTTTGCAATCGAAAAGTTGATCGCACGCAAGCCAAAGTGCAATGCAAAAATTGCAACGAATTATATCATCTCAACTGTATTCTGCCTGCCGATTTAGAATATCTTGCAAATTCTAACAACAAATATATTTGCAAAAAGTGCGCAGCTTTTCGCCGAAAGTCTCTTCGCTCTCCCCCGCCTCAGGCTAACCGGGGTGAAATCGCGAGTTCGAATAATATATCGTTTAATTTGCCTTCTCCCGCTAATATTACGAATTACTCAAACTCATCTCATCAGCAACAACTGCCAAAAACAACGCTTATTTCTGGTGATGATTATGATAGTGATGCTAAACAACAATTAGCCAACAAATCGTCTAATTCGCTTACTCACGACAATATTACGACTTGTTCTAGTTCATATCACCAACAGCAGTTGCCAAAAACAATGCTTACTCAGTGTGACGATTATGATAGAGATGTTAAACAACAACTAGCCATTCTACCAACGATCCTCAGCGAGCTCAAAGTACCTAGTTCCGAGCAAGCGCGTGCGGTTGCTGAGGTTGATGCTCTTCAAGAAGATAAACAGCTCTTAATTGACAAAAGAACTCAACTGCACTCTGAATTATTAGCCTTGCGTAAACTTCATTGTGAAGACGTTCTCGTCGCTCGTGCTTCACTCACTGCCGAGGTTAACGAATTGCGCCAAATTCCTCTACACTGCAAGTGCGCATATATGTACAAACAAGTCAACCGAACTGAGCATGACTGTGGCTGCCTCAAATTTTGCCGACGCAACCGCTATTGCTGCTTCTGCTTCTCCAGTGTTCGACGCTGTCTCTTTGTCATAAACTCGTCAAAAAAGAGGCCTCAATGGATGATCTGGAACATGTCAATTTTAAACTAGCTGTCATCGAGGATTTGTTTCCTAAATTGCTTAAACCTGAGATCTGGCCTACAAACGTCGCTGTTCGCCCTTTTCGGTTTTTTCAACGAAAAGGAGATCATGACAGCAGTCCCGTTTGCAGTTGTGTCTCCGACTCTACCCTATCGTTTGGGTCGGTTACTTTATCTGCTGAAGACATTGAAAAAGGCATTCAGTCCTTAAAATTCTCCGAACAAATGGATGTGGATGGCTTATCGGCTATTATTTTTTAAAAATGTCCCGCTCTTATCGAACCCTTAACGCTAATTTTTAATAAGTCTCTGTCCAATTGCGAGTTTATTGATGATTGGAAAAATGCTTCTAAAACCCCAATTTTCAAAAGTGGCAATAAGAATGACGTTAGCAATTATCGCCAGATTTCCAAATTGTCTTTGACAGGATTTCCCATAAACTTTTAGTGGCTAAGTTATCGGAAATGGGTTTTCACTCCACTTTTCTGCAGTGGATTCGTTCTTATTTGACTAAAAGACAATGCGTAGTCGCCTTTGACAATGTTTCTTCTCAGCCCTTCGTTGCGATGTGAGGCGTCCCCCAGGGTAGTATACTGGGACCTTTACTATTCATTTTATTTATTAACGATATCAGTTCCTGCTTTCAATCATCTAAATTTCTTTTATATGCTGACGATCTTAAAATTTACTCTACAGTCAGAAGCTTGCATGACACCTGCGCATTGCAACGAGAGCTTGATAAGATTTACTCATGGTGCTCTCGAAATCGGCTTTTCTGAATGTAAAAAAGTGTTTCCATTCCACATTTACCAGAAATTATAACCCGTTCCAAATAGGTATCAAATTTCGGGTTCACCCCTCGATCACGTTAATGAATTCAAAGATTTGGGTATATATTTTGATACCAAACTTAGGTTTACCACCCACGTTAATTATGCTGTCTCTAAATCGTACGCTATGTTAGCTTTTGTTCGACGTAACTGTGTAGCTTTCTCAGATCCATACACTCTCAAGTTATTATATACCACTTTAGTAATATCCAGGTTAGATTACGCAGCCTTCATTTGGAGACCATTATACGCTACTCATATTAACCGTATAGAGCGAATCCAAAACATATTTATTGAATTTGCGCTACGTTCCTTAAACTTCACTGATCCCATACCTCCCTACGAATCCCGCTGTCACCACTTATCCTTGAAAACTTTACAATCCAGATCCTCCTTTCTCTCTTGTAGTTTTGTAATGAATCTGCTAAATGGTACAATTGACTGCCTTGCCCTCTGGGGAAATTAAACTTTTTCATTCCCGCTCGGAATCTCCGACACGTCCCCTTGTTTTACACTGAGCGTCCTAAATTTGAGTACATCAAATTTGCTCCCATGTCAAGAACATTGTCAGAATTAAATAATGTTCCGAACTTAGACCCGTCTTCATCGCCTGGAGCAGTCCTACTGTATAATTATTTTAACTAGTTCCTAAGTAATTGTTCTCTATAGTCAGTAAGAAATTAATTGTTTAATTTGACTTATAAATAAATAAATAAATAAAAAATAAATAATACGGATATGTAAAATAACGCTGAGCTACATCCACCTCAGCCAGAACTGGGAAGGTCCCCTTTGAGCCGTTTGAAACCATATGAGGTTTCAGACAGGGTTACTCCCTGTCGTGTGACTTCTTTAACATTATGTGGGAAAATATAATTCAAGCTGCAGAACTAAAGTGGTCAGGCAACATTTTCTATAACAGCATACAACTACTTGCGTATGCCGAGGACATCGACGTCATTAACCTAAACAACCGCGCCATTAGTTCTGCCTTTTCAAAGCTGGATAAAGAAGCGAAGCAAAAATTTTTGGACCTTTATGTCTTTGCGACGGTGAATACCGTTGAAGATGGAACGATGAGCTGTATCAGATTTACGGCGGCATACACGTTGTTCAGCGAATAAGGATTCAGTTGGCTAGGTCGTGTTATACATATGGAACTAAATGGTCTAGCATTAAAAGTTTCCAACGCGATTCCCACAGGGATGCCAGAGAAAAAGGCAGGCCACCTCTACGTTGAGAAGGCCAGGTGGAGAAGGAATTGGTTGTATTTGGTTGTGTCTAGCTGGCGCCAGTTAGCAAAGCTTAGGGACCAACAAATCGTCAAGATAAACAAAAACATTTTCAGGTGAGGCAGCTTGAGTCACCTAGTTCATGAGGCAACGTATTCCCTGAACAGCATTGCAAAGCCATTGGCATAACCGTTTGCTGTTAGAGGAGCCTATAAACGCTTAAGGGATTTGGCCGAACTTCTCCTATAATTTGTGGTATACATGTTGATGTTGTAACACAAATTGAGCGACTTAAGTTTTACGCCGACTCCGAATGGCAAATGTTTTTCTGTTTTTTTTTCATGGCAGAAATACACGAAATGTTTTGCCCGATGCAATATCGCGGGGAGGTGTCGAATCTAGGTGGATGTGCCATATCGCAACTCCAATGAGTACGCCGACTTGAGAAAGACCAAACCTAAAACCAGGCGTGTGCGTATCAGACGGTTATATATACAAACGGACGCAATTTAATCGGCCTTTCATTTAGCAATCGACGCCGTGAGCGACGGCTGTCAAATAAGTGCTGTTTTTATAAAGAGATGTATTCCATGTGCTTAGGATTCATCCGGAGCCTTCAAATATATTGACGAAAGAAAATTTTAAAGCCACTCCTTGAATTTCTAGCGCACATTTGCAACGAATTAACTCGGCGTATATGCGCCAGATATCTATTGTCGCTGAATCACCCATACCAGGCGGGCGTTACTTATAACAACGGTAAATTAGGGTTAATTCAAAGCTTGTTTCACGTTTGTGAGTGTAACGTTACACATACCGAAGAGCTACTGAAGACAGTAAGTGATTTCATTTTGCTTGACAATGTTGACGTCGCCACTGTGCGAAAGGCTCTAGTCATTATAATGAACTCACTGTGAGACAACTTGAGCAGCATACCGTGCATCGCGGCAATCGTTTCAAAAAAAGTCTGCCCTGGCGTTGTGAAAACCCTTCGCTTCCTGACAGCTATCCAACGGCTCTATCTGCCTACGTCAAAAAATGCCGGACGAAATTAAATAGATTCCTATTGGTGCTCTTCCATTTTTCCAGTTAATAATCAGAATAAGCCCGTTAAAGTAATGCTGGTGTGGAACACTGCTGCTCAAGTTAATACCGTTACTCTTAATTATATGCTTTTTAAAGGACATGCCTAGCCGAGTTCGCTTATCTCTATGTTGCGAAGATTTCGGCAAAGGCCTTTTGCAAAATTTCTACGGCGACAGAGGTGAAGCAGTAGAAAAATTTTAGGAATATGGTGGCACTCGAACAAAGACTGCTTTACATTCGCTGTCAGAAAAACTGATAATTTTGATATTTTATTTCAGAACTCAGAAAACCAGTTAAACGCGAAATGTTCCGCGTAGCTATGACGATTTTCGGCTCCATGAGTTTAATTGCTCACTTCGTCATATACGCTAAGATCATTCTGCAGGAAACATGGCAGACCGGTCGCTCATGGGATGATCAAATTCAAGACGATCAACATATGAAATGGCTACTGTCATTGCTACGTTTATATTCATTGGCATCCCTGTTTATCTATTTTATATTGTTTGTCTTTCATTTATTCTTTATGTTCACTTCTCTTTCATTTTGTTCATTCTCATTGTATGTGTCTTGAAATATTCATTTTGTTTATGCTGAATAAATGTCGAACGAGTCAGTCGTTAAATTGAACTTGAAAAAGCTGGTTGTCCTAAAACTGTCTGCGGCGACAGTTCTCAGAAGTCGGAATGGACCTTAATTGTTTAACAGTCACGGAGTTAAAAGAAGTGTTGCAGAAACTTCAATTTAAAACAAGTGGCACGAAAGCCGAATTAATCAGCAGACTACAAGATGTAGATGCAGAACTATTGACACCGATATTGGATTCGTATTTGCCAACGGGTGCAACGGAAGCAGAGGCAAATGATGCGAATCCGAAACGGATTGAGGAATCCTCAAGGGACGACGTACGAGTCATGACGCAGCTCGAGGTGCAGGTTGGCGCACTTTGTGGTGCCGTGCGGATGCTAAGTGCACAGTTGCAGACGCTTCGTCCAGTAGGAGCGAATGTTCGGGAATCAGGTGCAGATACTAATTACAATGCTTCGCTTGACGCTTCGTGTGGTGAGTCACCGCCTGCGGTCACACAAGCGCAGATGCTAGAAACAGCATCGGTAGCTGTACCAGCTTCACAAGCATTGCCTACTTCATTTCAAATGCCAGTCGAACGGAATTTTCCACTTGCTTCGCAGTACGCTGGGATGATGCCGACGTCGCAGCAGCTAGTTTTATCGTATCCAACTTCGGGGCAGCCGTACTTGCCACGTACAATACAGCCGAGGCAGACTATGCCGACGTCGAGTCAAAGAGTGCCGTTCACTCAGGCGCATACAACAACACAGCAAGCAACAGAGGCAGCGTACAGTGGACTTGCAACGCCATTAGAATATTCAAACCGATCAGCACCTTGGTCTGATTCAGCATTTATGAGAGCCGGAGAGAGATGTGCATATGCAGCGAGAAACATGCACACGAATAAGCCGAGTGAAATAGCAGCGGTTCTGCCGGAATTCAACCCTACGGACAACACATACTCATCAACACAATTCATCGAGAGAGTGGAGCAGTTGAGAGCAATGTATAACTGGGAAGATACATTTGTAATATTTGCTGTTCTCAGTAGGTTGGGTGGGGTTGCTAAGCGATGGGCTGATGCTCAACCGGCATTCCGGGAATGGAATGAATTTGTGGTTGCGTTTCTAACAGATTTTCCGTATGTGAGAAATTCAGCGGATACTCACATGCGGATGATGAATACGAAAATTAATAAGGGTGAGAAATTAATTGAGTTTTACTATAAAATGTTAGCGATAGGTCGTCGAGATAATATCGATGACAGTTCGATTATACGATATATTGTAAACGGATTAGCCGATGATCATTTGCGTAAAACGTTAAGCGCGATGAAGTTTTCAAAATGTGCCGACTTGTTACAGTCACTTGTGAATTTATCTACTCATTTTGAAAATCGAAATAGGGTGAGTGAATACAATCAAAGACATACCATGCAACAAGCGACGGATGTTTTAGTGGACGTGAAGAAACTTAATTTGAATAAAAACGAAATCGGACCAATTTGCTACAATTGTAGGGAAAGGGGGCACATTGCTAGAAATTGTGCAAGACCTAAAAGGACGGGTGACATAAAACCAGTTGACCGTGTACATCAGATAGCAAGTGACGAATATGGGGAAAGTGTAGAAGGTGGAGGCAGTGAAACATTAATAAATAAAATTGTTGATAAGAATGTGTGCATGGAATTGTGTAAGGAAATTACGATTATAGGTGTCACAGATTGTAAATGTAAAGCGCTCATAGATTCGGGTAGCAGCAAATCCTTAGTGAAGCGCTCGATTGCAGAGAAGTGTGGGTTATGCGTCGTTGCGTGTAAAGAAAAACTAATTGGGTTTGCTGGTGGCGAGGTTGTGTGCCACGGGAAAGTATCAGTCCACATTAGGTTAGATGATGTGTTACGCATTGTCGAGTTGCTAATTGTAAATGACTCCATGATGACGCATGACGCACTTATTGGAATCGACGTGCTAGCTAAAGGAAAAGTGGTAATTGAAGGTGGCACATGCACAGTTATGGCAGTTAGTAGAGGTGCTTTAGATATTGGGGGGTCACTGAAAGCGGATGTGGAGCAAAATCTGATCGATCTAGTGAATGCATATGCGTGCTGTTTCGGAGAAAAGTTGCCCGAATTGGGAAAGTCGAGAAATTTTAAGATAGGGATAAAGTTAACATCCCAGAGACCAATAGCGAGAAAACCTTACAATATTCCCATCCCGAAACAGCGCGTAGTTGAAGAAATAGTTGACGAATTGTTGCAGTTAGGCATCATTCGGAGATCAAATTCATTGTATGCATCACCTGTCGTTTTGGTACGTAAACAGAATGGCGAGGATAGGCTATGTGTAGATTTTCGCGGGCTAAATGCAATAACTGAAAAGCAGCCGTGGTTGATGCCTACAGTGGATGGTGTTTTGGCAACATTATCTGGAAAGAAATTTTACACTACGTTAGACCTTATGTCTGGATATTATCAGATTGAAGTAGAAGAAGATTCCAAACCATTCACTGCGTTCGTAACGCCCAGTGGACATTTTGAGTTCAACCGGATGCCATTTGGCTTACGAAACGCACCGTGTGCTTTCCAGAGGATGATGTCTCAACTTATTGCGCCTTTGAAGAAAGCAGTCGTTAGTTACGTAGACGAAGTTATTATAGCGACTGATACCGAGGACGAAAATTTATTTTATTTAAGAGAATTTCTGAAGATCATTCAACAAGAGGGGCTGACGTTAAGGCTGTCGAAGTGTTCATTTTTGAGGAGCGAAGTTAGGTTCTTGGGGCATCAGGTTGATGTAAATGGCATTAGGCCGGGTATTTTGAAAACTTCCGCCATAGAGGCATATCCAAGGCCACAAAATCAATTAGAAGTTCGACGGTTCTTGGGGTTGACCGGCTTCTTCCGCAAGTTTGTTCCCGGGTATGCTCAAATCGCAAAACCTCTAACCGATCTAACGAAGAAGAACGCAGATTTTACATGGGATTCGGAATGTGAAGAATCATTCCGACGATTGATCAAATTTATTATCAGAGCTCCAGTACTTACCGTATATGATGTCACGAAAGAGCACGAACTTCATACCGACGCATCGAGCGTTGGCATAGCAGCTATTTTGTTGCAAAAAGAGGGAACTGATTTGAAGCCCGTAGCATATTATAGTCGAACGTGTACACCGCAGGAAAAAAACTATCATGCGTACGAATTAGAAGTGCTTGCAGTCGTAGAAGCTTGCGAAAGATTCCGGATGTTTTTACTGGGGAAATATTTTACTATTGCTACGGATTGCCAAGCAATCACAACAGCGAAGATGTCAAAACCAATGATACCAAGGGTAGCGCGTTGGCTTTTAAGACTTTTAGAGTATGACTGCAATATAGTACATCGTTCCGGGTTGTCAATGGGTCATGTCGACGCTATGAGTCGCTCGCCAGTCGATGGGCCGCAGCAAGTCGAGGATGTTGGTGCCAAAGTTTTAACACTGTCAACCAACGATTGGGTGTGTACTATGCAAAGACAAGACAGTAAGTTAAACAATATTGTAGACGTGTTGCAGAATGGTGACACGGGCGGCCAACGAAGCGATATCAGTGCACATTATTGTTTGAAAAACAATCGATTGTTTCGGAAAGTTGAGCATGGCCGCCAATTGCTAGTTGTTCCAAAGGGTATGCGATGGCGGATACTCAAGCATTGCCATGATGATGTTGGGCACCCTGGTGTAGATGGCACGTTAAAGAGGATTCTCCAACATTTTTGGTTTCCACGGTTAAGAAATTTTGTCAAGGGTTTTGTGAAGTCATGCATCGATTGTTGCTACAACCGCGAACCGATGTGCAAGGAAGCTGAACTCTACGGAATGGATATACCACAGTTGCCATTCCAAACGCTGCATCTAGATTATCTCGGGCCGTTCATTAAAAGTCGCCGAGGGTATGAATATGTCCTTGTTATTGTCGATGCACTCACGAGATATTCAGTAGTCTTACCAACACGTTCGACGAAGACTAAGCCTGTAGTGGATGCACTTAACAGACTCACTCTTTATTTTGGTTTACCACAAAGAATTGTGTCGGACCGTGGTACTGCGTTCACGTCGGCTGCATTCAGTACTTTTTGCCAAACGTATGATATCCAACACATTAAGGTGGCAGTACGAACGCCGCGATCAAATGGCTTGGCAGAACGCGTAAACCAATCGGTATTGGTGTACTTAAGAACATCAACACATGACGCAAAGGACTGGGATACCCATATCCGCATGCTACAGTGGTCACTAAACACCAAAGTAAATGCAACAACGAAATTTGCACCGATCGACCTAGTTTATGATTTCCCGCTGCGCGATCTGAGTGGAAACAAGATATTGGCAGCTCTACAACCGGACGATGAGCAACTACATATGCAAGGACGGCGAAGTGAAGCTATCCGTAACATTGAGGCGGCCAGGGTTAAATGGAAGGCCAAATTCGACGCCAGACATAAAAAACCAGTGCCATATGAGGAAGGATCTTTGGTTCTCATAGAAGCTCCACCACCAAGTACAGGCGAATCCCGAAAGTTGCAGCCGAAGTACAGAGGTCCGTATGTCGTCAAGAAGGTACTACGATTCGACCGATATGTCATCGAAGACATCGACGGTATGCAGCGCTCCCAACGAAGGTATAGTTCAATTGCAACATCGGACAAGATGAAGCCATGGTGTGCCTTGTTCCCTGAAATAGATGACGATGATGAAACCGAAGACGGTAACGAATTTGCCTAACTCGGGACGAGTTTCTGTCAGGAGAGGCCGAGCTGTCATTGCTACGTTTATATTCATTGGCATCCCTGTTTATCTATTTTATATTGTTTGTCTTTCATTTATTCTTTATGTTCACTTCTCTTTCATTTTGTTCATTCTCATTGTATGTGTCTTGAAATATTCATTTTGTTTATGCTGAATAAATGTCGAACGAGTCAGTCGTTAAATTGAACTTGAAAAAGCTGGTTGTCCTAAAACTGTCTGCGGCGACACTACGATGGGTTTGAAAGCATACAAATCCCTAGGTATCTACAGACTCCATTTATAGTGTCACCGAACTGCATGCATTTGTGGATGCTAGCGAGCGTGGCTACGCAGCGCCCTGATCGCGTAATAAATGCACTATTATTGGCAGTAAATCTAGAATTTCTCAACTAAAGCTCATGTCATTCACTCGTTTGGATTTGCCCGCTTGGTAGCTAGCTTTGTTAAATCACTCACAATTTCTGTAGCCTCCCAAACGTTTTGGACTGATTCGCGAATAGTGATGTCTAGGCTGAGATGAAGATGGAGATGCGTAACTAGTACCGAAAATGTAACTGACGATGCAACGAGGTGGTCAAAATCATCAGACTTATCAAATCTTAGCCTCTTCTCAATGGTCCGGCATTTTTGCAAGAAGTCAAATCTAACTGATGAGGAGAACATAAAATAAACTTCTCCATAAACGAAGAACTGCGTTCACAGTATGTTGGGTACCATGCGTCTCACCGGTCGTTTTTAAACCTAACATTGGCAAACATATTGGATACCAGGTCTTCGTGTAGTGACCAACAAGGTCAGAAGAGCATGCCAACTTTGTCGGAATCGCTGTGCTCATGCTCAACGTCCAAGAGTGGGTCCATTGCTGGACTTGCTCTTTCTCGTATGTGGATGTGGATTATTTTGGCCCATTGAGGGTTACCGTGCTCAAGGATTCCTGCAATATTGTCGTACAAAATTTAAATGGGGAGCGATAATGGCACTACCTTCAGGGGCGCTAAACGCGAATTACAATAGTCCTTGAAAGCTGTAAACCAGGATAAAATAATTGCAGTTTTCGAAACGGCTGCCAGAACTTAGAAGGTAATTCCTCCCATTTCACCCCACATTGGGTATGGGAGCGAATAGTATGCTCTGTGAAGCAAGTTTTATATTAAATTCTGCCTTCATGTACGCCTTCGGAAGAGTTGCTGCGCGCAGCGCTGCTTGAAGTGGAGATGTGCGTCAACTCTCGGTCCCTTATCTACATTTCGGTGGACCCAGACATTGAAGAAGCCTTAAAACCAAATCATTTTTTACTAGGGAACTCACCTGGAGCCGAACCTTTGACAAACGATGTCAACGATGGCATATCATTACGTCGAAATTGGCAAACAGCACAGGAAGTCGGAAATACATTTTCGAAACAGTGGTTGTGCGAATATCTGCCGATAACAGCCAGACGATGCAAATGGTTTCCTAATGTAAGTCCAATTAAAATTGGTGATCTTGCATATAACGTGGACTCTGACAAGCCTCGGAACTGCCGGCCACGCTGGAGAATCAACAGTTGGGCAAGTACGAACAGTTGCCAGGCCATTCGAATGCCCGCGGCGAAGATTGTAGTTTTGGATTTGGTAGCATAGTATTCGCCACAAACTTAAGACAATGCAACGCTGCATGCGTTGATTTCTCATCGGCCTCCCCTTTAAGTTCATTTCGTTTCTTACCTCTAAAACTTTCAGTCAATAAAACGTTCTTTAACATTAGCATTTTGCCACGTGAGGAACTAAAGTAAAATAAAATTAAAGTGGCTCCAAGCCAAAGTTGAACACCGTAGAGAAAAATGTTCCTTCCTAAAAATATTTGTACCAAAGCAATTAGAAACAAAGGTAAAATATTCTTCAATTACTCATTTATTGCACTTCCAAAATATAAAAAGCAAACATGTAAATTAATTTAGTATTATAAAATATTCTAGTAAAACATAATAAGAGTAAATTCAATGCACAAGCCAAACTCGGACATCCAACAATTTTTTTGAAATATCGGAATATATTTTAAAATCTAATAATTTGTATGACCCCTTTATTTTTAATAATTATTTTGAGCCGTTTAGGCATTGATTTAATGAATGCTGTCGAGTTTTTACGTTAAGATAGTTCTAAAAATTTTCGATAAGATTAATATCAGGACTTTGGGGTGGATTCCAGAACATGGTGGCAACTATAAAGCAACCAAGAACACACTTTGTAGGCCTTATGATTTGGATCATTGTTTTGGTAGAAACACCAATCATAACCGAGATTCAATTTTTCAAGACTTTTTGGTTTTTCTCTTAAAATGTTAAAATAGTCTTTCTGATTCATTATTCCTTCAATAAAATGCAAAGATCCTGGTCCAGAAGCCGAAAATGAACCCCAAACCATTACCGATCCGCCACCATGTTTGACAGTTGGCCTCAGATTGCGCAGTTGCAACTCCTCATTTGGTTTCCTCCAAACATATGGTTTTCCATCGGAGCCAAAAACATTAAATTTACTTTCGTCAGTAAACATAACATTTTTCTAGAACGCAAAATTCTTATTTTCATGTTCTTTTGCAAATTTTAATCGGATGGTCTGATTGCGTTTGCTTTTATCGGGCCTTTCTACCATATAGATCAGCCTCATGAAGTTGATATCTGATGGTAGATGCACTAGATTTCTTTCCCAACTCATTTTCAGCTATAACAGCTGACTTTGTGCACTAAGGAAAAGAGTTTCTTTAACTTTTCGCAACAGATATCGCTTATCTGAATCGGTAAAAATCTTGTTGTGGGCAACTTTAGGCTTGTTTTCCACTTGTTTGTTAGTTTTGAAGCGCTTAATTATATCGTGAAGAGTAGAATGACATCTGTTGACAATTTCAGCAATTTCACGCACAGACTTTCCATCTTTGGAATGCTTAATTAGCAACTTTCTCAATTCAATACTTGTTTGGCCTCTTTGTCTAGACATTTTTAAATCACAAAACGTAAATCCAACTATGTATATATTAAAACAACCATCCGTTAGTATGTTAAACACTATACTTGAAGTTGGTTGCAATACTTCGACAGACTTGCATTTATTTAGAGGATAGTTGCCACTGACATACTTAAGAGCTGGTGGAGTTCTCATCGCTATAAAGCGCACCATACATACGTTCATCAAAAGTCGATCTTATAAACTATGATTCGCTACTTGATCAACTTTGCGTATGTATTTATGGAGCTTACGGAAAAATATTTGTATGGGTATCCTATATCCCGCCTGAAAGCTCGGAGTCGTTATATACCGCTCATATAAATAATATTGTTAGTTTGTGTGAAAATAATGACGAAAGTTACTTCTGCATTTTAGGCGATTTCAACCTCAATAAAATTATCTGGTCTAATTTACTAAATAATAGATTTCTTACTCCAACTAATGTAAATACCACTAAGGAGATCAACTTCATAGACACTCTTTTCTTGGTAACATTCTGGATCTTATTTTTGTTAATGAGGACTTAATTTTTCATATTAGTGAATGTAATTTTCCAATTTCTAAATCGGATATGCATCATGTGCCTTTATCTTTTTCTTTCGAGTTTTTTTATTTAATTTCGGTTCATAATAATAATGTTAAGTCTTTTGATTTTCGTAATGCAAATCTCGATACCTTAAACGCTGAAATTCTGAAAATAGATTGGAGTTTAATCTTTCGTGCTAAAAGTGTTTCTGAGTGTTTCGAAGCTTTTCTTTTCCATTTGTCCGTAATTTTTCGTAATAATCTTTCTTTTCTTCCTGACCGGGTGCATAAGCTCCCTTGGTATACGAAAAATCTTAAAAAGTTGAAGAACCTAAGAAAAAAGTTTTACAATCTATTTAAATCCACAAATAATGAATGCTTTAAAGAAAAGTATTTAGATTACTTGACCCGATTCAACGTTCTTGAAAAATTTGTATATAATCGATATATATTGCGTTTTGAGGAAGAACTAAAATCGAATCCCAAAGCTTTTTGGAAATATATTCGATCTAAAAAAGGCTGCTCAAACATTCCTGCTTGTTTGATTTACAATGAGAAACGTTCAGAGAGCTTATGTGATTCCGTGACTCTGTTTGCAGATCTTTTTAAGTAAAATTTTGTCTCGGATGCTGAGGTATCTGATTCGCCTTCTCATATTGACTCCCGGGTTGTTGATTTTGGATCATTGATGGTAACTGAGTTAGATATTACTAATGCCATCTCGTCTCTGCAATCGTCATTAAAAAATGACTTGGATGGGCTTAACATTTTCTTTCTTAAAAAATGTAGCTCCTCTGTTTGTGTTACATTACATCATATTTTCAATCTCTCACTCCCTACAGGTGAGTTTATTGACCGTTGGAAACTTTCTTCCATTACACCAATCTTTAAGTCAGGCAATAAAAATGATGTAAGAACTTACAGGCCAATACCTAAACTAACTACTTGCTCTAAACTATTTGAAAAGGTTGTATATAATAAATTACTTTTTTCTATTAATAATATAATAGACTCTCATCAACATGGTTTTATTAGCGGGCGATCCAGAGTTACAAACCTAGCAGTCTTTTCTCAGTATTGTATCTCGGCGTTTAAATGTGGTTGGCAAGTCGATACGATTTACACGGATTTCTCAAAGGCCTTTGATACAGCTTCGCACAGTGCCCTCTGTAGGAAACTTGAATGCTTGGGATTCCGTTCAATTTTTCTTTCCTGGTTGAGATCCTATCTCTCCAGCAGAAAATCGTTAGTAGAAATTGAAAACACCAAGTCCTACGCTTTTGTAGCCTTTTCAGGTGTTCCACAGGGCAGTATTCTCGGTCCTATCTTATTTACGCTTTTTATTAACGACATTGGGGCCTGTTTTAACCACTCTAAGTTTTCATTACATGCAGATGACTTAAAGCTATTTAGTAAATTAACTTTTCCATCGGATATATCTCTAATACAATAAGACTTAAACAACTTTTCGGCTTGGTGCATCAGAAATAAATTATCACTTAATATAAATATTATTTCCAATGTTAGAGAGTTTTCTGACCTCGGGGTGGTATTTGACACTGGGTTTACCTTTTTCAATCATGTTAGACATATTATTCCAAAGGCTTATGCTAATTTAGCCTTTCTGCCATTAGCTTCAATGTCCCCAACAGAACCCTACGCTTTAATTATGCATTTAATATTAAAACAGAAAAATATAATTACCTTAATTTTGTTCCTATTAACAGAGCACTTCCTGAACTAAATAGTATACATAGATCTCTTGATCTGGATTTTTCTATGCCCAGATGCATTTTTCGTTCTAGAATTGAGTCCCATTACACTTAATATAGTATGTTTCTTTCTAGTATGTAAGAATTAGTTATAAGTCCTTTTTGTATCTAGTCTGTAAGGTTATTGTAACTATTGACTTAAATAAATGAAATGAAAATGAAAGGAATTGTGCATTGAAATTACTTTTATTTGATATTTTACTAGAATATTTTATAATGATGGATTAATTTATATTTTTCGTTTTTATATTTTGGTAGTGCAATAAATGAGTAATTGAAAAAATATTTTACCTATTTTTTAATTGCTTTGGTTCAAATATTTTTAGGAAGGAACATTTTTTTCCACGGTGTCCGACTTTGGCTTGGCGCCACTGTATACAAAACTTCAGTTTGTAATAATTTCTTCAATTAAAAATTTTTCAATCTGCTCTGAAATAAATTGTGTTAATTTGAACTCGGTGTTTCATTGGGAGCGGTTGTGTAAAATTACGGTTCCACCGTAACACCTGTATTACTTGTGTTTTTTAAATAGCGCAGAGCAAACGGCACAACTTCACAGCTCGACGTTTTCGTTTATACGAGACACATACACCCAAATACATGTATCATTAATTTGCACCGAATATATGTATGTAGAAATAAGGTGAAATCATATCTGTTCTTCCCTTGGGACATGGCACCGAAATTTTCTTAAATTTATATAAGGTGTTTGTCGCCAGGACTCTAACGTAAAAATTGCATTAAGATTTTTAAGAAATCACACAAATACATGCAGTTTTATATAAATATATGAAATATATTTATTGATGCTCTGAATATTTTCTTACCCTGTATATGACAATTTACGTAGAATTCATTTCGACCATGAAATACTAACTCTTTGTTTTCAATCGATTTTATAACAGGCAACTCCCATTGAGTTTCTTGCTTTTCTGAATGATACCAGACGAATATATTGTCGTTGATTTCTCGACATGCCCATCTTCGAACCTTGATTCCTTTAGGGTCTGAAAAAAAATTGGAAGAAACTCATTTGTATATCATAACAATTTAACAGTTCTCACAGGTACTTATATAAAATTGTGTTGCTAATTTAGCCTTGCTAGATTTAGCTTTTATTATTTACTAAACGATAATATTATTATTATACATATGAATATTTTATTATTTACTTTTAGCCGGAAAAATTCCATTTGACCTCTTGCTTTTAGCTTAGCGTTTTCTTAAAGTTATTTAGCTTGTTGTGCTAAGCCTTTTATATTTTGCAAACTCAAATAAGATAAGTTTCAGGACTACAAATATTGAGAAATTTAAGAAATCTGAAATACCTACATACATAAATATGTGAACATATTGTTAACAAAGAAACCGAAAAATTATACAGGGATATTGCCGTAATATTATCATTACCTTAATCTGGCATCTTATGTGACGAAATTGATTTGGTATATAATAAGCTTTTCTAAACTACAATACAATCTGGCAAAATTATCAAATTACAAATTATTATATCTATATATATAAAAATTAATGCCACTTTTCGTTGTAATTAAAATCGGGCTCACCTATCCAAACCAAATGTTTAGGCTTCTTTCGGACTATTTAGTAAATAGTTTATGTATTTTTATCATATTTTTGGTAACAATGATTTTTGTGTCAAGTTCTTCCTTTTCAAAATCACCGTAGCTGGAAGGACAAATCGTGGTAATCACTCTTTGCCTGCACCAGCCGAGGTACCTCAAAATTTCCTGTAAGCATTTCGAAGTAAAAATACTCTTTACCTGTGCCAGCCGAGATATAAACAGTAACTAATATGCCTTCAGCGATTATATATTAATGTGTCTACTGCATAACTATTCTTTTCCCCGAAATGACCGTATCTAGAAGGACAAACTGTGATAATCACTCTTTGCCTGCACCAGCCGAAGTACTTAAAAACTCATTGTTATTAACGACGACTGATATTGCATTGGCTACAATCCAAACAATCTAAATTAGAAGCTTACGCCAAGTGCTTTCGCTCCGGCGGCGGCGTAAAGCACTAATAGAACCGGCGGCGGCGGCGAGCCGGCTTTCTTTGCAACAAATTTATGAAATTTTCCTAAACACAATAGTTAGAATTACAAACAAAATAAATACTACATGAAATTGGAGAAAATTTTTTTATTAAAAAAGATGTTTCAAACATAGTAATAAAAAAAGTCGTAGTACAATTGGCGTAATTGCCTATTTAATAAAGTAAAACAAAACAAAACTTCACAGTTCAATTCATAGTTATATGTATATCGATGAAATCATGTTATTATAGTAATAATAGCCAAATATTCAAAAAAATTACGTTAAATCTTCATAATTTGCTTTTTATCATAGAAATAATTTTAGATTGTACCAAACGTTATGGTACGCCGAATTACGCCACCGCCGCCACCGCGCCATTTTCTTGTGAACTCGGCGGCGGCGGCGGCGTAGCTCGGCGGCGTAAATGTCTAATCTAAATACTTAAAAAAATCCACACTATCTCAGGGTTTCGATAAAATCTACAAATTTTTGGTTCGATAGATAAATTGATTGAATGTGTTTTTCCGAATATTCTTCAGAATTATATAAATCATGATTGGTTGAGAGAACGCGCCATTTTAGCACCGAAGAACATTAATATCAATGCCATTAATTTTCAAATTCAAGCGAAACTGCCAGGTGTAGTCACGACATATAAATCAATTGACAGTGTTATGAATCAAGATGAGGCAATGAATTATCCAATTGAATTTTTAAATTTATTGGAACCGGCTGGTATGCCACCGCATTGCTTGAATCTGAAAGTTGGTTCTTTGATTATATTATTACGAAATATTAATCCACCAAAACTGTGTAATGGCACCAGATTTGCAGTGAAAACGTTATTGCCAAATTTGATTGAAGCTACGATCTTAACTGCTAAATCAAAAGGAGAAGTTTGTTTGATACCGCGTATCCCTATGATTCCAACTGATATGCCATTTCAATTCAAACGATTACAATATCCAGTGCGTTTATCATTTGCGATGCCTATCAACAAGGCCCAAGGGCAAACACTTAACGTTTGTGGTGTGAATTTGGAGGAATCATGTTTTTCACATGGCCAACTTTATGTTGCCTGTTCCAGAGTCGGTACCCCCAACCGTTTGTTTATTCATCCTCAAAATGGAAAAACAAAAAATATTGTTTATCCAAATGTTTTGGATTAAATTTTAAAATAGCTAGCAATTAATAAAATATTTTTTTCTTTGAATAATTTAATTTGATGTTAAAATAAATTTTTTTTATAATTTCACTTTATACGTAGTGAAGCACGTACCGGGCCGCTAGTTCATTCCTAAAATATTTGGGTATAAACTTACCAAAAAATACGCAAGTACACCGCATAGCGAAGCGAAAATTCTGTAGTTCAGTGTCGATCAAACACGAACTCCAAACGCGAATGAGATGTGTGTGAACAACGTGACTGCGCTGCACAGTGGTGCCGCTTCATACAAGCCGCGGCAAAAAATAGAAGGAGTTGTCTTAGATCAACGAAATTCGGTGAATTTGTGTTTTTCGACACATAAAAGCTTTGGTGCAAATATGAAAAAAATCCGCCTACAACCACGCATTCCTCCCATACAACTAAAATTTTAAAAGTATCATAAATTGCGCTAATTTACAGTTAGGATGTTGAAAATTGCAAAAAATCTTTATTTACCTATTCTTCACAAATATAAAATATGAACTAAATCCGCCCACAAACACGCCAACATCCCATGCAACTTCATAGAAATCATTTATTACGTCTATGTTCATAGTTATATAAATCAAAAACGAATAAAAAAGGACTTTTTTATGCAACTACTCGAAGTAAGACACCTCCACACCAAACAGAAAATCTAAATTTAAAATCAATTTTATTCAAATTTCAATCACATAACAAACTTTTTACATCTTCATGCATTTCTAAATGTTTTTTTTTAGGCTGTGAACACAATTTATTCATGTAAGGATCTGAAGACGCTAACAAATGATTCATTACGTCTACATTTGTAGAAACCCTATCGCATTTTCGAGTGTGATGCAAGCGGTATTGCTTGTAATCTTTGATTCTAGCTTCTTGGGCTTCTTCCGATAGCATTCCTATAGGGAGAATCGCTATTATTGATATCCATGGACTAGCACCTTGTGTACCGAAATTGGCATATAGTACCAGCTGTACAAAGAAACATATAATTCTGCAGTGTCCATACAATAGCTACGAAATTTCTTTATATCGATTGGCTCGTTACAATTTATTGTAGCCAATATAATTTTAAAACGATGAATTAGGTCTTCATCAACGCCTACAATTTCTGCAGTTCTTCGCGGATTTTCAAAAAATCGTCTAGATGTATTGCCATCGTTTGTACTACCTACACCTTGCTTCACCACGTCAACATTTATTCCTAAAACCGATTTTAAATTTCTCTGAATGTTCCTTTTCGCTTCTTCTTTTTCTGGTCTTGTTTTTGTATTTGTTCGCCAAGCTTTAAAATTTTTGTTATATGCAATGTGTAGAATGCACATTTTGCACTTGAAAATACTTAAACCGCATGCACTTGTAAATAGAAGGTAAATAAGTACGCATAATAAATATAAAAAGAGAGCCAAGTGCAATAGAGATAACAGGTCAGCTGATAAGCTTGCCGACCTACTCACACCCAGTGTTGCGACATATTACTTTCAAATGTAATAAGTTACTTATTACACAGTACTTTCTGAAAAAGTAGTAAGTTAGTTATTACTGATTACTTTTTTCATAAAGTAATATATTACATTTTATTGTATTACTACTAAGTTACTTAATTAAAATACACAGCTTTTTTCAATTCCCTCAAAGTTGCCATTTTAAACTTGCTGCAGTGAAATGTATGTATATGTAGAGTTCATGAATTGGTAAAATAGATACTTTATTAACTTATCGCTATGAAACTTTAATGAAATATCGAGCAAATTAGTCTCACCGCGTCTTTTTAAAACTAAGTTTAAGGATTGCCAGCTTACAATTATGCAACCAAAACTATTTTTTATTTACAAAAATTGATTTAGCCATTTAAAAAAGTAATAAAATTACGCTACTTATTACAGCATTTTTAGAAGTAATAAGTTACACTACTTTTTTTATAAGAAAGTAATATTATTACTGTAATATATTAAGCTACTAACTTACAAGTCACAACACAGCTCACACCTAATCAAAACAAAACCAAAACAAGAACAAGCTAAGCAAAACAAAAAAACAAGCGCTGAACAAAAAATAAAATATGCATGCAATGAGTACTACGCATACGTGCAATTTTAGACGCTCATTTTATAGTTTTTAGTTCATATTTTTAAAAAGAGGCAACATGTTGGCTTTTTTTCTTTTCTATTATTTAGCTGAGACTTCAAGCTTTAATTTGGTTTAGAGTTTAAGGGTGCGATCGCCTGCGATCGATAGTTGCAGTCCAATAAAATTGATGAATGTTAATTTTTTTACACCTAAAATTGATTGATTACCAATTTTTTTAAAAAAAAATTTTTTTAAATTTTTTTTTTCGAAAATCTCATCTATGATAACTCTACTTATACAAAAAATCTTAAAAAGTAACATGCGTAGCTTACTTTACCTGCATCAAGCTTTTAAATATAACATACACAACTATCATATTCCAATCATGTTCGCATAGCTCGACTTTGAGTGGCTCTGTACAGAAAAGTAATCAATATATCGGGCTAATATTTTGGAAACATGATATTTACATAGATACTTCATAACAAAATATCGAGAAATTGCTCAAATCGGAGCACATCAAAATATCGATTTTTTGCCGCCGCGGCACCACAGCGCGCTGTACTACATATCTACAATAATGTACCACATACATATGTGTGCACATATGTATATGCATAAACGGATTTGAACTAAACACTGATCAATTGAACTTGCTAAGCACATAGATACCAGTATGTATGTATGTAAGTATGTTAACATATATTAACGAAAGACAAATCATCCGTTTACGCTGAGAAACGTTGACACCAAGAATCAATGCGAATTCAGATACAAGATATAAAAATACATGTTTTTTTTCCAAGTGGTCCTTTATTCGCAAAAGCTACTTTAAGACTGCCCTAACAATTTAAGCTGGTCGATCCAATTAGAGCTGCGGATTAGTTATCCGTTGATAATTCCAATTGGAACGATACCGCTTAGAGAATAAGTGAGAGAGAAGTATTCCGCTCATAGACCAGTAGTGCGATTCACTAACTTATTTTAAAGATATTCGATTGGTTAACTCAACTTAACCAAAATTTTAACGACTCTGCTGTTCAGCAGCCATTTTTTATCGATTTTCGCATTCGCTGAATCAGCTGTTGATGTTAGCTAGTCGATGACCGAAAACTAAACGACAACAAATTTGATGTTGCTAACTCAATCGAGATAAGTGAAATTCGTGATTTCAACTTAAATAAAAGATAAATTTAAAATTCAGTGATTTGTTTTCTTGTAATTAAAAAAGGAACATTAAATAATGTAGTTTGAATATTTGGCATATGATTTATCACGAGGTGACGAAGAAGTAAGCGCTCCAACAGTGGATCGGCGTTTACTCCCAGATGTGGGCAATCCCTTTCATTTGAATGCAACAGAATTTCAGAAGCTGTATCGGTTAACTCCAGACTTGGCTGAATACTTAATTTATCAGCTTGACAACCAAATAAGAGGCTCCAGAATAAGAGCAATATCAACTGAGAAGCAGGTAGCTCGTGTAATATTTAAGCCTGTATGTAATTTTAAATATTACTTTTATATTGGTAGGTTCTAGCGGCTTTAAGGTGCTTCGCAGCTGGTTGCTATCAACGACCCGTAGGTGAACAATGGGGAATATCCATGAGCCAGTCATCCGTAAGCCGGCATTTATAGGGTAACGGATGCAATCAATGATTCATTGTTTCACCAGAAATTGAGGTTTTCTATGACCCAAGCTGCTAAAGAAATGGTTTACCATTCAATTAATTTGCAAATGTTTAAATACAAAAATTTAAATACATATACATATGTAAATCCTAAATACGCTGGAGTACATCGCGAATTTTAAAAACGAAAACCATGGCATATTTGCATGTGATTCCGAATATTCTTTGGAGTCGAGTTGATGACTATCCTACCAAATCACTCAGAGGAGAATCCGAAATTCTGTTACAATGGAACATTGTTATATATAAGAAGAATTATAAACGTTTGTAGTTTGAAATAAACTAGTATATTATTTCACTTCAATAAAATGTAATAAAAATTCCCAAATTTATATTTGGCAGCAGGCATTCGTTTGTTTTTTCTCTATTCCTCTTTGTGCTTTTCGCTTATTTTGACTTGTAGTTTGACAGAGGTACCACTCTTTATCACTTTGAATAAATACAACGAAACAGCTGTTAAGTGTCATTAAGAATAAGTTAGTGAATCGCACAATCGGTAGTGCAAACGGCAAATATTGCCGTCAAAAATAACAATTGTCGCACCGTTTAAAGTTAGTGAATCGCACCACAGGGATGCTAAAAATTGTTGGCTCCTCCGCCCTTAGATTCAAACGTCCTCGTTTGTGGAGCATTTAATTTACTGATTTTTTTGTGCTTGAGGGTATTCATCTCTCCCCACTTTTACAGGTTAGTTTTAATCATAATTTGAATTCTTATAGCTTATTTTAATTAATGATAATTTTAGTGAAAATTCTTAGTGACAATTTTAGTTAATGCTACTTTCAGTATTCCGTAATTTTGTTTAAGCATATTCTTTGTTTAAGTTAATTTCTTATGCGACCCTTTTAAACAACACAGCCACTTTCTGTTACGACTGTAGTATTATAGTTTTCCTTTACAGTTTTCTTTTTGAACTTTTCTGATAATTTACTTCCTATTCTTTTCTTCTGCCTAACGAATATTTTCTCCCCCACTGAGTAATGCTTAACTGGCTGTTTCTTTTTATTGTGGAATTCTATGTCCCCTTTCTGCTTGTTTTACAATTTCTCTATATTACTTTTCCTAGCTTTTTCGAAATACTATGGCGTACAAGAAACTTTCCTACCGAAGAACACGTCGACTGGCCTGTTGGATAGTGCTATGGAAACTGTGGTTATATTCATTTATTGCTCTCTGGAGCAGTTCTTCATAATTTTTATGAGTGTTTCCCGATTTTAAACATCTCATTATTTCCCCTAAAGTTGAGTGGAAGCGCTCCACTTGGCCGTTTGCTTCGCTGCGATATGGGGGCGTTGTGTGCACATCGATTTTGAGTTCTTCGCGCATCATAAACAATATGGACTCTGAATTTAGAGATTTTTCATTGTCTATTATTACGGCTTGTGGAACTGCATAATAGAAGAGAAGCTCTCTGAGAGGCTGCCTCACATCTTCTATTGACTTTCTGTTTATGATTCCTGCTTGTGCGAACTTGGAGAACTTGTCTATAGCTGTTAATGCAATTTTTTTTGTCATGAATAAATCGATGTGTAATGTGTGACCTGGGTGCTTTGGTAAAGAAGTTTCTGCGAGATTTGGTTTATTTGGACGCCAGTCGTATTTATTTAGCTTGCAGCTATTAAAGTTTTTAACGATTTTTTTATTTTACCAGACATACGAGGGAAATAGTATTTCCTAATATTTGTAACTTATTTTCATTGCGGTGTGCTCTTGTGTGTGCGTTAATTATTATTTGTTCTTGTTCTTGCTCACTTAAGATATCTTTTACTCGGCTGTTAGTAAAGCGGATCTTGAATCTTTCAAAATGAGTTATGTATACATTCTGTATTTTGCCGTTTATTACGCTTGGGTTTACATAGGTTTTGAGTATTTCCTTAATTTATATTTCGTTGTAATTTTTTCTTGCAAACATTATGCCTATGGTATTAAGGGAATACTATTTCGAATTTGTATGAGTTATTTTCATCAATGTTTATTATAATTTGGTTCCTGAAGGCATTTATCGGGGTCAGTGTGGTAAATTAGATTATGTGGCGAACTTTGCTGATTACGCTGATTGATCAGAAATGTACAGAGTATCTTAGATGTGACGTCACACCAGATTTACCAGTGGAGACAAATGAGAGGAATACGATTGCGAGTACACATAAATTCTGTCAAAATTTCCAAAACAGGGTTAGCGGTACCACAATCTGCGCCACCTTCTGCATTCTTTCACCATGCGTTGACACAAGAAATTAAGAATATGTATGTACATATGTAAGTGTTTAGGCGTATATACTTACATACATACGTAACTGGGTGAAAATAATAAATATTCTATCATTCTTGCTTATCTAATGCTATTATCTTCTGCTTTGTGCTACAGGCATTGAACATGCAAAGTGTAATAGCCATTCTTAGCGGGAAGATTGAAATATCAATAAATACGAAAGCTATAATACACATTTTAATAGTATATAGTATGTACCTAGATATGTTACTAAAAAGTAATAAATAAACAATAATTGAAAGAAACTAAAAACTAAAAAAAACACGAAAGCACAGAAAATAATGTTTAATATACATACATATGTATATAAGTGTAAAATTATTAACTGAAAAAAACCTATATCATTTTAAAAAAAAGTGGGGTGTTCCACATTAATTGTAAACAAATAATATTTTAAATTGGTAATACTTAAAAGAAGCGTAGAAAATCATATAATAAGTTTCTTTAAAAGTACACTTAGTATAACAATGTACATAGTACAAAGCACCCAACGCTTTTTGAAAATGATAGCTTTTTTTCTCTTAATTATTTTATACTTATGTATGTATATTTTCTGCTTTTTATTTCTATCTACCTATAAAGCGTGTTGTTTTAGTTTTTTAAACTATTATTTGTTATTTTTGATAGCTGATATAGCGAAACCAACTATCGGCGCTGATTTTCTTTGCAAATACTTTTAATAGATAATTATTTAAAGCAAGCGTTTAATCGATCCTGTAAAAATTTTTTTGGTTAGTACAATTGCATGTATTTGTAACATTTCGCTTTCGAAGATTTTTGTAGTTGAAAAGTATAAAAAATTGTTGAATGAATTTCCATCACTAGCAACTGAACCAGACTGTACAAAGCCAGTTAAGCATACAACGGTGCATTGACTTATTACGAAAGGAAGTCCTCCTTATTCTAAGCCAAGGCGCTTGGATCCCATTAAGTACAAAGTTGCTAAAAACAAACTTAATTCTTTATTTCAAATAGGTATCTGCAGACCTTTAAATTCTTCAGAAATTTATTAGCGTGGTTAACTACTATCATCGATATATTTATACCAAAATTAGCAGAGTTGACGGCAATTTTTCACACTTAACACGTTGGCTGCCAGTGTATCACCGGTGATCACGACAAAAACCACCCCTAGGTGCCAGTGTATCACCGGTGATCACAACGAAAAACCGCCCCCAGGTGCCAATGTATCACCGGTGATACACGCCTAGGCCCCTAAAATTTAGGGGCTGAGGCCCTAACGGAAGGAGTTTTAAGAAATACGTAAAACATTTTATTCCATAGTAAAACAAAAAGTTTAAAAATATTACTTAATTAATAATAGGAAAATGTAATTCATTTCTTCATCTGGACTAAAATCTTCCCCAATAACACTGGAATTTTCTGTTGATTCCAACAAGTGGCGTATTTTCTCGGAATTCATAACTTCACAACTTCACTTCACTACTGTTTCACTGAACATTTACAACCAACTGCTCGCTGTGGATTGGAGCTTTAGACTGATTTACATTTTCGCAATGTGATCACCGGTGATACACATTGCAGAAAAAAGATAACAGTTTAAAATAAACAGCAAGTGTTCACCGGTGATCACAGCATAAAAACGTGGTCAAACTCATCGGGAGTATGACTTTTATTCATAATAAAAAAATCCCGTTATAATTCAAAGCGCAACATGTATTTTTTTGCTTGGCACCTGGGAGTAGTTTTTGCTGTGATCACGGGTGATACACTGGCGCCTAGGGGTAGTTTTTTGTCGACTTTAATTTGGAATGGAACAGCAAATAGTAGAGCTTTTGAATGCATTAAAGAGAAGTTTGCGTTCTTTTCTAAGAATCTCTCTTCATCTGAAATTAAGTATAGTGTATTTGACACGGAACTGCTAGCTAACTATTTGTTTGAACATTAAACATTTTCCCTATTTACTAGAAGGACGTCAGTTTATAGTTTCTACAGATCAAAGATCAAAGTCCGAGGCAAACTATTGCACAATTCACATTCATACGATACATTAAAGGGCAATAAAATGTTGACAATGTGTCTCATTATTATAGCAAAACCCCTTAATATCATATAGATACGTCATTACCTTTAACTACCTTTAACTACGTAACTTAAAGAATTACCAAAACAATTCTTTGGAACTTATTGTCATAACTTTCATATCCGGCACATGCCAACACTTTTCCTTTTCCTAAGACAAAGCAATAATTTAAAACTTTTATCACTATTAAACTCATAAATTGCATTTCCGGCATATGCCAATATTTACAAAAACGACATAGTATGTATAACAAACCGATTTACCAACTGACCAAATATGCAATGTAGACATAATTATTAGTAAAAATAAAGCATTTGTAATAAGTTAAGGGCAGTTGTAAATCACTTGTCGTAAAATATCAATCGCGAAATAAAGCTACCAATAAAAAATAATAATATATATTTTTTTTGTTGCTATTTTTATAGCGCAACAATAAAAGTTTGTATTTAATTGTAGATTTTGTTGATTGAAATTTGAATTATTAATTCCAGGATTCGAAAAATTCATATTTTCATCCATTGGCTCGGGTAATGGAAAACGGTTGTAGACTCCATTTTGGGTTGCGAAATTTTGTTGCGGATTAGAGTTTTGTCTATTAGTTGTCATCTTTTGTAAGAGAGCTGCAAAAGAACGCCCGACTCGCTTATTTTCAAGTAGGTTATATTTAACATTCACTTTACAACACTATTGTTATCTGTCAAAATAAATTGTATGTTTGTGAAATTTGTGAACAAAAAACAAAACAAAATGAGTAATTCAGAAGAATCGTTGGTAAATATATTAATTTAATCAAAAATAATAATAAATAATACATTATCGTGTATTTATTGCTTAGATTGTGTCAATGTGTGCTGAGCAGAGTGAATTAGGCCAGGCTGGGGCATGGGAAACAGAATGAAATATTGGACACCATTTTTGCGAGTTCCAGTTCATCCTCTGAAGACTCAGAAAGCGAAGTTGAGCATCATGAGAAGTGTTCCAACTTTGAAGGTACTATCGATGCAATGAGTGAGATGGACTTCAAAATTAACATGAGGCTGAAACGTGAAACAGTGGAGTATCTAACAAGTAATATGCAAATGCAAGCATTTAACATTCAGCAACTTGAAAGTATTTATTTCCCCAATTTTAGCAAAATACTCGTCATCTACATTTTGTCCTGACCAATGTGGTGGTGGTAGGTCACGTATTACACCAAAGAAGGCTGTTTATATGTATATTTGGTACATAAGCAACACCGTGACATTTAGGCAACTGGCGAATTTGTTTGGGGTGGCCTCATCCGCCGCATGGACAACAGTGCAACGAGTTACCTTATTCTTGGTAGCTATTGGCCATGAATACATTAAATGGCCGGAAGGTGCTTCTTTGCAGAATACAGCAGAAAAGTTTTACTTGAAAAAACGTATTCCTGGCGTAATAGGAGCTATAGATTGCACACATATTGTTATAAAAGGTCCGAAAGAACAAAAAGAGATGTATTTTAATCGGAAAAAAGCGAACAGCATAGTGCTTCAAGCTGTAGTGGATGCCGATAAAAAGTTCACTGACATAACTTGTGGTGAACCTGGGTCGCTCCATGATTTCAGAGTTTTGAGAAGATCTCAACTCTTTCACGATGCTGAAAGTAATTATGAGGAAGTGTTCTCAAGTTCCTACTTTATTGTCGGAGATTCGGCATATCCATTGACGAAGTGGCTGGTGCCGCCATATAAAGACTACGGCAATTTAACCCAAAGCCAGCGAAAATTCAACGAAATACACTCTTCAACAAGAATGGTGGTTGAAAATGCGTTTGGACTGTTAAAAGGCCGTTTTCGAAGACTCATGAAATTTACAGAGCAAACGGATATAAAAATGATAACCAGCATCGTAGTCAGTGCATGTGTGGTACATAATATTTGCATAACTTTTGACGATTTGTGCGAAGTCAATGAAGAAGATGACACCAACGAAACGAGTCCATTTCTATTGGAAGATGATATCGAGGAGTCAAATGTAGATGCCAACCTTGATAGGAGGCAAAACCTTTTTAATTATTTCAGACAACAAAATCTAATTTAAAATATGTAGAACTTAGATTTATTTGTATCTCCTTTTTTATTCTTAAATAAAAAAATTTCAAAACTACCTAAAAATTAAAACGAATCTATATCAACATTGTTTCATTTCTCACAAAAATAATCTCATATATTTCCTAAGAGCTAATAAAAATTTTTTAAACTAATTTTTAAGGTGCATTCGCATATACAGAAATATCACAAGTGTGTCATATATTTTCTAAGAGCTATTAAAATAAAAATTTTTTGAATTCATTCGTATACACAGAAATATCACAAGTATGTCATATAGTTCCTAAGAACTAATAAAATAAATAAATATTTTTTAAATTCATTGACATATACAGAAATATCACAAGTATGTTATATATTTTCTAAGAGCTATTAAAATACATATTTTTTGAATTCATTCGTATACACAGAAATATCACAAGTATATCATATAGTTCCTAAGAACTAATAAAATAAATAAATATTTTTTAAATTCATTGACATATACAGAAATATCACAAGTATGTTATATATTTTCTAAGAGCTATTAAAATAAATATTTTTTGAATTCATTCGTATACACAGAAATATCACAAGTATGTCATATAGTTCCTAAGAACTAATAAAATAAATAAATATTTTTTAAATTCATTGACATATACAGAAATATCACAAGTATGTTATATATTTTCTAAGAGCTATTAAAATAAATATTTTTTGAATTCATTCGTATACACAGAAATATCACAAGTATGTCATATAGTTCCTAAGAACTAATAAAATAAATAAATATTTTTTAAATTCATTGACATATACAGAAATATCACAAGTATGTTTAAAAGCTAATATAAAAAAGTATCAAAGTAAATAAAATTCAAATAGGTTAAATCCAAAAAGAAAACAAGAACTTCATACTAAGGTACTTAAAAAAATAAGGGTGAAATTCAGAAAAATAAAAAATTAAATTCAAATTTGTTTCAAAACATTGGTTACTTATTAGCTATTTTTTCTAGCAAGTCCAATCTTTTTTTTTCCATCTCGGCATCTCTCTCGAACTTTGCCTTCAACAAAGTGTTGAATTGCTGGAGGGATTCAGCCTTCAATCGCAGTTTTTCCTGTGCCTGCCACTTCCTAATTTCCAATTTTTTACTATAATATACTTCCCGAGCAGACCGTCTTTTTCGCACCGATGCAGCCGGAGTTGGTAGTGGCGAAGGTGTCGGCGGTGATAGTGGCGAAGGTGTCGGCGGTGATGGTAATGGTGGCGATGGTGTCAGTGGTGATGGTGTCGGTGGTGATGGTGTCAGTGGTGATGGTGTCGATGGTGATGGTGTCGATGGTGATGGTGTCAGTGGTGATGGTGTCGATGGTGATGGTGGTGATGGTGTCAGTGGTGATGCTGTCGGTGGTGATGGTGTCGGTGGTGATGGTGTCAGTGGTGGTAGTGTCGTTGGCAGCAGAGTCGTTTTTGCCCTGGAGCTCAGGTGTATCGTGTGGCTATTGCTAATGATTGGACTCCTTCCAAAGATTTCGTCCATTTGCTCCATAAATGGAGCAAAACATGGGCTGGCCCCCGTACTGCGGTTGTTGTCGCGCGCCGCTTTGTACGCCTGAAGCAGCGTCCGCATCTTCGACTCCAAGCAGAGTGGTGTTCTCTCCGAATCCTGAAAGCATTGGTAATTATTTTCATTCAGAATTTTTTACTTATTATACGCACCGTAATGCCGAAGGACAACATGTCTTCCAATACGTTGGTAAACGCCAGCCTCTTCTTTTTCGGGTGCTGGAACTCCTCCTTCCGTGCAATGTAGCACCTCAAAAACCCATGCGTTTCTTCGCGAGTCCATCTTCTTCGTTTTTTTTCTTGGTTTCTGAAAAATAAATGGTATTTTATATGTTTTTTAATTAAAATCTTATGTGGAGCGATTTTACTTACGCCTGCTCCATTTTGTTTATTTGTTTGTTTTGATGTTTAGCGAAAATTTTCCAACAGTTTGACGTTTATTGGAAATTTTCCGTAGCACTTTCCAGCAACTCATTCACAATAGTACCATTTTTTTACTTTGCAACACTGTGAATCAGGTCGGGTATTTTTTAAGACAGTTCAGCTCAAACCGCTTATTCAGCTCAACCCGCTTATTTTGTGTTGTTGTTTACCATGTGATTCGATAAGCTACCTAGTGTTCTTTTTCAGGTCGCTTACAAAAGATGACAACTATTATAGTTACTTACTTACTTGATTGGGCTATAACAGCTGAGCGATTTTGGCCGAATTTCTCCTACAATTTGTGGAGTGTGTCTTGATGTTGTTACAAAAACTGAGGGACCTACAGTTTCACGCCGACTCCGAACGGCGAATGTTTTTTGTGTGAAAATTTTTGCATGGCAGCAATACACTCGAAGGTTTGCCATTGCCTGCCGAGTGCGACCGCTATTAAAAAAACTTTTCTATAATTCTTGATGTTACTTGTCCTGGCCAGGATTTGAACACGGGACCCACCGAATAAAGCGCTCAGACACTACAACTTTACTAATGCATGACCCAATACTAGCATATCCCGACTTTTAAAAAAAAATTACTGTAACTACAGACGCTAGTAACTTCGCAATAGGCGTAGTTCTCTCACAGAACAAACACCCGCTAGTAACACACTTAACGAACATGAAGGCAATTACAGTACAATAGAGAAGAAGCTCGTCTGGGCCACCAAATATTACAAACCTTACCTATTCGGGCGAAAATTTCTAATTGAAACTGAACATGGTTATTTTCCATAAGAGACCTAATTCAAAACTTATTAGCTGGATACTAAAACTTTCCGAATTTGGCCATGAAATTATTTAAAAAAAGGAAGAAAAAATAGCAACGCTGATGCGCTATCGAGAATAGAATTGCAATGCCTGTATTAATACATTAGTGTCCGGCGAACCAAATATAAAAGAAACAGAATCGCCTATCACTTTATTTAAAAATCAGTTAATTATAAAGAAAATTACATCTGAAGCAGCAAGGATAAAGAAGGAAAGAATATTTAGAAGTCTAAGGAAAACCATAAGCATCAATTTGATAGAGAAACCGCAATTTCTTCACTAAAAAATCATTCCAAGCCAAATTAATTAAACGCAATTCTAATTGAAAATAAATTCCACAACACTTTAAAAAATACTTATGAATAACTTTTTTGAAATAATTATAAATTTAGGATCATAAGATATGCAAGAATATTAATAGATGTAGATGACGGAAATAAACTAAACATATAATAAACTAAAAATTAATAAATTGAAAAAGACTAATGTAAAAATTATAGAGGTATACAAGTTTTATATAAGGAATTAAAAAACTAAATTTACAATCCTCAGCTAAAAATAAGGATAACACAATTCAATAACAATTGTGAAATATAAACTCTAGAAAAATACGACAGAAAACCACCCAAATCCCTTACAAGATAATTGAAACACCCTCTAAGCCCCGCGAAATTTATGTATTTCACACTTTAGGAAAATATCTTTTTATAACACTAATTGACAAATTTACAAAATTTGCAGTACCCGACAAAAGTACTGGTAGAAGCTGGATGGAATTTAAGACTAAATTACTTCATTATATTAACACATAAGGAAAATTTAAGAAAATAACCGTAGACAACGAACTAGGATTCAAAGCAATACCTATGCAAGAATTTCTTAAAGAGGAAAATATTCGTATACGAGTACACTACACATCGAATACCTCATCGGTGTTGGTCTTCTTGTCGTGGAGATATGGTTATCTCTGTCAGGGACTTTCATGTCACTAAGAGAGAGGCTTCGCATGGGAAGCCGGAGCTCTCCGCGAGCAGTGTCTCCTCGCAGGCAGACTTCGCACCGACAATGCACAGTTTGTTTGCGAAGGAGGAGCTGCTTAACAGATACGGGGAGTGCGACGCCGTCGTAGCCAAAGTGGAGGAGGCGGCTTTCTCGCGTGAGAGTGCTGCAGATACACCTCCAAAAGTCTAAAGTAGCCGCAGTTGCTCTTCTAAGGCACCTGAGAACAGGCGACATTACGGTGGTACTCATACAGGAACCCTGGGTTTGTTACTCAAGGGCAAGTGGGTTGAGTGCCACCGGTTTCAAGTTTTCCCTGGAGTGCGGTAAAGGTAAAATAAAAGGCTGTATTCTGGCTAAATCGGATTTAAATATCTCTCTTTGACCTAACTACATTGATGGCGAAGTTACGGCAATTATTGAGGAACTAGGAGGCATGCCCATCGTACTGGTCTCAGCGTAATTACCTTACGACGCTGAAGACCTTCCTCACTAGACGATGAGGACCCTAGTATGAAAGAGAGTATGAAGTAGAAGTAGAGTATGAGAGCGGGAACATCCTGTTCGGCAGCGACGCAAATGCTCACCACGTTCAGTGGGGTAGCACGAACGTAAATGGCCGCTAACTAACGTAGTAGTTTATATGAATTGATTGAGAGTTGGCGAGTTTTAGAAGAACACTCCTTCTCTGATCATCGCTATATTGATATTGTACTAAATTTCTCTCTGACTAGCCCGAAAGTGCCTAAAAATCTAAAAAACACGAATTGGGATTCTTACAAAAAGTTTTTTTGAGGACAAGTTAGGTAGCGTAACCCTCATAGAACGCAATTGTACCGATGATCTAGAGAACTGTGGCCTGTTCAGAAGCCCTAAGCCTAAAATATGGGAAAAACGCAAACCTCACTGGTGGTCGCGTGAGTTAGACTCACTGCGCAAATCCTGCAGAAAGTAATTCATTAAGGCCAAGAGACTTAGCTGTGAGCTGCAATGGCATGAATGAAGAAGTTTTTATGGCAGCATCGACGATGCTTCCGAGACTGCCACCCTACGAAAGATTGTCTCGGGGTCCTCAAATACGTTAGGCTTCTTACAAAAGAACTGGACACCCACTCTCCTGGCAGCACAACCGAAAGTCAAAGCTCCTCTTCTTTTATTTCTTCCAGTGCCGTTAACGTACCGGTTAAATCCGCAGGACTGGACGAGAAAATACCTGCACAACTAATTAAGACACTGGAGGTGTTTGAGAAATGTCTCTAACTTAAGGGCCTGTTTCAAACTGAATTATATACCATTTAACGAGGAGTGGTTCATCAATAAAACGGAAATTTCAGTTCCGCAACAGTCCCGTTGGATACTATCGCTCGGTGGAAAATTTGCACTTCCTGTGTCACGTAAGGCATTCTCCCCAATTCAGGTTATTGCTGACTTAGAACAAGGAATTCAAGCAATTACAGATGAAAGGGAGAAAGATGTAGCAACAACATGAAAGAAAAATTCATACTGAAAACATACGAAGAAACCAAGAAATTTTTAAACCAATACAAGGACCAAGTAATAATAACCCTAGCAGACAAAGGTAACAAGACGGTTATGTTGTACAGAAATGATTATGAGCAGAAAATGACAGAATTGTTGAATACAAAATGACATACAAAACTATAAGAAATGACTTCACATAATAATTATTAAGGAAAAACAATATCATAATCAATGACTTATATCAACAGGAGATACTTGACTTAAAACAAAAGTTCCAACTGACATGCTCTGCAGCTAATGCATCAAGACTGTATGGTCTTCCTAAACTTCACAATCCGGATACATCACTAAGACCAATTTCTTCATCGACAAATGTACCTTGGTACAAATTATCTAGATATATTGGAAGCATTCTGAAAAATATCGTCTCGGATAAATACATCACAAAACTCATATGAATTGAAGGAAAGTATAAAAAGCCTATGAATAGAAGATGATGAAATTTTAATATCATTTGACGCAATTTCATTATTCAAAATCATACCAATACATTTAGCTATACAAACCATCATGAAAAAATTGGATATATTAACCACGCACACTAACATTAAAAAAATACAATTGCAGACAACACTCGAATTTTGTCTACGTGGCAATAATTATTTCAAATACAGTAACACATTTTACCAACAAATTTATGGTATGCCTATGGGGAATCCACTATCTCTAACAATAGCAGACATTGTACTAGACAAAATAATTGACAACAGCCTAGCGGAACTAAAATATAAAGACATACACATCAAATACATAACCAAATATGTAGACGATGTGTTCGCAATAATAAAATCAAAAGACATGGAGGATATTTTAAAAACATTGAACAGCCAACACACTAAAATAAAATTTACAGCAGAAAAAGAAGAAAACAGCAAGATATCATTCTTGGATGCACAAACGACAAAATAAAATTAAGTTTAACTGGTACACCAAATCGATTGCATCGGGTAGGGTAATAAACTTCCATTCCAATAATCCATGGAAGCAAAAAATTAATACAGCTACTACTTTGATTAGAAAAATACACATACTTAGTGACGAAGAATTCATAACAAAAAACAACAAGATAATACAAAATATACTAGAGAAAAACAGCTACCCTAAATCAACAATACAAAGACTAATAGAGACAACGGCAAACAAAATTCGCACAAAAACGCAAACAACAGGAAAGAAAACATAGAAAACACAAACAAAAAATATATTGGACTTACATACATACCAGACCTAATAAATAATAAGGCGCTTAGGAAAATTATTACAAATGAAAATATTATTTATGCTCACAAACCACATAACACGCTGAGTAGAATACTCACGAAAACAAAAGACAAAATAGAAAAAGGGGAACAACACAATGTGGTATACGAGATAAGATGCAATGGAAAGAAGACGAAAATTGTAATAAATGCTATTTGGGCACGACAAAAAGAGCGTTGGGTATAAGGATTGGCGAACATAAGGTGGATGCAAGAAATAAGAAAATGACAACAGCCCTGGCTCAACACCTGACCACACATAAACACACAGCTGACTTCGCGAATACGAGAATCTAAGACGTCGAGAAAGGTGAAAGGAGGAGAATGACATTGGAAAGCTTACGCCTTCAGCAAAACTTGGAGAACGCGATGAATTTCAAAGAAGACGTGGACAAAACAAATAACGCATACACAGCTGTGAAAGGAATTAATATAAATAAGAGCAATGTCAAAAATATGTCTTCATAAGTATATTTAAAAACTAGTGCTAAGTGTGCACAAACATACATATGTGCATATGTACATTTATGTACCTGTGATAATTATTAAACTCATTGCAAGACCATAAAAAATAGTCCGGATGTACTTAGTTATTGCAATTGATGCAGTGAATTGCAATGTTAATGTTTATTGTTCATTGTATATTGTTTAATAAAAACAGACTCCCTGAGGAAGACGAGAAATGCATTCAAACGCGTAGGAGGGAAAAATAAAATTAAATTTTTCGTTTTTACTCTTTTCGGCCGAAGCAGCTCCAATCCAGCAAACAATTTTATAAAGAATTTGGCCCATATAAAAACTTATATGCCGTTATTATGGACAGTTGTCACGGCCGTATACATTCCGAAAGTCGGGAAGGCCTCACATGCTAATCCAAAGGACCCTAGGGCTATCAGCCTATCCTCCTGCGGTCTTAAGACTCTCGAGATGATTGTTTGCATCTTCCTATCTTGAGAAATCTATCAGAGTTAAGGACTTTAGTTTCATATCCTTCCTCGACATTGAGGGCGCCTTTAATAATGTACATCCAGAGGCTATAACGGACGCTGTTAGAGCCCTAGGGGTGGATCACTGCTGGAATTTATCGGACAACTACTCTTCGGCAGAGTGGTAAAGGCAAGCTTGGGAGCGAGCGAATTGTCGAGGCATATGTCGAGGGGGATGCCCCAAGGGGGAGTACTATCCACAATTTTGTGGAATCTAACAGTAAATACGCTTTTGCGGGACACGTATTGGGGAAGAGCCAAAGCTGCATGACGCTGATGACGTCGAAATCGCGCTATGGGGAAGTTTCCGCAAACACTGTGTGAGCAGATGGAACGAACGCTCGGCGATGTTTGCAATTGGTCCACCCGCAGCGGGCTTAGGGTCTGCTCAAGTAAGGTGGAATTCGTTCTCTTTACGAGGCGGTATAAAATGCCTTCGGTAACTCCATCGGAACTGAATGGCATCCGTTTAAGCCTTGCTACAAGTGCCAAATTTTTAGGCGTAATGGGCCCTTAATCTCCGGATTTGTCGGTGGATCTTTACAACAGTCGTTAGACCAATTCTCCTATATGGGGTGATCGCTTGGTGGCCTGCATTAGAAAAAGAGGTTAACACTTTTATGTTTGATTTATTTACTAATAAAAAAAAACAAAGTTTCTCTTTTTCTTCTATCTTAAGACTGACTTAATTACTAAAAACAGTGGTACTTATAATTGATTAAATGTCTACCTTGCATATTCTGTCAGTTAAAGTTGGTAAACAATTCTTTGGAATTGTTTACTTCGATTTGCACCTACCGGAAATGCAAATCAGCATTAATAAATTTAATTTAGGAAAAAGGTTCATTGTACTAAGAAGAATGCAACTTGGCAGAAAGTGCAAGTTGCATATAAGTGCATCGCACTAAAAGTTGGCATGTGCCGGAAATGCTTATTCAGTAATTTTATATTATATTTAAGTTCATATTATATTGAGGGGTTTTGCTATAACACCCCCACCGTTAGATTGAGGCTCCGACGAAATATGCAAGATGGACAGTTTTTTATTTGTTTTATACATAGTAAATATTGTTAACATTATGATGGTAATGACAATTGTTATGTTTGTGCTTACGTTGATAAAATTAGATTTTTTTGTTTGGTATTGTATTTGTTGAATATATTTTGTATGTTCTATTTGTTCTAAGTATAATGATTCTAACTTTAAATTAGGAAAATTATTAGATTTTTCTTTAATTTTTGTTATAATATTAGGTAGAATAAATTGATCGTAAAATTTTAGTTTAACATTACTAAAAGTTTTGTTGATTGTGTTAATTTCACAGTTTTCAAATTTTATTAAAAAATTTCCGCTTATTTTGATATCAATTTTGTTACAATTATGCTCGACTTTGGAATAGAAGTTTTTAAATATTAATATACCAGGAAGAATTTCTATTACGACTGATTCGTGTAGAATTTGCATATCGCAGTATGCTTCTTCATAGTTTAATATGCTTGAAATACATTTATCAGATTTTTGAATTATATTTTTCTTAAGATTATCCTTAACGCCCACATCAAAAATGTTATTTTTCGAATCTACTAACATTTCATAGGTATTCAATATAATTGATTTGTTGTTTAAATTGGGAATTGGCTCAAATATAATTTTCGATAGAATTTCTTTTGAATATTGTGGAATCCGAAGGATTATAACGATATTCTCCTCATGTAAGGCGACGGCTATTTTAATATTTGTGTAACTGTCAAAATCATTTATCAAGTCAAGCTCTGTGTTTGTTAAAATATCCGTGGGAATTATTCCCAATTTGCTAGAGAATATTATCTGTCCAATATCGTCGACATGGTCCCGTAAGAGTGAAATGTCATTGTTTACTTGGTAAATGTGTTCCATGAACGTTATTTCGTCTTCTATTGTCGCTATTTTATTTTGCATAAAATTCTTAAATTTGTTTAAATAACTTCCTATTAGAATTTGTTTTTGGTTTATGTGTTCGGTAATGTTTTGTATCTGCGAAGATATGAAACGGTTGACGAAGGTGAGATTATTAATTTTGTTTGTTAAGGACTCTTCGTTTTTATATAGTGACTTCAGTGAGTTGCTTAGTTCGAGTTCGTCGTCATTGTCCATAGTACCTGCAATAAGCTTTAATCCTTTTCCCAATACGTTTATCAGTCCTCTTTTTTGTTTAAAGTGTGGATTTAAGCTATTTATTTTTCCATTTAACAGTGCAAAATTTTTACCTATGGTGTCTAATAATGTCTTAGTTTCGACCGTGCTCGCGTTAAGTGTTTGTATATTTTCAGAGATTAAATTTAATGTGTCCGTGTAAGTAGTTATATTGACAATGTGAAGGATTTTGTTATATCGATCAATTACTTTTTGTTCTCCTGTTTTGATCGGTATATATCCGTTATTGTTGGTTAAGTCCTGAATGTCGATAGATTGTGCATAGATGGTCGTTAAAAATGCAATCGTCAGAATCCAAAGTGTCATCTAAAATATTGTATATAATAGTATATGGGTTTTCAATGTTTAGCCTGTATTTTAGGGTTATTTTTGATTTGATATTTTTTATTTTGTTTCACATGTGTTGTTGCGCAGCAATATAACGCCGGAGTTTGGAATGAACATGCCAGTTTTAAGTTTGCAAGTTTATTTCTGCGTATGTGCATAAGCGTATATTAATTAACAATATATTGTATTTAAATGAACAAATTACTTACCCCAGTTTCTCACTCCGTGTGTTCGCTACGCGTGGCTATTCGAAATAACGCAAATGGCGAAAATTGCCCTTTTTATACACTTTAAAATAACGGAGAATGCGAAAGGCGAAACAAAGAGTGTAAGAGACTGGGTTTACAAATTGAACAGAGTTGCCTTTTCTGGCATGTACTAAAACAGAAATTTATACGACAAAGATTAAATCAATCTATTACATCCCCACCCCCGTGAATCGGTCCAGATTCACCACCAATTACGTCAAGTTTCGCGAGTTTTGACGCAGGACGCTGGACCGTGCCGGTGGAAGTTGCCACGTCTGCTCTACGTACTTGCCCATCTTTGCCAGGGTATGTCCTTTGTATTCTACCGCGGCGCCACTTCTTTCTAGGCTCATTCGGGTCACAAATAAACACCAAATCACCTTCCTCCAATGGTTTTGTTGGCGAGCACCACCTTTGCCGTCGCGTCAGTGTTGGATGATATTCTTCTACCCACCTCTTCCAAAATCGATCCCGCATTTGCCTTGCCACGCGCCACTGCTTGCGTAGTGAGCAATACTTGCTAGGTGGTTCCATACAACTTGGTGTTTGCGCAGTATTTGCGCTGCCCAACAAAAAATGGTTCGGCGTCAAAGGCTCCTCTTGACATGGAGTAATCGGTAGATGCGTAAGCGGACGAGAGTTCACAACGTTCTCGGCCTCAATCAACAAACTCTGAAACGTGTGTTCCTTTGGGTTCAATTCTTTTATGGTATGTTGCAGTACCTTCTTCACGCATTGCACCATGCGTTCCCAAGCGCCACCTGCTGAAGGGTTCTCAGGGCAGTTGAAAATCCATTCCACACTCCTCGTCGACAGCTCGCTCTGCAGAGCTTGACAGTCAAACACGTCCTCAAACCGGTTTAACTCCCCGTCCACGCCAACGAAATTCTTTCCATTATCCGATCGTATTCGTTTCGGTACGCCTCTTCTATTCATAAAGTTGCGCAATGCGATGATACATGCATCCGTGGAAAGGTCATGGGCCATTTCAAGGTGAATGGCTCTTACTGTTAGGCATGTAAACAGGGCCACCCATCTCTTCTCGATCCGCCTCCCAATCGTGACGTGTACAGGACCAAAATAGTCGAGTCCGGTGTAAGTAAACGGTCGCACATATGGTGTGACTCGATCCTCTGGTAGCAGTCCCATTAATGGCACGATCGGCCTCGCTTTCTTAATTTTGCATACGTAGCACTTCGCGATGACTCCGCGCAGCACCTTTCTCAAGTTTGGAATCCAAAATTTCTGTCGTATCATACAAACTGTTGCCTCAGTATTCAAGTGCATCATACGTCTATGCTCATGGGCAACTATAAGATTTGTTACGTTGTGTTTAGGCGGTAGAATTATGGGGTGTTTTGCGTCATATGTAAGCCAGCTAGCCTTCTCCAAACGCCCGCGAGCACGGAGAACTCCGTCAGCATCTATCCACGGCGTAAGAGAATATAATGAACTGTCGTTTGTTAGTGCGAGGCCCTCCTTCAGCTGATTTATTTCGCTTCCAAACACGGTGGCGAAGCGAAGGATCCATGCAGCAACTCTCTTAAGTTTAGTATACGTTGAAAACCTTTGGTAATCAATTACAGACTTTGTATTAATTAAAAATGCAAATTTCGGACGCAGTTCTTCGCAGTCATCAATATAGTCGTCGCTTGTGGTACCTTTAGGCCACAGATCTGCATGTCGATAAAGAAACGGCGGACCTGTAAACCATCGCGAGGACGGACTTAAAGTTACGTTTGTGTTGACTCGAGTAGCTTCATCGGCTACATTTTCTTTTGTGGGCACCCATCTCCAATCAGACGGCTTAGACACACTAAGGATTTCGGAAATCCGATGGGCCACAAATGGTTTATAGCGGCAATGTTCGCTGGCTATCCATTTCAGAACCGTCCTTGAGTCACTCCAAAACACACATCGATTTACGTGCACTGTATGCGCTCCAACAATGGTTGACATCGTACGAGATCCTAACAATGCAGCCTGCAATTCAAGTCTGGGAATTGAAAGCGATTTAAGAGGTGCACTTCTCGTTTTTGCGAACACAATCGATACTTCGACATCACCGTTTGTAGTCTCTGATCTCCAATATGCTACGGCTCCGAACGCATCTTCGCTCGCATCCACAAATATATGTAGCTGTAAGGATTTTGGATTACCCTTGCGGAAGTAGTGACGTGGAATTTGACACTCGGAAACTGTCGACAGTTGTTTACGAAAGCGACTCCAAATTGCAAAAACATCCGCAGTGACTGGTTCGTCCCAACCCCAATCTCGCTTCCAGATCTCGCGCATGATTAATTTAGCAGTTATGGAAAAGTGGCATAGAAATCCTAGTGGATAGAAGATGGACATAATTATACTCAAAAGCAATCTTTTCGTTGGGACGACTTCACCATTTATGACGGACGCACAATTCCCATAAAATTCCAGACGGTACGTAAATTTATCAGTCGTGGGCTGCCACATCATTCCCAGAACTTTTTCCATTGCCGTGGATTCCTTTGACTTGATGGATAATGTTGTAGTCTCTCCATCCAATGCAGCTGTGACTCCGGACAGGTTCGACATAAACCTTCGTAGATTAAAACTTGCCCCTTTATGAATGTCTCTAACCTGTTGTGAGACTCGTATAGCTTCGGAAGCCGAGGAAAAACTGTCTACAAAATCATCGACATAGTGGTAGTCCGTTATGGCCTGAATCGCACGTGGATCATAGGTTTTGTGCTCCAAGGCATTCCTCACCTTTACGTAGTGGGCTGAGCAAGGAGAGCATGCCGCGCCGAAGGTCATAGCCGTCATCTCGTAAACATCGGGCGTTTTCTGACTGTCACCATTGCGCCACAAGAACCGCTGGGCACATCGGTCTTCAGGGCGTATAACGATTTGGTGGAACATCTCCTGTATATCAGCACAAACAGCCACCGGACCTTCCCTAAAGTGAAACAAGACTGACACCAATGAGGGGGCCTGCTGTGGACCCTTGAGTAGTTGTGAATTCAGCGAAAACCCTTGTGATGTCGCTGCTGCGTCGAAAACCAATCTCAGCTTACCCGGTTTGTGGGGATTTACCACTGCAAAATGGGGGAGATACCATGTTTTTGGAGTTGTTTCAGCTACCTCGTGCGGCTGCAGCTTTCGGGCGTAGTTTTTCTCGACGTACATCTCGACGATGTTCTGGTAGGATTTGCTAAACTCCTCATCTTTAGCCATTCGCCGTTCGATACTCGTTAGACGTTTCAGTGCCATTCCGTAACTATCCGGCAATTCAGCAGAGTCTCGGCTCCACAGTAATCCGGTTTGAAATCGACCACACACCTTCACCGTAGTTTCTTCCAGAATCTTTTTCGCACGTACATCTCCTGGACTCTCTATAGGTGGCGCGGCCCTCACTCCAAACGATTCGACGCTAAAATACTCCTTTATCATATTATGCATCTGGCACTCTGGTGTGCTGACATGCAGACAGGAAGGCTTCCTTAGTGGCAAATCACACGATGGTCCAAATATGACACAACCTAAATCTGTAAACGCGGCATATGGTCCGCTGTGGTTAGTTGATATCGGCTTAGAAGGTAGTCCAAGATGGCAGTGGTCGAGGCCAATCAAGATTTTCGGAATAGCGTTTTCGTATTGTTGTATTGGCAAGTTACCCTGATATCTTACGGCGTTGTGGATATCCCTTTGGCTAAGGCTTTGCATGGGTAAGTTTAAATTCGCTACACCGTGGACGTTGCGAAGCGTATAACGTTTCTTCATTCCTAAACCACTTACAGATAAATTAACAACAGCGACGGGTTCATCTACTGATTTACCCCCAAACCACTGGATCTCTACTTGGCGTCGTTCAGCTTTAAGTCCAAGTTCCTGTATTAGAACGTCGTCGATCATCGTGATTGATGAGCCTTCATCCAAAAGTGCGTAGGTGTTGATTCGCTTATTTGATCCATACAGCGTGACGGGGACCATTCGAAATAAGACTTTACCATCAGCACGCGCGCGACAGTTTAGGACCGGATTATTAGTACTTGGTGATTGCGGGCCGTTACGAAAGTTGACCGATTGACCATCATCATCTTCATGCAGCAGACGATTGTGAAATTTAGTGCATCCATTTGCTGGACAAATCTTTCGACGGCGACAATCACGGGTGGAGTGACCGGGCCAGAGGCAACTAAAACAAAGACGTAATCGTTTGACCATTTTCCACCGATCCACTAGGGTAGCTGCGAGCAACCGACGACAATCAGGAACTTTATGGTCACCTTGACAAATTGTGCATTTGCCGGTACGTCGCTGATCCGATGTGTGCAATACTGCACGACGCTTCGTTTCTCGTGTTTCACTGTCCTGAACCATCTGAACTAGGTTCGCAACCTCAGACAACCAATCGCTGAAGTTGACTATCGTTGGAAATGGCCGGATGCTGACAGAATTTCGTGCCCAATCCAAGCGTTTACTTAGAGGTAACTTTGCCACTAGCTCCTCCAACAGCGTTGGATTGGCCAAGTGCTTCTCTTCACCTATGGATTGGAGGAATACTGTGAGGTTCTTTGTTATCGTCGCAAAGGGAATCAATTTACTAAGCGCATTTTCTGAAATAGGGGGCACGTCTCGTACCACCTTCAGTTGACTTCGTACGAGTTGATCAGGGCGACCGAACCTAAGCCGCAGTTGATCCATGATGCAGCTTACGTTGTTTGGGTGTATAAGAAGGGACTTAACTACATCCCTCGCTTCTCCCTTAAGACATTTATTCAAGCGCTGATTATTTTCAAAGTTAGTGTAGTTATAGACCGAGGTTGACTCTATGAAGGCTGCTTGAAATATTGGCCAGTCTTCTGCATGACCCGAAAACACTGGCAAATCCAATAACTTTCTTGGTGGCGGCATGGTATTTACTGGCAAGGTGTGACTAGATAATATCGGCAATGGATTTTCGACTTGCGTGGTGATGGGCGCGCTGGCAATTGGAGAGGCATCGCTGTGTAACGTAGCAGGAGAGCGGGATGACTCCGCGTGGAACCCAAAGAAACGGCAGGCATGATGTCTTGCGACGTACTAGGTCGTTCCCTGAAAACTTGAGGCAGAATACCATTTGGAGCGGCGAGGTAACTGTGCGAGGTGGGCGTTACAGAAGTAGACTGCCCATTTAATGATTTGTCTGGGTTGGCCATGAATGACTGTCCACTGAGGAACGCGGCGCGATTTATCGTGGATGACTGTCCGACGACTAATACGTCGGAATCGACCGTGACAGGCTGCCCACTGGGTAACAAGAATGCATTGGCTGGAGCTGGTTCTAAATTGGGAGACTTGAATGCATTCCTATAGGACGCCACGGTACCGCTGCCCAATACTGAATTACCGATTGATGGTACTGTTAAGTTATGCGATGTGACGGTTGACCTCGCGGTCGACGTCATGGCGTAATGATGCGGTAATATTGCATTGCTACCAGCTAGCGACACTAAGTGCGGTAACCCCCCTATAGAACACTGCCGTTCATTTTCTGCTATTTTAACTTGAGCTTGTTGGAGTTGCAGTTCTAATCTAAAAATTTGTCGCTGCATAGCTAAAAGGATGTTCACTTGTGAAACGTCATGTGTGGATTGCCCTATGCCTCTAGAGGCCTGAGTATTTACTATATCGGTTGGCATTGTGTTGTTATGCAAGGTGGCGTTTGCGCTTTCGGCGCTGGCAGTAGCGGTTGCGTTGGCGTTGGCGTTGGCGTTGGCGCTGACAGGTACGGCGTTGACGCCAGCAGAGAAATTGACGTTGGCGTTGGCAGTGGAAGCGGCGTTAGCGAGATCGACAATGACCGGGGTGATATTACCCGGACCAACACTGACATTGGCATTATTAAAAAGAGTGGCAAATTCGCTTACCTGTTGATCCTGGCTAGGATTCGGACAGAAAACGTTGGTGCTCATTAATGGTATACTTGTTACTGCTGGTGTGGTGTTCGTAAGGTAGGTAGTTACTGGAACGCTGTATGGCGGCAGACTTGATGGAACAATAGGCGGCGGCGAATTCGATGGTGCTCTGGGTGCAGCACTTGATTCCGGCTTACTTGACGTGGCACTCGATAACTCAGGAAGTGCGACAGTTGCCGACTGAACACCCGGAGCACTATGCGTATTTGACTGAACACAATATGAAAAAGTTGCTGATGTACTATGTTGCGGTACAGTTAACGGGTCACTTGGCACATCTATTGGAGCGTTATGTAACGGCGCTTTGAACATTTCATTTGAAGAATGTGGTTTTGGCACACCTGGTGGGTCGGACGATATACTCGACTTGGCGACACTTAATTGAGCTTTAGTAGTCGTAACAGCAATCTTCTTGCTGGTTGTTGGGTCTTCTGGCTGAAGGCGTTGGCTTCGACGCACTGGTGACCGTTGCATATTACTTGCAGCTCCGAACAATTAACAAATGCTTACAAACTGGCGGCTGTCCCACTAAATGGGAAATAAAGATGTTGCGCAGCAATATAACGCCGGAGTTTGGAATGAACATGCCAGTTTTAAGTTTGCAAGTTTATTTCTGCGTATGTGCATAAGCGTATATTAATTAACAATATATTGTATTTAAATGAACAAATTACTTACCCCAGTTTCTCACTCCGTGTGTTCGCTACGCGTGGCTATTCGAAATAACGCAAATGGCGAAAATTGCCCTTTTTATACACTTTAAAATAACGGAGAATGCGAAAGGCGAAACAAAGAGTGTAAGAGACTGGGTTTACAAATTGAACAGAGTTGCCTTTTCTGGCATGTACTAAAACAGAAATTTATACGACAAAGATTAAATCAATCTATCACATGTGTTTTATAATATTTTAAACCGTTCTTAGTGTCCTGTATATGTTCGTCATCAATTATACTAGCATCTATTTTCCTATATTTTCTATGGTTCTTACCACCTCTAATTTCTTTTATGAAGTTGGTACCTCCTTGAATATCAATGTCCTTTCTATCCTTATTTAATTTGTTTATGTAATTTTCCTTTTTTTTTAGCATTACATCATGGATTTCTTCATATTTGTCTTCGTGGATTTTCCCATTTATAAAGTCGATTGGTTTAGTTTTTGTAGTACTGTGTATAGTGTTATTATAAAAACCTATTATCCTAAACATTTTTTCTTCTACTGTCTCATGGCGGCTCCTTTCGTTGTGTCTTAAAAGTCTAATGTGTTCATTAATTGTATTGTGTAACCTTTCAATATCTGCATTTGAGGTGTGGTTACTGTTAGATGTGTAATGTATTATAATATTTTCGTCCTTTAGAAATTGTTGCATTGGTATGGCTTTGAAGCCGAGTTCATTGTCAACAATAATTTTTTCGATTTTACCGTAAGTGTTGAGATAAAGTAATAGTTTGGTTTTGAATTCTATCCAATTCCTTCCATTAATTCTATAGGCTACAGCAAATTTTGTAAATTTATCGATTATCGTCATAAAAATTTGTTTTCCTAATGTGTAGAAAACATCAATGTGAACAATTTCGCGGGATTTAGAGGGCGTTTCGGTAATTTTATAGGGTATTTTAGGGGGTCTTCTATCATATTTTTCTAAATTACAAATTTCGCAGTTATTTGTTAATTGTGTTATTCTTAGTTTTAGTTTAGGGTTGTAGATTTGTGTCTTTAGTTCTTCGAAAACGGCCTGTATACCTCTATGGTTTTTATCTAAGTGCTCCTTTTCAATGACTTCAGTTAACTTATCTTCATCTTCTATATCCTCTAATAAGGTAGAACATCTTGTAATTTTGAAATCTCTGCTATTAGAAAATAGTTCCTCGTAAGTGGTCTTAAAAACGTCGAAAAATGCGTCATCTATGAAAATTGCATTTAGTTGTGTAGGATTAAAATGGTTTTTAAGTAGGATAATGGTAGTATCTCTATCTAGCTGCTTGATTTGGATGGTTTTCCTTGTATTTTTAAAAATGACCTTCTTTTGTGTTCTCATGGATCCTGATGTAATTTTTTTGATAACTATTTGATTCTTGAATAGTTTTAGCGGAGCCAAAGTGTCTTTAATTGTCGAAGTGTCGGATTCTAATGTATTTATGTTCATAGGTCCATGCTCAATACGGGATAACGCGTCTGCGTTGCTATTTTTCGTTCCTTTTTTGTATTTTATTTCGTAGTCGAATTCAGATAATTTTAATCGCCATCTGACGAGTTTTGAATTTGGTTCCTTAATGGAAAAAAGCCATGTCAAAGGTTTGTGATCGGTTTCGATTAGAAATTTGCGTCCGAAGAGATATGGTCTGAAATATTTGGTTGCCCAAATAATCGCCAAGAGTTCTTTTTCGATAGTACTGTAATTAATTTCGTGCTCGTTAAGAGTACGACTTGCGTAACAAATGGGATGGTTGTCCTGCGAAAGTACTGCACCTAAAGCGTAGTTACTAGCGTCTGTTGTGAGAGTGAATTTCTTTGTAAAGTCGGGATATGCTAGAATTGGGTCGTGAGTTAATAATGTTTTAAGTGTATTAAAGCTTTTTTGATATTGTGGGTCGGAGGTGTTTATTTTTGCATCCTTTTTCAAATACTTAGTCATGGGCTTAGCGATCAAAGAATAGTCCTTTATGAATTTTCTATAATATCCGGTTAAGCCAAGGAATTGCTTTATTTGTTTAGCGGTCTTAGGGGTTGGAAAGTTTTTGACACACTCTATTTTTTTCGGGTTCGCCTTTATACCACTGGGTGTCACTATGTGACCAAGGAATTCAGTTTCTCTTTTTAAAAATTCTGATTTATCTAATTGTACCTTAAGATTGGCTTCTTTTAAACGATTAAAAATTTGTTTTATGGAATCGAGGTGTTCCTGTAGAGAGGTAGAAAAAATAATAATATCATCCAAGTATACGAGGCAGATTTTATTTATGTAATCTTTAAGGATGTTATTCATGAGTCTTTGGAACGTCGCTGGTGCTGTCTTCAGACCAAACGGCATTCGCAAGAATTCGTAATGTCCTCCTTCCACACTGAAGGCGGTCTTATGAATGTCATTTTCCTCGATTTCTATTTGATGAAATCCCTTTGCTAAATCGAGAGTAGTGAAATATTGGCATCTGCCTAATTTGTCTAATATTTCATCGATATTGGGGATTGGATATTTATCATCTATCGTTACTTCGTTAAGTTTACGATAGTCTATTACAAGTCTCCATTTAGCTTTTCCACTGGCGTCAGCCTTCTTTGCTACGATCCATATGGGTGCTGAATATGGAGAATTACTGTGCCTTATGATTTTATCATTAAGCATTTCCTGAATTTGGTTTTCTACTTCCTTTTTATGAATATAAGGATATCTATATGATTTGGTAAATATTGGTATGTTATCGGTAGTCCTTATTTTATGTTTGATCGCTGATGTGAAACTCAATTTGGTATTTTCTTGATAAAAAATATCCGAATATTTGTTTATGATGGGCAAAAGTTTAGTTTTTTCTTCAAGATTAAGGTGCTGAATCCTAATTTGTTCTTTCAGTGGTTTATATTCTTTTGTTTTAATAACATTAAAATTTGCGTTGCCCACTTTCGGCTTGAATGCATTTTCTGACTTAGAAGTTAAGTCTAATTTCATATTGTAAGAAAGGTCTTTACTTGAAGTTACGTTTTTCTCCATCTTGTTGCCATCTTCGCTTTTGACAAAAAGAGTTAATATGTGTTTTCCAAATTTAATTGTATTATCTGTGTAATTTATGCTGGCTTTTAAAGGCCTTAATAAATCGTTACCTATTAAACCGTCGTAGAAGTCATGAAATTTAGTTATGTAGAACTCGATTACGTCGAGTCCTGTACCGAATTCTTCAAAAGCTTTAATATTTGCTTTTTCGTTTAAACAGATTTTATGTTGCAAGGTGTTTGTGTAAGTGGGGTTAATTTTCTGAATCCACTTGGGATGACAAATACCAGGATTTAAAATTGAATTAGTTGCACCTGTATCTACTATCAATTTTATATGTCCTAGTTTTGTCTTCACCTTTATATATGGAAGTTCTCCGAGGCAATATAACGAAAATTCTCGTTTTCGGCTATTTCGTGTCTGTTTATGTCCGAGGATTTAGATAATGGAAAGGTCTTGTTTTGTTGAAAGGACTCTCTTTGCATTGGGTTAAATTGTTGCGGAGGATGTGGTATAGAGTAAATTTTCAGTTCCATCTATTTCGTATTTGTTTATATCCATGGGTTCAGGTAATGGAAATCGATTGTTTTGTTGAAAGGACTCTCTTTGCAAGGGGTTAAATTGTCGTGAGGGATTGTATCGATTTTGATAATTAGGGTTTTGTTGGTTAGAATTAAGATGGTTTTGGGAGTTGTTACTACGATAATTTTGTCGATTAAGATTTTCAGGAATGTGTTGATTGAAATTTTGCCTATGGCGTTGGTTATGGTTAAATTGCCTATTTTGTGAATTAGGGTTTTGTGAGTTTTGTTTATTTTGGTAATTAGATTTTGAATGCCTCTGTTCAGATCTAATTTGGGGGAAAAATTGCTGATTATCTACCTTAAGGTGAGCATATCCTGCTTCAAACAGGATATTCATAGCTTCCTCTAAAGTTTCTGGATTTCTACAGGCCAGGATTGTCTTCATTGGCTCTGGAATTTTGGATTTGAAAACGTTAAGGGCTGTACGGCAATTATTTTGAGCGACGGCGTTCGCTGCTTCTTGACCTTGTCCGATGACGAATAGTGTTTTATTGTTAAGACGCCGGAGTTTGTTTTTGATTTCGTCGTAGAAGTCTAGGCTAGTAGTCTTGAAAGTAGTTGCTTGTTGGAGTTGCAGTTCTAATCTAAAAATTTGTCGCTGCATAGCTAAAAGGATGTTCACTTGTGAAACGTCATGTGTGGATTGCCCTATGCCTCTAGAGGCCTGAGTATTTACTATATCGGTTGGCATTGTGTTGTTATGCAAGGTGGCGTTTGCGCTTTCGGCGCTGGCAGTAGCGGTTGCGTTGGCGTTGGCGTTGGCGTTGGCGCTGACAGGTACGGCGTTGACGCCAGCAGAGAAATTGACGTTGGCGTTGGCAGTGGAAGCGGCGTTAGCGAGATCGACAATGACCGGGGTGATATTACCCGGACCAACACTGACATTGGCATTATTAAAAAGAGTGGCAAATTCGCTTACCTGTTGATCCTGGCTAGGATTCGGACAGAAAACGTTGGTGCTCATTAATGGTATACTTGTTACTGCTGGTGTGGTGTTCGTAAGGTAGGTAGTTACTGGAACGCTGTATGGCGGCAGACTTGATGGAACAATAGGCGGCGGCGAATTCGATGGTGCTCTGGGTGCAGCACTTGATTCCGGCTTACTTGACGTGGCACTCGATAACTCAGGAAGTGCGACAGTTGCCGACTGAACACACGGAGCACTATGCGTATTTGACTGAACACAATATGAAAAAGTTGCTGATGTACTATGTTGCGGTACAGTTAACGGGTCACTTGGCACATCTATTGGAGCGTTATGTAACGGCGCTTTGAACATTTCATTTGAAGAATGTGGTTTTGGCACACCTGGTGGGTCGGACGATATACTCGACTTGGCGACACTTAATTGAGCTTTAGTAGTCGTAACAGCAATCTTCTTGCTGGTTGTTGGGTCTTCTGGCTGAAGGCGTTGGCTTCGACGCACTGGTGACCGTTGCATATTACTTGCAGCTCCGAACAATTAACAAATGCTTACAAACTGGCGGCTGTCCCACTAAATGGGAAATAAAGATGTTGCGCAGCAATATAACGCCGGAGTTTGGAATGAACATGCCAGTTTTAAGTTTGCAAGTTTATTTCTGCGTATGTGCATAAGCGTATATTAATTAACAATATATTGTATTTAAATGAACAAATTACTTACCCCAGTTTCTCACTCCGTGTGTTCGCTACGCGTGGCTATTCGAAATAACGCAAATGGCGAAAATTGCCCTTTTTATACACTTTAAAATAACGGAGAATGCGAAAGGCGAAACAAAGAGTGTAAGAGACTGGGTTTACAAATTGAACAGAGTTGCCTTTTCTGGCATGTACTAAAACAGAAATTTATACGACAAAGATTAAATCAATCTATCACATGTGTTTTATAATATTTTAAACCGTTCTTAGTGTCCTGTATATGTTCGTCATCAATTATACTAGCATCTATTTTCCTATATTTTCTATGGTTCTTACCACCTCTAATTTCTTTTATGAAGTTGGTACCTCCTTGAATATCAATGTCCTTTCTATCCTTATTTAATTTGTTTATGTAATTTTCCTTTTTTTTTAGCATTACATCATGGATTTCTTCATATTTGTCTTCGTGGATTTTCCCATTTATAAAGTCGATTGGTTTAGTTTTTGTAGTACTGTGTATAGTGTTATTATAAAAACCTATTATCCTAAAAATTTTTTCTTCTACTGTCTCATGGCGGCTCCTTTCGTTGTGTCTTAAAAGTCTAATGTGTTCATTAATTGTATTGTGTAACCTTTCAATATCTGCATTTGAGGTGTGGTTACTGTTAGATGTGTAATGTATTATAATATTTTCGTCCTTTAGAAATTGTTGCATTGGTATGGCTTTGAAGCCGAGTTCATTGTCAACAATAATTTTTTCGATTTTACCGTAAGTGTTGAGATAAAGTAATAGTTTGGTTTTGAATTCTATCCAATTCCTTCCATTAATTCTATAGGCTACAGCAAATTTTGTAAATTTATCGATTATCGTCATAAAAATTTGTTTTCCTAATGTGTAGAAAACATCAATGTGAACAATTTCGCGGGGTTTAGAGGGCGTTTCGGTAATTTTATAGGGTATTTTAGGGGGTCTTCTATCATATTTTTCTAAATTACAAATTTCGCAGTTATTTGTTAATTGTGTTATTCTTAGTTTTAGTTTAGGGTTGTAGATTTGTGTCTTTAGTTCTTCGAAAACGGCCTGTATACCTCTATGGTTTTTATCTAAGTGCTCCTTTTCAATGACTTCAGTTAACTTATCTTCATCTTCTATATCCTCTAATAAGGTAGAACATCTTGTAATTTTGAAATCTCTGCTATTAGAAAATAGTTCCTCGTAAGTGGTCTTAAAAACGTCGAAAAATGCGTCATCTATGAAAATTGCATTTAGTTGTGTAGGATTAAAATGGTTTTTAAGTAGGATAATGGTAGTATCTCTATCTAGCTGCTTGATTTGGATGGTTTTCCTTGTATTTTTAAAAATGACCTTCTTTTGTGTTCTCATGGATCCTGATGTAATTTTTTTGATAACTATTTGATTCTTGAATAGTTTTAGCGGAGCCAAAGTGTCTTTAATTGTCGAAGTGTCGGATTCTAATGTATTTATGTTCATAGGTCCATGCTCAATACGGGATAACGCGTCTGCGTTGCTATTTTTCGTTCCTTTTTTGTATTTTATTTCGTAGTCGAATTCAGATAATTTTAATCGCCATCTGACGAGTTTTGAATTTGGTTCCTTAATGGAAAAAAGCCATGTCAAAGGTTTGTGATCGGTTTCGATTAGAAATTTGCGTCCGAAGAGATATGGTCTGAAATATTTGGTTGCCCAAATAATCGCCAAGAGTTCTTTTTCGATAGTACTGTAATTAATTTCGTGCTCGTTAAGAGTACGACTTGCGTAACAAATGGGATGGTTGTCCTGCGAAAGTACTGCACCTAAAGCGTAGTTACTAGCGTCTGTTGTGAGAGTGAATTTCTTTGTAAAGTCGGGATATGCTAGAATTGGGTCGTGAGTTAATAATGTTTTAAGTGTATTAAAGCTTTTTTGATATTGTGGGTCGGAGGTGTTTATTTTTGCATCCTTTTTCAAATACTTAGTCATGGGCTTAGCGATCAAAGAATAGTCCTTTATGAATTTTCTATAATATCCGGTTAAGCCAAGGAATTGCTTTATTTGTTTAGCGGTCTTAGGGGTTGGAAAGTTTTTGACACACTCTATTTTTTTCGGGTTCGCCTTTATACCACTGGGTGTCACTATGTGACCAAGGAATTCAGTTTCTCTTTTTAAAAATTCTGATTTATCTAATTGTACCTTAAGATTGGCTTCTTTTAAACGATTAAAAATTTGTTTTATGGAATCGAGGTGTTCCTGTAGAGAGGTAGAAAAAATAATAATATCATCCAAGTATACGAGGCAGATTTTATTTATGTAATCTTTAAGGATGTTATTCATGAGTCTTTGGAACGTCGCTGGTGCTGTCTTCAGACCAAACGGCATTCGCAAGAATTCGTAATGTCCTCCTTCCACACTGAAGGCGGTCTTATGAATGTCATTTTCCTCGATTTCTATTTGATGAAATCCCTTTGCTAAATCGAGAGTAGTGAAATATTGGCATCTGCCTAATTTGTCTAATATTTCATCGATATTGGGGATTGGATATTTATCATCTATCGTTACTTCGTTAAGTTTACGATAGTCTATTACAAGTCTCCATTTAGCTTTTCCACTGGCGTCAGCCTTCTTTGCTACGATCCATATGGGTGCTGAATATGGAGAATTACTGTGCCTTATGATTTTATCATTAAGCATTTCCTGAATTTGGTTTTCTACTTCCTTTTTATGAATATAAGGATATCTATATGATTTGGTAAATATTGGTATGTTATCGGTAGTCCTTATTTTATGTTTGATCGCTGATGTGAAACTCAATTTGGTATTTTCTTGATAAAAAATATCCGAATATTTGTTTATGATGGGCAAAAGTTTAGTTTTTTCTTCAAGATTAAGGTGCTGAATCCTAATTTGTTCTTTCAATGGTTTATATTCTTTTGTTTTAATAACATTAAAATTTGCGTTGCCCACTTTCGGCTTGAATGCATTTTCTGACTTAGAAGTTAAGTCTAATTTCATATTGTAAGAAAGGTCTTTACTTGAAGTTACGTTTTTCTCCATCTTGTTGCCATCTTCGCTTTTGACAAAAAGAGTTAATATGTGTTTTCCAAATTTAATTGTATTATCTGTGTAATTTATGCTGGCTTTTAAAGGCCTTAATAAATCGTTACCTATTAAACCGTCGTAGAAGTCATGAAATTTAGTTATGTAGAACTCGATTACGTCGAGTCCTGTACCGAATTCTTCAAAAGCTTTAATATTTGCTTTTTCGTTTAAACAGATTTTATGTTGCAAGGTGTTTGTGTAAGTGGGGTTAATTTTCTGAATCCACTTGGGATGACAAATACCAGGATTTAAAATTGAATTAGTTGCACCTGTATCTACTATCAATTTTATATGTCCTAGTTTTGTCTTCACCTTTATATATGGAAGTTCTCCGAGGCAATATAACGAAAATTCTCGTTTTCGGCTATTTCGTGTCTGTTTATGTCCGAGGATTTAGATAATGGAAAGGTCTTGTTTTGTTGAAAGGACTCTCTTTGCATTGGGTTAAATTGTTGCGGAGGATGTGGTATAGAGTAAATTTTCAGTTCCATCTATTTCGTATTTGTTTATATCCATGGGTTCAGGTAATGGAAATCGATTGTTTTGTTGAAAGGACTCTCTTTGCAAGGGGTTAAATTGTCGTGAGGGATTGTATCGATTTTGATAATTAGGGTTTTGTTGGTTAGAATTAAGATGGTTTTGGGAGTTGTTATTACGATAATTTTGTCGATTAAGATTTTCAGGAATGTGTTGATTGAAATTTTGCCTATGGCGTTGGTTATGGTTAAATTGCCTATTTTGTGAATTAGGGTTTTGTGAGTTTTGTTTATTTTGGTAATTAGATTTTGAATGCCTCTGTTCAGATCTAATTTGGGGGAAAAATTGCTGATTATCTACCTTAAGGTGAGCATATCCTGCTTCAAACAGGATATTCATAGCTTCCTCTAAAGTTTCTGGATTTCTACAGGCCAGGATTGTCTTCATTGGCTCTGGAATTTTGGATTTGAAAACGTTAAGGGCTGTACGGCAATTATTTTGAGCGACGGCGTTCGCTGCTTCTTGACCTTGTCCGATGACGAATAGTGTTTTATTGTTAAGACGCCGGAGTTTGTTTTTGATTTCGTCGTAGAAGTCTAGGCTAGTAGTCTTGAAAGTAGTTGCTCTGAGCAGGTCAAACAGGTCGTCACAGCTTAGTCTGTCGCCGAAATTGTTTTGAAGTACCGTCTTTATGCTATGCCATGAAACTGCTTGGCAATTGATTTCTATTATTTCTCTAGCCTTTCCTTTCAGTTTACTTTTAATTATATCAGAAAAGATTGCTTGAGATAGCTCGTCGTACGTTTGTAATATTGGGTGGACTCTGTCAATTAAATTAATAAAAGTCCGTAGGTCCCTAGGGTCGCCATTATATTCGGGTAGGCTTGATAAATATTTAAGAGGATCAAAATTTATCTGAGCCATTTTTATGTCTTAATTTGTCTACGTTTAAATAGTTATACAAATAAAGCTATTTTACTACTACCTTAGTGTTGTTGAAGGCTGCAATTCGGGTGCGCTGTCCTCTGCATGCGGGGTTGTTGTTAAAAAGGTGGTGGTTCCTTTCTCCACTTAATGCTGCAGAACACTGCTGTATGGATATGCTGTATCGTAGGTTGTTATGTTATCGTTGTTGAAAATGTGACGGTTCCTTCGTCCACTAAGCTTTTTGTTTTAATTTGTGACAAAGTCTTCCTTTTTTTTCTTTCGCCGAAAGGTCTTTATTAGAACTAGGACTATCTTTCATCCATTCAGGTTTTTACACTAAAATTTCGATCTTAGGACAATCTTTTTGACCTTTGCTCCGCGTTTTTTTTTTTTCTTGAGTCCACAAAATTTTAGCTATGGTTGTAATAATCACAATATTTCGCGCGAGCAATATAACTGTTAAGAGTTCTTCCTTTTTTTTTTAAATTGTGGCAATCTTTTGCTCACAAAAGTTATTTAAAATCTTTTTTCACGATTGATGGCAATCTTTTGCCAGTCACAGTTGTTAAAGTTTTTTTCTATTTTGGTAATCTTTTACCATAAAAGGTTAAAACAATTTTTCGCGATTTTATGGAAAAAGTGGTACTGTGTGCAGCAATCTTTCACTGACTAACTTCTACTTCACTTTTTTCTTTATGTCCACTTCGCGAAAGTTCGTTCTTAATACCGCACTAAGAATTAAAATTCACTTATCGTCCTTTCTTTATGATGGGTAGGATAATTGCGGTATCCTACCGACTGCGCCACTTTTATGTTTGATTTATTTACTAATAAAAAAAAACAAAGTTTCTCTTTTTAAGAAGCGAAAGCTTCTTACTTTATTTGTTTGAATCTATCTTAAGACTGACTTAATTACTAAAAACAGTGGTACTTATAATTGATTAAAGGTCTACCTTGCATATTCTGTCAGTTAAAGTTGGTAAACAATTCTTTGGAATTGTTTACTTCGATTTGCACCTACCGGAATACCGGAAATGCAAATCAGCATTAATAAATTTAATTTAGGAAAAAGGTTCATTGTACTAAGAAGAATGCAACTTGGCAGAAAGTGCAAGTTGCATATAAGTGCATCGCACTAAAAGTTGGCATGTGCCGGAAATGCTAATTCAGTAATTTTATATTATATTTAAGTTCATATTATATTGAGGGGTTTTGCTATAACAGTTAACCTTAGGCTACTCACCAACTTGCAAACTGCTACTCAGTGAATGCATTTATAAACAAGCTGACAATAGATGGAGACAAAATACGATCTGTCGAACCTCAAGGCAGACGTATCCTAAATGGGACTGGAAACGGTCACGCAGCGTTCTCTCTCTATGGAGGGAAAACATTTTTAACGTGATCGGGGCTCTAACAAGGCACTGTCTGATAGGAAAACATGCTGAAAGGTTGGGCGTGCACTTCCGAAGATTTACTAAGTAAACTAAAAGTAATTGACGAATACACTAAAATCCTACACGTCGTTAACATAACTGTCTACGCGGACACATTAAACTTAATTTTTGAAAGTATACAAACGCTCAACTCTAACCGATTTGAAACTATCACATTTTTAGATACTGTAAGCAAAAACTTAACAAAAACAAAAATTTAATACAAATCTCCAACAAATGCAATGAAGAAGCATACTGCGTATGCGAGCATTAAAATAATCAAGTATAACTAAAATTCTACCTGGTATATTAATATTCAAAAATTTCCATTTCGGAATCGAGTGCAACTGTAAAAATGTTAAAATTAAAGCAACTTTTTAATAAAATTCGAAAATTGTGAGACTAACGCAACAAACAAAACCTTTACTAATGTCAAAATAAAACTGTACAGCCAATTTATTTTAACAAATGCCATAGCTGAAGTAAAGGCAAAATCGAATACAACTTTGACAATTTTAAACTAGAATCACTAGTTTTAACTCAGAACAAGTCAATCACATAAGTCGAGCAAATACAATACCAGACAAAGAAATCTAACTTCATCAGCATACGCATTACCACCACTTACCATCATAATGTTAACAATATCGGACTTCAATCTACCAATACTTTTCCCAAGACAAAACAATTCGTTGAAACTTATTGTCACAACTTACGTTTCCGGCGCGTGCAAATATTTACAAAAATAACTCTTTCACATTCTTAGAATTTATTGGCCAATAACAATGAACTAGCATTCATCGATTTACCAACTGACCAAATACGCTATGTAGACATAACTATTAGTATAAATAAAGCACTTGTAATAATAAAAAATTTTTTTTTGTTATTTTTATAACTCAACAATAAAAATTCTCATATCGAGCTTTGAACTTGCCGCATTTAAAAACACGGAGCTAAACTTTAATATTTTAAAAAGTGAACAAAATCAAGATGAGGACTTAAAAGAACTATAACCAGGAGAGATGTCACATTTCTTAAATTAATTCAAATTCAATTGGTAAATTTTAATACGAGTATTAGGTGTAAGATGACAGGCCGATATCCTGAGCCGTTTGTACCTAGCGGTTTACGCAGGACATTAGGTCCGCCAATTTATGTTACAACATCAAGACGCATATCACAAAATTGTAGGAGAAGTTCGGCTAAATATCCAGCTGTGCTGTAAGCATCAAACTATTATATTTGCTAACTTTAAAGCACTTTTTATTATTTAAAGAAAGACGAGTGTTGAAGCGAGCACAACAAACATACATTTTAATTTTTTTATAATATATTTTCCACAAACATAACTTTTTCTCTTTGTATACAAATACTACTTGTATCCTCGTAATTCTTAATCTTGTTAATGTTAATTGCTCATCTATTCTGAATTGCATTGTTAATACTTAGGTTAGGTTAATGTGGTAGTTCCAGCAATAGGAACTCACTTCGGCATAGAAGAGTCCATTGTGATACCACCAGTTAAAACGAACGGTAACTAAAATCGGAAAACCAAGAATGATTAACCGGAAAAACGTTGCGTACCCCGAATAAAGTTACGCAAATCACCTATCCCCACCCAGAAAGCTCTTCTGGAGTGCTAAAGAAGTACGAGCCTAGGTACTTGAACCTCAGTCAAGCAAAGGCAGGACAGCTGAGCAGAAAATGAAGGGATGAATCCACCTCATCCTTCTCCATACAGCTGCAGCAGAAAGGGTGAGAGACTATGTTCAGCCTAACCGGATGGATACCCATCGTACAATTACCAGTCGAAACACCTACGAGGGTCGAGAGTTGCCGCTTAGTAAGCGACCTCAGTTCCTTTGAGCGCCCACGATCCATTCTCGGCCAGAGGGTCCTTGCAATTTTGCATGTCGTGACATTTTCCCAGCGCTCGCCTAGACGACAGAGAGCCCATCTGTCCAAGAGAAGTCCGTAGGCAGCCAAAGGACCCCCACCTTCTTCCTACATGGAGTAATAACTTACCTCACAATCCATCTGACTGCGAGCGCATTTTCTGCGCCAACTGTTTCCAACCACACCCATCATCCTCAAAAACTGTAGTAAATTTTTACAAGCTAAAGAAATAATAAAAATCAAATTAACAAACAAGTGTTCAATGCCAGCCTCTGAAATAACCTCACCGTACTCTCAAACGACCTCACCGACCTCTCGATCTTCTCAGTTCCAATTTCCACCTTTTCAGCCTCTTCATACATATGTACATGCAAAAAAGCATCTGGTTTTCTTCCCCCTCTGTCATATTAATGACACTAAAAATTGTTCAGTGGAACTTAAACGCGTATCACAACAACTACGACGAACTCTTATTGCTTATAAAAGAGCAAACCCCAGATGTTATTATTGTATTCAAGAAACACACATACCATCAACTCTCAACAACAACATTTACTATCCTTAACAATACAGTGGTTACTTTTCGAATTTACACAGTATTCAAACCAAAAAACAAGGTGTTTGTTTATTAATAAAAAAAATGCATACCACATGAAGTAATGGATATAAATTACACTCTAACCACAATAGCGCTAAAAATCCACTGAAATTTTAGCTTTTGCATAACTAATACATTTATACCCCTCAGCAAGCTTTTAGCAAAACCGATTTATACGATTTAGTTTTGCACCTCGGCTCGCCGGTTATGGTGACAGGCGACTTCAACGCGTGGAATTCACTTTGGGGTTCCACAAGCCAAATAAAAGGGGTACTTTATTTGAGACTTTTATTTTGAACAGCAATCTGATCCTACTTAAGGGGAGATTACGATTCCTGGGGCGCCGCGTTTTGACGACTATTTCTTGTAGAACTCGACAAAATAAACACTTTTTCACAAGTAAAAAAAATTGATATTTCGCTCGGTTTTCGAGATACAGCGAGTTGAAATTTGTCGATTTTGGAATACATGGTGCATAATATACGTCGCGTGCAATGCTCTTTACGCATGAAATTCTTTGAGTTCGTTATTTGTTTTATTTCACTTTTTCCAATTGCCTAATTGCCTCAGTTCCCATTATTTTTACTTGTGAAAAAGTGTTTATTTTGTCGAGTTCTACAAGAAATAGTCGTCAAAACGCGGCGCCCCAGGAATCGTAATCTTGCCCGTTGACCTCTCTCTATCGTCTCCCCAGCTCTCACCCACAATTAAGTGGGAAGGCTCCTCTATTCGCAGAGGCAGCGACCATTTCCCCATATTAATCTCCCTTCAAAAAAACTTCCACTTTGATAAATATAACCATCTCCCCAAATTCATAACTTCAAAAGCTAACTGGGACGTGTTTGAAAGAGAAATCATAAAAAGCATGCACATCTCTACATTGGACAATAATAACAAAGAAATATCTGCCTTCACAAAAACCATTCGTTCTGCAGCGAATAAATCCATTCCTCAAACCAAACCTAGGTTTTCAAAAGACTTTCCTATTTGGTGGAATAAAGATCTTGGTTACTGTAACACTTTCAAAAGACTTATGTCTGAATATAACCTAATTAATTACAGGAAATCAAACGCCCTTTTCAAAAGAGCAGTGAAGGTTGCTAAAAGGCAAAGTTTTGAAATGTTCACTTCAAAAATCTCCCCTCCTTCGACTGCCAAAAGTTATGGTCAGACATTAAACTTAACTTAAGTCATCCAAACAAACCAAAATGTACTGACTAACTCCGAAGAGATCGCCACTTCGTTCGTTACAAAAAAAAATTTTATAAAGCATAATCAAACGGCCTTCAAACATCAGCACAGCACAATGGATTTCCTCATTCAACTGCAACACTTTGTGTCTGGCGCTCTCTCCACCAAAAATCATGCCACTATCCTGGCCACTGATTTCGAGAAAGCTTTTGATCGCGTAGGAGTCCATGCAGTGCTAAGCCAATTAGCAGCTTGGAATATATGTCCGAAAAATTTTAAAATAGTAAAAGCTTTTATGACCCTCTGGAGATTTCGGGTTCGCATCAACAATTTTTTTTCTAGCTTACATCCCCTTAAATATGGTATACCGCAAGGTTCCCTGCTATCGCTTTTGATAAGCTAACTGAGACGATGCTATTATTTATAGTAACATAAAAGATCCCCAAGCTGCAAACAATATTGTTTCAAAAACTACCTAGTGAATTTAAAAAGTGGGGCCTAAAATCTGGAGCAGCTATTTCATTTCCTAAATGTAAATTACTGCATATTTGCAAAAATACTCATTGTAAATATCCACAATTAACTTTTGATAATGTTGTAATAGTACCTATTTTTGGATGGTGCGCAAACTCAAATCTGAAGCTGTTAGAACCACCTTATCATGCAGCATGCCGGCGCAGCATAAATGCTTTCCTATATCACCAATTAAGTGCATATTGGCAGAATGTGGCTTGCCATCAATAAAAGAAAGGGTTATGCAGACAACGATGCAGCTAATCCCAAAACTACCACACTCTCCTAATGCCAGCTTGCATTAAAGTTTAACTTTAAGTTAAACTCTAATATTTTGGTAATGAAGGTAATCCTCAATTAGAATTACGCAATCTATTTACTTCGTTGAGCGACTGATTTTTTAGATTCCATGAAACGAAGCGATGAATACATTTTATAAGCAATCAAACCCGATTGGGTATAGGTGCACGAAAAGCAAAATTTTACAGCTAATTCGCTGTCGCCACTGCTTCTGTACATCGTAAAAAAAACTTGCTAGTGAGAAATCTGCTTTTCGATGCGCGATTTTAAAAGTATAAGTTTTACCTAGTTCTTTTAAGTCTGAAGTGAGACAATTCATTAAAGAGACAATGTTGCAAATAGCACACCTGCGGTAGCAACTGAATTAAAAATCTAAATTCAACTGAAATATTTATAAGGTCATTTATTAAGGTCATTCACAAAAAATTAAAAAGATTTATGCCGCCCATGCAGTTTAAACAGGATAGAACTGTATGTGAGGGTGTATTAGTGAAACTATGTATGTATGTACTTAATTACGTGTGCGTGACACACACAGGAATTTCGCCCGAAATTGCTGAATTTTCGCCGTGCTTCAATCAAGAGTAAAATATCTACTCAACTTTGATATTTTCCAAGTCGAATTCATATCAAGTGGCGTTATAAGTACAAAAACAAAAATCTATACTAACAAAATGTACGCAAAAGGTGATAATTTCATAAAAATTTCAGATATATAAAGCAGGTATCAAGGTGTATCCATAGAAGGTGATAGCAAGATAAACAAGGCGAATCCGCTGTGTATTTTGTTTGAGTAATTTTGCGTGTGAAATGTCAAAATCTGAATTCGCCTACTATTGCTCATGTATTTTGTTAGTGTAATTTTGAGAGTGAAATGTCAAAAACTGGATTCGCCGAGTTTGCTTATGTATTTTGTTTGTGTATACATAACAACCTAGCGAATTCGGAGAGAAGAACAACCATTCAGCTCATGGGATGCTATCACCTTGTATGAATTCGCCTTGGCAGGTATCAAGGTGAATTCATATAAGATGTAGTTCCTATAGCAGCCGATTTGATTTTTTTATTCACCTACAAACGTAAATTTTTTGTTTTTGCTTTTGCGTATGAACTTTCAAAAGCCATTAATGCAAAAACAAAATTTACGTAAATTTTGACAACTCTTAAGCAGAAGCAAAAAGAAATACATGCGAATTTTGTAGTCGTACTTATAACACCATCTTATATGTATTCGTGTTGGCAGGTACACATCAGCTATTGTTCTTTATTTTTTATGAATTTGGCTATACAATTTTCGTTTTTCTTGTGAAAAGTTTGGTTTGTTATATATTTACTATAGCTTTTATTGCTTATGAGTATATACACTTGTATTGCGAATATTTTAATTGAATAATACTTGCCAGTTGAGCTGTACGGTATATTTACACATGTTCCATCGCTTCCTCTAAAACTCCACTGATGAAATGGGCATTCAATGTTATCTCCTTTTACTCGCCCGCCGATTCCCATGTTTGCGCCGAGATGGGGACAGTAAGCATCAAACACATTTACCTGCCCGTCCATTGTTCGGAACACCATGAAGTGCTCTCCGAGACAAGATACATAAGAAACATTCCGCAATTTCAATAATGATGATTCTATAATGCAATACCAGCCGTTAGGGTAGGGCGGAGGTAAATCCTTTGCACCGATTGATCGTGTTTGACGAATGAGATTGGCCACACCTTGTTTATGAAATTTTAATTTGTTAAGCAAACCCTCAGCATTTAAAACAACAGCATAGCTTAAATCCTGCAAAGGTAAAGATAAAAAGTTATTTAAAATTTTCGTTATCAATTTGTGCACACAAAAAAATATCGTCTTATATTGCGCTGTCATTAAGCCCAAAATTTGGCAACTCCGGTTAATATGAGAATATCGATTTAACCATAAAAAACATATTATATAAAATTACATTTGAAACTCAACTTGGGTGCAATCACGAGAGCTTGCCGCAATTTCCCCACACTAAAACTTATTCATTGCAAATGACTGATAGATACGAAATGTCAATTTGTTTGTGTTTGGCAGGACTGGTTTGATTCAAAAATGTCATGAGGCAATAATAAAAGGCTGGCAACATTTTACACCGACTCAGCCATATTCAACGCACTTTGAAACCCATAATAGTAATAACACTGTTCGCCAGTCGACTGGGAAATGGGACCAAGTTTTTTTGAAACTTGGGTTGTGTATACACAACTAATTAATTATTTATTTATTTATTTATTTATTTATTCAGTCTAAAAAATACAGGATTTCTTACAGACTATACAAGACTACGGGAATATAAATAGTTTTGCAAAATAAGGTTTATCTAATTAATTCATTTAATAATAGCTTAAAATTTTGCTTAGTTAACGAAAAATCAAGAGCGAGAGAATTTGAGACTTGATTAAATTCTTTCAAAGTTCTAAGAAAAGGTGCATAAGAAGCATAAACAGTCCTGGCACGCTCCAAGAAGAACAAATCATTACTCCTCAAGTTTCTTCGAGGAATATGGAAGTAAATACGCTCTAGAAGAGCTGGAGAGTCGATTACTCCACTTACAACATCAAAAACAAAGCAGATTGAAAGTATACTGCTCCTACTTTCTAAAGATTTTAAGTTTATCAATGCACATCTTGAACTATACGATGGAATCGGATCAGAGAAGAATAATGATCTAAGAGCAAAACGCAGAAACTTCTTCTGAATGGTTTCTAGTATATTAATGTGACAACGGTGATATGGCCTCCTTATAAATACTGCATATTCTAACTTAGATCGCACAAGCGAAGTAAATAGTACCTTTAAAGTGTATGTGCAAGTAAAATCAGCACCAAAACGACGAATGAAAGCAAAGGTAGAATAAGACTTGGCGATGATGAAATTTAAGTGATTGAGAAACGTAAATTTCGAATCAAAAATTACTCCTAAGTCCGAGACCACATTCAAAGTAGTGAGTCGGGAATTATTAACAAAATACGAGGTAGAAATAACTTCCCTAGACTTTGAAAACGACAGATGAGAGCATTTCTTAATGTTTAAATGAAGTCGATTCCGATCACACCACGCCACAACATTATTAAGATCCAGCTGGAGCTTGAAAGAATCCGAAAGGCTTGAGATTGTGTTAAATATTTTCAAATCATCTGCATACAGGAGGAAGTTAGAGAAGTGAAAACATTCAGAAATATCATTAATAAAAATTATAAATAGCAATGGGCCCAAAATACTCCCCTGAGGAACACCGGAAGTAGCTATAAAAGAATGCGAAGAGTTGTCGTCGACAACAACTACACATTTACGACGAGAGAGATACGACTTAACCCATTTTAAGAAAATGGAGTGAAACCCAAAACTAAACAGTTTAGAAACTAAAATCGAGTGACTAACTCTATCAAACGCCTTAGAAAAATCCGTATACACAGTATCTACTTGAAGTCTATTATTGAAGGCAGACGTACAATATTCAGAAAAAACAGCAAGATTGGTGACGGTTGATCTACTAGCCATGAAGCCATGCTGGTTATTCGAAATACAGCGCTTTACTGCGAAATATAATTTCTGTTTGATGATATATTCAAATAATTTTGATGTTGTAGAAAGTTTCGAAATAGGCCTATAGTTAGAAATATCACATTTATTACCACTTTTAAATACAGGTGTGATACTTGTAGCCTTCCAGGCATCTATGAATTCACCACAACCTAAGGATTTATTAAAAATTAGCAAAAGTGGATAGGCCAAGGCCGAACATTTCTTGAAAAGATGAGATGAAAACCCATCAACATCAACTTGCCAGGAGCTTTTGATTTTCTGAATGCCTTCACAAACATCATCAATGACAAGCGATAAAGACCCAAAATTAATAGCAGAGTTGACGTTACAAGTGTCAACCATTAATGCTTCAGACCCAGGATCAAAATTTGAACTAAAAAATTTCGCGAAGAGATCAGCTGCGTCTTGAGTTGAGGAGGCATATTCTCCATTGTAAAATACATCCGAGGGAATACTAGAACAGGACTTTTTGGATTTCACATAACGCCAAAAAGCCTTTGGATTTAATTTGATTTCAATTTCGAACTTACGAACATAGTTTTGCTGAAGCGTTTTACTTAAAGACTTAAACTTTTTGGAGTAATGAAGATATTTGTATTTATATACTAAAGCTCCTGATACTTTAAACTTTTTAAAAAATGTATTTCTCAAATTCTTAAGCTTTTTTAATCTTTTTGTATGCCATGGAATTTTGTAGTGATTCGCATTATTACGGGGTACATATCTATAGCAAATTTCATTAATCTTGGATTTAAAAGTGTCAAAACAATCCGAAACCTTAATTCCAGCAAAAATTGAGTCCCAATCTATCAAAGAAATTGCATTATTCACACTGTAGAAATTACAACTTTTAAAGCAAAAATTATTAGATTTATTATTAGATTTATTATCACCCCCAATACTTTTAAATCTGTAAGATTTTTGATTAATAATAAGCGGTATGTGATGATAGCCAGAACACGATAAGGGATCAAGACATTCACTAAGTGAAAAGTGCAGGTTATCATTAATAAAAATAAGATCAAGAATTCTAGAAAGCTTGTTTGCAAAACTATTAATTTGAATAAGATTAAAACTTAAAAAGTTATCTACTAAGTACAACTCCGGAAAGCTATTAATATTATTAGGGGTTAAACCATAATGATCGCCATGTGACCATTCAATATTAGGTAAGTTGAAGTCACCAAGAATGCAAAAACTGTCATTATGATAATTAGAGACGAGAGCAGTTATATTGTCCACATGCACTTTGTAAAGACTATCTGGACTAGACGGAGGAATGTAAGAAGCACAGATGTAGATATTTGTGATACCATACACCAAGACGCAAAGTTGGTCCAAAAGTGAATCCATATTTACTAAACGCACGAATGATGAGCGTAGTCGCCTCTGAACAGCTATTAAAACTCCACCACCTCTTGAATATCCAGTTTTACTTGCATCGCGGTCTTTCCGATAAACATTAAAAAGATTGTGGTCAAAATATTCGTTATCATAAAATTCCGCATTCAACCATGACTCAGTAAGAACGAAGACATCATAGTCCAGGTGAGAACTCATATTAAAAAGTGCCCTGGACTTAGTTCGGAGTCCAGATACATTTTGATAGTATATTTTAAGCGAATTGATAAGAGGTTTATGCATAACGGAGTCAGTTACGGTTTTGGTAGTATAGTACCCTCGTTTTGAAAAAACTTAAACGGACGTACAGTAACATCAGCAGGCCAAATCGCTGAATTCAAGAGAGTCTCAAAATATATAGACGGCACTCCGATCTTGAAATTGATTCGCTTTAAAGTTTTTACAGCAACATCTTTTTTTACGAGCATATAACAGGAAATAAAATTACGATCAATAGACGCATGTTTAGAAACATATGTGACAACATTGTCAGAAGTGACCGAGTTCTTAAATGACGATAGATGTAGCCATTTTATCCTATGTGCAACCTCAAGTTCACTACTCGTATTACATCCAACAATACTCTTTGATTTCTTACTGGGGCGTTTGTCACCAAGAACATTGGCAGAAGTAGTATTATTTGAGGCAGAAAATACAGATGAGCCAGCAACATTAGCATAAGTCAAAGGCATAAAAGCTTCAGCATTAACATTAACAGTAGCGCCAACATCCGACGTAACAGGATAGGAAGCAGCAGGCGAGAGACATTGCTCAATCGGCAGCATACGCACAGCAGCGACAGTGTCACCTTTTTCATTCGGCACAACAGCATGAGGGCGATCAATAACATTAGATTGATCAGTATCAGCAGAGCGGGAGCAATTAGTAGCAGTATTAGCGGGGGCATGAGAATGTGATAACGCAGTCGTCACAGCAGCATGTGAGCACACAGCAGCGACAGTGTTAACTTTATCATTCGGCATCGCAGCAGGTACGCAATCAGTAGCATTAGATCGATTATTATCAGCTGAGCGAGAGTAGTTAGTAGCAGTATTAGCAGGAGCCGAAGAATGTGATAATGCAATCGTCACCGGAGCATGTGAGCACATGGTAGTCTGATGCTTTGTTATTGTGTTTGCACGTTGCTTTTTCTTATGACAAACACAAGCAGTTACACACGCACGCAGGTCATTTACCTCAGCCGTAAGCAGCGCAAGGGCCGAGGAGATTAGTTTGCGGTTTTAAGCGTTTTTATTGTAGTTTTACCACAAATAGGTGTTTCTAGGAATTTCTGCTAACAAGGAATGCGAATCTAAAACTACTTTTGTCTAGGAATGTCCAGGGCTCTTTGATGATCGAAAATACGTACGAGTATATACTACCTGATGGAAGCATTGCTCCTTGGCTCGGCGTATAGCTGCATTGCGAACCAATTAATGTAATAAATGAATTTTTAAAGACATATTCACACCGATCGCTTCTATCAGGTAAGATAACTTCTGTATTCTGTATGTCTGCTTTTGCCAAGGATATCAGGGATGATCAAGCCTTAAAGCCAATCAATCTGTGTAGTGGAATTCAACGTGTTGTAAAATTTTTAGCTTTTTAATATTTTGCGGATGTCAGGATCATTGAATTTGCTTAAAGTATAAAGATTATTATCATTATTATATTATTAATGTAAAACTAAGGTAAAATTTAAATTATTTAGACCTTACCGCCTTGAGTTTTGTTTTACTAAGTAACTGTTTCCTGCGCATCAAGTGCCATCCAGACAATGGCAAGCGATATGTAATTGCCGCTACATTCAAGTCGACGAGTATCCTTCATTGAAAGTATGCATACTGAAAGCGGAAATTGAAATATACTCCAAGCGATTATACGTTTTAGCAATATATGTGCTATACGCGAATGGGACCGGCGTCTTTCGCTTATCGTCATATAAGATACTGTAGGAGTCTTTGAAAAAGTGACAATCTGAACTTATAAGTGGACTTTGCCTTTGTCACTTTGCCACTAGTATCATGGCAGGATTCACAGATAGTTTTTTTATTGTTATTCGTCTTCTACTATAACCCTTCGTTCCAACCTCTTGCGCTATGTGCTTACCATTTTTGGAAAAGTATGTAGTACTTCATATTCGTTTCACAGAGCCAATAGCTACAGTACGTTCATACATTGGATCAAATGTGTCACCCTAATATACTTGCATTTCAGGAGCCGTTGATATATTCTTGGTTTAAACATACGTAACATGTTTAAGTATATCTAAAAAAATGTAAAGCATGCCCATGTGAAATTTGGGATGAAATTACCTGGATCATACCACTATGGAACCCAAGACTTATTTCTCAGAATTAATTGACAAAATACTCAACATATTTTGTTTCAACACAAACAGTCGGGTCAGCTGTAACATCAACAGGACCCACTGAAGCATTGAGGGAACCAATAGCGCAGTTTTCTCGCTCCGTCTCGATCGATGTAGAACTTGACTACTTTTCCGCGGCTCCACTCTCATCGTGGTGCGTTAGGGTCACAAGTGAAGACATAGTTGCCTTTCCTCAGGCTTTCGGCCTCCGGGCCCATTTTACGCGGCGTGCCAATGTCGGCAGGTCATCCGGTATCCAGCGATTCCAGAAATAGTCTATGAGCCTACGAGCGACTCATCACTGTAGACATACGTCACATGATCCCAGCACGAAGGCGTTAGACGCCAATGGCTGCTCCTCCTATGCTCCTCTTTCGGCTGGGTAGATTGTTGAGTTGTGTACCTTGTTTCGCTTTGCATTTGCTCGCAGTCAAACTGTAGTCCATTGGATTCAAATCTAGACTTCCAGACATCCAATCATCTGCAGCTATGAAACCAGGAATTTTGATTTTAGGCCACTGCTGGGTGGTTTTTTTCTTGTGTACTGAAGCAGAATCTTGCTGAAAGATTCAATTCTCTCCATCAAAAAGAGTATTGCTTAACTGCTTAACCACGCTTTCTAAAACAATCGCAGCCTATATAGGAGAATTCCCTCTAAACTATTTCAGCATCTGGATGGTGATCACACTGACCCCTTGGAATAACATTTCTTGCGTCTTTATAAGTTTTTGCGTAGCTTTTGTCGGTTTGATTATTAAAAACTTTTTCAACAATGGAAATTTGTTCATCTGTAAAAAGGATGCTTTCACCTAATTTGCTTGAAGCGCGTAGTCAGAAGAAGATAAGTTGACCGGCGGTAGGCTCTCATCATCTTGAATAAGTCTTGAAAATAATTCGATATATCCATTTCCCTTGACACAATTTTTTGTTTTGCAAGACTATTTGCACTAATGCGCTTGTGAATACACTTATGTAAAGCTATCCCTTTAATACGGGTTTCTTTAGCATTGTTATTATGCGAAAACAAACATTGAAATGATTATTAATATAAGGAGATACTGTATACAAATGAAAATAAAAATAACTGCCTTTTTTCTACGAATTTGTCCTTGCTGTATGCATTGTAAACATTGCAACATCTTCGCAGAGTCTGACTGATTCATCCTCATGCAAAAATAGCGGACCAAATGTCCAGCGAGCAGATGTACCAACCTGGACTTTGAGATTGAAGTCAGTAGCTTCTTCAGCTACTTTTTCTGTTGTGGGTATCCACCTTCTATTAGATGTGCATGTGGCGGCTAAGATTTCAGCAACCCTTCGCTGGACAAATGGCTTATATCGGCGATGATTACTCTGAATGCGTTGACGGATTTCGATTCACTCCGCAGTTGCTCCACGGAAAGTATGGACACCTCACAAACGGTCTTCATCAAGTGGAACCCTAATACGACTGCGTATAATTCGGCTCTTGGCACAGTCAGATGCTTTAGAGGTGCGCAGATGGACTTCGCACAAATCAATATTGCCAAACTCCCCAAGGCGGTTCTGTGCTCTCAAATATGCAACGGCGGCAAACGCGTGTTTGGTCGTGTCCACCAAAACATGAAGCTTCTAGAAAAAACTTTCACCTAATTTTTATTTAACTTGCCCCAGCTAGGATGCGATCCCGGGACCTACCGAATGAAGCGCGCGTACGGGACGCACTCGGTTACGGTGCAGAAGCTTAGCGCCAGTGACAAAATTAACTCGGAACACTTCAAAACATCCGATTGTGTCGTCCGATTATAGCTTGAGTCGAAGTTTGCGTCGCGACTCTTATGCTTTTCTGCATTCACCGGTATAGAACCTCTGACCGCCACAGTAGATTGTCGACTTCAGGATTGCTCTTAATCGGATGTCAGCATCACTTTCGACTGGTGGTGCGGCTCCTATTCCAAAGGTTGTTTCAATCTCGAAAAAGGTGGCGATGACTCTAAAGAAGCCGCATGCACATTGGTCTCACCAAATGGCGATACTGGCAGCGTTGAGCTTCGCGAAGTAAATGGTGATGACCCCTTTCACTCGTCGATGGCGCATTCTTTGTCTTCTGCATTAGCTTATTGCAGAAATACACAAATGGTTTTTACTTTAATTGCAAACAGCTTAAATCAAGTTTGTTTAAATCAGCGCGATTTCCATCACTGGCAACAGCTGGGGGCTTAAACGCTTTTCCGGTCGTCCATACATGAACGCTAGTTCTTCGATGATGCCGGTCACGTTGTTGCACTGGATATACGGTATTCCATTGTTTCGCGGGTGTTTAGGCCTCCACCCTAATGCGCACTTTTCAGTGATTTTTTTCACAACTTTGCGCGAATGAAAGACTAAAGGAAAATTAATTTCATTTAGTTTCCCCTTATAAGGAATTACGGCTTTTCTAATGGTCAACGTGACTTCAAAAACTGAACCCCGGCCACTTCTTTTCCAGGAGACTAGCTAGCAGGAGCCACCACCACATCACCCAAAGTAAACTTTATCGCAAATTTATAACTCAAAATTAATAAAGATATGGTTATTGCGTTACCTGATTGTCTCTTTTTTTGGTATTCGCGGTTAGCGCTCAATCTCGTGAAACGCGTTCCCGCGCATAACAACATATAGGTCAGTATTCTCCTTAAATGCTTTATTCAGCTCTTCTGATAAATCGATTGCATGTTGATACGGTGGATGTTGTAGAAGTCGCCGCTTCTTGTGCTTTAACAGTTTAATTTGTTGCCCCTCAATAATCGAGTCCCGTTTCATGTGATTCGCTGAATGCGAGGAAGTTTTGCGCAGAAATTGACGAACCCTCCTCTTCGGTAGGCTGTGTATACTTTTGTTGGAAGCATTGCGCACAGTCACAGATATGTGATCGTTGCGCAGAATGGGAGAAGACATGCAGAATAACGAAAGCAATGGCCGAATACGCTAAAATCTTTAAATAGGTTCAGAAAGGATCTGAAGACATTTCAGTCCGCGGTTATAATATCCATATTCCTTCGTGCGATACACGCATTTCTAAAGGAGATTATCTTCCTTGGGTAAACTTTCGAGATATGTATACAGCCATATACATAAAGGGTGTTTTTTAGACTGATAGAACTTTAAATTGAAATAAAACACATACAAAATGAAGTATGTGCCAATTTTTTTTTATTTGAAAGATGTTTTTATGACAATTAATATTTAAAAACCATTTCTGGCATATGTCCGCCACGGCTAGCTTTGGTGAATCGGATGCGAACAGTCCAATTCTGAATTTTCATGTTGTGGATGGACAAAGTCCAACTTGTTGAGCACGGCGTCGAATAGACAAATTCGCATCTTCTCCAACACTATCACTTACAGCACCAATATTTTCTTCTGTGCGTGCAGTTCTTTGTCTTGTTGTTGGTTTTTCATTAAGTAGAGTAAATGTTGTTCGAAATTTATCAACAGTTCGACGAACAAGCTGCTCTGATGCTCCATTATGTGGACCATAAAATTCACGAAGTGCTCTATAAGTTTGGCGAACAGAACACTGATTTTTAAATTAAATTTCCACAATTTGTAAACGCTGTTGCGGCGACATTCTTTCCATGATGGTTTGTCAATGCTCACTGAACAGAAATGTCAAAACGAAATGTAATTTACCAGCTGTCAAGTGACAGCTATCCCTATCGAAAGTTTTATTAGTCTAAAAAAACACCCGTTATTAAATATATCGATTGAAATTTTTTATTCAGATCCACATATCGTAGGGTGAGACAAAAGATATTGTGAAAAAGTGTCCATTAACAGATGAAGGCATTATGACAACTTGGCAGAATTCGTGAGACAGGTACGAGAACAAATGTATTGTGGTTAACAGACAATTAAGAATATTTTTCAGTCTTAGTTCTGTAGAAAATGAGTGTAGTAGTTCCTTAAATAAATTGCAGCGCGATATTAATAATTGGTTTTCATCCCTTCAGAATCATAACATTTATACTTCTAACTGGGATGCAATTACTACTTATCTGTGGTCAACAAAACTACATCCATGCACAGAAGCTCTATGGGAACATACCATGGAAAATAAAACAGAGATAACCAAGTGGGAGGATATGAAAGAATTCCTCACAAACAGGTTTCAAACTATGAAAATAGTATCAGGCTTAAAGGGTGTGAAGCAGGTGGAAACGCCAAAGCCGCTAAAGACTAGATACATTGGGAAAGCGCCGCCACATAGATTTGGCGTCTTGCAAGCAAGATTGGCCACATTCACATGTAAAATGTGTCAATCAACTGAGCACAAACTGCGCAAATTCTGCAAGTCAACGTCTGGTGACAGAATATAATATGACAAGAGGAATAACAGTTGTTTGAACTTTCTCTCCGGTGGACATACGGTGTCAAGGTGCACTAGCTCTTCTAATTACAGCATGGGCCACTTCAGACACCATACGTTGCTCCATTTGCAGATGTTTCACCCAAATGCAATAGGCCTTAGAGAAAAGCCAAACGTATCGAACGATAACGATAACAAGTCAGTTAAAAAGTTATCTCGTGTTATGCCAACACATATTAAAGTATGCTGTTAGGGACAGCTCATGTAAATATACACTACAATGGTACTGATTTTTCTGCCCGAGCCTTGACTGAAGATGACTCCAGAAACTCACTTGGGTTAAGAGTTCTTCAGGGGCCCCGGTTCTTGCTCGTGGTCTGTTAGGGATCTCGTCCCCATGTGGGCCCAGCATAGGCCGCCAGTTCTCCGCCGTGAGGTTTTCATCTGGGTGTCTTCTGTCCATAACGGCCAGAACCAGATGATACATGGCGACTTTGTGAAAAGCCCTAGCCGCTTTTTCTGTTACTGCGTTCTTGCTGAGCCCTGATAACCGGGCGCACGCCCCTAGCTGTCCTTGAGCGGCTCGAGCGGTCGCTGCCTCCTTGCGGTGCACTCAGTTGTCACAACCCTCGATTACAATGAACTGGATGCTGGGCCCGCAGTCAGTTCTTCAAGGAAGATTAGCTCACTGAACCGAATCTTGGACGAGACCCGACTAATGCGAGTTAGCGGACGTGTTCAACGCAAGACATCTTTTTGCGCTATCAAGGTATCACCCACTGGCAAATACAATCATCGAGCGCTTTCACAGGAAGATGTTACATACCGGCCCCCAAGCGCTGCGTGCAACAATTCGATTGCAATATTGCGCTATTGGAGGAAGAAAACCCGTGGCTAAGTGTACTCCACAAATGCTTGCGATATTTTCGTGCCAAACCAATGCTCATGGATGATCAACCAGCCGAGCGAGGGCAGATCCAACGCCCATTTGCTACTACTGGGGTAGGATTTTGTGACCCAGTCAGCAGTAAATCTGAAGTGCGGAGTTAGTCAGAAACCTGTTCATTCTTGGCCGCATTAAAGCCTCCGTGTCAACGTTGCCCTGGCTGGCAAATTTAACGCACGAAATAAAAGTGCAAATTATTTTAGCAGGACATAAATACCAGTTTAAACAACCTAAATATAAACAAGTTTTAATAGCAGACAAGAATTAAAAGTCTGCAAATAATTAACAGAAAAAAATCAAAACATCTTTTTCAAGAAGCGTGGGAAGGTTTGTATTATATTGTTATACTAAATTTTCTTTTAGATAAACTTATTAATATTATACATTTTCTAAACTATGTTTCATTCTTGTACAATTAATTTCGAGCACCACACGCTTTTTAATTATAATTGGGCCTATTTTATTGTCACCGATTTGCAAAAGAAAGCTCTAGCTCGGACAAATTTTTTTTTTTGGTTGCAAATGCAAAGCCTTTTCGAGTCATTCATGGAAGATGCGATTTTTTTAGCAATATTTAGGAAAGGTAAATAGTTTAGCTAGCAAATTTTAGGTAAGTGTATTTACGTATATACATACGCGGTCAAGCGGTTAAATAAATCTTAGCGACTTGCTCTCTTGCCAGCTCAAGTACGAACGAATTCATTATTTTCTTTATCTTTCTTTTTTTCCCTAATTCGTTTGCTTAAATTAGGGATGGCACAGCTATGAATAGTATGTGAAACAATAATGTAGTGTTGTGTAATGTTAGAATGAAATTATAATTTACTTTTATAATGAATGATCAAAATTTACGGGATCTAATATTTTATGTTTGGTGGTGACCACCACATACGTATATTTAAAAATACTATCCCAATTTAAACGGACTAAGTGTTAAACTTACATTTCCCATGTTGCTGTAGTTGTAGCGGCTAGTCAACCATAGTCGTTGTCGTCAAACTCATCTAGGGGGAGGCTCAGGAAACGTGCTGTTTCGACTTGGTGGGACCAGAGAGAGAAGGGGGCTAGATGAGTGGGTTTGAAAGGGCATGTGAATAGGTGATTGGTATCGGGCGGAGAATCTCCACATGCCGGACATGTGTTGGGTATGTCCGGGTCAGGAGTTGAGTCTATTGCAATATCCAGACCTTAATTGGAGAGTGACACGGGACTCGAGAAGCAACAGAGATTCGTCATATGTAATTGGTAGTAGTTGGGCTGCTATTACGGCATTTTCCTGGCAAGAGTCGATGGTGGTGGTGACTGTCTCTTTGTGGATATTGCTTAGGACCCGCCGGTACGACTCCGGATCCAGCGGTTGCGTTATATACGGCTGTATCTACTCATTCAGTTCTGGGATATGCCTTCTGATGTACCTGGGGTGGGTGGCTCATCTGCAAGCAGATCCCTATTTGGTTGCCCCGAGCGGTGACACCCAGCAAGGAACTGCTTGCAGAGCATGAGGTTGAGCTCCTTAATGCGGAGCACATTGATCTCTTTATGGAGATATTCCTCAGGGACATATGCCGGCATCCCGTCACCGGGCGGAATGCGGCGTTCTGGCAGATCTGCAGCTTCATCCACGTTTCCCTACTGGTTTCCAACGACCACACTAGCGCAGCATAGTTAATTACCGGCTGGCCAATTGCTTTGTATGTTGCCAATAATGTTTCTTTGTCTTTGCCCCAAAAGCTGCCAGCGAGCGACTTGGAGACAATGTTGCAGCTCTGTACTTTGTTGCCGATTGGTGCAATGTATGCAGAGAAGGTCAGCAGGCTATGAAATGTAATCCCCAACATCCTCGGGTGATTGACTGTCGGTATGAGGGTGCCTATGGATGTTAATATCCAGCCTGACCTCCTTCGTCCAGGTGGTAAAGAGGGTCGCCGAGGACTTAGTAGGGGGCAACGCCAGGTTTCTGCGTGTGAAGAAGCGAGCACGGTTGGAGAGATATCCGTTCACTTTCGAACACAGGCCATCAATTGCTTTGCCGGTTGCCTTTATCGAGCATACATTGGCATATGAGAGTGTTGTGACTCCCTCTGGCGGCTGAGGGAGCTTGGAGATATAGTGATTAAAAGACACCACACTGCGTTACCCCTTGTTTAATTCTTCTTAGTTTCGATGTTGAGCCTCTCTTTAAAAAATACCGATGCCTGGCGACCACACTGGTACTTTGCGGACCACCGTTTCAGTCCTTGCGAGAGAGTTGATGCTTCTACGTCCGCTAGCAGGACGGAATGGTTTATTGTGTCAAAAGCTTTTGACAGATCCAGCGTTACCAGGATGGTTCTCTCGCAGGGGTGGTTCTGGTTAAGACCGCAATTCACCTGTGTGTTTATTGCGTTGAGTGCTGTTGTTGTATTATGCACTTCCCGGAAGCCATGTTGATTCATAGTCGAGCCCAGGTGGTAACTGTAGTAACGGGAGGAGTAGAGGCTCAAGTGGCGAAACCAGGGAAATCGGCTGCTAGGAGTCACCCTTGTTGCCCGGTGTCCCTGGTTTCAGCAGTGGGACCACCCCCAAACCTTCCAAATGTCTGGAGTGATGAGGGTGGCCATGGACAGATTGAGGATCCCTGTGGGAAACTCAACTCCCGCGGGGCCAAAATTTTTTAATAAGCGTGTAGATGCCTAGCCCTTCAGGGCCAATGACCTTGGAGGATTTCGACTTCCTGATGGGTGTTTGACTGTTTGCGCAGCCTTCTGATCACCTTCCGTTCGGCCCTATACCTCGAAGAATGCAAAATTAATTGCCTGCTAAAATAGCTCACGCATCTCTTCGGGTGCCACGGGGCACGATCTCCGAAAGAAATTTCCGCTCGATCCTCACTGGGGACCAGAGCTTGCCGCGACCCGTGACTAGGTTGCAGGACTTCAGATGCTCCTCCCACTTGTTATTTTGGTCTACCAACCTCCGAATCGCCACGTTCAAATTCCTTATATTGGAATTAAGTAGACCGGAGGGGCGAAGGCGGTTATGCTCATTTGCTAGAGCAGCCGCATCAGCCGCGAAACTGGGAGGGATTCGAGGAGCCGCAGCAGACGAGACCACCCTTCGGAACTTCTTTTCGCCTTTGCGATTGTAGGTGGGTGTAGGAAGAGCTATGAAGGCATTCTCAGTGAATTCCACGAACCCGACCGAGTCAGCCTTATTAAAGTTGATGTATGTAGGTCCGGTGTTCCGCTGAGACAAAATCAGCAGGCCTGTCAATCGAGATGATTGCGGGTAGGTGGTCTGATGCAAGCGATAGTATAGGTCGCCACGTTATGATATTTATCAGAACTGCGCTAGCTATTGTTAGGTCAGACGAGCTACTGCAACTACCCATAATCCTGGTGGGGGCACCATCATTCATTGTGTAGAATGTCAAATCGTCTATCTGCTCTACCAAATCACTTCTCCTACGATCACGTGGTAGGCTTGAGTGCCAGAGAACGTGGTGCGCGTTAAAGTCACCAACCGGTTTTCACCTCTGAAAAACACACTTATGGCAGGGTGATATCCTGTCGGGCAGCAGGTTACATGGGGTATGTAAACGTAAAATATTTCGAGCTCCACATCGCCTGACCGGAGAGCTATTCTTTGACATTCTAAGGTAGTGTCCCTGTGGTTGATGTCTCTTCGATGAGGCGATACTGCACTATGTTATGGATAATGAACGCTAAGCCACCACCATTACCTCGCTCGTGATCCTTACGATGCACATTGTAGCCGTTGCAAGTCAACAAGGTTGAATTGCTGTGCAATTTGTTTCTTGGATCGCAGCTATTGACAGGTTATGCCGACTCATGAAATTGGTTATCTCCTTAATCTTGCCCTGCAGCCCGTTGCAGTTCAGCTGAAGGAGTTTCGTTTGCCTCGGGAGAGTTACTTTCACATGTATTTTTTTAAGATTCATTCCCAACACTATATCTAAGGTCGGAAATGATTTTACCTATTTCGCTCAATTCTTATATTTTTCCGAGTTAGTGCTGTTGCTTCACATGCAATCCGTTGTTCTACCAAGTGTACTCGGTTACAAAGAAACGGAGCTATCATTAATTTTGGGACACTAAAGAATGTCCTTAGATACAGCTTCCCAGATCAAATTTAGTAAAGTAATATCTGCTTTTTATTTCTTATATGCTATTAAAGAGTAATCATGTTTAGTTTTTTATGCTTGTGTTTATTTTTAACTCTTTACTTCTTTTTCTTTCCATCTACCTGCTAAAGGAATGCTTTTAAATTTTGGAAGAACAAAATGCCCGTGCCACGGTACGCATTGATCATGTGTTTGCACGTACGTGTGTCTTTCGGATTTTGGAAACATATCTGCGGCCGTTGTCGGTGCTTTAGTGTGTATGTATCAAAGTAAGTCATGGTGCAATGATAATAAGGTGATGCCACTTTTTCGGCAGTTCTATTGCGGTCATGTATTTAAAGGTACTAAAAAGCGATGCATTTACTAACCAATTTGTTATTTATTTGTAGTACTAGTCTAATAAATAATGTGTAGTTGAGCGATATCTCGATAAAAAGATTATGAAATTTAAATAATCTTCTTAAAAAATAAAATATGAACTACTGGAGAGTGTAGCTCTTTTGGTTGACTCATAGGAAAAGGAGTAGAGATGACAACACTCTGAAATAAGTCTGCCGATATTGTCGAAATTACCACAAACAGCGACGTGTTATGATGAGTGATATCACCTTATTATCATTGCACTATGATAGTAAGTATTGTAATACGTATATGTTAGTATATGACGACAAAAGCACTTCCGTTACTTCGTACTTACTTAGTTTGACAGAATGACGTAGCAAGATGTTCTGAGTGTTTGTTTACGAATACAGACTGAGAAACACAGTTTGTGCTGCGTGTTGTTTATGATAAACGTTAGTTTTGAAATATTTGTGTAAAATTATTTTAAAAATAAAGAAAATGAAGTCCCGCGTTTAGAATTGTGCAAGCAACAGCAAAAACAAAGATAGAAAGTGCAGTTTTTTTTTTAAATTTCCCACTGTGTGTGTGCGTGCAATGATTTCACAAATTCTTTGTAATTGCTTTGTTATTTTCAAATTATCACCCCCCTTTTTCCATTATTCTTGACAGAGGATTTCAGTGACGTGTACGCTGTCGGCGTTGTCGTAATCTTGTCTTCTATCGTTCTTGTATGCGATTGTACACACATATGTATGTATGTATGTTACCGCGTAAGTATATGAATAAGCGAGTAGTTGAAGTTGAAAATTTGAAAAGGGAAAACTACTTCAACAGTTGAACAAGAAACATCTCGTTTCGAAGTGGGGTCGGAAATCGCGTTTTTTGAGAAAAACTGTAAGTTGAGCATGTGAAAATTCAAAAAACTCCGATCTCAACGATACGTTAAAAAGGAAGGAAGCGAAAATTTAAACAGTTTTTGTTTACGCTCGTTACAAACTCTTAAGAACAAAGTATGGGAGACTGGGAGTGTGGACTAAAAAAATGTTTGTTAAACTAATCAAAATGTTGTGCGAAAGCTTAAACGTAGATGAATACACAATTGCACAATGGCGTGAGTGGTTGTGACAAATTGGTGTGGCCACAAGAGACACGAAAGCGCCTTTGATTTGCCGGCTTAACGCGGTACCAATAAGTGAACGTGGGGAATGCCCAAGACTAATACTCCAGAACAAAGAAGAAGAACTTCCTAACGAAGAAGATGCAGATGAAGTAGCACCAGAGCGAGGGTCAGAACAGTCAGATGAAGTGCCCTTGCTCTGTCGCGAAATATCAGTAATTCAACGCGGAAAAGAATTGTTACTAAAAGAAAATAAACTTTTGGAAAAGATGGCACACTTGGAGCTTGGCAAAAAAGATGTCGAGGTTACGCAGCCGGAATCTTCGATATTAAAAGAATGCTAACCGATTTTGATGGCATTTCTAATTGTGAGTTAGTTGTGGGTAAACAAGTTCAAGGTCATCACCAAAACGTTTAGCATCAATGAAAAGCTGGAGTTAGCGTGGTACTGGAGGAGCTGCTTTATACATACATTCAAAGAAAAACAAAACAAATTGGTGTTGCGAAAAAAATTCGAAAGCGGCAATTTTATGTTTCATTGAAATAAACTATTGTTTATTTGTGAATTTTATTTAATTGTAAAGTAAGTATAAGTTAATAAAAGACAATGCAAAGAAACCCTAAACTTATTGCAATTATGATATCAGGCAAATCAAGTGTGAGAATTTTTCTAAGAGGCAAAACAAAAAGTTTGAAAATGTTAAAGATATGGCTAAGTATGTAAAAAAGTGAGGTCCAAGAAATTTAAGGTAAGGTGCAACATAAAAGATTGAAAATGTTAAAGATTTGCCGAAGTATATAAAAAAAAGTGAGATTGAGGAAATTTATAATTGCGGGAATGCGTGCATAGGCGATGGTAAGAAAATTGCTAACTTTTCAAGGTAGCAACAGGACAAAGAGAAATTCGGGTCTTATTCGCCTTTATGTACAATATAAGATAAAGATAGTTTCGATTTAAAAATTGGTGATAACGTTGGATAATCAGATAAGCAATTTGTTACTGGCAATTAAAAACTTCTATTTGGCTTCCGATGGCGCAGTCCAGCTAAAACTAAAATATGAATTGAAATTGGTGTTAGAGAAGGCTAAGCCTTTCAGTTGTTCACCAAGGCATTATTTATCGTCCCTGAAATAATTGTTTGCAGATTTTATTAGAAGGATATCTAAAAAGAATTTTATTTAATTTATTTAAGTCTATGAATATCGATCCTTACAGACTATGGAAAAAAGTAACTTAGTACAAGCTATTGATATACATATTACATATTTTCAATAAAGCTACAATATAGAATTTAAAAGATTCAAAAAAGCGTTCCTTGAAAGTGAAAAGTCAAGATCAGCATTACTATTAAGGGAATTCAATTCACGTAAAGAGCGAGTAATGGGGGCATTACTGGCGTACTTAGTTTTAAAGTTATCCCCATGAAAAGGGTAAAAGTTCCGAAGAGATCGCTGGGGAACATTAAATCGAATCCGTTCCAACAAGTAAGGGCAATCAATGACTCCAGTTATAATACAATGAGTAAAGGACAGGCACAGTATAGACCTACGAGTTTCCAGGGACTTGAGATTTATAAGCATTAGACGAGCAGAATAGGATGGCATGGGATCTGTAAAATTCAGAGACCGAAGTGCAAACTTAAGAAAAATTTTTTGTACACGTTCTATTCTATTGATAGCTAGCTGGGTACTTGGTCTCCAAATAAAAGCAGCATATTCTAAGTGAGATCTAACAAATGATACATAGAGTAACTTGATGGTATAGGGATCAGTGAATTTAGAAGCATTCCGTCTTACGAAACCCAACATGGAGAAAGATTTGGAAGTGATATAATTTATATGGTTATTAAAAGAGAATTTACTATCAAAAACAACGCCAAGGTCCTTAATCTCACTAACACGCAGAAGGTCACATTTCGCTATATTGTACTTAGCAGGTATAATGTTAGAGATTTTGGAGTAAGTTATTTGGAAGCACTTAGATAAGTTCAGTGAGAGACGTGATTTCTGGCACCACAAGTAAAGCCGGTCAATATCAGTTTGAAGCTTAATGGCATCATCTGGGGTCTTAATCGCTGAGAAAATCTTTAAGTCATCAGCATAAAGCAAAAATTTAGCAAATGAAAAACAACTTTTGATGTCGTTAATAAATAGTACAAATAGGAGTGGTCCCAAGATACTTCCTTGCGGGACTCCAGAAAAGGCAACAAAAGGGTTAGACGAAATACCATCAAATGTAACAATACAACGTCTATTGCACAAGAAAGAGTTTATCCATTGCAGAAAGGCAGAATGAAAGCCAAGGCAAGCTAATTTTTCAATTAGGACTTTATGTGAGACTTTATCGAAAGCTTTCGAAAAGTCAGTGTAAATACAGTCAACCTGTAAACCAGCCGAGAAAGACTCAATGCAGTATTCACTAAAAACAGCTAGATTCGATACTGTAGATTTATTGGAGACAAACCCATGCTGATTTCGGCATATTAAAGATTTAACCGCAAAACTCAACTTTGCATTGACTGCGTGTTCAAAAATGTTTGAGATAGTCGAGAGCTTTGAAATAGGCCTATAATTTCTAACGTCATTTTTATTGCCACTCTTAAAGATTGGCGTTATGGAGGTGAGCTTCCATGCGTCAATGAAACTCCCCGAGGATAAAGATTTATTGAAAATTACTTTCAGAGGATAGACCAAAGCAGGACAATTTTTTATTAAGACTGCTGAAAGTCCATCAACATCAGTTTGGGAGGAAGATTTCAATTTAAAAAAAGCTTTACTAATATCCTCAGATGAGAGGCATAGAGCACCGTAGTCCAAATAGTAGTCTAAGCTAGACGAAAAGTCACTCGGATGGTTTTGTTCTTCATTAACAAAATTTGATTTAAAAAAATCGGCAAATAAATTTGCCGCTTCACTCGAGGTTCGCGCATATTTATTATCAAAGAAGATACCAGTGGGAACACTAGCGCAGCTCCTTTTGGATTTTATGTAGTTCCAGAAGTTTTTAGGATATGATTTAATGTTCATCTCCATGTTTCCAATGTAGTTATTATAGAGAATTTTATTTAAGTAGTTGAATTCCTTTAAAGATCGCTTATATTTAACGAAGAATAAATGGTTCTTCGTAGATTTAAACTTTTTAAAATAATTGTTTTTAATGTTTTTTAGCATTTTCAAATCCTTAGAATACCAGGGCAATTTATAAGATTTTTTCTTTCTAACTGGAATATTATCCAGGCATAGTTTAGACAAAATGGATTTAAAAGTAGAGAAACTGTTAAATGTATCAAGACCTGTAAATAAATTATCCCAATTAATATCGAGTAATAATTCATTAAAGCTAACAAAATCGCATAATGCATAATTAAATGATAACCTGTCATCAGAAGTAACTGAAGCAAAACAGTACAACTCGAATTTTACAACTAATGGTAAATGATGCTTATTCTTAAGAGTTATTGGATTCAAACATTCACTAACTTTGTAGCTCAGGTTATCACTTACAAATATGAGATCCAAGATTCTATTCAGAGAATTCACGAAATTATTAACTTGACATAAATTAAGACTAAGAATATTATCAATAAAATATAATTCATGATTTGCAGAAACATTAGTAGGTGTGAGGCTATAGTTAGGCATACTAGCAAACCAATTTATTTTGCATAAGTTGAAATCACCAAGCACGCATAAATGATCATCATTTAAGTTGTTTAAAACCAAAGATACCACGTTGTCAGCATGCGCTTTGTACAATTCGAAAGAACTTTCAGGCGGTATATACGAAGCGAGTAGGTATATAGAACCTTGTGAAGAGTGGCAGCTTATACAAACACAAATTTGATCCAACAGGGAGTCACCATTGTTGAGTGGAAACAGGAATGCACGGAATTGACGCTTGACAGCAATTAAAACACCACCACCACGGAAGCAACCAGTTTTTGCAGCATCCCTATCTTTGCGAAACACATTGAACAGCTTCGGATCGAAGAACTCACTGTCGAAGAAACTTGCATTTAGCCAGGTTTCAACAAGAACGAAGATGTCGAAATCTAGTTGCGCACTAAGGGAATGCACAAGGTCAGCCTTTGTTCGCATGCCAGATAAGTTTGGAAATACACCTTAAGGCAGCCTGTAGGAAGACCTGAAGGCTTTATTATGTCGGAGGCAGCTGTAGGAAGACCTGAAGACTTTATTATGTCGGAGGCAGCTGTTGTGGATCCTTTTGGAAAAAACGGAAAGGCTTTACGGTTACATTTGTCGGCCATATTTCTGAACTGAGCATTTTTTTATACGAAGTCTCCGGAACTCCCAACTTAAAGTTGACTCTCTTAACGTCTTTTAATGAAACATCCTTTCTAATCAATTTAAAACAGGATAGCATAGTTTTATTTATACCTGTTTGCTTAGAGACGTAATCTTTAATATCAACTTCAGATACGAAAGGCGAGAAAGATGCCAAATGTAGCCATTTATATTTGACCGCAACATCTAAGTCCATACAAGTATTTGTACCTACCACTCGCACTTGTTTTTTGTTCCGTTTGTTAGTGACCGTGGTCCACTGTGCATTATTAACCGCAACAGATGGCGAAATAAGAGAGCGAGAGATGCTAGTAGGCGAGAGAGCAACATTAGAGACAACATCAACTGGCGCCGGTATGCATTGTGAAGACTGCGAAAAGCTTGAAGCAGCACTCACATTAGGAACGGAAGCATCAGTATCAATGATAGAAACCGCAGTAGTAGTTGAGAGGGCGGCAGAGGAGATGACAGCTGTTGGCGACAGAATCTCTGCGCACGAGAGTGTAGCAGACCAAGGCCGAGCGTTATCAGCAGAGGGCATAGCATTAGTAGCGATAGTCGATGAGCGGGAAGCATGTGAGATTTGCGAAGATGGCAACAGAGGGCGATTAGCACCACTTATTTGTTTTAAGGCAGCATTCTCACTACCAAACTTCTCAATAGCAGCACCAATGTTATAATAGCGTCATCCTTTTCGAGCAGATTTCGCTGCATAGAAAGAAGATCTGAGTGCATGTTCTCAGTTTTAACCACTAATTTACTGTTGTCTTCACGTAAAGCGTTGATTAAGTTATGAACGCTGGCATTCTCAGATCGAAGGGAGACAATTAAATTGTATAAAGATCCCAAAGTAGCTTGTTGTTTATTGACAGTGTCACCAGAATTATCGCACTGTTTTAGAGAGCCAACAGACTTAGAATTCACAGAGTTTAACGAGTTGGACTTTGTAACATTGGGTTTAGTACCAGTTGATATGACGTTCGCTACAGTTGGAGGAGGCGAACGAATGGAGTTGCGTCGAGCTGCGGCGCAGGCGTCACAAAAAAAAACACTGGTTTGAGCTCAACAAGAATTCCAAGTCTGCTGGTTGAATACCAACACATAGTGTATGAAAAATTTCGTTGCACTTCGCGCACTGCACTTTTGGTTGGGCTCTATCAACCTTTTGGCCACACGAGCAAGGCATTATGATAATTAGAAATATATGTAAAGATATTTTAATGAGAGTTTTAAAGGTTACGCAAGAGTCACTATCTCATTAATTTGTATTAGTTCTATATTTTTAACATTGCAGTCAAGCAAATACATAACACAGTAATATCGAAGTAGGATTTTACGATAAGAATTGACGAGCAGCGCAAAACACGTCCGTACAGCATAAACCACAGACTATTTTGTCCTAGTGATAAACTTCACCACTCCAGTTGTTAAAAAAAATACAGGTGATTTAAGAATGTGTGTTTACTATCGCACACTTAACCAATACACGGTAAAAGATAATTACCCAACTCCTTTAATAAATGACTTAAACATTCCCTTTTTACAAACCTCGACCTGAAATACGAATTTTTCTATGCTTTTTTGCTCCTAGAATCAATACAGTACACATCGTTTGTTACTCCGTTAAACATTTTGAGTTTCTGAGAATATCATTTGGTCTAAGGGATGCACCATCTGCATTTCAGACGTTTGTTAATAAAATATTTTTAGACATGGATTGCTACAGAGAGTTTGGGCGAAAATTTCGACATTTTACGACAAATATTTACAAGGTTAGTAGAAAACAAGCTAGAGTTAAGAATAGATAAGTGTAAATTTTTACGGTCGACTGTAAAATATTTTGACACTGCAGATGGGAAAGATCTGGATGCTATAAAAAATAAACATAAAATATAAAAAATATAAATATAAAAAATTGTATCTACCAAGCTTCATCCAGTTCATAGTGCTATTGGTTTATGTTCATATTTTCGACGATTCATTCAAAAATTTTCTATTATGGCAAAACCGCTTTACGATTTGACTAAAAAATATATACAATACAATTTGAATTTGGAATTGAAATGTTTTAAAAGAAAAATTACTGGAAGGGCCTATTTTGGCCATATCCGATTTTAATGATCACATGGAGTTGCATTGCGATGCGAGCATTTTAGGTTTTGGGGCAATATTAATGCAGATAAAGTCTGATAAGAAATGGCATCCGGTTTTTTATTCTTCAAACAGAGAAACAGAGGCGTAATCAAAATATCATAGTCTTGAACCCGATACGTTAGCTATTACACAGTGTTACAAGATGGAAAAAATTGAATGAACTTTTAAAGTGACATAGTGGAAATTGTTCACCTGGTCGAATATAACTCAAAACGGTTTTTGAAAAATTTGTAACACCCTCAAAATCTTGCTTTACCGTTAAAAAACCGTTCTTCGGAAGTGTACGCGCTAATCTTTTCATTACTTGGCCATTTCTTTACCGATTTTCAATATGAAATACGTTTTGGAAAGGTAAGGATTATTTTTTGAGCTAGCGTGTTGTAAGTTTTCATCGGGTAAACTTGGAAAATTTGTTTTTTCTTCAAATTTTTCTACTTTGACCGCATTTTATTGCAGTATTTTACTAAAAACATATCAAGTATGAGGAATTATTTTGAAAGTACATTCATGTCCAAAAATTTTGAGTGCTCATGCAATGAAATCGGACAAAAATTGACGAAGCTATTAAATTTTTTCTGCTATTAAATAAATTTACCTTGCGAAAAGTTTTTTTTTAATTTTTCTACTTTGACCGCATTTCATTGCGTTATTTTACTAGAAACATAGCAAGCATGAGGGATTATTTTAAACACATTCATTTCCAAAAATTTTGAGTGCTCATCTAATAAATTTACGCCGTCAATTCAACCTTGCGACCGCTTCGCAATTATATTGTGTGATAAGTGTGGTAAAATGTGTGATAGGCGCAACAAATTTTGTTACGCCTGCGGTCTATTTGTTGATAAGAAATATCGGTTCGATTTAAGAACAAATAAAGCTGTGGTTGAAGCGTTCAACCTCTTTTTCAGTTGCTCATACGTGGAAAGTGCTTGGTATGAACCCGAATATATTTGTTCGATGTGCTGTACAACATTAAAACAATGGAAAACCGGTAAATGTGATGACCAGCGTCTGCCGTTTGTGACTCCTATGGCTTGGCATTATCAAATATATCACAAGCCGGAGGATTGCTACTTTTGCCAAACAAAAATCACTGGTCACCACTATAAAACTCGCCACCTCATAGAATATGCCAATGTGTTGACTGTATCGAAACCGATTCCAAGAGGAAAACAAGATCAGCGAACTGAAGACAAAAATCCAGCTACATTTCCTGATTCAAGCCACAAATCTTCTAATGAGGTAAATGACGAACCGTACCTTCCAACCAAAGCAATAGAAACGGAACGTCATTTCGTGTCAAATCACGATTATTGTGATCTTGTGCGGGATATGGATCTGTCTATAAGACAGACAGAGATTCTGGCCTCTAGATTAAAGCAGTGGAATATAACTAGTAGACAGTAACTTTAAAGTAACGTCTGCACGAGACAGAGACCTATCTTCGTTCGAACACATTTTCAAAGCTGATGACACCAATAACAAACTAGTTTATTGCGTTGATGTGGATGAATTGTTTGCTGCACTCGATCACGTGCACTGCCCACAAGATTGGCGATTATTTCTAGACGGTTCTTGCAAAAGTAAGTATTTAATGTGTTATGAGTGTGAGAGAACTAAATTTGAATACAATTTATCAATTAATTTTCAATTGACTAACATCGTAGGTCTGAAAGCAGTATTGCTGCACAACAGAAATGAATTGCCATCAGTTCCAGTGGCATACGCTACTGATATGAAAGAGACTTATCAAACGATGGAAAAAATTCTACGATTGATTAAATACAATAAATTTCGCTGGCAGATTGTCTCGGACCTTAAAGTCCCGACAATTCTACTTGGAATGCAAGGTGGCTACACTAAATATCCTTGTTACTTTTGTGAATGGGACAGTCGTGCCAAAAATCATTACAAGTGTAACATATGGCCACCGAGAAAGTTTCAAATTGGCAAAAATAATGTTCTCAATATTGCATTAGTTAAGCCTGATGATATAATTTTGCCGCCATTGCATTTAAAATTGGGGTACATGAAACAGTTTGTTAACCCTAGAGAGATAATCATATTCTGGCATACGTAAAAGATAATCATGCGTAAAATTTACGCAGGAAATTTAACCATCTATATTGTCGTGTTGTAGTCCTTAATTTAGAATAAACTGAAAAGGATAGTATTTCTAAATACAAATGAAATAAAAATACCATAATTTAAAGTATGTTTATATCTATTTATTTATTATACAAAAAAACAAAAAAAAATTAACTTCTTCAGAAATCAACAAAACTTAGGAATCATGTTTCTTTAAACACTTATCACTTATTTTTTGCTAGTTATTAGCCATTTTATCTTATATGCTAAATAAACAAGAAATTTCACATAGAATAAAAATACATAGTTTTATAAAAATCAGTCAAATACAGGTTTGGCACATATCAATGTTATGCTCACGGCAAATAACTTTTTTGCATTTATTGCAAAATGCACTTGCCTTTCGCCTTATTTTAGAAGGGCAATATGCGCAGTAAGTACGTTTTTTTGGTTCCGGTTCTTTATTGTTATCTTCTGATGAATGCGCAGTATCTTTTGCCAAAATGTAAGATATATTTTCCCGCAAATATCTCTTCAAAGTAGGGGTTTCTAATCTCTTCTTCATAAATGGCGATGTTAGTGACATGCTAAGGTTTTTCATGAAATTTTTGCGACTTAAGACCTTATTTCCTTTGCAAGTGACATTATGGCTGTATATAATATAAGCATTGATGCATGCAATATTTATCATTCCATAGAAAAGAGCCATAGGCCATCTGTTCGTCTTCCTATTACAGGACATCAGATAACACATTTGATCCAGTGTATCCACTCCGCCTTTAGTTTGGTTATAATACATAATCATTTCAGGTTTTCCGGTAGTTTCATTGACATTGGCGTCTTCGTCACAAGATGATAACAAGTAAACCATTTTAGCTGGCTTCGGCTTATAAGAGACAAGTGTAAGGGGTCCGTCAAAGCAAAACATTGATGTTCCCACTGGCCTAGAACGACTGGGTTTCATCTCCTCAGGTATTTCGCGTTTGTTTGATCGCACCGTCCCTACAACAGTCAATTTATAAGGTTCCTGAAGTAAGTTTTTAGCCAATTGTCGCATGTAAACTTACGACAACTGCCATGAATGGGCTTTGATAACTCCTTCACGTAATATTCACCAAGTGGTACACCATTGGTCTGGGTACCTTTTCCCAAATAAGGCATTCCGTTTATCATGTACTTAGTACCACTGTCACACATCATTACAATTTGTATTCCATACTTACTTGGATTGTTAGGAATATACATCCTAAACGGGCATCGCCCTCGAAAACCAATTAATTGTTCATCTATAGTCACGTGAGCTCCTGGAGTATAGTTATTGATACATTGGTTTATAAAAATACTCCATATTTTTCTGGCAGGAGTGAATACATCGCTTTCCCGAAGTGTGGGACGTATACTTTTATCATCCATTCGGAGACATCGTATCAAAAAATCAAATCTCTCACGACTCATCACAGACACATATACCATCGACAAAGATCGATCAAATAGATCATCTGTAGACATATGGTTATCCTTTCTCACTGCTGTCATTACCAGAATCCCAATCAAAGCACGAACTTCGTTTTCATGAGTGTCGCGAAATGTAGCATCAGTCATAGATATGCTTCGTTTCAAAGATATCTCGGCATTAGTCCATTGTACAATCTCGACTATTATTTCATCAGGAAAAAACATATTGAAACATAAAACGGGATCATATAGATTACGACATATTCGTTGGGGACCCCTTTGCGATCTAATAATATTCAATGCTGACGCTTGGCTACGCCTAGATGGTTTCGAAGTCGACCAGCAATCCTTATTCTTTCCTCTAATAGTCCTCTGCGGCAAAGTAATTATTCGTTGAAAAGCAGTTGAGGAAGCTGGTTGTTCAATAACTTCTTCGTGTATGGGTTCATCTTCATTAGATATCGGCAGTAGTTCTCTCTCAACACTTTCAAAAGCTTCTTCTACGTCACTCTGCACATCGTCTTCACTCTCGTGGTTTTCTGCTTCGCTATCCGTGTCATCACAGGTGTTCTCGTCATCAATCTCTAACAGAGCGGCCAAGATACGCTCTTCGTCAAAATTCCGACGCGCCATTATGTGTTTTCAATCAAGACATCAACAAGTTTAAAACTATATTTAAAATAAGTGGTAGACACCCACGAAATACAACACGAAAACTCCAATAAGTAAAATTTTTGAAAGTCCTTTAAAAGATAATCATGCGTCATTTTGACTAACACAGTCGTTATATTTCGAAATTGCTAATACTTACCACAGCGACACATGTGCCTCACGAAAGGTCTGCGCAGCAACTGAGATGTCCGAAACGCACAGCGACAGATTCGCGCTATTTAAAAAGAAAAAGCAATATTTCGAAACGGCATGCGTCAATTTTACGCAGACTATCTCTATAGGGTTAAACGACTCGAAAAAAACAGCGAGGCTTTTCTACACCTGAAACTTGTATTCCCCAAGTTAAGTGACGCCAAGATTAAAGAAGGTACTTATAAAAATTTCCCAACAAGAATTCTTCAAAAAGAATTCATCCTAATTTATTTTTACATTTTGATCAGGCGTTTTCGTTGGACCGCAGATTCGTAAGATTATGACTGATGATGACTTCATACAAAAATTGAACCCAGTAGAGAAAAGAGCATGGCTGTGTTTCATTTCTTTGTGCCGAAACTTTCTTGGAAACACGAGAAGTTCAAATTACGTTGAGGTGGTCCATGAATTTTTGGAAGCTTATGGAGAAATGGGATGCAACATGTCTATAAAAATTCACTTTTTGCATTCTCATTTGGAATTTTTCCCGGATAATCTTGGTCAATTCAGCGACGAACAAGGTGAAAGATTTCACCAAGAAATCTCCAACATTGAAAAACGGTTTACAGGAAAGAACCAAGTTAGGATGATAGCTAATTACTGCTGGTCACTCAAACGTGAAACAGATGACTCGTCTTATAAACGCAGAAGATTAAGCAAACATTTTTAGCTATAAAGTTATTTAGCATTTTAATGATTAATTTTTTTTTTTTTTTTCAGTCACAATAAAAATTTGAAGTTGAAAGATAATCAAAATGTATGAATTTTTAAATATGGTCATCATCTAAAATAATTTAAATAGTAATAACTCTGTCAATTTCCAACCGATTTTCGATTGAAATAGCTTAATCGACGCAGTACTAAACTTTAATAATATTGTCTTTGATAGGTACCGTTCTGAATTAAGACTATCGTAAAATCGTAGTCAAAGTTTCTCTGTAGCTTCGTCAGTTCTCGTTTGATTTTGATGAGTTATACGCCATTAAAAATAGTGATTTGTCACCTTTCAAAATATATAAACAACTTTTGAATCGGATGAAAATTCGCAAAGATATTGATGATTGACTAGCGAATGACCTCAAAAACAGTTTTTTGGCCCTAAAATGAGATTTTGGGGGTGTTTCGCAAATTTCAAGTATACAGTTTTTCTTAGTTTTATAAGGCCTAACGCCTAGGCTAGGTCTCTTTCAAAGTTCATTTTCAGTGTTACACAGTGTTATTAATGTGGTTAAAAGACTTAGAATTTGTTTACGTTTTAGAATAGTTACGGATTGTAACTCACACACCCTAGGATAGCTCGGTGGGCCTTAGAGTTACAAAATTATGATTAAGGCAACATCGGTCGCGCACGCGGATGCAGCATGTTGGTACTTTAAGTAGAGATAATATTCTGAAAGTTGAATCTAATACGTTTGAAGAAAATCTTATATATTTGCCTGACCCGATCTCCCCCCACGGCTGTTTTGATTGGCAGCATAGATGCCAAATTTGTGGTCTCGCTCATCATACTATGCTGCATGTAGACGAACCGACGGGTAGACTCGAGCGACGCAGATCCGACGACGAGATAAAGACCGAGACCCCGAGTTGTGAGTATTCCTAAGCCCGGTCCTCGCGCTGGCGATCACACTACCAGCGAGTGAGCAGAAGCCACACCCCCCACGAAGAGGAGTTGTTCCCCACAGAAGAAACGCGCAGGGACTTAACACGAGCTCAAAACGGATCCTACCAGCGAGATGGGGCACCGTCGGATGGGTGATGCCTCAACTGGATGGTAGATACCGCTTGAGCACGATGACCCAGAACTGCCATCTTCAAATCCAGGATGTTGAGCGGCACCGTGCCCAATTTAAGTTTTGCAGCCGAGAGGACAATGGCTGTAGTCTAACGGCCCGTCATCGACACAGGACCGAATCGAGAAGTAACGGTGGCCGTACCGCGACAAAAGGCGATGGCGCCGGGAACTTTTAGAGATCCCCACTTTTAAGATTAGACCGTTAGTATCGTCTCGGCGGGAAAGCGGTCGTACGAAAAGATGGAGCACAAAACAACAAACAACAATGTAAACAACAGCAACAACAGGAAATGGAGACGGGAAAGTCTTCTCCACGCAGACATTTCCCCTGCAAAGTTAGCCCTTTTCGCCCAGCTCGCTTGGGACGATGGCGACGGGCCCTCAACTAGCAGGGACGCAATGAGACACCGGTAGAAGGTACCCAGTAGGCATGTGATCACGGGCAAAGCTGGGCATGCGCCAGCAAGCGAGGCATCCACTTCCAATAAGCGCTCCACTTCCCCAGCGTTATCCAAGAGTTATTGATCTCCCAGTTCAAACCCTAGAGAGTGTTGCAAGAGTGGTTAGAAGGCGAAGGCACAGAAGGGGCAAACCAACACCTCTGCCCACGAGAACATCGCAGCATGGCCCTCTACTAGGCAGATTTAAGCTTCGTGTGTTGTTGTACTTCTCCCAGTTCGTTTTCCTGGGGCTTATATTTTGATTACTGTTCCTTGTCTTAGCGCTCAGTAACAAACTGGCTGGTCCTCTATATCGGATCTCAGAATCATCCAGTTTAAGTCCAGCTGCCCTGAAACCAAACCGAAGGAGAAGTTCAAGACTCCATGGTGGCCTCAGCACCTCTCATCTCTACGCAAGGTCGTGTGGGGGCACTTTAACAGAGCCAAGCGCAATGGATGCTGAGAGGAGTACGCAGCGAGCCTAACAGCATACAGTACACAAATCAAGAAAGCTAAAAGAGACAGTTTTAGAAGCTTCTGTGAAGACATCACTTACACGCCTGCACTAGACTAGCTATTAAGCTACCAAACGATATGTACATATATTGCTGGTGAAGAGTAAAGAGCGTTGGCTCTGACTGAGAACTAGCTAAACACTTATTTACGCAGCACTCAGTGAGATGGGCCATGAAGTCGTTTGAGCAATGAGGTATCCGGGGGTGGATGGTATCTTGCTGGTATTCTTGCAATAGGGCGGCGAACAGATTATTCCATACTTGGTGATGATAATGAGGGGCTCCCTTGCATAGTCATACATTCCAACTGTGTGGAGGAGAGCCAAGGTAGTATTTACACCAAAAGTTGGAAAACGGGACTACTCCTTGGCAAAGTCCTTCAGACCAATTATCTTAACCTACTGAAAACAATGGAGAAGATCATAGACATTGAGATCACGTTAAACATCCCACGGTGGAAGCCACTACATTCCATTCAGCATGCGTATAGAGTGGGATGGTCCACTGACACTACCCTGTACCAGCTAACGACGGAAATAAATACGGGGGTATCCCAGGCGTTGAAGAGAAGGGAGACACAAGCGCCTATTTGTCGATGGATAGAAGCGCTGCTTAAGACAATAGCCGCGGAAACAAATTTAGCAGACAAGGTAATACAGCTGAAAACAAGTAAAGGTTACGCACAAGGATGAGTTTTATCTCGGCTATTGTGGAGTCTTGTAGTAGATGGACTCCTACAGAACAATCTCATTAGTTGGTATTCACGTGGCTGTTGTGAGCAAAGTGAAATACCTGGGTCTAACTATGGACTCCAGGCTGCAACTAAAGCAATAATGGTATACAGACATCTAGCGGGAAAATCCTGGGAGTGCAGCCCGAGCATACTTAGTTGGATGAACACTATGATAGTCAGGCCGATAGTAACATATGATGCAGTGGCATGGGTCTCAAGGACATCGCTGTTAACAGTGAGGGAATCGCATAACGAGAGCAATGCGTTCATGTCCAACGGGGGCGCTGGAAGTGATAGTGGACCTGACACCACTGCACATAAACATAGCACAGTCAGCCAATAGAACCCTACTTAACATAATTAGGGAAGGCCATGGAAAAGGTAAGATTATATCATCCAAAAATATGAAGAAGCTGAGCATCCAGCTTCCTCTTGCTCAGCTTCCAAGGGATGAGATCATCAAAGTAACTAAATTTGAGAAAAGATTCAAAATTGAATTGGGAAACAAAGCTTAATGGAGTACGCCCTCGCTGGAGGGACACCTCCGAGCAAGCACCCTGCACTGGTATACGGATGGATCACAGATTCCGGAGGGTATAGGGGTCGGGGTCTTCGGTCCCAGAACACACCTGTCTGTGCCAATGGGAGAGATACCAAGACTCGTGAAAGCGGAAGTGTACGCCATCCTCTTTTATGCAGAGGTTAACCCAAATGGAAACTATCGCAATGAGTGACAGCCAAGCAGCACTCAAGACACTATCATCGTATGAGATTAGATCCTCATTGGTGCTTGAGTGTGTAAAAACACTCAACTCTCTAGCAACCCACAATCACATCCAGCTCCTCTGGGTTCCGAGCTACAAAGGCATTGAGGGTAATGAGGAGGCCGGACAGTTAGCTAGAAGTGCGGCGGAAAAAACACTCATAGAACCCGAGCACTTCCGATATCCGATAGGTCGACATAACATAGGGAGGTGCTCAGGATAGAGGATAATACTTTTAAGGAAAGACACTGGCACCAGATGGCAGGGTTACGCCAGGCGAAGTGTCTCTTGGGAGATTATAATAGTAAATGACATAAACAGTTTATTAATCTCTTAAAAAACTGCTTGAGGATACTTAACAGATTATCTTACAGGTCATTGTAGACTGCGAAGCCATCTACACAGGCTCGAAATATGGTCGAAAAAGAGGTGTCGCTTCTGTAACTCGGCCCGGATACCCCGATGCACCTGCTTTTCGAAAGTGAAGCCATCTCGAGAAGACGAACGAGGTATCTGGGCCCATATATCATTGATCAGGTACTTGTACGCTCGCTATCACCAACCATCATCTTAGACTTCCTGAAAGCATTGAGGTTAAATGAGACATTGGGGTGGGGTCAAGGAAGGCTGAGGAACCTCGACGGAGACAGAGGTCTCGAGAAGAAATGTCTAGTAAGAGGCTGAGAACGGGCCCTAAATCTTTCGGCGAAGTCGCGAAAGGCGTGAACTGCATATTTTCGGGAGTGGTATACCGGAGTAGGAACGGCGCTATTTCTGCGGAAGAGTGGAGATGGGCTACGTCAGGCATATTTTTGTTGTTTATGAAAGTTATGAAAGAGAACCCGGGGCCGCCACTTCGGAGAGAATGTGCTGGGTGGCTGTATTGCACCTTCAAACAAAGCGGCAGTGGCTCTGGTTGGGGAAGTATCGATGGAGCCAGGCTGGAGGGCGTGGAAAGGAAGGACTTGCCCCCTTCCGTCCAAAGGCTCGAGTCGGGCTTCCTTCGGAAACTTCTGTCCCGGAGGAAATGGTGGAGATGATCTATTGCAACCCCAACATTCCAACGTCTTATTGGAAGCTACTCTGACGTGAGAAGTGCTGCTGCTGAACGCGGAGTTTCTTGGTCCGCTCGCTGAGGGGAATTGAGTGATAACCTATGGCTTCGAGAAGGTAGTCATTAAGGTCTACCGGGACGATGCCAGGTGAGATGCCCACCCGGTTATACGGGATGAAGAGGATTGACAAGCCTTCCATGAGCATAACAGTAGACTCCATAGTATCAGACGTCTCTGATGACGCTCCCTAAAGAGATGGAGCTGTCTTCAGTATTAGACTGAGGAAGATTATCCGACAGATGAATCTTCTTGCCGTCCCCCAATCTTTTGCTTTACCTTGAGAAAGATGAAGGTGGTATAGTCCTAATCCAGGAGCCATGGCTGAACGGTCATCAGATATCAGGTATTGGGGCGAAAAGGTAAAAGCTGATAGTGTAGGCGGACTCTGGTAAAACGAGACCCTGCATGCTCATTGAGAACGAACTGAGAGCTTCCTTTCTGCCTAATTTCAGTGATGGTGGCGTAGTCATAGTAAGCTTGGAGTATGGAGCTGGGAGGCTCTGGCTCAGCCGCTTTAGCAGAAGGCGGTAGCCGAAGCGAAGCGCAGGGAACCCGGCTTCACCGGAACTGGAACACCAGATCTCGGACTGGAGGGTTCTAAACGAACACTCTTTCTCGAACAATCGGAATATACAGTTCTCTTATAACATTGCTCTCAAAAGCGTGCTCTTAATAGTGCGGACTGGGACATTTATAGCAGCAAACTGCAGGAGCCCTTAACAGGGGCTCCCACGGACTGCACAAGCTTTTCGGAGGGTGAAATGTGCACGCTAGCTAAAAAATTCTCCACAGGTTACTAAAACGGCCATGAGATCTCCAAATTCATGCGAGTTGAAGAATGAAGCAAGGAACTGGAGCATGAACATCGAGGAGCCTCTAGGAGAAGACTTATCCTTAATTCATTCCAGCCCTTTAAACTTCCGGGGCCTGACGGTATGATACCTGTTCAGCTACATAAGGACTCCGGGCCGATCAGTCTCTCTTCGTTTCTCTTAAAAATGCTCATAAGAATTGGGAATCCGCGTAAGAGATTATCGCTTTCACAGCTTGCTTATTGTAAAAATAGATCGGTGGAATCTGCCCTACATACCCTCGTGAAGACGAAATAGCAGTATCTTTCATGTAAGGACTTCGCACTCATATACCATCAGCTCATCAGCTGAACTGTCATTTTGCAGTAGCTTATACAAGGATATCTAGCTATGGTTAACAGTCGGCCTCGGACCTGCGAGCTAACTGTAAGTGCAGGAAAACCCGAGCGCCGACATATCGAGAGTTGGGATAAGCCAACTCGTTCTGTTTGTACTATGGTATCATAAAGGAACCTTATCTAACCTAGTCCGAAATCTTGACAAAAATAATTTTTACTTCGACATTATGAAGAAATATACATGCAATAGATCCTGTGGGTAGTTCAGCCTTAAATATTTTATTTTGATGCCGCGGATTCAAAACTATTCTAATATAGGTCTTACTAATGTTGTAAAAATGTCTTTAGGTCGCATTATAAAAGCAAATACATGCATAGTCTTATTGGATATAGCATTAATATCATTATTAAAATAAAGTTTGGAATCCACAGTAACCACCAATTAAACAAAGTCGTTGTTTATTGTTGAAGATGCTGGATGAAAACTCATATATCCAGCACACTTGATATGGGCCAACCTATCACAGAAGCAGCACGACACGTAGCGTTCACTTCAAATTAAACAATTTGCAAATATTCAAGCCATATTAAATCAAAGAAGCGTAATTAAAGTAGTAAAATTAAACAAAATATTGAGAAACTCTGCTTCAATTAGGTGAAGTGGAAGAGCATCGGAATAGTCCTAGGTCTAGTCCAGTCGTTCTAGAGAAAATACCAAATAACGTCCGTCTGTGACTAGGTCCTAGAAAATATAATAGCGTTACTGTTAAAGACACATACCGTCCTCTTCTTATTTCTAAGATTCTTAGCAGAATGTCCGAGGATAAATTTATAAATTCATTAGATATACTACGTCGCCCCTTCCGGCTTGCCACAAATAGTCGCCATTACCGCTGTTTTACTATCCCTTATCGTCCGTTTTATAGACACCGCGTAATTACTTTCAGGACAAGCGCAAACACATTGGCACCTCGTGAATCCCGTTATTTCTCCAAACATTTAAAAAACAAGGTTTTGTTTCCTTCGACTATCTTTTATTGCTCTGCAAAGGTTTCGACACATACACATGTCTATATAGGTTGCCCACAACTAAAGAAAAGCTTGTTTGACTATAAATATCAGATGGAGTCAATTATGCATTAAAGGAGTTAAATATCTGGGATATATTGTAGGTGGTGGAATCTTATGACATACCCTGATAAAATCTCTCCATCTACGAATGAAAACCAACAGAGACGTTGGCACCGACTGGAGGCACCAAGGGAACCAATCGGAGGAAGTGGAGTACTTATTGCAGATAACTCTGCTCGATCAACTTTGCGTTTCCGTGAATGGTATTTTTCAACTTTTTATTTGCGCTTCTTACGTTCCTCCGTATAGTGTTGATTCTTTTTATGAATCACATATCGACAATTTTTTTTCTTTATCATATAATAATGAAAATCTCTGTATTGCTGGTGACTTCAACTTAAGTAAAATAAGCTCGTCTAACTTGGATTATAGTTTAGACCTATATCCTAGAAATGTCAAAAGTGTTTGTGAATGTTATGTATGTTATAGATAATTGCCTACGTTTTAATCTACTGCAAATTAATAGTTGTTTAAATAAGCCCTGTAAAGTCTTCATCAGCGACGGATTGACTATCACACTGAATGAGTGCCTTGACCCTTTATCGACTCCCAGCCTACATCATAGTTGCTTATTCTTTATTTAAAATTCTATGAGTTTAGAACTGTTTTCCGGATATTAACTCCACTAGTTTCTGCTATAGAATTGCAGCTTTTATATTATAGACTGGGTGATAGAATAGAAGTGAATGAAATCTGTATAAAAAATATTCCTGTAATTCGAAAAAGTTATTATAAGATCCATTGTCATACCAATGAACTTAAAAAATTGAAGAACTTAAAAGCTGCCAACCTTTTCGCTGATACTTTTCGCTCTAACTGTGTGTATGATTTTGATCTAGTTGGGAAATCTCCTCTGAACCTCACTATCAACCGATGATGTGGCGGATGTTTTGGGAATATCAAATCATCAAATCAATCTGATGTTGGTAGGATATCGCCTACCCTTTGAAGAATTGTCCCCCCTTTTCTTACCCATTCTGTTTGACTTTCAATAAATCTCTTGAACGTGGTGATTTTATAGATAATTGGGAGATCCCTCTTATTACTCTCGTTTTCAAAAGTGGGAATAAAAACAAAATTACAGCAATAGGCCCATATCATGGTAATGAAATAAGGTGAAGTCACTTACATAACTTCACTTTTTCTGCATGCCGACTGCGGCTATGCATTTGAAGGTAGCAGAAATAACTTTTTGAATACTATTTCCAGAACTTTGGTGATTTATACTACATTCCCACTGCACTTAAATCTGAGATTTCGACCTCGAAATCTTGAAATTCCTTTAAGTGTTTCCACTGCACTGTCTTTAGATTTCGTTGGCATTTAATAATTTAGTTTTATTTTTCTTGGATCCGCGAAGACTTTATAGATTAATTTTTTTTTTGTTTATTCATTTCAAGATTATTTGAGTGTTTTTAATAAGTTAAATAGAAAATATTGACATTTTAAATGAAGCAATCTAAAGTGCTGCATATTTTACTAAAATTTAATGGGAAATGCTAATGCCAAAAGTCACATGGTCAACGTCGCCGTAATTTTCACTGACTGCTCTTAGTGTTATACAATCGTAATCTGTGTTTTCAACACATCTTCGTCGACCGGGATGGTTGGAATCTATGCTTGAGTCATTCATCGCTGTATGTTGAACGCACACGGCGAGCAACGTAATTGTGATTTTCTTGTAAAAAAGTTGATTCGCTAGACTTTGGCGGAAATTTTCCCATTTGTGGATAAATTTTGTAAACGAAAATTCAAAAACAAAAGACGGGCAGACTTTTCTAAAGCATTTGACAAAGTTAGTCATTCAATTAATCTCAAAATTGTCTAGATTATCATTGAGCGGTAGCGATTCCCATTCACAGTAAAGTGCCGGTCTTGATCATCACGAAAGAATGACGCCGTCGGCCCATAAACCGTACCAAACCGTGATTTTTTCGGGATGCAATGTTGACTCATGGAGTACGTGTGGATTGCTTCCAGTCCAATAACGCCCATTTGCTTATTGACAAAGCCATTCAGCCAGAAATGACGACGACCATAAATTGGACGTAGCGCTCTTTAAGTTGAGGCCATTGGCTCCGAATTTCGGTAGTAAATTTTAATAATTTCGACTCGTTGTTGGATCTTACATCTTTCCATGGTGAAATGGCAAACCTTACTGAAGAGAAATGTCAAAAGAGCGGGAAAAAATATGGCGTCGTTTGCTGTCACTATCGGTCTACTTTTATGCGTCCCTATTGCAAGACCCTATAGCTATCCAGTAGTACTGCTAGGTCTCGACAACAGTTAGCTCAGAATCGTCAACAAGATGGTCGATGCAAGGTCGAACAAGCCAACTGCAATAGCTATACAATTTAAAGCTTTTAGTCATAAGCAAGTCTTTAAACCGTTTTTGAGGGCTTTGCATGTCCGTGTGTCGCAGTCGTTGCAGGAGTTACACAGGTTGATACACGATACGGGAGAAAAATAGGAAGTAGGTTTGCTGTGGGGAAGTCAGGTCACTTCATTTCCACCTAGTTACAATACGAATGCTACAAAGAAGTCAGTTTTGCCCCAAATTATAGACATGAGTTCGAGAGGTACATTATTAAGTCTAGTCGTACTACCCGATACATATAGGCGCAAATTGGGATGGGTAGTAAAGAGACCCCTACAATAGAGTGGATTTCCTAAATCGGAGATTTTGCATGCTCGTGAGTCGCATAGGTTAGTACAAGAGCAGTACGCACCAGAGAGAGTTGAGGTATGGAGCACAAGCGTCGTGTTTGAGTATGATAACGACCGCCGAACCAGGGTTGACAAATACGAAGTGGTTTGTTGTGGCAAAGTGAGGCAAATACACTTCTACCTAGTTACTTTACGAATCACCATCGATTAAAGAATGTTGAACCACGAATGCTCAAAGATGTCAGTTACCGACATGAGATCGAAAAGTACGTTGATAAAAGACCCGGTTGTTGTCACCGGATGAAGCGCTTAAATCAAGTCTTACTAACTGCCACATTTTTGCGAAGTCAGTCCCACAAACCCAACAAACTGCGAATATTTTGCGACGTCGCAGCCACCACATTTAATATATCATTTAATTCGGTTTCATTAATTCGTAACGCATTCTCTGGCGTCGCGCAGATCTGACCCAGCCGATTCGAACTTATATCATTACTTCGACTCTTTTCGGAACCAGTTGCTCGACATGCTATGCGGAAATATACTAAAGATATCAGCTCTGCCAAGTTTAAGCCTGCCATGCCACGAGAAGCTGCAGCTGTAATTCGCAATATGTACACGACGATTTGGTAACTAGCTTTAATAATTCAAATAAGGCTGGTCGAGTCGTAAAAGAAGCCATCATCAAAAATTCAGGTTCTGGTTTCAGACGAAATACCTTTTTGTCAAACAACAACTCGATTCAAGCCGAGTTGTGCGCTCTTTTCATTTGTAGGTATATAATATAAGCCTACACTGCAGTCTCCGACTGATACTCATCGCGAGTGGACGTTTATTTCTGACTGTATTTTTCTCTCTCTGCTGGTTGCTTAGCAAGTAACTTGCTTCACTTCAAGCGCTTACTCAGTGTTCGCAAATTACATTTTGCCCGTGTTAACATAAAGATAATTTTGAATAATTAGAGATAGAATTTAATTATGGCCCCCGGTCCGCCAAATCTTGGAGACAACAGGTTCGCCCTGCTTGCGTCTAACCCAGATCGAAAAGGGGGAAAAACCTCGAATAAACCTTTTGATTATCCCGAATTTCCTACAATAAAACAACAAAATCCCAAATTTTTTACCATATCTCCAGCAAACCCTTCAAACCCTCTTTCTAAATATTCCTGCTTTGCGGTGCATAAATTATTAGAAGTAAGGAAATAGCTTCTATTTCGGAGTTACGCGACGGTAATTTGCTTTTGCTAGTAAAATCTCCATCTATTGCCCAAAAGTTCTTAGCTACTAAGAAATTGAATGGAATATGTGACGTTAAGGTGAGTCTGCATGAAAATCTTAATTGCTCGAAAGGCACAATATTTGATCCATGCCTTAATGACGTAACGGACGCAGGAATAGTGGAAAACATGAAAGAGCAAGGAGTGGTAGCTGTGTATAAATTTAAGAAAAATATTAATAGCTCTCTTGCACCTACTGGCGTAGTGCTATTAACATTTGATTTGTACAAACTTCCCGAAAATGTTGATGGCGTACGGCTCGAGTAAGACCCTATTTTCCTAACCCCATGAGGTGCAAATCATGCCAGTTGTTGGGTCACACCATCAAAAGGTGCAACAATAAAGCAGCTTGCGTTACATGTAACCTACCCCCGAACGGCATTGAAAGCTGCTCACGCACCTCATGCGCAACGCGAACACGTGCCCTAGGTATGTCCAAGCAAAAGAAATTTTGAGAATAAAAACTGAGAACAAGTGCTCACTGCGCGAAGCTGTCTAATTACAAAAGTCGCAAGCAACTACTCTCCCTAACACATCGTTTGCACAAACTCTAAAAAACAACACACAATATAAGAAAAAAAACCTCTAACACAAATATCTACCCAATTCAAGCCGCAAACCCCGAACCCACCTGTAAACAGGCATCTCAATCCAAGACTGCCATTAACTCCAACATTTGTGTTTCCAATCTTACTCAACAACACAATGACAATTTACTTTTTCATATTCCCACTTCTTCTGATTCGAACTCATTCAATATTCCAAACCACAACAGTCCATCAAATCCCGCTTTTCAATCTTGGAGTCTTTCCTCGCTCGACTCAACTTTCAGTAACGTTCTTAAGAGTTTTACAGAAAACTCTAACTTTCAATAAACCGGCAATAACCCACTCAGTACACTCCAAGCGGAATCCCTTTCTACTCTAAACTCACCACCAAACTCTTTGCAAAACCACTCAACACTCACCACTACAAAGAGAACATATTATGACAATCTCTGATGACGAAGTATAATTAACTCATCCCACTTACGTCTTTGCGGTATTTCCAATATTATGCTCAAAATTTTACAGTGAAATATAAAAGGATTCCACAACAACTACACCGAATTAGAAATTATCATCAAAGAACGAACATCTAATTTCATAGCACTTCAGGAAACTCACCTCGCTGCAAATAAAAATGCATTCGTTCCCAAACAATTCGAGGGCTATTTTCTTAACTTACCACAGAATACTACAAACAAACAAGGCGTTGCTTGCTTAATTAGAAAAGACGTTAAACATAATGTGTTACAGATTCAATCAAATATTGCAGCATTAGCAATAGAACTTTCCATTGGTTTTAAAGTAACTATCATTTGCATTTACATTCCATCACAGCAGAATTTTTCTCCAGCAGAACTTTGACATATTTTGAATTCTGCTTCCACTCCCGTAATTTTAGTGGGCGACTTTAACTCTTGGTCTCCTTTCTGGGGTTCCCCAGATTCTAATCAAAGAGGAAGGATTCTGGAGGATTTCATCCTCACGGAGAATCTAATTGTTTTAAATGATGGAGCTCCCACACATTTTTCTACGCCTAATACGTTCACGCATGCCGACCTAGCCATTTGCTCCTCACGCATTGCTCCTAAAGTAAATAGCAACACCCTAGATTGTTTATCTGGCAAAGACCATTTTCCAATTGCTACAGAAGTAGTTACACCCACATCGAATAAAGGTTTTTATAAGCCAAAATTTTTAACAGATAAAGCCGACTGGTTCAAATTTCTTGAAGTTTCAATTCTGTTAGCTGCCGAATTCCCAACCTCAAGTAATATTAACAAAGAAGCTGCTAATATTACCAAAACAATACGAGCTGCCACCCATTTAACTATACCGCAGTCCGCTAATAGACCACGCAAAAAAGTGGTACCGTACTGGTCAAACGAATTGTCAAATCTAAGAAATACTAAGCAACAAAAATGGAGAGAATATAAAAGGACGGCAACATAGGCTAATTTAATTTCACATAAAAAATCGAATGCAATTTTTCGCAAAATATGCAAAGAAGCTAAACGCGCTAGTTTTGAAGCATTGACAGAAGCGATAACCCCTAACACGGATCCCAAAAAGGTGTGGCCCGACATAAAAATGCTTTTTGGCTACTGCAACCAAAATTCCATTAACTTTGTTAATGGTCGGGGCGGTCCAATATTCGAGTCGAAACAAATTGCCGAACATTTTGCGTTGACGTGGGCAAACTATTCTCATAACTCCAATTTTAGTAATGCATTCAACAGAGAAAAATATTTAGCTCTCAATAGAATTTCCAATCAGCAAAACTCGTCGACGATCATAATTGAAGAGACATAACTGCCCTAGAATACGAATCTACGTTCTCTCAAATGTCCGGTAAAACGCCAAGGCCAGACAGAATCTCCTATGCAATACTTACCCACAAAGCTGGAAGAAGGCTGTAATTGTGCCTATTCCGAAAACAAACAACTCTTCAACAGATGTACTTGGATATAGGTCTATATCCCTAATTTGTTGCATGAGCAAAGTTTTAGAGAAAATCATCTCAAGGTGAATAATGTGGCATATCTCTAAAAACCGCCTTATTAACTCGCATCAGGTTGCCTTCAAACATGGCCATGGAACTGATGACGCTCTTTTGTACTTTAAGCCTAGATTTTGAAAAAGCATTCGACCGCATCGGTATTCACGTTGTTTTACGGCAATTAGAGAAATGGAGATTTGGAAATAAACTCTATAACTTTATTAAATCGTTTCTCACAAACCGTAAATTCAAAGTCAAAGTAAATAACGTTTTTTCGAGCCTTCTCATCCTAGAGAACGGTATACCACAAGGGTCTCTACTTTCAGTGACATTATTTACGATTGCTTTCGACGAAATTAGCCACTTAGTATCTAAATACAAAAACATCTATCACATTATGTACGCTGATGATGTGTTGTTATTTTCAAAATTAACCAATTTGAATGTAGTACAGAAGACATTCGTAGACATTCTGAACGATATCGCCGAGTGGTCTAACTGTTCGGGTGCAAACCTATCACTCAGCAAATACAAATCATTTCATATTTGTAGAAAATTAATATGTAGTAGCTTAAATATTATCTTTAGAAATATCAATATTGTAAATGTTTATACTCTTCGATTCCTGGGAATTATTTTTGATAAGCGCCTTAATTTTAAAGATCATTGTCTATTCATAAGAAAAGCATAGCTGCCAGGCTAAAAATTGTTAAATATCTATCTTCTAAACATAGTCTTATTCATCCATCCAGCTTATTAAACATTACAAGAGCTCTGACTCTTTCTAAAATCGACTACTACCTATATATGGCAATTGCGCAAGGAGCAACATAAAATTGGTGTCTCTCTCCTATCATGCAGCTGTGCGAAGGAGCCTCCTAGCCTTTCCAACATCCCCTACACATTGCATTTTAGCAGAAGCTGGGCTCCCTAGTATTCCGGAAAGAATAGAATACAAAACTATGCGGCTAATTCCAAAAATACTCAAGTATAGTATGCTGCTTGACCCCTCATTAACGGCATCGAATGCAAGCAAAGTTACGAATCGCAAGTCAGTCATTATTAAGTGCTTAAAATACGCCGAAAAAATAGGATTAACACCACTACCTCAGTTCCGGCCTCCCAGCAGCTCGCCTCCGTGGCAAATACAAAAATCGTCGTTTCTCCTTGGCCTCACAAAATACAGAAAAATGAACACCAGACGTACGGAATATCTACGCTATTTCGCAGAGTATGCCGCCCCCTGGTATCCCGAATGGGAAATGTTTTTCACTGATGGCTCTTAGGCTACGGATCATACAACTTTTGCAGTCGTACATTCTGATGGAAGAACTGTTATGGCAGGCCATCTACCTAACTATTGTTCTGTATACACTGCTGAAGCAGCAGCGATATACAACGCAATAGCATCGGCAGTGAAAACTAAGAAAAAAACTATAATATGTACGGATAGCAAATCTAGAATATCTGGTATATTGAACATTTCCAACAAATCTTTTCTAGTTTCCTGAATTCGCAGCTTAATTATAGAAAATGAAAACCTGATCAAAATTATGTGGGTTCCGAGTCACATAGGTATAAAAGGTAATGAACTTGCGGACCAAAAATCTAAAGAAGCCTCAATGGAACCACTTTACACGTTTGACTATATGGTCAACAAGCACATTATTCGTTTGATTAACGAACACATTAGTACACAGAGAACGGCAAAATGGAATACCGTCCACCACTATTATGGGCATATTAATACAACAGGTACCAAACCGTGCTACCCGGTAACATGTCGGAACAACGATATCACTGCCTTTATACGCGTTCGAATTGGTCACACCACCATAACTCACTCCTACATTTTAAAAGGGTTGTCGCCAGCTTCTTGGTCATACCGTTCTTCGGCATCATTATCAGCTTAACATCTCCTTGATGACTGCGCGCATTTTACTTCCACCAGGAAACAGCTATTCGCCAACGAAACTCCGTCGGACTTATTGAGAATATCCTCTCAAGAAAACATAAGAAAAATTAAAGATTTATATTAAAAACTGGACTGCGTAAATTAATTTAAACTTCTTATTGTACTTATTTTATTTTTTATCTTGTTTTCCTACTCCTATTTCTTAATGTAGTATTAATTAATGTATCGGTAGTAGCTAACTTTATCGAATTTTACTAGCACATCTCTAGCAAAATAAGTCTATTAAAACAACGAGCCGTAAGCCCTGGCAGCTAGTGCTCTTTTTGTTTTTACTGTAAAATAATAATTGCATTGTTATTTTTCATTTAATAAATAAATAAATAAAATAAGCGTCCTTATCTCGAACTCCCGCTCCTCTATCCTTCCCCTAGAGAATGGCACTCCTCAAGGGTCACCCTTATCGGTAATCCTCTTTATTATAGCGTTTGATGAACTTAGTGAAATACTGTCAAAATTTTCCACTGTTGGGCACCAACTGTATGCTGACGATGTTCTAGTATACTCCAAAAACACTGATCAAACAGCAGTTCAACGATCCTTCTCTGATATCCTCTCCAAAATCTTCTCCTGGTCGTAAACTTCCGGCGCTTCAATTTCCGCTAGCAAATCTAAGTTGTTGCACATTTGTAGAAAAAGAAACTGTACCACCCATACTATAACTTTTTCCGATGTAACTATAAATTCTACAAATAGCCTAAAGTTTTTAGGTATAATACTAGACTCTGAGTACTCTTTCGCACAACATTGTCAATATGTAAGAGATAGACTAATGTCCAAACTATTAATAGTTAAATACCTCTCTGCAAAGCGCTCATTTATCGGTCCGGCTTTGTTGATTAACGTAACCAGGGCTGTCATCGTCTCAACTATACAATACGGTTTGGAAGTTTATGGACACCACGCAAAAAATAAGTTGAAAATGCTGACTTCCCCTTACCACACTGCAATTCGAAGATCGCTGCGCGCGTTTCCAACGACTCCCTTAAATAATTTATTTGCAGAGTCTGGGCTAAATACAATATTCGATGACGCCGAAGATTCAGTCCGAAAACTTTACGCTAAGCTCATGTTTTCACCAAACGCTCTTCTTAGAAAGGATCTACAACTAGCGATTTCGCGCAATCGGCCACCCAAAGTACAATCATCCGTTTTCTTATGTATCAAATTCGCTAAGGAAAACGGCCTTCCACTCCAAAGGCCTCATATTCGCAAAAGCACTCATCCGCCGTGGCTGGTTCAAAATGATTCCTTCATCAACGAACTTGTCCATCTGCGCAAGATGAATACTGCCAACGATGTATACAAGGCTAATTTCCTCGAAGTGATAGCTAAATACAAATCCAATGGATGGGATCTAATTTTTACCGACGGTTCAAAATCATCACAGACTTCATTTGCTGTCGTGAAAGAACATGGAGAAGTAATTACTTACGGTATTTTGTTTAATTTCTGCTCAAATTTCACAGCAGAAGCCGTGGCAATATTCAATGCGATGCTTTATTCCGCGCGAAATAAAGGAAAATTTATAATTTGCTCCGACAGTATGTCATGTTTCAAAGCTATAAAGGGATGTAACCAAACCAACCTCGTTATTGAGAGTATTCGAGACATCCTTATTTCACACCCCCGGAATATCAAAATCATGTGGATCCCCGGTCACGCGGATATAAAGGGCAACACGATTGCCGATAAGGTCGCTAAAGATATGGCTGTTACACCTACCACAACTTCCAATGTTCTTTTTAAAAGGGATATTTACAGGGTTATCAATAACGAGAGGCAAAAAAAATTGCTATCCGAGTGGAGCCGATACAGCCATCATTACTCCTCAATCAATCCCAGTCGTACAAAACCCTGTTTCACTCCAACCATGCCGACAAACTACGTAACGCCATATACGCGTCTCCGGCTTGGCCACACAATTATTACAACCTCACATTTGCTTCAAGGCACTGCTCCTAGTTGCTGCCCGTTCTGTAACTTTTCACTCAGCATTAACCACCTCTTGGATTGCTGCCCGAAACTTGATGCCCAAAGACTACACTATTTCAACGGTATCAATCCCTCACAGTTATTAAAAACCCGACAGACAATAATATTAGCAGGATATATAATTTCCTCAGAGATGCCGACCTACTCCGACGTATCTGACACCGCCCTTGTCAACATGCCAGCCGAAAGCGTCCGATGCTAGCGCTGCGTTATCTTTAGTTTATGTAATAATTTTATTGTTATGTAAACTTTTATAAAAAAAAAAAATTAAAAAAAATAAAAATAAAAAAAAAATAAAAAAAAATAAAGCCTACACTGGATAAGGTCTGGGGTATCTTTTGGAACACACTCACTTCCGGAATGTGTCGTCAGATGCACGTATTCTTCGACGCCGCCACATCGCGGATACATAAGGGTAGTGCTGAGGTTGTGTTCGTCGTAGCAAAGTCACACTGCGACCCCTTTGAAAGATTTGACGATGACACGTTTAGAACTCTTAATCAGTGCAAGAATGTCATGGGCTTACAATTCATCGAGTCACATTTTGGGGCGTTCCATTTAAAGTCCTATTGTGGACAAGGTCCAGTAACCGAGAATATAAGGAGTTTTTCGTCAGCCGGATATCAGTGGTCCTCTCTTCAACAGAAGCCTTAGTGGAGGTGGCTACCAAAGTAACTGAATATCGCTGATGATTCAATTCTGAGAAAGTTTTTGATGCGAATTGTAGACGTCCACGCCGTTATACAGATGAACTGAAATCATCTGGAATTACTGCAGCAGAACAACTCATTTGTCGCCACGTGCACAAGAAAGAATTTGCCGCCGAAGTTCTCCTACTGCAATCAAAGCAGACCGCATCTTAGTCTGGTCACATATATGTGTTAACTCTATTTTTTGATGACTGTGGGTTAATACTTGTCACCGCCCGAATAGTTGCAGCGTATTATCTACCTATGCCAGCTCGTCGTTCAGTTATATTTCCGCGTCATCATTATTTCTCACGTCTGTCCAACGTACATAGGCATAAGGTTACAACACCAAAATTATGGTTTAGCCGTCAAGGAAGATCTAAGCTAAGCCGCCAATCTTGATACGCCAAAGACGGGCCAGATGCCAACAGACCGCTTACCACATATGGCTTACCACTTGCACAGAAGTCGACTTGTGCGGTTCATTCCAGGTAGCCACATGCCTCATCGTGCATACCATACATCTGGAGGTAGCAAACAATTTATACACAGACTCATATCTGATTTGTCTGTGAGATTTAATCAACAGAAAAAGAGCACCGGTCCGAATGCGCAGTGACAACGGTACAAATTATGATGCTCAGAAAATTTTCCACTCAATGGTCGATTAGATTTTAACCGGATTGAGCACGAGTGTACGAGGCGCGGGACCGAATGGATTTTAATTGTCTAGCAAACCATGAGCCGGTAGATGTTGGGAAAAACTCTCCCGGTGGGAAAAACGTCAAGTCTTAAAAGCAGAAGTACCACGCTTTTAAACCATCAGAAGTACTTTGATTGAATTCGAGGACATAATCCACAGTCGCCTGCACGCTTCATAACCGTTTACCCTAAACCATTTCTTACTGGGTTGTCTTAATTCTACACAAACGACAAGTGGCGATGAAGAAAAAAATTTTCTGCGTAAGTCATACAGAACATCGCAAGCTATTACGTATACATATTTATGGAAGTGATTTGCCGTCATTACTACATCGACGGAGAGATAACGCGAAGCCTTTACAGCCTAGTCCAGTTGTCATCGTCTGCGATTCTAGCCTACCATGTAGTCAATTCAGGAAACCACAAGTATTGAGCAAATTGTAATAAAGACTCATATATACTGCAATATGTATGTGTGAGGACCTCAACAATAGCGACATATATAGAATACGAATTAAACTGAAAAATACCTATTAAACACAGCACTTACAATCGACAACTTTGATCGACCACAAAAATGCAAAATTTATGGGACGAGTCGGCATTAACCAGGACGTCAACTGACGCATTACGCTCCCGCGCAAATTAATTAATTTTAAAAATAATGAATAAACAGTTTATTGTACATGTGTATAAACTAACCAGCGGTGTTTAATTTACGAAGAACGATATCACAAATCTGGCGCCATAAGTGGGATGTGTTAAATGTGTTCCCAAAAATTTTGCTAACTGCATGTACTTGTAGTACATTACTTGCGAGTGAATATGCATATTCTTAACAGCGAGAAAGCGTTAAATGTTCAAATAAGTGCGCGTTATGAAATAGGTGCAATTTTGACTGAATAATTGCATATCATTAATTGTAAATTTCTTCAATGTGAAAAACTGAACAAGTGGCGTTTGTGACGGAACTTAAATTCCTGTTGAGCAAGCGCAGAAAAGTGTTAACCTGAATTTTTCTAGCTGCACATGCACATTAGGTGTTCATAAGTCAACATGCATATTCCTAATAAAGAAAGTTTGGCAAAATAGGTGCGTATTATTTCAATCTGTTCAATGCGAGATAAGACCAGCTAAAGCTGTGCTTAAGAATTGTACCAAGTGGCGTCTATAACGGGACTTAAATTTCGGCTGATAAAATGTGGTTGGAAAGCTTTTGAAGGCAATGAGGAAGCTTTGTAATGGAATGCATTGCAAAAGTTTGTATACGCTTAAAAATTATAGGTCGGCTCAGCTGAAATATTTGTGCGTGGCCAGAGCGGTATAATTGGGTGGGATTCACTAAACAGTCAGTCAAAGATGAATTCGTGTCGACGCTTCTGGCGAGCACGGTGCATAGGCTGTTGCGTAATAAGCCCAAACGCCAAGGAGAAGACCACAAAAAATACTTATATATTTTAATTTAGTTTGGTAAAAAGATTAACTTGGATGATGTTAACATTTATTGCAAGACTGTCCATGGCGGGCTGTCACGAACTCCAAACGTGGCAAGCTGCGTCGAAATGCATATTGCAAAAGCTAGACCTGACAGTGTTGGCATGGCTATAGGGTTAACAAAGGAATTCGTGACGCTGTGTGTAATATCCACCGAAAGTGAAGTTCGTAAGATTTATCGCATTACAATAAGGGGACAGGAAAAGAGATTATGTCGCTTATTCAATATAATCCTTCCAGTAATGTAAAATCACCCGTTGAGATGAAAGTTTTAGTAACAGATGAGACAAAAGCCCAGAAGATTGTCGAATTCAGACAAACGCGTAGTGGAAAAGCGAATTTCCTAGTGGTTAGTTGAAGGTTATATCCAACACAATACCCAGGAATAAGTATACACCTTCTATTGTGCTAGTATAAAAAAAGTACATAAATAGTGAGGACAACTTTCTAATGCAAAAGTGGCGAAACAATATCCTCTTCCATCCACTAAGAAGTGTTTTCAACGCTTTCTGTCGTTGTCTTCCTATTTCCGGAGATTTATTGAGTCATATGCGAGCCCACTCTCGGATGTATTTCGGAAAGATCTGAAGTTTGTAATGGGTGAGGTAGAGTTGGCAACGTTTCAACAGCCTAAAGCTGCATTACGTAATGCCTCAGTATTGAAATATTACGGAAGTTTACACAGATACAAGGGGCTGGTTTGCTGCAATGTGATTTCGATGGCAAGGAGTTCCATCCAGTGCGATTTATGAGTTGAAAAACAAAACGCCATGAGTAGAAATTTCCCTCATACGAGCTAGAGGTTTTAGCCATTATAGAAGCTTTTAAAAATGGAGGATCTACTTGATAGGGATTAAGTTTAAAACCGTAACTGATAGCAATACGCTTCATCGTAAACTGAAATTGGCACAGGTGGACTATACGGGCAGTACGGAAAATTGGGTGAGGGCAGTACGAAAAATTGCGGATAATGGTTTTTACGAAGATTTTTATTTAAAGAACGACATCTTATACAAAGGTCTAGCCAAAGAGTTTGTGTTCGTACCCTAAAAAATGGAAGGCGAAGAATATTCAGGACGCAAGGCAAAAAATGTATTTATTCATTTTTGTAGCCCATTCAAGTTTAATATAATAATGTGCAACTCTCAAGAGCTAAAGCTGCATCTATGCAAAAGTGAACTTTGTAGATGCATAACACCGTCAGCAAAAAAAAATTATCAAAAAACAACCCGAGTTTTTATTGACTTGAATCTTGCACTGCATTGCATACCTTAAATTTTTGTTTAAATCCGGATTAAGAAATTAAAGATTATGGGCAGATTTGTCGAATTTGTATGTCTGTTATGGAATCAGTTACACTTTCAAAAAAGTTATTGAAAGTGAATGACTAAACATAAGTGGCCTACTGAAGTATATTGAATTTTATTACTTATGGTATGCACAACCCCGTACATATACCCAAATTTTAGAATGAGAAACGAAAGCGATTAAGTCATATCTGTATATCCGTAGGTCGGATAACCCGTGTGAATATTGAGAGAGGGGTATACGCAAGTACATTTTTTTAGGAAATAGTTGAATCTCTGAAACACCATTTCAAGTCAATAAGCTAAATATCGAAAATCGGACAAAGGAGATGCCAACCTCTCTTATAACGTATATTTAATATGTATAATATTAAGCAAATACACAGAATGATATTTTTTGGGAAATAGGCGCTGCACCGGCCATTTTACAACAAATAGGTCGGTACGAGGAAGGGTATATTTGCAAAGAAATAAATAGGGTTATGAATTACCTCTCCAATATTACTTGATAAGTCTCAATCGAAGTTTTGGCTAAATTACTCAAGTTTTTCTATACTTTGACTGTTGAAAAACCTATTCAATATTATTATGCGGACCATTTCAGTTTAAACAACTTTTTTGAAATAATTAAAAAAAACACATTTTAATTAAAAATCGATCGAGTTCACCCAAATCGTAATATTGTTCCGAAATGAAATTATAATGAATTTTATAATTCCGATTGCAAAAAATAGTCTGAATTTTTTTGTATGGGGAGTGAAGCTCCCTAATGTTCATATGTATATAAATGCAAAAGTAAGTTAATTTGTTTAGTAAATGAGGATTAACTGGTTTTTAATGACTAAAAGGATTTTGAATAAATCCAACAACCTCAGCTGAGTTTAATTAATATATCTCTAATTTATTTTAATTTTTTCGTGAATTGCAATGGTAGTTATAATATATGTATATAATAACGTTGTCAAACAGGCCCGTCAATTTGCGTTACCACATCAAGACTTACGCCACAAATTGTAGGAAAAGTTTGGTCAAACATCAAGCTATGGTGTGAGCGCCAAAGTATTATTATATAAGTATTATAAAGATGTGTTATGTGACAAAGAAATTCTCTCTAACTCAATAAAAATAAAAAACTTAGTAGGCCAATATATCGAAAAAATTAAAAGTCTGGTGTTTTCGCCATGTAGCGAACATATGGACATAACGAATAATTTTTATAACGAACCATTGATACAACGGAAAAAGTAAATAAAAATAGTAGGGAGAGTCGTAGTTCGAGTGCAACCAAACATTAAATACTTATAATTTGTCTCGGTCAGATGAATGATATTTGAGTATATAGATACATATATATGTCTTATAGGTCAAACTGGGCATCATTTTGAAAAAATGGGTGCTGTCACGCCCTAGTTTAATTAGTAATATCGTGAGCGTGGTTTTGGTGGTGATTGTGAAATGCACTGCATATACTAACTGTTATTAGATATATGTATGTATGTACATACCTATTTGCTCTATAGTGGGCGGTCGAATATTTTGATTTTTGTAAATTATTGTTATGTGAGAGGCGGTCGTGGTTTTTGTCCGATTTGTACAATCGCGTCTAAGATGATGGTTGGTGGTGGCGGGTTCCTGCTCGGGCCTATATGAGTTTAGATATGTACCTCTTCCGTCTTCTCGAGACGACCTCACTTTATGTTGTCGGAGACTTGTCCGGTGTATGGTGCAATTGTTGCTCGTGCGCTTTCCATCAATGGTTGGTACAATCCAACTTAATTGTCAGGGGTCGTATGTAGTGATGTGTGAGATTGGTGCGTGGATGCTGGAGGGGGGTTGTGGCATTGCTCTGCTTCAGGAACCCTACGCCTCCAACGGTGTGGTGCGGGGTCTTCCTGGGGACTTTAGGATTTTTTTTGTGACCTTAGAGCCAATGCCGCAGTTGTAGTAAATGAGCCTGGTTATGAATGTTTGTTGGTGGATGCGTCTGATTGGGGGGTGTGTGTTTGTATTAAGGGTGATTTTGGAAGAATGTTTGTGACCAGTATGGATTGTAAGTTTGGTGAGCCTCTGGAGCCGTATGCGAGGTATCTTGGTACGGTGCTATTACTTGCGCGTAGCATGCCTGTTATCATGGGTTTGGATGCTAATGCCTCATCCCCAATGTGGTTCAGCAAGATGTCTAGGCATTCGTCGGGATATCAGAGCCATCATCGGGGTGAGATTTTGAGTGAATGGGTGGCCACAAATAGTCTCCAGTTGAATGAGCCGAGTGAGTGGTATACGTTTGATGGGCCCAGGTAGTGTGCGTGAGGCTCTCTCTTCTAGGGAGAGTGTTAGAGTGCTGCGTGCATTTTCGTGTGAAGTGTTTAAAAGGCGGAGACTTTTAACGTAAGTTGGATTGTGTTGCATGTGTGTGTCTCTGGGTGATTATGGTCGTGAATGGTGGTGATAAGCTGAGTGAATTGGTACGAGGTGTATGGAGTTCAGCCCCACGTCACCAGTCCGGAGCTGAATAGAAGCTCAACTGGTAGTGGTTTCGGCCACGGCAGAGGTGTTAGATAGGCCTCGAACCCTACCAAGGTGGTTAGTGTGTCCATTCCACACTGCCAATTTGGTACCGATATATGCTTTTGCATCTCGGGGCTCTGATCAACGCATTAATTTGATCCGCTGTGCTTTAGAGCGCCGTGAGGTAAGGCCGTCGTCGGCAGGCTCTCACGTAAAAAATCACCGGATTCTGTCCCGGTAGTAGTTTGAACAACCTTATGGCTTTAGTTGTTTTAAATGCTGTTGCATCAATGCGTTCTCCCCAGAGAAGCCTGTGGTTAAACCCAGGTACTTTACCTTGCTTACCACACCCACTTCAATTTCAGGCAGTGAGGATGATCTCCTTCCTTGTAGAGAATGGCATGATAGTATGTTTTCCGTGGATTGAAATTAAGCCCAACTCCAGCGAACCACTCCTTCATCAGATTTAATGCCATTTCCCTCAGGCGCTTGCATTTTATTTTTATTCAAAGGGTCCCATATGGGGGCATCGAATGCTCCTTCTATGCCTAGAAAGGCATATATTATAGTCTCCCAATACTCGAACGACTCTGTATTTCCATCGTCAGCTGGCAGTGTGAGTGGACCTTCCCACTCTATGCACATACTGACTGGAGTGTACCTGTTTCCGCTGCAGACTCTATGACCTCATCGTCTATGATATTCTCCATTATTTTGAGTACAAAGGAAGTTAACCTACTTGGTTTGAAGGGCTTAGCTGAGAAGGAGTCAGTTTTTCTTACTTACTTTAGATGTAAACATTGCCATGACCCTCCTCCACAAAAATGGAATGTAGCACATTTGCCAGGGAGTCCCTCATTATCCTCACAAGGAGTTTTGGGGTCCTCCTTCCGTTTGGTTTCAGGGCAGCTACTGTAAAAAGTGTACGCCATTGAATCTTCGTACTCTGTTTTCCAGTTCCACATACTCATACTCCTGCCTGTTCGTTTCCTTTTGCTTTTTATTGCAATTACTGATCCTTGTCTTAGCTCTTGTTATGTATTCACGAGCTCGTGAAGGAAAAACCTTTCTTGCCTTTGGTTACACAAACAAAACAAATGTACTCATGGCTATATAAGAAATTCAGAAAGATAAAAGGAGACGAGACCAGTAGCAGATAAAGAACAAATGTGTGAGAAAAAGAGAAGCCAGTCGGACTCAGGTGGAGTCGTCCCACCCTCTTCTCCGTGCCATCAACACAGAGCCTTGGTCGCGGCTGTGACTCTTATTCTTTAGCTGATCCCTCTTGCCTGACGTGTGTACAAATGGATATCAGTCAGTCAGTGCTCAGTCAGTTCGTCATTCCGTACAGACTCCTCCGTCCCCTATTGTTCAAGCACAACACTTACCCCAAGAGATGTTGAAATATTTAGGTTTCATTGCATAATATATTTATTTTTAACAATGCATCATTTTCTCCATATAGACAAACTAAAAATATTTCCAAAGGGAACTGGGTTCTAATACAATTCAATAAATTAATAAATAAGGCTAGAACTTCGTACGAGATTAGAATTACTTCAAAAAAATATCTAATCTGCAATATTCAACTAAACAAGCACAAAAAACATTCATTTACACACTAATAATGCCCTTCTCATGAATAAAGCTTTTAAATATGTACATATGTATGTACATAGTATATCTGCATTCCCATCTATACATATTATAAAACAAAGTCTAAAATTTTGGAAAGAGCTAATCTCGAGCACTACTGAACGGATCGGGATGCAACTTTTTTTAAATTAATGCTTGCAGTTAGCACTACAATGATAAATTAAAAATTAGCCTATTCATTTCTGAAATATTTAAGTGTAAAGCTTTAAAAAATTTTACACTAAGTACAGCATTGCTACAACCGAATGTAAAATCAGTGTCGTAGCGGGAAGATGTGTAGTTGTGTGAGTAGTAAATCAACTGCTCTTCGTTACTACTTCGTTCGGATATGCGTAGAGAGCTGTGCTGTTGACTTCGTTGATAAACCGATGCAAGGCGAAATGATAACTTTGATCCACACTGTTAGATATGTTTGTTTTTCAGATGCTTTGTCATCATACAAGAAACTAGAAACTGCAGCTGAATTTTTAAAAGTTTTTTAGTGGTTTGCTTACGGTGTTGCGCATTTTCTTCCATACAACAATTAGTTTTGTTTATGTGTTTACTAGCTGGCAACGGTTGCGCGAGGCTTCGCCACGCGTTTTCTGTTTATGTATATGTATAAGAAATTACTTACTATTAGTTACTTTGGTTCTGAAATAGTTTGATTTTGCATTTACCTTAATTCCTAAATTTACAAACTCATAAAAATAACAATTTTATGTTGCATACAATTGCAATTAAAACTTTTTATTGGACAAACATCAAAAAATTTCTTTGTATACAACACAAGGACGGAAAGATATTTTTCCTTGATGCTCCTGGCGGCACGGGAAGAACATTTTTAATAAATTTACTTCTCACTAAAGTAAGATCTGGCGGTAACGTTGCCCTTGCGGTAGCATCTTCTGGGATCGCAGCTACCCTTTTAGAAGGTGGAAGAACGGGGCATACTACATTTAAACTTCCTCTAAATATTTCCGACGATAGTGCCAGCGTATGCAACATTTCTAAGCAAAGTAATACTTCTAAGCTTATCCAGATGTGCTCACTGATAGCTTGGGATGATGCCACAATGTCACATAAAGCGTCAGTTGAAACCCTAGATAGGACCATGCGCGATTTAAGAAGTATGAACACTCCTATGGGCAGTGTGCCGGATTAACCCTAAGGCAGAATAGGCAGCTGCCTATAGGCCCCGCATCGATCCGAGGCCCCGTCCACCCACAAAAAATAAAATAATAATATATACTTCCAAGCTAAACCGATTAGACACCACCAACTCATACATGTGTTACGTTAAGACATCAGTGAAAGAGCAACACCAAAAAGTACGGGATTGCTTTCTAGTAAAAAATGTGAAATCTGTCAATTTCCTCACGCATCCATACACCCCTGCAAGAAATCAGTGAACCATTGCATCATGTTTTTCACACTACTCTTTGCATGCTGATGAAATGTTGCCAACACTGTTCTTGCAAGAATGCAAATTGTCAAACAGCTGATCGCTTGATAGTTTTTACGGAAGGAGTCAACACAATTTTTCTTAATTTTTGTGCTGGATGAGGGAATCTCCAATTTACTGAATGCATTTCATAGCATAGCAGTTAAGTATGAGAATTTTACGAGCGTAAAATAGAGCGTATTATTTTAATTACTCAAGAAGTTGAATAAATCGTGAGTGCTGTATAAAGACTGCTTTTAGAAAACCGGTAAGTTGAAACACGAATGTAAATTAAAAACTGAATTTATAAGGTAAGTTTTATCTTTTCTGCAGAGCATAAAATGTCGAAGGAAATCGGAAAAAAAAGATACCTAAGTGGTCCAGAAAAACGTAGAAAGCGGCTGGAGCAACAAAAAAAGCACGATGAACTATTAAAGAAGACACAAAACCTTTTCCAACTGGGATTTAGTCTCCAATCAACAAAAAACCAACCGTCGCCCAGTACGTCTGCAGCGTCCGCTACTCATGCTACGAGCAAGGCGGCAGAGCCAGTGGAAATTCCTTGCGAATGTTTTGAACAGACTAACCAAGTTCAAGAAGCAGCTACTTTTTCTGATGGCGGGGAACGTGAGACAAATGGAGGGGTTCAATTACTTACCCGAAACGTACACCACCTAGGTGTAGAATACCAGAATGACATTGGCTTATGGCAAAATATTACCCAAGAGGTACAGGAATTTTTATTGTATTAGAGACCTTAACGAATGTCGGCACTTCGACAGTGATTTTTCTTCATCAGGCCGACAATACGGGGATACCAAACGTTTTTTTCTCAATCAATGTTTTTTCGTACACATATAAGTGGGGGTAAAATTAAGCGGGGATGGCTCATGTATTCTCCGTCTACTGGAAAGGTATACTGTTTTCCGTGTGTTCTTTTTGGTCAAGTTCAAAGTCAGTCACACTTCCAAACAGGATTTTCTGATTGGAAAAATGCCTCGCCTCGAATTCAACTCCATGAGAATAGTGTAACGCACCGAGAATGTGTACAAGCACTTATCAGTAGACGGCGTATTCACGGGCGAATCGACACATCACTGGAAATTGCATTTAACAAAGAAAGGGAATATTGGGCACAAGTTTTACAAAGAGTGGTTTCAGTTATTAAATTTTTATTATCCCGCGGACTACCACTTCGTGGCGATGATGAAATTATTGGTTCAAAACATAATGGCAACTATTTGGGAATATTAGAATTACTTGCGGAGTACGATCCCTTTCTTGGTTCGCATTTGGCCAACTACGGTAATGTTGGAAGAGGAAAGCAGTCATACTTGTCTTCAACAATTTGTGAGGTAGTTATTGAAATATTGGGAAATGAAGTTTTAAGCTTTATTGTTAATGAAATTATTGAAGCCAAATAATTCTTAATAAGCGTCGATTCGACCCCAGACATATCCCATACCGATCAGTTGACTGTAGTGCTGAGATATGCTTTGTCAAATGGAGAAGTAGCTGAACGTTTTCTAACATTTATTCCTATTGTAAGTCATAAAGGGGAAGAATTATCTACGACTATTTTAAGTTTTTTGGATCAATATAAGATTGATAAAAAAAATGCAAGAGGCCAGTCTTAATGGTCTTCAGGCGCATATAAAGAAAATAAATCCTCTCGCGCACTATGTTCCATGTGCAGCGCACTCACTGTATTTGGTTGGAGTACATGCTACGGAGAGTTGCCTTGGAGCAATCTCATTCTTCGGATTTGTACAAGAATTGTACAACTTTTTTTCGGCGTCAAGTCATCGTTGGGCAATTATGTTAAAAAATATAGAAGAAGATGAATTTAAACAAAAATCGTCTTTAGTTTTGAAAAAAGTATCCGACACGAGGTGGTGCGCAAGAGCCGATACGACTAAGGCTTTATAAGAGTTTTCAAAAAGCTTTGCAGTCTATTGTTTACGACGAGACACAGAAATCACAAGTGATTCACGATGCTCGATGTCTATTAAAGGAATCTAAAAAGAAAGAAAATGCAGTAATGACAATATTCTGGGCTACCATACTGGATCGAATCAATGGAGTCAGCGTACATATCTTTACAAAATCCAGCTATTGAACTTCGAACAGCTGTCGATCTTCTGAAATCGCTTTTAGATTTTTTGCTTTCTCAGAGAGAATTATCTGACGACTATGAGAAAAAGGCAAATGAAAATACTGATACCATTGATGAAAACCAACGTGTGCGAAGAAGGAAAAAGCATTAAGATGACGGATCTGCAGAAGAAGTTATGCTCAGGGGAAGAGCTAAGCTAAAAATTGAAACATATTTGCCTGTACTGGACATACTGTATGCAGAATTATCACGCCGACTAGAATCCTACCGGGAAATTTACTCTTTGTTTGGATTTTTAACGGATTTCTTGACAAAGTCCGACGATGAAATTAAAGAGGCTTGTACAAAATTTTACGAGTATATATAGAGGATATAGAGCCTGAATTTTCAAATGGTGCAGTTCAAATACTTCGTCTTAAAATTGAAGGATGCGGAGGAGATTAACATTCTATCTGCCGAGGAATCGTTTAGGTTAATTTTTGATAATATGGTACAATCAACTTTCCCGAATGTAATGGTAGCATTAAGAATGTATAAATGTCTGATGATTTCAAATGCCACAGGAGAAAGAAATTTTGCAAATTGAAATTGATAAAAAAACTGCCTTCGTTCAACAATGTCTCAGAACCGTTTGAATTATTTGTCAATAATTGCCATTGAAAACCATATATTAGTTAAGGTCGGCTTTCAAGATATTTTAAGAGATTTTGTTTCTAAAAAAGTTAGAAAAATCAATATTTAATCATTTTATTTATTCATATTTTTTAATTTAATTTAATTTACAAAAACTATGTTTGCTTTCATTGTTTATTGCAATTACCGAAATAAAATTTCAAAATATCCACGTCAAGTCTCATTTCTTTTCCCTGACTCATAAAAACCCTACAACCTATTCACAAGAAGAAAGGGAAGGTCCCACAATGTGGAAAGAACCATGTGACGAACGATTTAAGATCCCTTGAAACAATTCCAACACCAAGTTAGGTAACAATGCCATCTGGAAGTTACTCACATCATTTCATAAAATTGAAAATACATGAATGCATTGTCTAGGGGCCTCGCCGGGATTTTTGCCTATGGCCCCCGAAGGTGTTAATCCGGCCCTGCCTATGGGTGGTTGTACGGTATTATTTTCAGGAGATTTCCGTCAAAAGGTGCCAGTTATATCTAGAGGAACCAGAGCTGATGAGGTGAATGCGTAATTAAAACGATCATACCTTTGGTCCCATGTAATAAAATTAGCACTCAAGATTAACATGAGAGTACTAAAAGCCTCAGAAGATAACAGGATGTTTGCTGACATGTTACTGAAAGTTGGTAACGGTGAGCTTCCAACAGTTTGTGGGAAAATCTCCTTCAATAATGATATATGCGTTTCAGTCACCGACCATCAACAACTGATTGACAAAATATATCCCACAATAAACCAACTTGCTTATAAACCTGTATCCTGGTTAAAGGAACGAGCAATATTAACACCTACTAATGAACAAGTCGAAAAAATTAACGAATTGGTATTGGTAAAATTCCACGCACAAACAAGAGAATATTGCTCGGTGGATACAGTAGTCGATGGTGAAGAAGCTGTGCACTTCCCAACGGAATTTCTAAATTCTATGAACCCTCCAGGTATGCCTCCCCACAAACTTACTTTAAAAGTTGGAGCTCCAATAATTTTATTGCGAAATTTAAGTACCCCACTGTTATGCAATGAACTCGCCTACAGGTAAAAAGGTTACATTTTTATCTGGTTGAATGTGCTATTTTACTGGTTGTGGTACTGGAAAATCTACTTTATTACCTAGAATTCCGATGATACCTACAGATTTGCCATTTAGATTTAAAAGACCTCAGTTTCCGGTAAAGGTTTGTTTTGGAATGACCATAAACAAGGCACAGGGGCAAACATTTAATGTAACCGGAGTGGATTTGAGTAAGCCATGTTTCTCACACCGACAGCTGTACGTATCCCTATCACGTGTTACATCGAAAAGAAACCTTTTTGTCCTTGCAGAGGGAGGTACGCATAATAATATTGTATACAAAGAAATTTTTTGATGTTTGTCCAATAAAAAGTTTTAATTGCAATTGTATGCAACATAAAATTGTTATTTTTATGAGTTTGCATATTTAGGAATTAAGGTAAATGCAAAATCAAACTATTTCGGAACCAAAGTAACTAATAGTAAGTAATTTCTTACACATATACATAAACAGGAAGTGCGTGGCGAAGCCTCGCGCAACCGTTGCCAGCTAGTATACATATATATATAAGAGTGAGTATACATTAAGCTACGGGAGAAATTGCAATCTACGTCTGAGTGTGGTATGTAACCGGACGAGAATACGAATGTATGTATCAATAAATACGCAAATGTTTTTTAAAGAAGCAGTTCAATTTCAGTCACCTGGTCACACCAACGATGATAGTACCAGCATGCCGTCGAGAACCTGTGTGGAAGGAGAGTTTCGCCTGTCCTAATTATAAACATGCATACATATATACCCATCTATGGATGTGGTACGGAGCCCCTTCAACTGTCACAGCTGGATCACTCGCCCGAGTTTGGGGGCATCGAGCGGGTCCAGTGATGCCCTATGAAATTCAATAACAAAAAATTAAAAAAAATAAACAAACTGAATGAAATTCAATAAAAAGTGCAATTAGCTCATGAAGAAGGCGTAAATAATCCGAACGCGTAAAAAAGCGGATAAAAAAAAACCACCGAGCTAAAAAAAAAAACATCTATTACTGAATGAAAGCTACTATAAGTTGAGCCACAAATTCAAAAATCAAATTAGGTAGGTTCTAAATAATAGCCTAAGTCAACATGCATGAAAATAAAATATTAGAAGCTTCGTCGTAGAAGAAAAAAAACATAATACACGTGGATAACCCTTCTTGGTGCTCTGATTTCTGCTGCGTTGGCGTTCGCGTAGGAGGGTGACGTTCATGCTCTCGCCGTTGAGACTCGCTGTCGGTTCGCTCCCCCTCTGGTGGATTCACTCAACTTTCCAAAAAGCTTGGTGAATCGTTCTTCGATTTGGGCACAAGCGGGCGTTGACCTGTTGTTGGTTAAAAGCTCCCAAAGGCTGTTACCTGTGGGCTCGCAGACGTTGGACGCCGTTGCGTAGTTGGGCTAACCCCCTAGAGTTTAGCCTTTCTTACCGGTCATCCAACGTATTTATGTACATATGTGGATGTGTCAGAGTGTGTGCATGTGTGTGTGCAGCTGGTCTATCGTTATTGCTGACAATGTTGCCCGGTTTGCGTCGGCCACCAATAGGCGATGTTCTTTCGCAGATCTGGAAAGCTCGTTCTCTGGCAGTTGCCTTCAAAGGAGGCACACATATCGTTAGCAGTTTTTCTGACAGACCACTAGCACTGCAAGTGGCACTGCCGCTTCTAATCTTCTCGTTTTTATTTTATATTTGATTATTTTCTCGGATCTTTGTTTCGCTTGGTACTAACTTACGCGGACTCTTTTTCATTTAGTTTTAACTGGTCTTGATATACCGCCACAATTCTCCCGTTGGTTTTTAAATTTCTCCTAAGAGAGACAGTCATGCAGCGGCGTTGCAACTGTCGCGGAGTTTTGAATAAACCTACGGTACCACCCTACCATCACTAGAAACCTTCTGAGCTGCTTCGGAGTTCGCGATCTAGGAAAATCTCTCACGGCTGCTACCTTATTGGCATCAGTGCGAAGGCACTCATTGCCTACCAAAGGCATCCTTCAAATCTATGACGGAAATGTATCGCGTATTTTGTAGGCGGCTCAAAATGCCATCAATGTGCGGAAGTGGGTATGTATCTTTTATTGTTTGCTCGTTTACTTTTCTGGCATCTAAACACAATTTATGCTTTGTACCTTTAACTATAAAAGGCACTGAAGAACTCCAACTGGAATTGCTTCCTTTAATTGCGCCCATCTCCAACATCCTGTCCATCTCACTGAAAATCAATATGTGGATAACCGGATATGGGGTAAAACCTCTGTTGTACAGGAAAATTTTGATTTATTACTTCAATAATGTGTTCTTCTACACCCGTTCTCACTAGCCCTAAAACGGCAAATAAAGTGAACTGAGCCTCTTGACTCGATCCAATGCCAACCCTGATTGGGTACGAGCTCTGCAGCGACATAATGGTTTACATGGAATCCCCTACTGACTACATCTAGCCTGAACGCCTGCCAAAAATCGACTCCAAGATAAACATCTTGTTGAAGACCAGGCACGATTAGGAATTCAAAGTCTTTAGTCGTACTGCGCCATAGAACCGCCAGGGTTATAACACCTACCACAGCGGTTTCTCGCCGTTAGCAATCCGTATACTTTGTCCTGCGATGGGCATAATATGTGTTTCTTTTCATTGGAGAAGGACATCTGCGTTTTTTGCCAAACAACTTCCGCCTGCTCCTGAGTCTAGAAGCGCAAGCACTTATTTTTCTTCAATCTCTGTTTTAGCGAACTATCTGTTTTCTCCTTTTAGTTGGTATTATTTTAGTATGAATCCTCATATATGCTTTCCTCTTTTCTCACATTTTTTGAATTAACCTTAAGCTCTTGCTCTCCTTACTACTTACTTCTTCTTCAAATATTCTCCTTCTACACTATCTCTTTTCAAATTCTTATTGCTGCATTCCGAGTGGTTTTGCTCCTGACGGGGTTACCCGGTCATCTCGATCAGCTTCAAATTCCCTTATCGGAGTTAAACACACAAAAATACTGATCACTTTCAAACGAAAAACAAAGCATATTGTGAAACGAGGATTTACATTTATTTTCTTTCCATGCTTCTTGCCACGAAATGGTCAACAGGCATACCACAGGAGAAGCTGACCTCCAGAGCCTCTAGGGTAGATGGGGGTGGAATTCCGGCTGGGCGCGCTGGAGGGTCGCAGGGGAAATCGCCCGCGGACTCTGGAGGGGGAAGACAGGACGAAAATGTTAGTACAGGCAAGGGTCTATGCTGCAGCGTACCGGTACAGTCGAGGAAGACCCAACATCCGCCCGCCGAAGGACCTAAGTGGCGGATGGGCACTGGTCGGAGTCCACTCCGATCGTCGCATGACCTCCAAGATTCTGGAGCGCTAAGGTGAACAAGCGGGGTCTCAGATATCTGAGAAGTATGCTAGGTCGATTGAGTGGGCCAAGGGGTTCTGAGGGAGATCACGAGTCCGCCTCCGAAAAGCTCAGCCTCAAGGAGACAGCGGTCTCAGTAGGAGGAGACCTCTTCAGTCAAACATCCCAGGACTGGGGTCGCGCCCAAAACGTTCAACGAAGTCGCTAGGCAGGCGGACTCCATTATCCTGGGTGTCGTGGACCGCAGAAAGGAAGACGGTGCCATCTCTAGGATGGATTGAAAGTGTGTGTCGGCAGCGATCTCTGCCGTCTTCATGAGGGTGATCAGGGATAGTCCTGATCCACCTCATCGCTGGGTGAGTGCGGGCTGGCACTCTGGGCTCTTTAAGAGGATTACGTGCCCTTACGAGCGGTCGGCCATTCTCTATAAAGCGGCGGTTTCCTTGGAGAGGGAGGTCTGGAAGGGTGCTAGGCTCGAGGCCGTGGATAAAAAGGATTTGCCTCCGCACCAGGAGAGATCGAGGAATTCCTCCGGTATTGTAATCCGAAGTTTCCTGCGCATATTTGGAAGGTCGTTCGGTTTGAGGGGTTCGAGAAACCATTTCGGCAAGCGCTGATTCTGCTTAACGTAAAGTCCCTCGGCCCTCTCGCTAAGCAGCAGGGGGTCATATCCTACGGCTTCGAGAAGGTAGCTCTTAAGGTCTACCAATCGGGTGCCAGAGGCAGTGATGCTCTCCTTCCGGTTGAACCGGAGTGGGTGCCGGAGGTTTGCGGGCCTGAGGCGGAGGATGCGGTGGAAGTTATGGAGACCTTCATGAGCATGGAGGTAGATTCCGTCAGGACGGACGCCGAGAGCGCTGGGGGAGTTTCCTCGGTTGCGGGGTCCGTCCTCAGTCCAAACATGATATGAATACATACTTTCTGTCTAATTTCAGCAATGGAGACGTAGTAACAGTGAGCCTCCAGGGTGGGGCCGGAGAACTTTGGCTCGTGTCCGCGTACATGGCTCACGATGATGAGGTGGAACCACCTCCAGTGCTGCTGAGGAATACTTTGGCGGAAGCGAGGCGTAGGAAAGCCGGCGTCGTTGGTTGTGATGGCAATTCGGGGCACTCCTGCTGGGGAAGCTCGGATATTAACGCAAGAGGTGAGTCGTCTCTCTTTGATTTTATTCTAAGCGAAAATTTTTCTGTTTGTAATAGGGGGAGCGACCAAACGTTTGTAACTTCGGTGGGGGAGGAGGGCTTGTACCTTACCCTGGTTTCGTCTGAATTGTTATCCCATATATCGAACTGGAGGAATCGTTATGATCCCTCCTTCTCTGATCATAGGTATATTCAATTCACCCTGGGCGCTGCTCGCCCCCAAAATCGTCTCGATAGGAATCTGGGGAACACAGATTGGGATCTGTGTGGTACGAAGCTCGAGGAGTTTCTTCCTGAGGAACCTCAGAGGAATTTACTCATTTCGGAAAGTTCGATCGACAACTTAGTGGCGAAATTCATCGTAGCTTGTAATAAAGCGATAGAGATTTCATGTCCGATGAGGAGGCTTTCGGGCAAATCCAAGCCGTACTGGTGGACTTTGGAAATTTCGGAGCATAGGGCTTCGAGTAGACGACTTTTTAACAAGGCGGGGAAGAGTAAAAAATCCTCGGGTTGGGAACTTTATAGGATCGGTTTGTTAATATATAAATCCGAAATAAGGAGAGCTAAGCGGGACTCCTGGAGAAGCTTCAGCGAGAAAGCTGAAGGCTGTCACGAGTCCTCTAGGCTTAGGCGGGCGCTTGCGAGGGCTCCCGTCCCCTTAGGAAGTCTCAGGGACGACTTGGGAAATTGGGCAATGAGCAGTCCAACTTCTCCTCGATTCCCATTTCCCCAGTAATCCTGAGCCGCGTGAAGTCACAGGCGTGGAACCGTGTACCATCTATGTCCCTCCTTGCGACCTGTTGGAAGTGCGTCGCCTACTCTGGGCGATACGCTTCTTCAAAGCGTTTAAGTCGCCGTGACCTGACGGCATCTTTCGCGCTCAGTTTCAGAATTCCGAACGGGTGTCTTGCCGGTGGTTGGCGCCTATTTACGCAAGAACCATTGGTAGGGGCTATATTCACAGACTTTGGAGGAATGTGAGGGTTGCGTTTATTCCCAAGACGGGCAAAAGCTCTCATGTTTCCCCAAAGGACTTTAGGCCTATAAGACTCTCTTCTTTTCTGTTGAAAACCCTGTAGAGGCTGATTGATCTTCATATGAGGGAGGAGATGCCGCGGGAGCGGTTGTCGCGTGCTCAGTATGCTTACTCGAAGAGAAGGTCTGTGGGAACAGCCCTGCACACGGTTGCTAACGTCATTGGAGAGTCTCTTGAACACATGGCCTTTCTGGATATAGAAGGTGCCTTTAATAACATTCAGCCACAGGCAATAGTCGGATCCCTGGTGGAGCTTGGGGTTGAACCGGGTATTGTAAGGCTCGTCAATCACCTTCTCTGTGACAGAACTGTTGTGGCTAAGTGGGGCAGCGCCTTCATTCAAAGAAGGGTGTGTAGAGGCACTCCACAAGGAGGGGTTCTCTCATCATTCCTTTGGGTCATTGTTAACAATGGCTCCTGAAGGAGCTGGAAAGGGAAGGCTGCACCGTCATTGCCTATGCTGACGATGTTGCTCTCATTGTCAGGGGTAAGTTTTTGAGCACCCTTTTTGATATCATGCAGGGTTACCTAAACTTGATCGTAAAATGGTCTGCTCGCGGTCAATTCTAGCACGACGGAGCTCGTTTTATTTACCAGGAGTTACGAAGTACATTCCCACGACAGTCGGTTCTACGTACCGGAATGACCCGGGTTTCACCCGGCCAAGGACTGTTGTTTCGGCGATCTAACCCTGTTTAGATCGGCCTACCCCATAAGTTGTCTGTCTCTCCTGGAGCAACTCCTTGCAGCAGGGTTGCTTCACCTCCTTCTGGTCAGGGCTGGCATCGAGTCAAACCCTGGTCCAGAAACCTATTTTTGCTGCGTTTGCCAGAAAAAGCTCCATCCGAACTCCACTTCGGTAAGGTGTAATTCGTGCGACGGATGGAGCCATCTTAAGGTCTGCTCAGGCCTTAAGACCCACAAAGAGTGGTCCACAAACTATGTGGCCCCATGTTGTTCGCGCCCTATGGCGCCCATAGCCTCTACGGCTCCCCTAGTTGCACCTAGTGCACCGGTGCCTAGCACCGGCAGAACCTCTACGGTTCGCAGGAGCACACAACAACATGGTCGCTCTACTCCCCCCCCCCCAACCTAGCTCCGCCCCCCGTGTGGGGAATAGCCAGCAGCTCCTGGTACCCCACACAGTCTGTTCCGTGTGTCAGGCTAGGATATACCGGAATGCGGCATCAGTCAGGTGCAATTCGTGCCAAGGCTGGTGTCACTTTCGAGTGTGTTCTGGCCTGCGCACCACACGTGAATGGTCGGGTGACTACCTGGCTCCCTGTTGTAGAGCCTTGCAACCGCACGCGCCAGTGGCGGCGCTGCCAAACAACACCATAAGGCAGCCCAACGTGCCAATGCATGTGCAGCAGGGTCCAGGTGGGCAACATCACCCTTCCCTCACACCCCTCTCCGCGACGACTCTACCGAGGCAAACGAGACTCCTTCAGCTGAACTGCAATGGGCTGCAGGGCAAGATTGAGGAGATAACCGACTTTATGAGTCGGCATAATCTGTCAATAGCTGCGATCCAAGAAACGAACTGCACAGCGAGGTAATGGTGGTGGCTTAGCATTCATCACCCATCACACAGTGCAGTATCGTCTTATTGAAGAAGACATCGACCGCAGGGACACTACCTTAGAATGTCAAGGAATAGCTGCCCGGTCAGGCGATGTCGAGCTCGAAATATTTAATATTTATATACCCCCTGTCACCTGCTGCCCGGCAGGATATCACCCTGACATAGGTGCGCTCCTCAGAGGTGAAAACCGATTGGTAGTAGGTGACTTTAATGCGCACCACGATCTCTGGCATTCAAGCCTACCAGCTGATCGTAGGGGAAATGATTTGGCAGAGCTGCTGACTTTGTCTCCGCGGACCATCGGACCTATATCAACTTTAAAAAGGCTGACCGGGCCAGGTTCGCGGAGTTCACCGAAAATGCCTTCAGGTCTCTTCCCGCTCTCACCGACGTTCGAAAAGGCGAACATAAGTTCCGCAAGGTGGTTGCGTCAGCTGCGGCCCGCTTCATTCCGGCAGGGAGGATCCCTGAGATCCGTCCCAACTTCCCGGCTGAAGCGGCCGCTCTAGCGAACGAACGCGACCACCTTCGCCGCTCCGATCCCCGTAATCCTAACATTCAGGATTTAAACGTGGAGATTCGGAGGCTGGTTGCCCAACACAAGCGGAACAAGTGGGAGGAGCATCTGAAGTCCTGTAATCTGGTCACGGGTGTTGGTAAGCTTTGGTCTACCGTGAAGTCCTTATCCAACCCGACGAAGCACGACGACCGAGTGGAAATTTCATTCGGGGATCGTGCCTCGTCGGACCCGAAGAGATGCGCGAGCTATTTTAGCCGACAGTTTATACTGCATCCTTCGGGGGATAGGACCAAGCGGAAGGTGACCAGGAGGCTGCGCAAATTACCGAACAACAGCGCGCCTCTTACCTTCACTTGTGGCGAGGTAAAGGAGGTCATCGGGAAGGCGAAAGCCTCCAAGGCCATTGGCCCTGGCGGGCTAAGCGTGTTGATGCTGAAAAATTTAGGCCCCGCGGGAGTTGAGTTCCTCACCGGGATCCTCAATTTGTCTATGGCCACCCTCATCATTCCAGACATCTGGAAGGTTGGGAGGGTGGTCCCACTACTGAAACCAGGGAAACCGGCCGACAAGGGTGATTCCTATCGGCCGATTTCCCTGCTTTCACCTGTGGTAAAGACACTTGAGGCCCTACTCCTCCCGTACTATACATACCACCTTGGGTCAGCTAAGCATCAACATGGCTTCCGGAAAGTGCACAGCACAACAACAGCACTTAATGCCATAAACACGCAGGTGAACCGTGGTCTTAACCAAAACCGCCCCTGCGAGAGAACCGTCCTAGTAGCCTTGGACCTGTCGAAAGCTTTCGACACAGTTAGCCACTCCACGCTACTAGCTGACGTGGAATCATCAACTCTCCCGCAGGGACTGAAACGGTGGACCGCGAATTACCTGTGTGGTCGTCAATCATCGGTATGGTTTAGAGATACAACATCGAAACCAAGGAGGATTAAACAAGGGGTACCGCAGGGTGGCGTCCTGTCCCCATTACTGTTTAATCACTACATCTCCAAGCTCCCTCAACCGCCAGAGGGAGTCACGATTGTCTCCTATGCTGATAATTGCTCGATAATGGCAACCGGCAATGCAATTGATGATCTGTGTTTGAAAGTGAACGGATATCTCTCGGATCATGCCCACTTTTTCACTAGCAGAAACCTGGCGCTGTCCCCTGCCAAGTCCTCGGCGACCCTTTTTACCACCTGGACGAAGGAGGTCAGGCTGGATCTTAACATCCACATCGATGGCACCCCCATTCCGACGGTTAACCACCCGAAGATTCTGGGGGTGACTTTCGACAGCCTGCTCTCCTTCTGCGCGCACACTACCGCAATCGCCAATAGAGTACAGAGCCGCAACAATGTCCTCAAGTCGCTCGCCGGCAGCTCTTGGGGCAAAAACAAAGAAACGTTGTTGGCAACATACAAGGCGATTGGCCGGCCGGTAACAAACTATGCTGCGCCAGTTTGGTCGCCGGGAGCCAGCAGGACAAAATGGACGAAGCTGCAGACCTGCCAGAACGCCGCACTCCGCACGGTGACGGGATGTCTTCTGATGTCGCCTGAGGAGCATCTCCACCAAGAGGTCAATGTGCTCCGAGTTAAGGTGCACAACCTCATGCTCAGCAAGCAGTTCCTTGCTGGATGTCACCGCTCGGGGCATCCAAACGGGCACCTGCTTGCAGTGGAACTGCCCCCCAGGCACATTAGAAGACATCTACTAGAACTAAAGGACGAGATCCAGCCACTCATCACACAACCGCTGGATCCGGAGGCGTACCGGCGGGTCCTAAGCAACATCCACAGAGACACAGTCACGAACATCATTGACTCCCGCCAGGCAAATGCAGTCATCGGAGCCCAACCACCACCTGTAGCAGATGAGGAGTCCCTGCTGCCCCGCGAGTCCCGCGTCACTCTTGCACAACTACGATCTGGATACTGTAGCAGGCTCAACTCCTACTTATCCAGAATCAACCCCGACATACCCAACACATGTCCGGCATGTGGAGATTCTCCGCACGACACCAACCACCTATTCACATGCCCTCTCAAACCCACTCATCTAACCCCCCTCTCCCTCTGGTCCAACCCTGTCGAAACTGCACGTTTCCTGGGCCTCCCCCTAGATGAGTTTGACGACAACGACCATGGGTGAATCCGCTCTTTACGGGGCGCGACTAGCCGCTACAACAACAGCAAGTACCGGATGCTTTTCCCCCCTCAATAGGTGATGTCCCGCTTGTGCTTTCTGAACGGGTCAAGTATCTGGGTCTGATTTTGGACAGGAAGCTCTCCTTGGAGCCAAATATTGAGGAAAAGGTGAAAAGGCTTCTGTTGCGGTGTACTGTTGCCGGGGTGATATTGGGAACAGTTGGGGCCTCTCGCCTTAGGTAAACTACTGGCTTTATAAAACTATAATAAGGCCTATAATGTTTTATGGCGTGGTCGTCTGGTGAACTCGCTAGACAGGATATCGAAGGTTATGCAGCTAGAGCGGGAGCAGCGGTTCGCGCTCATTGGGATCAGTGGGGCACTTAGGACCACCCCCACTCTCGCGCTCAATGTTATGCTTAACGTGTTGCCTGTGGACATTGCAGGCAAGGTTGCAGCCGCCCCCACCGCACCGCAGCCCGGCTAGGATGCAATGGATAGAGATTCTGCTCGACCTTTGAGCATTCTAGGATTCTTGCCAGCTTCAACTTTGTCCCTCCGGAAACAGATTGCTGTCTGCCTGCTCCAGCTTAGGACTGCTCCTTCTCCACTGATATCCCGCGTAGGGAGGAGTGGAAGGAGGGTATCTTGTGCGGCGGTAGGACGGTGAGCTTTTTCAAGGATATATCGAAGCTGAACGGAAAGGTTGGAGGGGTGTCTTCTGCGAGGAGCTCTCCTCAGCCGTAAATTTAGGTTTCCGGACTACTGTAGCGTGTTTTAGGCAGAGGTAGCCGCAATTAAGGAGGCAGCCGATTAGCTACTAACCATTGTAATGCCCACTAGATGGGCTAACATTTATCCGGATAGTCAGGCCGCTATTAAGGGCGTAGGATCGCTACTAGTGGAATCAAAACTTGTCGGGGAGTGCTTGACTTCTCTCGCAGCCACCTCAGATTATCTCGACGTTAGACTAATTTGGGTACCGGACCATAGTGACATTGCAGAGAACTGCATGGCTGATGAGCTCGCTCGGCAGGGTACCCTGGAAGTCATTTATCTATGCAAGGAGAGAATGGGGCTCCTTTGGCTGCCTACGAGCTTCTCCTGGACAGATGGGCTCTCTGTCGTCTCTGCGAGCGCAGGGACACTGTCACGACATGCAAAATTGCAAAGACCCTCTGGCCGAGAGTGGATCGTGGACGCTCAAAGGAGCTTACTAAGCGGCAACTTTCGAGCCTCGTAGGTGTTAGGCTGAAGATAGTCTCTGATCCTTTCTACCGCAGCTGTATGGAGGAGGATGAGGTGGAGAGAACTGCGAGAACTACCACAGTAACCTAACCTAATCTAATACAACTTTTCGTGAATTACAACTTTTCGTTAGCTTTCTAGGGATTTATTGAAGTAAAAAGTATGCAACTATTTTACTTCCTTATACAAAAAATTCAAATCGGTTAGTGAGAAACAGAAGGATAAATCCTTCAAAAATAAACAAAAGTTAATTTCGCGTATGGTATTTTTGAAAGCCATCCTTTTTTTCCCCAAGCACTAAGTTACATTACATTTTTGGCATCGGCATCTTGACCGTCCGCAATTATTGCGGCACGCCCTTGGTGGATCATCTGAAACTGTAGGACAATGATCAAATCTTATATCATCTGGTGCAGCATGGGGGTAATATTTTTCTCCATGAAAATCTCCAGAGAATTGAAAGCTTGTGTGTCGTATAAAAATTTCGTTTAAAAAAATAGATCGAGGAAGGGTGAGTGTTCTAGTGTGGAATTTGCAAGTACAATTTTAAGGTTTAATACGTCTTAGGTGCGCAATAAATACACAAAGCTGGTTTATTAAATGTCAGCCTCGATTTAGCGGACAACTTGCATATAAAGAAAATCCCTTGCATTAATTAGTTCGTTATATCCAGACTCGTGTGTAGATACGAGTTCGAGTATGTACATGCTCTCTTATTTTAAAAACTCGCAAACGTTAAGAACGCGGACAAAAACTATATCACACTATACTAAGTACATACCTTTCTCCAATTCCACGGAACCAAAAAAAGCCAATAAAATATAAGCGCGACCAATATTGTTACAGTTGTTGTCAAGTAGTTCGTGGCTAATGAGTGCAACTCGAGTGCAATTGTACTGTAGTTTGGCCAGAATAAATACATTTCCAGTCAAAACTCTGCATAAACTGGCTATGCGACTTTGTAAAGCGATGAAACTGTAAGAAAAATTAAATTTTTCAATATGGATTTATGAGTGATGAGTTAAATTTTTATTTGTTAAAGAATATATCCATGTTAAAATGTAGGTTAGGCTTGGTTAGAGCCATTGTAGATTTAATCTAAATTTATTGGACTTTTTAAAGAATATCGATTTCTAAAGATTTCCGACAAAACTGATTCATCATTGGTCAGTACAAACCTTTTGCGTTGAATTTAAGCCCACACAAAGGCTTTGACAGAATCATGTTTGGCGATTTTAATGCCAAAGAGGAAAGAAAAGGGACTTTTGTCCCGCAGTCGGTAAATGCAGCCTGAGGCGGATCGACTTCGCGGGGGTGCGAAACATGGTAAAATGGCAGGAATAGGAAAAACATAAAAACAAATTGATCATGTTTCATGTAGACGGACGGCAGAATTCCAGTATCTTAGGCTATTTGAGGAGCTAATATCGAGGCCGATCAACACCTGGTCGCAGCCAAGATTCTCGCAGGCCACTGTGCAGCAAAGAGCGGGTGCCAACACAAAGAAAGCTTGTGTGAGACCGAAAGAACGACTGATTCGGTAATGAAAGTCGCGCCGCCATGGAGAGAAAGGATGCGACCTAACGGAGCACGCTGCGATCTGTGCAAGAGATATATCGAGAATTCACGAAGAAAGCAGTTCGTAATTTCTCGCTGGTACTGGTGTACTGCTATTTGAGCTATTACGGCCGCGGGCAGGTGGTAAAGTGCATACACCAGCCCTTTTGCAAAATATAGTAAGAGGAACACAAACCTGATGATTCTAATTTAGTTGCCCACTGGCTACTCCACAAATGTGGCAATCGTGCTATATGCACACACTATTGCGGAATCAGTATTCTAACCATCCTTCTTAATACTTGTATTAAAGGGTGGTTAAATTTTAAGGTCCGATGTTAAATGTGAACCATACCTAAACGGCAAGTTTTTTTCTGCATTTCATTTGACATTTCTCAATTTCAGGCTAACTCAATTTGAACATGGAAACATATACAATCGAGCAACGTGTTAAAGTTATTCAGGCTTATTATGAAAATGGGCGTTCAAATCAAAATGCATACCGAAGAAAATCATCTTCGGTGATGAGGCACATTTTCACCTCAGTGGATTCGTCAATAAGCAGAATTGCCGTATTTGGGCGAATGATAATCGAAGAGTGATTGCCGAAAAACCAATGCACCCACCAAGAGTGACTGATTGGTGTGGTTTATGGGCTGGCGGCATCATCGGGCCGTATTTTTTCCAAAATGAGGCCGGTCAGGCAGTTACTGTGAATGGTGTTCGCTATCGTGAGATGATAACGAACTTTTTATGGCCCGAATTGGAACATATGGATGTGGACAATATGCGGTTCCAACAGGATGGTGCCACTTGCCACACAGCCAACGAAACAATGGCTCTTTTGCACGACAAATTCAATGGCCATGTTATCTCACGTGGTGGAGATGTCAATTGGCCACCAACATCATGTGATTTGACACCGTTGGACTACTTTATTTGGAGTTATTTGAAAGAAAAGGTGTACATCGATAAGCCAGCAACAATTTAAGAGCTAAAGGATGAGATAATTCGGCACATTAACGGCATAGAACCTCAATTATGCCTCAGCGTCATCGAAAATTTGGACCACCGGATATAGGTGTGCCGCCGAGGTCGCGGCGGACATTTGGCCGATAATTTGTTCCATGCATAATTGAACCACACCATATTATCATAATAAAAAGAAATTACAATAATTTCCAAAATAATTTGTGTTTTATTCAAAATCAACATCGGCCCTTAAAATTTAACCACCTTTTATAAACTAGCTTTGCTCGCGTGGCATTCGGCTCAGCGTTATGGATTCGAATGTAACGGAAAAAGAAATAAATTACTTCACCAAAGGTAATAACTGTTAATTCATTTTTAGTGTAGGTTCTTATTTTTCACTACCTAAAACAAAATCTTCGCTTACTTCATAATTTTTGATTACGGTTAGTTGCTGAAAAGCTTCTTCATACAGGCCAATAAGCTTGTTACTTGCTTTTCAAAGCTCTTTGAAAAACCCTTACTCCTCAAGATTGGTGCACATGCCAGAAATGTCTTCACATAAACATTATAGAACAAGTTAACTGTCTAACATCTGAGATAAGGGCGACGTTTGAACTGCAAAATGAGTTCATAGCGTAAGAATTCGATATCGCAGTTCCATAAGGAAGCATTCTCGGGCCATTTCTCATATTCTCTACACATCAGACATTCCGACAGACCCCCGTCTCACATTATCAGTCTGTGCGATTCTTAGCTGATTGCGATGCCCTGACAATGCTCGTGGAGGAGTGGTTGGCTAACTGGTGCATACAGATCAATGAGCAGGAGAGTAAACACATCACCCTCACATTAAATAGGAGCTCCTGCTCGCCACTGTGTCTCAATAGAATTTCGATTATGCAGGCCAATGAAGTGGTGTATTTTGGTGTGCATCTTGACAGGTGTCTCACTTGGGGTAAGTACATTGCTCCTGAGAAAACTTAAATGAAGCTGAATGCCAATGGCTCATCCCATCGTGTTCTCCACTAAAACTGGTATAAAGAGTACTTCTGTACTCTAGTATTATAAAGCCATTCAAAGAGCTCCACCAAAAACTTTAGGACAGTTACTGGAGCTCCGTGGTACATTCGGAATAAGAACATCCTTGAACACCTCAAAATCCGATCCATACAAAATGAAATAGCGAATATCAAGGAAAAGTGTTTCGGCAAGCTAAACATGCACCCAAAACAACTAGCAAAGTCACTTACCGATCAAGCAACACGAATAAGATTCAGGCGAATGATTTTCCAGCCCAGCAATTAATATAAGGACCCATATAGCAGACATATTCCTCCAAAAGCGGTTAGTTTTTAGAATTAGATTAAGGTTTTAAATATTCTTATTAATCTCTTACAGAGAAGACTCACTTACTAAGTAAAGTTATTCAAAAAAAAAAATAAAATAAAGAACGTAAAATAAGTGTGCTGACTAATTTTGGGCTCATTTAATATACATATTGAAAAACAATATATAAATAATAACAGATTGAAGCGGATTAGGTGTTAAACTGAAATTGTACATGTATTTTCTTCAGGCTGATTCTCAACAGTCCAGTTTTTTCACCTCTCACTACTACATCTCAGGTCGGATATAATTTAGACAGTTGGCTTAACACGCATATTTTTCCGTGTTTGTGTTGTTGCGTTACGTGCAATTTGTTATCCCACCTAGTACTCGTTTACCAATCAGTTACAAAGAAAAAGTCTTAGTATGCATGTCTGATGTACTGGATTCCCTTGTTAGGTTGGGTTCAAAGTTTTTTGTATTCCATTGCTCTTTTTTATCTTCATGTTTGGTGTCCCATCGTGCTATCTCTCGTCTTGCAGATTATCCTTAGCTCATCGTTCATTCATTCGTTTGCATTACGTTGCCTTGTGCATTTAAAGTGATAAAAGATTTGTCATATATACTTTTTAAAAGTAGTTTGGCTGATATTGCACTGATCTAGCATCACTATGGTTATCTTTCTTGAAAGGAATTCTCGTTGGTAGTTAAAGTAATTTTTACTAACAACGAAAAGTGATATGTTACGGCTGTTTTCACTTTTGCTAATGTTATGCTTAAGCTTTTACCTTTGATGAACATTTTTTCAATGTTAGAGCTTGTGCCTCTGCTTATGTATGTATATCTACTATGGTAGCTGCTGATATTTCATTTTCGAATCCATTTGTTGCAAGAATAGTTAAGTATTGCTTTCCCGAAATTTTCTATGTAAAAACAAATTTTCAAGCTATGTGACAAAGCTACGAACATATAGTCGTGATGGTCGGTATATAGCAATCAATGTGCACGAAAAATTGTTTTTATTTCGCAGACATGACTTTCATGCATTATGCAGATAACACTAATGCTTTCCTTTGTCTCCGCTTCTTCTGTCTTCTCTGTTTAGATATTGTGAGTCTTTTATGTCTTTTATGTTGAATAATTTTTGCTTTGTATTAGTGTTTCTACCAATACAACATCATCAATATTATCTATGAGATGATTTACTGTTGCTCGAAGGCTACTGTAATTCTTTCTTAACCCTGGACGTGCTTTGTTAGTCGATTCGACTAACAACAATCATATTTTGTTTCGTATCTCTGCTCTCGTTTTTAATTTTGCGCTCTGTGTTCGTGTATCACCAGTAGCAAGCAAGCTATAGCAGAGTGTAGACGATCAACACTTTCGGCGGGCTGCTAGTAAGTTATTTCAGCATTAGGGCGATTCAAGTTTCATAGAAAAAAAATCCATGGTGGAAATATTGTAGCGCTCTTTGATTTTTTGGATCCTTTTGGTGAGAAAATAACTGAAAAAAAATTTGAGCTCATTCGGATAAGATTTAGAACTGCCTCAACGACGTCAAATTTTACCACTGGTTATGTTATTCAATTTAGTGATTTGCTATTGCATTTTTTTTATCAATATTTGTTTTGAACATATCAATCTTAGTTTTTTTTCTCTTTGGCTTTAAAGAGCGTGTTTCAAAGAGCGAGAAGAAATAGCAAAGCAAAGCAAAATGCAAAAATAGCGGTACTTTAACGTAAAAATTGGCGTCGACTGCGGAATAAGTGTATTTTGCCAGTTTTGATTTGCTCTCAAACAGAGGCAGGCTGTACGTTTAAATTGCTGTAAATAATAAATTATTTTGTAATAATTTGTTACAATCTTGTAATAATTTGACTAATAAGTAATAATATGACTTCTACGCGATCTAAAAGTACAATTCATCTGATTGGCAAATCCAAACCTTGCTTTGATGGCAGGCTGTTACCAACGGTTCTTGATACTTTACAAGTTTATTTTTTCCATCATTCAGAACTTAATAAATCTCAAAGAGATAGCGTGAAAATAGTTGTTCAAAGCATTTGTGATATATGGTGTAAAGCAAATATTCCAATTGTTGAGGGGCGGAATATTATAAGAAAAATGGCATCAATATTGGATGAATATCGCAATATCTTCCGGAGTAAAAATCGCAAAAGTTATGTGCAGATTGCTAAAAAAATTGGATCGCACGAACACCAGTAACAGGAAAGTTAATTTTGGTTTTTAAGTTGACATGTATTTTAACAATATACTTATTTCTTTAATACAAATTATAGGAAAGCAGCCTATATTCTTTCAGCAGTTGCTCAAACGTATAGTGCGGATCATGCTTCTGAAACTGTTTTATCAGTCAGCACCATTCGTAGAATGCGTAGTCAGTTCCGAAGTCAACATGCTTCAAACCTTAAGGGAATATTCTCGCCCAATGTTCCTTTAGTTATACATTTTGATGGAAAATTACTACCTGCAATTTCAAGGGGGCCATCTAAGGACGATGGAATTGCCATTGTCGTCTCCGGCTTAAACACTGAAAAACTGCTTGGAGTTCCCAAAACTGAGAAAAGTACCGGAGAAGAAATTTCACAAGCAGTTATTGCAGGTATAAAGATGTGGAATATGTGCCATCAAATTGTCGGAATGTCTTTTGATACCACTGCATCAAATACGGGTCGTTTGAAAGGAGCATGCGTTCTTTTGGAGCAGAAACTGAAAAAAAAATTACTTTGGCTAGCTTGTCGGCACCACATCTTTGAAGTAATTTGCGGAGATGTTTTTAAATCATTATTTGGTTCAACATCTGGCCCCGGCGTAAAAATATTTAGTTCATTTCGGGAATTTTGGCCAAACATTAATCGAAGCGAATACGAGAAATGTTCTGATAGTCGAATAAGCAATGAATTACTCTCATTTAAAATAGAAGCAATAGCTTTTGCAAGCGATATTTTAAAGAAAAATTCAGGGCAATTGTTAAGAGAAGATTACCGTGAATTATTAGAACTAACGTTGATATTCTTGGGAGAAACTCCTCCACGCGGTATCAGTTTTCGTACTCCTGGCGCATTTCATCACGCGCGTTGGATGTCAAAATTGCTCTATGTTCTAAAAATTTGCCTTTTTCGAAGTCAATTCCATCTTGATGAACCCCAGCAAAAGGCTTGTGTTGAGTTCGGTATATTTATTACATTAATATACGTAAAAGCTTGGATACAAAGTCCAAATGCCTGTGACGCACCTTATAATGACTTAAATCTAATAAAATATTTTTCTGAGTATAGCACCATATCAAAAATAATATCAGAGACCGCAACAGCTGCATTAAGTCGACACTTATGGTATTTAAGCGAAGAACTAGCTCCAATTGCCCTTTTCTCAGATTTGGTACCTAAAACAATGAAAAGTTTGATGGTGACTCGAATAAATGAGTTCAAAATGCAAAAGCCTGTTAAAAGATTTGTTAAATATATTGGTACAGAAGATCTGAGTGATAAAACAATAGCCTTTTTCATTGGTCCTGCTTCTCATACTTTATTTGAAATGTTGAAATTGGATGTCACTTTTCTAAATGAAGACATAGACTCGTGGAATCAAAGCAAATCTTTTAATGAAGCAAAAAAATATATAATGGCTTTGAAAGTCGTAAATGGTAGTGCTGAAAGAGCAATTGCTCTAGCAACAAATTTTAATCACTCCTTAACGACAAACGAGAGCGAAAAACAATTTCTATTACAAGTTGTGGAGAGTCACCGTAAAAACTTCCCTAATTGTAATAAAAGCACTTTGTTTCAAAATATTTGAATGTGAAAATATGTAACAAAAAATGAAATAATATGAATTATATAATTAAAAATGTATTTACCAATGATTTTCCAGTAAAATAAGACATATGTATGTACAAATTATATAAAATTTTTTTTTTTGATTCAGCATATATTAGTGAATTTTGAATTCGTTGAGGCAGTTCTAAATCTTATCCGAATGAGCTCAAATTTTTTTTCAGTTATTTTCTCACCAAAAGGATCCAAAAAATCAAAGAGCACGTCAACATTTCAAAGTTTTAAAATTTTGAACCGCCCTATTCAGCATGCTTGGTAGTCGAAACGACTAACAATGCATTTACTGTGACTTTTTGATTATGTTTTAAGAATAGTTTCAGTGATGTAATCTTGAAATTCTACGTATTTTGCAGCGCAACGTATCCACAAATGAATAGCGATTTTAGGAAAGCAATTAAAAAATGAATTGTAAACGCTATCTTGACGACAAGCAAATTGAAGACTTTCTTCGAGCTTCAGACAGTGATGATGGAGAAACCAGTATCTCTGGAACTGACGAAGATGACGCACATATAGTTGAAAACAATGACGATTTGGAAGCTTTTTCTTCATCTTATGAGGAAACAGATACTGAGGACGATGACGTACCTTTAAATATTTTGCGACAAAGGCTTAATAGCGGCGGCATTATTCATACATCTAAAGTTACTTTGTTCGAAAAAAATCGTCACAAGTGGTCAACGGTGAAACCAAAAAGCTATTGGTATGGCCAAAACATTGTTCATACAGCAAGAGGACCATCACATCGTTGCAAAAATATAATTGAGCCGCTTGATTGTTTTAAAATGTTTATATCTGATAATAAAATTAGCCATATTGTCCAGTGGACAAATATTGAGTTGGCAAACAAAAACGAAGCGGTAAGCCACGCAACAAGTGCCACCGAGTTAAACGCATTGATTGGTTTACTTACATTGACTGCTGCTATGAAAAACAATCACCTTGCGACTGATGAAATGTTCGATACTTCCTACTCTGGAACGAGATATTCAGCAACTATGAGCCAGAGGCGGTTCAAAAATCTACTGACATCATTACGGTTTGATGACAAAACGACTAGGATTGCTCGCGTGAGCGATAGATTTACTCATATAAGACATATATGGGATCTTTTTATTGATAACTGTCGCGAAAACTACAATCCAGGATTATATTTGACAATAGATGAGCAACTGCTCGCTTTTCGCGGTCACTCGTCGTTTCGAATGTACATTCCCAACAAGCCCGCAAAATACGGGCTCAAAATTGTCATGATGTGCGATAGTGGGACGAAATATATGGTAAACGCCATGCCCTATCTGGGTAAAGGGACTAACACAACAAATTTACCAATCGCCGAGTATTTTGTCAAAGAACTTACCAAACCGGTTCATGGAAGTAACAGAAACCTAACGATGGACAACTGGTTCACTTCGGTAAAGCTTGCAAAAGATCTTACACAACAACCATATAAGCTAACTATTGTCGGTACGCTGCGTGCTAATAAAAGGGAAATCTCGAACGAGTTTCGCAACAAGAGGGGCCGATCTGTTGGGACCTCTATGTTCTGTTTTGATAATAATCTCACTTTACTCTCCTATAAGCCGAAACCAAGCAAAATGGCTTACGTTCTATCGTCATGCAATGAAGAAGCTTCAATAAATGAGTCTTCTGGTAAGCCGTCTATGATCGATTTTTACAATAAAACTAAAGGTGGCGTGGACACTTTCGATCAAATATGTAGTGTCATGTCGTGTTCACGCAAGACCAATCGTTGGCCTTTATGTATCTTCTATGGTATGCTAAATATGGCATTCATTAATAGCTACATAATTTACTCGCATAACATGTTGGACACGAACAAGAAAGCACTATCTCGGAGAAATTTCCTAAAGAACTTATACAGCGATCTGGTTCAGCCACATATGACTCAACAATTGAGTTGTAGCTCTAATATATCAATTAAACTTCGCCAAAATATCGAAAATATACTACCTCAAGAAGAAATGCAGAGTAGAAATACAGAAAAATCTTCAAAAAGGAGGATTTGCAGCTTTTGTGATTATAAAAAGCACCGAATGACTAAGTCGTGCTGTAAAAATTGTGAAAAAAGTATTTGTGGCGAGCACAAATTTGAAATATGCACAGAATGTGCTAAAAAATTTCTTACTAAATAATTTTTTTATGATACTGAAAGAAAAATATATGTGTTAAGCAAAGACTGTATTTCCATTGGAAAAATTTATGTATAACTAGAAGATAAGAGTTTTATGTAATATGATATCTAGAAGAGTACAAAAACTGAAGTCATTTAAATTTTTATTTATTTTATGTTATATGAAAAAACAATATGTAATTAATGTTTTGTTACTGCGTTTAAAAAATAAAAACTACTGAAAATCATCAAATTTATTTTTCTTTTCAGCGGTTGTTTACTTTTTATTTAAATTCAAAAACGATGTTAGTCGATTCGACTAACAAAGCCCGCAGACAGGGCCAAAAGAACGAAGCACTTCTAGGGTTAAATATTGAATATGAAAATACAGTATACGTAGGTACGACAGATTACAGTCTTTAATAATGTTTTTATCAATTTCATTAAATGTTGAATATTTTATGTTAGTAATAGTGTCAGAAATCTAAATATAATTTATTGTTTTATGTACTTCTACAAATGCTTAATTTAAAAATTGTTGTACGGTCACACCGGGATAAAGCACTCTCTGGCTGGACTAATCTACTACGTAATCATTACCTCAGATAAGCCTCTCGCCGAACGACATACATCTAGACGGACGTGTCTAAAATGGAAAAGGGGTTTAAAGCTGGGGTGTACTGCCCAGAACTAGAGATTTGTAAATCTTACAAGCTGCCGGATCATTTCAATATTTTTCAAGCAGAAAACTTAGGCGTTAAGAAAGTGGCTGAGCTAATATTAGATTTTCAATCAGCTGGTGGGCGGATTAATCACTATAACTGCTTAAGCAATTTTGGCCGAACTTCTCCTACAATTAGTGGTGTGCGCCTTGATGTTGTAACACAAATTGACGGACCAACAGTTTTACGCAGACTCCGAACGGCGAATGTTCTTTGTGAGAAGTGAGAAATACACTCGGGGGTTTGCCATTGCCTGCCGAGAGGCGACCGCTATAAGAAAAAACTTTTCGATAATTGTTGATGTTCTTGCCCCGGCCAGGACTTGAACCCGGTTCCCACCGAATACAGCACGCACACGCTCGGCTACGTCGCCCACTGCAACTACTCCGAACTACTATTACTACGAATTACTATTACAACTACTCCTAACTACTACTAATTACTACCACTAACAGTGCTAATGCTACTACAACTACTTAGTCTACTACTAATTACTACAACTACTGCTAAACCTACAAGTTCTACTACTACTTCAACTAACTACTACTACTAATTACTACTAATACCAACTATTACTACTACAGCTAGTAATTACTACTACTACTATCACTACGACTCTTACTGCTACTACTACTAATTACTACTTTTATTTTTACTAATTTCTACTACTACTACAGCTAGTAATTATTACTACTACTACTATCACTACGACTCTTACTGCTACTACTACTAAATACTACTTCTATTTTGCACTACTGATCCTACTATTTTTACTAATTAATACTTTTATTTTTACTAATTTCTACTATTATTTCTGCTAATGCTACTACAAACCTATTCAAATTATTTTACTTACCTCTACCGCTATTTTTACTAATACTACCACTAATTGCCACTTAATTTTTTTTAAGTTTTACTACTATTTGTACTTAAGCTACTTCTAATTACTATTGCTATTTTAACTAATTTCTTCTATTGTTTTTACTTATTCTAGTTCCATTAAAAACTACAACTTTTACTAATTTCTGCTACAATGTTTAGTAATGATATCACTATTTTCACTAATTTCATCTACTATTTCGATTAATGTTACTACTAATTTCACTAACGTTACAAAAGGGTGCTTTTTTAACTATTTTATTTTTAGCAACACTGTTTCTGACAGCTCACGTCCGTTTTGTGCCTTGTGTCACTGTCAAACATCTTCAGTTTGGTCTATAACATAAAAAAAATCGCATGGACCTTTCAAGTCACATGGTATGAGTCGTTTATATGGTCGAATACAATACGAAATAGTGTTCGATAAATTTTTAACACCCTCAAATTTTTGATTTATGTCCCAAAAACTGTTTTTTCGGTTTTTAGGTCATTTGAAAATTTCTAACTCGGTCATTTCTTAACCGATTTTAGATTTTCAAACGGATTTTGAAAGTCAAATGTTTGTGCTTTTTGAACATATACATAATTTCCAATAGGAGAAAAGTTAAATTTTTGCGCCTAAACTTGAAACTTTTTAATTTTTTCTGCATTTTTGCACAATCAACGCAATTTTGCATCAACAGTTCGAAAACATAAACTATTTTCGTTAATATAGTCTTAAAGTAAATTCGATTAGCATCAAAACAAGCGTTCACTTATCAAAATCGACCAAAAATTATGGAAGATATGATTTTTTTCCCAAAAACAAATTTTTCGTTCGTTTTGTCCATTTTAACTACATACATATATCACATCACATTACGTGTAGCATTCTTTGTTCATATGCATTCCGCATACTGTTAAAATGCATCATTATTGTACTAGTCTCATTCAAGGTGTCTACATGAAAATGTTAAATACATAAAGTTATCAGTGTTTACATGGAAACATGTGTGACTTCATTTAACATTTCATGTGGAAGCGAAAAATTAAAAGTAATATATTCAGACATTAAAGTAATCGCAGTAAAATATAAGAAAAAGCAATGTCTCGGAATTTTGGCATATTTTGAAAGTTGTAGTATTTCTTATAGTTTTTTAGATATATTATAACTATTTACAGCGGAAATTTTTGACGTATTAAGAATTTCTTTAAACAAGTTTAAAATTCCCGCTCTTCTTAGCTTTTATCTCTTTCTAAATCACATTTGCCACAATTATTCGATAACTCGAATCTCCACATCAAGTGCCCAATATTTCGATGCATCGATACTTATCGCACATCTCCAACAAATATATCGCTTGTTAGTTATCATTAGCCTCAAAAATAAAGTGTCAATATCACTCAGTCAAGAAAGTCATAAGAATTGCATATAGTTGAAAAAATGAAATATGTGTGATAAACGAAATCAGTTTTGTTACGTCTGCGGCTTGTTTATTGACAAACAACACCGACGGGCGTTGAAAACAAATCTGGCAGTCGTTGATGCGTTTAACTTCTTTTAAAACCTGTCGTACGTTGAAAGTGTATGGTATGAACCTGAATATGTTTGCTCAATGTGCACAACGACACTTAAACAATGTACATAAATCTGGGAAATGGGATAAGCAGCTTTTACCATTTTCAATTCCAATGGTTTGGCATTGCTTTTTCTGCCAAACAAACGTCACTGGATATCACTATAAACCCCGTTATCGCATTAAATATGCGAATGTGTTGACTGCGACAATTCTATAGATACGCCTGAATTTAGTGGATCATCGTCTTTAGGGCATAGTCCACAACAATATATTCCATCTGGAATATTGTGGAATCTGAGTTCAAAGTGACATCCGAACGAGATAAGGACTTGACTTTCTTAGAACTTATTTTCAAATATGATGATACTGACAACAAGCTCGTGTATTGCAATGATGTCGATGAATTGGTTACTTTCTTTGCTCACAACCACTGTCCTGAAGATTGGCGTTTATTTTTGGATGGATCGTGTCAAAGTAAGTATTTAAGTAATCGAATAAAAAGCCAACTATATATGGCAAACATGTGATCAAAGAAAATGCTTGCTACACTAAATGTGATGTAATAGTTAAAATGAACAAAAAGAACGAAAATTTTGTTTTTGGGAAAAAATCCGTAACTTCTAAAATTTATATTGGATTTTGATGATTGGTAGCTCTTTTTAAAGGTAATCTAATGTTCTTTAAGTGTATGTTAACAGAGATTTGTTATATTTGGAATTTATCAATACAAAATTGCAAAAAATTGGAACAATTTTCAGATTGAGGCACAAAAATCTAATTCTACTTGTGTTGAATGGGCTAAATAAAGTATATGTTCGGAGATCACTGATATTTTGCTTTTAAATTCCGTTTAAAAATCTAAAATCGGTTGAAAACTGACGAAGTTAGAAATTTTTGAATGACCAAAAACACTAAAAACGGTTTTTGGACCATAAATCAAAAATTTGAGGGTGGTAAAAAATTTTCAAACCCATTTTTGCGTTGTACTCAATAAGACCAACAATCTCCACTGTGCCACTTCAAAAGTTCAGAATCACTGTAACACTGTGTAATGGCTGTTTTCAAATCTATTGACGCCGTGAACGACAGAATATTAGTACAGCCAAAGAACGTTGCATGGCGTTTCGTTTCCTGTGGCAAGAATTCTCTTCCAATTCACCACACACAGAAACCAATTGGATCTAATCAGATTATCAATCAGCAAGACTCAAATTAGTTCTGGTATGGTGAATTGGACGAGATTTTCTGTTACAAGAACGGGGGGATGGGATGCAACTTCTTTGTAATCTACGTTCTTTGATACAGCACAGCATTCACAGAATATTTATACATTAGCGACGGCAAAGCGAAGTTTTAATAATTTTTTAAGAGAATATCAGCTCTTAAGAAAAGCCAAGATGAGCATTTGGCATACACATATATATTTTTTCTTATTATTAACCGCAAACGTTCTCAGAAACTACTGAATTTTTTTTTAAATTTATTCTTTTATTTTAACTATTTTTTACCGGTACTAAACTTTCTTTTAAACTAAATGCTTTTTTCCATTTAATAGGTTCCTATATGATATCCTTCTTAGAAACGAGCCATGTGGCTCAACAAGCACCAGCAATAGACGCGAAAGTAAGTGAAAATTTGGTTATACTTCCTTATCTGGGTATTCACGTTCATTTAAAATATAAGGCTGTGCAGCTATGGACAGAGGTTTAGGGCACTTATTTACAACATAATGCTAATAATAATGGGGCGCTGACATAGTAGCTTGATGTTTGGCCGAACTTCTCCTACATTTAGAGGTGAGTGCCTTGTCGTTGGTAACACAAAAATTACTTAAGTACCTACAGTTTTACACCGCCTCCGAGTGCCAAATGATTTTTGTGAGAAGTTGTTTTCATGGCGGAAATACACTCGGAGATTTGGTATTGCCTGAAGAGTGACGATCGCTATTAGAAAAAACATTAGTTAACATTGTTACTTGCCCCGGCCAGGACTCGAGCCCGGGACATACCTGAATTTACCAATGGATATATTATTATAATTATAATTTATTTTTTAACAACGAATGTATAGTTTTCGCTACGGTTTTATTCTTTTCAGGTGTAAGTAAAAAATCCCAAGCTTTCACGCTTAGATCAAAACAAAAATTTCACGGGTTAACAAATAATTAATGATTATTTTTCCCAAAAATCAAACCATACTGTCCTCATGTAAAATCGGTGGCTGAGTCCAAAAATCAAAATAATTTTGATGTAGTTGTGAGATATCGCCAAATAACGTTAATTATTTCAAACAAAATGAGTACATCATAATATATATGTGAGACAATATTTTATTTAGCTCTATATATATTCTTAAAGTTGAAAATATTAAAGTGCAAATTGTCTTCTGTGTGGGAATGCGTGGTGTGTCGTCTTTTTGCGCCAGATCGTCTTCCTTTTCCCGCCGTGTTAATTTTTGACATCTCCCTCAGTGTTTATCATTGTATTCTTTCTTTCTATCTTCGTGTTCGTTGTCATGACATTCAGTAATACAGGGTGGCATTGGTAAAGCCTATCTTACATTCGGCCATCCTGATGGGATCCTCGACCCGAGGGTCTCTCTCTTACAGGCTCTTCGACTACGTCAGTAATCTCCTCGTCGCTGCTGCCAAATAGATCCTCATCATCATCGCAAACCCATAGCTTCATGGAATCTGCCGCCGTGGATGTTTGCTTCGGACCTTCTGTCTCACCAATGCGCCGCACTACGCCTGCAAACTCTTGGTGACCTTATAGGGGCCCAAGAACTTGTGAGAAAACTTCAAGCCTGGTCCCTGCTGCGTCCGCCGAATAGCGATTATATCACCTTCTTGGTAAACGGGAGCTTTTTTCCTCTTCTTGTTAAAGCTTCGCTTGTTTTCTTCTTGACTCTGCAGGATCTTGTGATGAGCGTAGCGTCGAAGGTCATTTCGTTCCTCGTCAAAGGTATTAACGCATTCTTGTTGCAACATTTCTGTCAATCCCTCATCGTCTTTAAAAAATGCTTCAACTCCAAATAAAAGCCTAAATGGTGTAGCTGCTGTACTTCGGTGTGTTGTTGTATTAAGCAGTCTCTGGGCAGTACTCAAGTGACGATACCACTCGTCAGGCTTCGGAGCGGATAACTTTGTAAGAAGTGGAATCAACGTACGATTCACCCGCTCGATCTGACCATTAGCTCTGGGGATACCCGTCGTCGTGAGCACGTGACAAATACCTGTATCACGGGAATACGTTGCAAACTCTTTCGAGGTGAAAGCCGTTCCTCTGTCGCTAACGATGCGCCTTGGATTGGTAAAGGTGTCTGCTTGATTTCATAGTCTTTCGATCACTTCCAACGTTGTTGTCGATTTGGTCGCATACAGCCAAACAAATTTGGTGAATGCGTCGACGACTGCAAAAATATGGTTATACGACTTCCTCGTTGAAGGAAGCGGCCCCAAATGGTCTACGTGGAACGAGTGAAATGGGTAGCTTCCTTTGTCAATTGGCTGTAGGAATCCTTCAGGCTTACCAGTCTTCCGCTCAGCTAAAATACGCGGTAAACAACTCTGGATGATCTTCTCAGTCTTCTTTCGCACGCCTGGGATCCAATAAACGTCTTCGATCAACGCCATCGTCTTTTCAACAGAGAAGTGTCCTCGTTCGTGTGCCTTTCGTATAATCTGTGCTTGCATCGACTTGGGAACAACGATGCGTGATTCATCTCCTACATCTTTATACAAAAGCCCTCGCCAAAGGCTATAACCATTGCGCACGCCTTTCTCTGCTAACGCCACCTTCTCGCTCAAATCGTCGTCTTCGCGCTGAAGCATCTTTAGTCTCTCAGTTAGGCTGTCTTCATCTTCTGTAACAACCAAGCAAGTTGAAAGTGGATACCGGCTCAGAGCATCAACATGCTTTAGGCTGCGTCCTGGTCGTATTGGAATTCTTCAAGAAGTAACGCCCAACGCGCTACTCTAACGCATAAGTCCTTCTTTGACATGGTCATCGAGAATGCTTTGCAGTCCGTTATTATTCGAAACGGAATGCCCAATAGATAGACACGGAATCTGCGTAATGAGCGGACGATGGCCAAAACCTCAAGCTCATAACTCGAATACTTTTCTTCAGCTGGAGTTGTTTTACCACTGGCAAAGTAGATTGGATGCATTAACCCGTCCTCTGCGTCTTTTTGTAGCAGAATCGCTCCGTAACCGTCTTTCGAGGCATCCGTGTGGAGTTCCGTCTTAGCGCCGACTTTGTACAGGCTCAGCACAGGTCTACTAATCAAGTGCGTCTTTAACGCGATGAAGGCACGCTGCTCAGACTCACCGAATCTGAATGCCACGCCTGCTCTCAACAGATTGGACAAAGGCCGCGCAATCCTTGAATAGTCGGGAATGAATTTCCTGAAATAGCCACTTAATCCGAGAAATGATTGTACTTGTCGAATGGTCGTCGGTTCTGGAAAACGCTTTACTGCTTCGATCTTTGCTGTAGATGGTCTTACCGTTCCACCTTCTATGATGTGGCAAGGAAATCAACACGCTTTGTAAGGAACTGACACTTATTGAAGTTAATGTGTAGTCCCGCTTTAGCCGCGATGTCGAAGATCCTTTTCAATCTCGCCAATCCGTCGATTTCGCCTTCTGAGGTAACAATTAAATCGTCCATGTAGGTCAACACGATACCTTCGCGGATAGCGTCGCGAAAAATTGCATTTATGTACCTCTGAAAGACTGATGGTGAGTTACAGAGCCCAAAGGGAACCCGCAAGAATTCAAGTTGCCCGTCCGGCACGATGAATGAAGTATATTTTATACTACCCTCTGCGATTTTCACGTGGAAGAATCCATTCTTCAGGTCCAACGTGCTGAACATCTTTGCGCACTGAAGTTGATCCAAATGGTCTTCAATTAAAGGCAATGGAAATCTGTCCCTAACTATTTTTCGGTTTAACAGACGATAGTCGATGCAAAGTCGATGAGATCCGTCCTTCTTCTTCGTCAATACCACTGGACTAGCATAGTCAGAGGAGGATGATCTAACGATGCCATCATTTTCCCACTCCTCAATTTGTTTATTGACGATGTCTCTCTCGGCTGGCGACAGTCGTCTCGCCTTTTGGTATACCGCTTCGTTGTCTTTAAGTACGAGTCGCATAGTCACGGTTGTCTCGGTCATCTTTTCTGGTTTATACTCGCTTACGAGTTTTCGAACTTCGGCTTTCGTCTCGTCGCTTTCGATGTGGGGCAAACCCACTTCGTCTTTGCTCTGCTCTTCAGACAAATTGATCTGCAGAATTTCGGCTACCCCGTCGTCGTCGTCGTCTGCGTCGATGTGAATTATATCCTTCTTAGCATGGAAGTTTCTTCGCTCCAAAAAATCTGTTCCAATAAGAAGTCGGTGACTCGAAATATTGTCAGAAATTACGCGGATTCTAATTGGAAAGATACGCCCGTCTATGGATATTTTCGTGTCGAACTCTCCAGTCGCTGTATGTGGTGAAGACCCAAGTCCTGCGAAACGTAATTTGCAGGATCGTAGCGTTGGCGATCCAATTTTGGTGTACTCGTCATAGCACATCAGAGTCAGGTCGCTTCCGGTATCGATCAAGGCGTCGATCGATCGATCACCAATCAATACAGGTTTGGTATACTGTTTACGCGCAGTGTAGGTCACGGTATTTGCCTGTTTTGAGCCGTCACCCTTTCGTGGGCACCTGGACGCGATATGACCATGCTCGTTGCAGCTGAAGCACTTTGGTCCTTGACTTTTTAAAGGGCATGAAGCGCTTATATGATCTGGTTTACCGCAGTTATAGCAAAGCTTCTGAACGCTTAACTTGCTATCGTCGTATTTACTTTTCATCGTCGCTGCACCTCTTTCACTTCGCGCTGGATGAGCAGCCCTAGCTTCTGTCGCATCCTTTAACATTATTTTATCAAAAGCCTCTATTAGCGATTCAGTTGACGAGAATTGTTGCATTCGTGCCTGATTACATAAAACGCGATCAGGTATTCCCTCAATCAAGTATTCTAGCATATCTCTGCTGGTGATGGGAATGCGATTACCGATAACAATTTTGTCATGTGCGTAATCCCTAAACGATTCGCCCTTCCTCCACAGCCTTCTTTCAAATTTCTTTCGCTGCTCTATAACGCTTGTATTGGGTTTATACATACGCTCGATTTCGGTCATCAGTGCGTCGAATGTCATCTCAAGATGTTCGGCTTTAGAATGCAGCCACTCGAATGCCTTCTTCTTCAGTTTCATACCAATCAGTATTTTCGCTTCGTCGTCACAGAGGTCATGTGACGTTTTTAAGAAAATTAGTTGCCTTTTCCAAACATTTAACAGATCCGGATTACCGTCAAATTCGCTTATTAAATCTGCCAGTGCGTGAATACTAGCTCTTGCCGTTGTGCGTTGCGACAATGTTGTTGTGCGCAGATCCTCCAGAAATGCATCTTCTCGCCGTCGAGGCGTAGACTCATTCTCGAAATCTCGCCGTCTGCTTTCACGCGCGAATTCAATTTCACGTCGAGAAAACTCAAGTTCACGCTGCAATAGCTCTCTTTCTCGTCTTTCAAATTCAACTTCGTGTTGTCGCTTTCTGAGCTCAAACTCATTATTTCGCTGAATGTCGGTATCATTACGCCTTCCTACAGCGTTATTGTCGCCAGGAGCACCTTCAAGTGCTACCACCTCTTCTTCATGAACAGTATCATTCTGCTCGCCATCGTCGTTCGCCCATCTACCAGCAGGGTCGTGTTCCATCAACCGTGCAATAAGTTCCGCCTTCGTGCCACCTGCAGACAAACCAATTCGCTTTGCCTTCTCCCGCAACTGGGTGGCGGTGAAATCACCAACACTCGACATTTTTCCAACTAGTTGCCGTCTTCTTAAGGTACTGCAAAATTTAACGTCTTCTTCCTCTTTCAGCTATACACACTCAACGCAATTCCCGGACGAGCCCCCAAATGTGAGACAATATTTTATTTAGCTCTATATATATTCTTAAAGTTGAAAATATTAAAGTGCAAATTGTCTTCTGTGTGGGAATGCGTGGTGTGTCGTCTTTTTGCGCCAGATCGTCTTCCTTTTCCCGCCGTGTTAATTTTTGACATCTCCCTCAGTGTTTATCATTGTATTCTTTCTTTCTATCTTCGTGTTCGTTGTCATGACATTCAGTAATACAGGGTGGCATTGGTAAAGCCTATCTTACATATATATGTATGTAGAATCAACCTAACAAAATAGATGAGATAGCAAGTCAAGTGGTATCAGCTGATTGAACATGTACATATGTACATATGTGGTTGTGCTGGCTGCTGGTATAAACATCGCAGTACTATATGAATTCAAAAGAAAAACTATTATGGTGAGAATTAATGCTGTTATTAAATCTTTTTTTATCCAAATACGCTATTAAGTTTTTTTTTTTAATATTATAAAGTATTATAAATAATAAGTGCTGTACAAAATTTGTTTCCATCTCTCATCTGCGAATAATTTGTAACGAAATGAAGATTCTACTAGAAGATTGCGGCGCCGTATAATTTCCGATAGAACGCTTTTACAGTTTTTTTCACTCATTTCTCAAGACTAACATATTTACAAAAAGAAAATATGTAAATCAAAACTGTCTACAATAAATATAAGTATAACAGTAATTCGAATGAGAATACAAATACTAATTTTTGAATTGGTCGCAACTCAAACGCAGCCAGCAACGTGTCACCCAGCGTTGGTATAAGGGAGATATTATTGTGAAATCGGCTGTTAACGAGAAGGTGATCGTCACTCTAGGAGAGCTAAGGTTGTTTTTATGTAATGCTCACGTGAGTTTATTGCTAGACGTTGGTATGTAAGGATTAAACCTCGGTCTTTTTCTGTTAAAACATTTGGTGCAAGTCAAGCAAGATTCGGTATTTACTCTCACGATTAAAAAAAAAGGAGAGGAATTAGAACTCGAGCGAGAGAACCAAGAGTGCAAGATAATACAGTTTTCGATTGCAATATGGCGGGCAGTCTAGTCTTTAGAAGTTTTTGAAAGTAACAATACCCATATATACTCGGAAATTAACTATATGTGATTCTGGAATAATAATTTTGAATACTAGTGATTCCGTTCCCTAATTTGTAATAATTCATACAAATTTCGTTAATATTTTCATACAACTATTATAACATCGTCCTAAATATAATCCTAACAAAGCGATATCTCCGGACAATGGGACCACATTTATCGCTCTTTACGTACCGCCGCTGAAGAAGTAATTGGTTTTAACCGAGCCGGAAAGATCGATGGGTACGATGAGGGATTCCGCGCTGCCAAGGAGAGGAAAGATGTTGCCTACAGTGTCATGCTGCGTTCCGGGGCAACGCGAAGACATCGGGAGCTGAAGAGGGTAGCGCGTCATATCTTTCGAGAAAAGAAGAGAGAGGCCGACGTGCGCGAGTGCGAAAAACTTGAGATGCTAGCCGACAGAAAAAACGGCAGAAAATTCTAACAGAAGGCAACAGAATAGCTTACAGAAGGTTTCGAAACCGTTCAGAGTACCCTCAAACTATGGAGATAGAAGTTCTTCTCGCTACTTTACGGTAGTGGGGAAGAAAACGTCGAAGGTGATGAACACGAAACTCTAATCATTGAAGACGGAGTCGAAGTCCCGAAACCTAACTTGAACGAAACTCGAACTTCAATAAGACCACTGATGCTGACGGACTGCCAGCAGTACGGCGGCGAGGAGTTGGTAAAGTTTATGCACCAGCTCATTTGCAAAATAGGATCGGTTTGGGGTTTAATGCGGATATTCTGCAATTCAGTCTTATCTCAAGTCACTAAATTTTAGATTTTCAATTAGAGAAATTTTATGTGACTTGAGACGATTGCGGTATTCAGTAAGCAACAGTCTCAAAAAATGTCACCAAATATTGTGGTAGTAGAGTCAATCTTGTGATGGAGCTATAGATGCATAATGAATGTTTATTAATCGATGGCACACAATAAACTATTTAAAATTGTTGCCAATAACATTGTTTCGCTTTAAAAATTGGTACAATGTGATTGTTGTAAAACTAACACTGAAATTAGATGTTAAAAATTCCTATTAGAGAATATTATTTAAAACGATTATTTAACAGATGTTAAAATATTAAAGCTATCAACAATCGATAAAAAAAAGCTCTTAACAATCGTTACATACAGCTACCCATCTATATGTACATTCACATTAATTGGCAGAACAAGGTACGTAAGTAAATGTAAACAAATAGTTTGTTTTTTATTATGCATATTTTTAATTAAGTGCAATTTTGTACAGATTTAAGCAAAATATAGATCGAATGCTACTCCTTTTTCGCGTTTGTTCAATAGTTTCCTTAATTCCTTTCTTTTGGCCTGCTCAGGACCAGCTGACAAATTAGTAGCTTTATTATGAGACTAGGGGCTTGAGACGGCTTACTGAATACCGAATAGCCTTAAAATCAATCTCACGTAGAAAAGTCTCAGTTATTGACTAGAGACTGGTTACAGAATGCCGTCATAAGTGTAGTCTGTCTTCTTAGCATAGTATACGAGTATACGGTTTTGTCGAGCATATTGTATGAATGACTGCAGCCCACAGTGAGCGAAGTGATTGGATCTTATCGGTGTGGCTATAGACCTGGCAAGTCTACCTGATATTCACGATACGCCAAATCTTAGAAAAGACCGGAGAGAAACGAATAGACATACACCATATTTTGTCGACTTCAAATTCGCTTTCGTTAGCACGAGAAGATGCCACCTCTTTGCCACTATGTCGGAATTTGGTATCCCAGGAAAACTAATCCGGCTATGCTCCGTCAGAATTAGGAAGGTCCGCTCCGAGCCGCTCTACACCAAACGAGGTTTTAGACAGGGTACGAGAAGAACGACGAACGAAACCAACCCCACAAGTTCCTTATCATGCCGGTGTATGGCGCAGAAGTATGGACTTGGTTTTACTTGGTGTCTCTAGCTGGCGCATGTTAGCAAAGCAGAATAGTGACTGACGCGAGTTAACGACGTTAGTACAAACATACATATGTATGCATATAAATGTATACACTACATACATATATACATAATTATTGTTCACAGACAAAAATGTAGATAAACTACCATATGCCCTTTGGCCTTGTACTCGTATGATAATAATATACACAACATCAAAACAACATAACTTGTCCCAACATGATTACCACGGACTGCAACGGACAAACATTATAACAATAGAAATGTAGTATCACCAAAACAAACAATAATAGCCCAAATCACTACCTACTAGTAAACAGATAACGACCGACGCATCTCAATACTATAAGTAGCACTAAGATTCATGTAAACGAGTTAGTTTAAGAATAGTAATAAAGAGCACGCATTTTGGCACAGCAAAATATTATAATTTTTGAATTCATATCGAGTATCGATATTAACTGGGGGCTCAAGCCGGTCTAACTCTTGACTGCAGCCAAATTCCCTTGAAATACAGGGTAATAAAATAAAAATTCCACAGCTTTGAAGAAAAGCATAAAAACAATCTCTGAAAAAGCGAGATATAACAAATTTAACCAGTCGCGTAAAAGCAAACCTTGAAATAGCAGGCAGCCTAAACCGATCAAAAAAGTGAAAAGTGAAAAACGAAAACTGAAGATTCCTGACTTTAAACAGAATCGCTCACCCTGGACTCACGCACTAAACGCCAACGAAGTTTCAATTATCTGCGCCTAATACCACAGGACGATACAATGGCTCAGGACATCGCAACTCTACGAGCACAGGTAGAACTACTAACTCAAGCTCTACAAAATACACAACTAAAAGTGAATACACTGGAAGCACAACAACCTTCCCAGACAGTCACTACAGCAGACCAACACGTAGAATTTACACCGAACATTACAAATGGAAACCTCATAAATTTAAAAACCTTTGAAGCCATACCATGCTTCAGCGGAGACAAGAACCAGTACAGATCCTGGAGGAAAAGGGCATGGACATTCATGGAAAACATTAAAGAATTTTCCAACCACCCGAACTACTATACAGCGTTTACAATAATACACTCAAAAATTGTTGGGGAGGCAGCAAACATCTTAATCAATCACAACACCAAGCTGAATTTCTATTCAATAATCAACAGACTTGACTATACATACGCTGATCAACGACCGCTGTATGTACTACTCGAAGAAATGAAAAAGATCACACAAGGGAGAAGCACACTATCGGAGTTTCACAGCGAAATCAGCAAAGCACTGAATCTCGCACTCTCAAAGATAGAGATGTCAGGAGAACAAGGACCTGCATCCATGCTAGAATATGCAAATCAAGAAGCAGTCCGTACTTTCATCACAGGACTCAACAGCAGGTATACAAGCGGCACATTATACAGTCATCACCCAAAAGACTTGGAAACCGCATATGCAATCGCAAGCACGATTTACCACGACAGTTCAAACATGCAGTTCGACGCACAAATTACGCCACAAGGATACAACCAAAGACAGAATCCTCCACAACAGAGATATGATGATAGAAGGAGATATAATCCAAATGTGCAAGTACAATATAACCATCAACCACGCCAAGAACCGATGGAAGTGGACGACTCTCGTCAACACGTACGACCAACACAACACAACAATCAACTCCAGCTAAGGAACAACCTTCAGCAACCTCAACGGTACTATAACCCGTTCAGAGAAGACCAACAAGCAGCAAAACGCGGAAGAATTCCTTCTTCACGAAACCTCAACACCAACAAGGTACAAAGAATAAACCAGACGAGAGACGAAGAGCTACAATCACTCGCCGCACATACTGACGACATCTATGAGACAGGAAGTGTTTTTTTAGGAGAATAAACGGATTACCGTGTCTCCAAAGGCGTTGTCAAACGACAGGTACATCCGTTAATATTTTAATTGATACAGGTGCTACAAATAATTATATTAGTTCTAAGTGCAAATTAGGAAAATCTATACCCATAAAACCGGTTAAAGTTAAAACGCTTCATGGATACTCTTTGACCAAAGCTAAGAAAGTTATTACACTACTCAATCATAACTTAGTATTTTTTGAAACCGAAGCTTTAGAGGAGTTTGATATGCTTCTAGGTGAACACGGTCTTAGGGTATTGAAAGCAGAAATTAACATCTTTGAGTATAAACTCTTATACAAATATAAAAAGAAAGTAGTAAGCGAACAAAAAGTTAATTTCACAATTAATAACGACAAGTATAAAACTGAAATTGAAAATATCATGAGAATAAACGACGAAACTAATGAAATCCTTCCGTTTACAACTACAATACAAGCCACAATTAGGACAGAATCAGAAGATCCTATTTGGGTGAAACAGTATCCGTATCCGATAGCAGACAATGAATTCATAAACAAAGAAATAGATAAATTATTAGACAACCAAATTATTCAGCCTAGTAAAAGTCCTTACAATTCTCCAATCTGGACCGTCGCAAAAAAAGGTACCGATAACGAAGGGAAACCTAAAAGACGAATGGTAGTAGATTTTCAGAAGCTTAACGCTCAGACTATCACTGATAGATACCCTATCCCAGACGTTGCAATGACAATTCAAAATTTAGGTAAAGCAAAGGTTTTCACAACGATAGACTTAGAGTCAGGTTTTCATCAGATCTTGATAAAAAAATCAGACAGAGAAAAAACTGCATTCAGTGTGAATGGCGCAAAGTATGAATTCCTTAGGATGCCGTTCGGTTTAAAGAACGCACCTTCCATATTTCAGCGATGCGTAGACGATATCCTACGTCCATATATTGGCAAGTTCGCATATGTTTATATTGACGATGTACTCATATATTCGTCCTCACCCGAGGAACACATGGAACATATTCGTACAATAGTAAATGCCCTCCACAATGCCAATATGAAGATTTCAAACGAGAAATCGCATTTTTTCCAGGATTCAGTTGAATACCTTGGACACATAATAAAATATAATAAAATAACTGTGGATCCAAATAAAATTCAAACTATAAAGAATTATCCAACTCCAAAAAATTTAAAAGAATTACGATCATTTCTTGGCCTAGCGAGTTACTACAGGAAATTTATTCAGAACTTCGCTACAATAACGAAACCCCTGACAACATTTCTACGCGGAGACAATGGTGGTATAAGTAAAAATCAGAGCGCAAAGGTCTCAATTAATCTAGACGAACCAGCACTCGAGGCTTTAACAAAAATAAAAGACGCACTACAAGCACAAGTCGAATTATTCCAACCAGACTTCAACAAACCTTTTGAACTAACGACAGACGCAAGTAACTTTGCAATAGGAGCTGTACTCTCTCAGAACAGGAAACCTATTTCCTTTATATCTAGAACTCTTAGTCAGACTGAACAGAATTACAGCACGAATGAAAAGGAATTACTCGCTATCGTTTGGTCACTTCAAAAATTAAGAAATCACCTATACGGTATAGCAGATCTAACGATTTATACAGACCATCAGTCACTCATCTTTTCAATTTCGGATAAAAATCCAAACACAAAACTAAAACGATGGAAAAATTTCATCGAAGAATACGGCGCAAAACTCGTTTACAAACCCGGACATCAGAACGTTGTCGCTGATGCACTTTCTCGCCAGCAAATAAACAACACGGTAAACTCTGATGACTCCCAACATTCAGCACAAAGCTCCCCAACACAAAAAGTCAAACGAGTAAAGCAACCACTAAACGCATTTAGAAATCAAATTATTGTAAGACAATCAGATCAGAATCCCATCGAAATATCCTCACAAAATATATTTTCTAACAGCCGACATACGATTTTTTTTAACACCAAAACTGAATTGCTAGACAGACTAAAAAATATAATTAGACCTAACGTAACTAATGCCCTGCAAATAGGCGAAGAAATATTATTTTACGTCGAGAATGACCTTATCGACACATTCCCAACCGTATCGATTGTACTAGCGCAGAAATTGGTTGACGACATCACCGAGACCGAACAACAAAAACAAATCATACAAGACACACACAGACGTGCTCACAGAAACTACAAAAATAACGCACAGGAAATTTCGCTCAAATATTACTGGCCGAACATACGTAACGCTTGTAAAAAGGAAGTACAGGACTGCGAAATTTGCCTCACAAACAAATATGAACGCCGACCAAATAAACAACCAATTGGTTCAGCACCAGTACCGAACAAAGTAGGCGAATACATACACTTAGACTTATTTTTTATAAGCAATAATATGTACATTAGTTCAACCGACAAGTACTCAAAATTTTGCTATTTGAGACAAATACCATCAAAGAAAGACACATACAAATACATCGACGAGATACTATCACAAATATACCCTAACGCAAAGTTTGTAATGACTGATAACGAGTCAACATTTACTGGCATATGTGCACAACAAATATACAAGCGACTACAAATAACGCATACCAAAACTCCAGCCTATCATTCAACAACAAACGGTCAAGTTGAACGAACGCATAGCACCATAATTGAACTCGCAAAAGTTTTGGCACACCAACACAGTTCGGCACCCGATGAACAGATATTTGAAGCAGTCCGACAGTACAACAAAACTATCCATTCGGTAACCAACGAGAAACCCGAGGACGTGTTTTTCAATCAAAGGGGGTATCCTGACATCAAAGAGCGTCTTCAACAAAACCAAGAGAGAGTTTTGCGATACCACAACCGCAATCGCAAACAACTGAACTACAAAGAAGGAGACGTAATATATTCAAAGACGCATAGACGGAACAAAAACGTAAAAAAATACGCCAGACATATAGTCAAAAAAGACAACGGCGAAACAGTAACGACAAATAAAAGAGTTATTATCCATAAGGACAATATTAGAGTAAAGGCATGTACGGAATAGTGTTTACCTTACTTTTCTCTATTGCACTTTGTGACAATATAATAGATTTAACTAATAGGAAATATGTCTTAAGTGGAAACCGACCCTGTTTACATTTATCAGGATACAGCTTTTCTCTATCACATATCTAACCTTTCAAAAATACTAGCGCCATACGAAAGCATAATGAAATCATTATACAATCTAGAAAACCAACCTGAAACTCAAATTTTAGCGAACAAAATCGAAACTCTGAAAAATCAACTCATTCCCAATATTTATAGACCCAAAAGATCAATCAACCTTCTTGGCTCCGTGTTAAAGTTCATCACTGGTACACCAGACCACGATGACCTAGTAGAAATCAAAACTTCACTTAATATGCTAATAGAAAATAACAACAAGCAAAGGAAAATTAACTCACAGTTCGAAAGAATACTCGAAACCCTTGATCCCAAAACAATAACCGAAAACATTGTTATATCAGAAGTTTACAATGAACTTCAATCAATAACAAACACTATAAATTTTGCGAAAACTAATAATTTTTATTCTGGCACATTAAATTTGAAAGATGTGTACGATTTAATAAAGCACGAAAAACTAGATCTTCCAATAATTAATATATTAGAATATGCCGACATTCATATATGTTACCTACAAGAAGCAATTATAACAATATACAAATATCCTATCCTCGAAACTAAATGTAGCCTATTCAATGTTTATCCTTTAGCACATAAGCATGGTAAAATTAATTTAGACCCTAAGATCGCAAAATGTAACAAATATCAAAGAATATCCAAATGTAGAAAGTATATGAGTAACTTTATATGTAAGTCCGAACCCTCTGACAATTGTACTATAAAAATACTAGAGGACAAATCGGCCCAATGCGAAGCAACCCATGAAAATAATGCTCCACTCCGCATCCTAGAGAATGGATACATTTTCACAGATTACCAGCACACTTGGAACAACATGCATATATCAGGCCCTAAATTAATACACTTTAATGAATCTACAGCCATCGATGGTATCACATACTACAATCATCAACGACAACTCAGAAAAATCATACACAATCAACATAGCGAACAACTTGAAGTACTCCGCATCCTTTCCTCAAACTCAATCTACAAATTCAGCAATATCCAAAAACTCTCAGCATTTTTGATACCTATTGAAGAAAACCCAGTACAATTTACGTTCTTTATCATAATGGGATTCCTTACCTTAGCAGTCATCACTTATGGCATGGTACATCTCTGCCGATGCTATGAAAAAAGAAGAATACTTCAGAGAAAAAGACAAATTGAAGACCTATACGAAATCGAACTGAACCGTCTTCAGCAGCAACTCATAGCAGCACCATAGCGGGGACGCTCCGTTTTAAGAGGGAGGAGAGTTAACGACGTTAGTACAAACATACATATGTATGCATATAAATGTATACACTACATACATATATACATAATTATTGTTCACAGACAAAAATGTAGATAAACTACCATATGCCCTTTGGCCTTGTACTCGTATGATAATAATATACACAACATCAAAACAACATAACTTGTCCCAACATGATTACCACGGACTGCAACGGACAAACATTATAACAATAGAAATGTAGTATCACCAAAACAAACAATAATAGCCCAAATCACTACCTACTAGTAAACAGATAACGACCGACGCATCTCAATACTATAAGTAGCACTAAGATTCATGTAAACGAGTTAGTTTAAGAATAGTAATAAAGAGCACGCATTTTGGCACAGCAAAATATTATAATTTTTGAATTCATATCGAGTATCGATATTAACTCGCGTCATGTTGAAATCGACCAAAATCTCCTTCGCGGTTATAGCGCCAATTAAGAAGAAAAATACTTGGTTCTTAATATTTAGAACGAATCATTTCCTAAGATGATTGAGCAATGTCTGTCACTCCCTCCGTACGCACAAATTTCCATGAAGAAGCAACTTCACCATAATTGGCATAACTATTTTCTCTATGATCTGGGTTGATCAAGTGCCACACCCATATTTTAGGATTTGTAAGTATACAAAAGTTAAGTAATCAATTGAATAAAGTGGCTCTAAACTCATGATACTGTGATTATTTTTAGAATGCCACAATGTTTTTATTCGTACATATGTTTTAGTTCACTCAATAACATTATCCATAAAAATCTAAATTTTAAACTTGAGAAAGCTTACGAAAATTTAAAACACTTGAAAACAATTGACGTTAAAATGTAAAAAAAAACCAGGATATATATAGCTCATTAAATTGTAAGTTTCTAAATATTTCCATTCATTTCTTATAATTTCTTTGCTGACGGACTTGCGTATTTTCTTTCACAAGTCCTTTAACAGCCCGCCGGTAAAACGTACCTCTCATTCGAAAGGGAATTCACCGGACGGGCTACAATCGATAGTCGTCGGCAGAGCTATAAAAATTTTCAATCAACTTTTTTAGCAATCAATGATTGAACTACTAGTTCGATTGCAAATTAAAATTTATTGCTTTTTTGTGATTGAAAAAAATTACAATCTGCAATCAATTATAAATCATGATTGCAATCACTTTGATTGTAAGAAGTTTTGATGGCAATGATTGCTATTGCAATCAAATCACTGATTCAATCAAACATGTTTATTGCAATCTCAAAAATGCAATAATTTATGTACGTTTATTACGTTATACAATATTTGCTATGAAGTCATTTTATCTGTTTTACAAGCTTAAGCTTGACAGCTGCTGGCAAAAAGTGGTTGCTGCTGAAAAAAAGCCTTTCATTCTCAAACCACAATAAGTTGTGAAACACTTTATTGGTGTTATGCATTGACGATATGAAATAAACAGTATCACTTTGGAATTAGGTTCAAGTTATACGTATCCACGCATTGATAGCAATCCATTTGTTCTTACGAGGGTCTCTCTGAATGTTTCCAAAAACGTAGAAAAAAGTAAATTGTTAAGGAAAAAAGTTCTATGGTTTTTCAAAACATTTGTCTGAAAGACTTGAAAATATAGGTGGAACCTCATACAAAATCGCGAAAATCGAAGAAACTTTGTGAAATCCAAAAACTGCAGACTTTCTTCTCTACTAAATGCTCTTGCAAAATCGTATTTGTATTAAAATTTTTTCAATGTGCAAGAATTCTTCTGCATACTAATTATAAACAACGGAATGAAGCCGTACCATTCTTTGTTTTTGAATTCAACAGCAATTAAAATCAGAAGTTACTATTGAGTTTCAGTGTGGCCCTCGTATTTTGATTTGTTAGTTCGAGTATGCAGTAATATGATAACACATTCTGTAGGTGATGTTATAAGGGGAATAATATAGTGAATCAAAGTAAAAAGTGGTCAGGCAAAGGTAAACGGGGAAATCTTCAATCTAAAATGTCAGACAGTGAATTGTTCGGTGATTTTTCTTCGGATGATTATCAGAATGAAAAAAATAGTAAATAGTACCAAAAGCTTCATCTCCTAAGATGAATGCTGAAGAAGCTTTTAACGTAGCATCCACAAGTCAATCGTCGTCGGCAGAAAATAGTTTGGAAATCGATACATCAGTGTCTTTAAAATCAATTTTATTCGCTAAGTAATTTGAAATATTAAAAAGGGTTTGTATTGAAGCGTAAAGTCGTAGGACCTATAAATCAATGAAAATTCATGGGTTTTTGATTAACAGTTAGACGGAGACCGACCTACATACGTTATCGCGATGGAATTCTAGCAAGTTGTCGAATTTGCAAGACTCAATTGAAAGGTTCAGAGCAAATAACTTCTAATTTTATTCGCCACCTTCGAGAAAAACTAAAAAAAGAGTATGAAGAGTACAAAAGTGTTAAACATGATAAAACCGCAAAGCCCAGCACTGAAAAAGTTTTCCACAAATTGGTTGCTCGATTCATAGTGGAAGATATTCTACCAATTTCGACTGTCACATCTGAAGCGTTTAAGATGTTGATTAGTTATGCTAACCCAAAATTAAGGGTTATGAGTCGACCAACAGCTATCGCAATGATTGATTCAACATATGGGTCGATGGTCCATAATATTCAAAATATGATTGCCTCCAATAAATTTTTATGCACAACTTCCGACATTTGGTCAACAAAGCATAAAAGCTTTTTAGGGTATACTATTCATTGGATTAATGAATCGTTAACTCGGCAGTCAGTGGCATTAGCTTGTAAGCGATTTTGTGGTTCCCACATATTTGACTGTATCCGTGATATAATTATTCAGATCCACGCTGAATACAGACTAAATCCTTGCAATGTGAGAGCCACCATTACTGTTAACGCAGCCAATTTTGTTAAGTCGTATAAAGAATTTGGAATAGATGGAGTAAAGATCACTGAAGTTGACATCTATGACGATGAAGAGGAAGACGAAATATATTTTGATGATATTCCTAATCACCTATTCAATTCTCGGCTGCCAAAACATATTCGATGTGCCACGCATACATTAAATTTAGTGGCTTCAACAGATTTTCTTCACATTTTGAAACAAAACGTGATATTGTTTGAAAAACATGAAGAGGTGATTTAAAAAATGCAGTACATTTTTATTATTATTTTATTCTTAAATTATTCTCGATAATGCAGAAATGCTCTCGTCTAAGGAAAAAAGTAAATAGGCCTAGTACATCGGAAAAGTTAAGGGCTGTAGTGGGATGCCAATTGAAATATCCTGTGGCTACAAGATAGAACTCCATGCACGATTCAATAAAGGACCTGCTTAAGCATAAATTTAAGGTGAATGACGTGATGCAGATATTTCACGAAGAATCATTTACCGAGACAGAATTTAATTACTTGCAAGAATATCTGGATTTGTTAAACCCGATCTCAGAAGACATTGAGTTTTTGCAAAGAAGTCAAGGTATGGTATATGGATTTCTCCTCCCGACCTTAGCCAGAAATCGCGCTAAGTACGCGCATATCATAGCAACTGAAGCCAATAAAAGTTGTTCGGATTTGGCTATGTCTGTAATGAGGGCCATAGAGAATAGGTTTTCGAATTATTTTACCTTGACTGAGAGCGTGCATGATGCCATCATAGCATCAGTACTCTGTCCATAAGCGAAAATAATATGGATATCAGCTTTCAACGAAATTATACAGTTAGTAAAAGATGCTGTAGCTAGAGAACGTGGCGTTGATTGTACTTTGCAGCCTGTCGTCGAAGACGAAACTACACAATTTTTTTGATTTTGAAGGTAATACAAAAACAAAATTTATAAAATGTATAATTAAAATAAAGTTTCACATTTTTCAGCTACTTTAACGTCGAGCGCTTTGGTAGCAGACACATATCGTGACACAGTGTTTTGTGCTTATTTAGCAGATTCGAATACATCTTTTACCATGTTAAATAAATACGCGCGACTGAAGTCTATCTTTATTAAATACTAGCTGACCCGGCGAACATTGCTCCGCCTTAGAAGCAATAAATGAGCAGATTCTTGATTTTATGAGTTTAAATTTTTTATTAGGATAATAAATATAAGTAAGTACCAAAAATCAATTATTGTAATGATTCTTTATTGGCCATGAATTTTAGTGCATAGGCTGCACTCTTCAGTGAAGCACCTTGTAATAGACGATATTTTTAGTTTTATTACTATGTGCAATAACAAATAACGCAGCTAGTCTTCCGGCCCTTGAACATGCCGCATATAATTGACCATGGGAAAAACATGGATTTTCTAGATTTCGACCACAAACTTTCAAGGATTGGCCTTGTGATTTGTTAATGGTCATGGCGAATGCAAGACGGATCGGAAATTGAAGTCGTTTAAACTCAAACGGCATGTCGGTTGGGATCATCGGGATCCTCGGAATGAGAACTTCCTCACCTTCAAATTTTCCTTTGAGTATCGTCGCGTAAATCACATTGTTCATCAATTTACTTACCACCAAACGCGTTCCGTTGCACAGTTTTGGTGGGTTTATGTTTCGAAGCATGATTATTACGGAGCCAACCTTTAGTCGTAAATTATGCGGTGGTAAGCCAGGCATATCCAAGGACTTTAAAAATTCAATTGGATAGTTGTTGGCATCATCTGCATTTGTTGCACAGTCAATAGATTTGAACGAATGTAGTGTACTAATGACCTCATTCTGAATTATGTAAACAATGAGTGCAATGGCTCAGGTGGGGGAGTCAATAATGGCAATTTCACTTTCCCATTAAGGCAGCACAATCTTGGCGTTTCTCCGGTAAACTTCAATACTCGCAAACCACATCCATTGGCCCAATGCGAACGCTAGTATGCAAGCAGTAATCAGTGCTGTAATCATATCGAAACGCTGCTCGATTCAAATCAGTACTTGATAAATTTCTCCTTGTGCGTCGAAAATTATCAAGATGTTGATCTCTTAGGTTTGCTCGATGATTTCTCATAGCCAACCGAGCCTTTGCACGGACTGCCTCGCTTTGCTCTTGTGATTGAGAAGCACGAAGTCGAGCCATACTAAAGCGGCGCTCTTCACGTGCAATTTCTTGTACTTCTTCAGTCCTTTCATTCGCAACGTTTTGCATCCTAGTTGCATTACGGCTTTTTCGGGGAAGATTTGATCGTCTTGGACGCGGCATTTTAATGATAATAATATCGGCACAATATTTATAGACACTTGAAACAAACACAAAAACCGGTAAACTTCAAAATTTCTAACTGTCAATTTTTCACCCAACAAAATTCGTAAAAGTAAACAAAATACATGTTAATATCGGCAATTCACACCAATTACATGGATATTGCCCTTCTCCGCTAGATGTCACTACAATTTACATCGATATTACCTTTCGCCGCCAGAGTACATGTAAAATATATGAAGGGCGAAGAAAAAAAATCAAATTTACCGTTTTTTTTGTCGTCCCACGGTAACGGGATAAAAATTATCTTATAACCTGCCCCTGGTTCTAAGCTACCTCCCCACCAATTTTCAGCCAAATCGGTTCAGCCGTTCTTGAGTTATAAGTGGTGTAACTAACACGACTTTCTTTTATATATATAGATAATGCACCACTGCCCTCTTCTGCTGCAGTAGAACGTCTGTTTTCGTTTGCTGGCCTACTAAAATATTGCTGTAAGCCAATAGCATTTTAAACAATAACTTTTTGCTTTTTTATTGAAAAAAGGAGATAAGTTATTAAACTCATTCGTTGTAGCTAATAACGTTTTCTTAGTTCCGAATTGTTAATAAAATGAAATTTAACTTTAGTTTAATATAAGAGTCTTAAATTATTAAAAATAATTTCTGTTTGGCAAAATCCTAAGCTAAGTTTTGCAAAAACGAGCTGTTGCTTACTTATTAAAATAAGTTTTCTGAAACAACATATAAAAAGTGTTGATTAAGGCAGACTCCAATTAGCAATTTTGATACAATAATGATTGCAATCAAAAATTAACTGCAATCAATTTCTTCTAAATGATTGCAAAATTGTGATTTTGGCAATCAAAATATAAGCAATCAATGTTAATTGCAATTAAAAAGGAGTGCAGTATTTGGTATAATATGCGATTGCAATCCAATTTGAATGCAATTTTTTACAGCTCTGGTCGTCGGCGAAAAAAATCTTCAGCAGAACCAGTGAGAATAAAATTCGATTTGAAACTGGGATATTTTAAGTTAGATATATGTGCATATGTTTGTATGTATAAGTACATATGTGTAGGTACATATATGATCAATAAACTTTTTGTTTAACATTTACGATTAATGAGAAAAAACAGTTGAACTGCATTAAGAAATAAATTTAATTTATATTCTATATCAGGGACAGTAATCATTATGAGTTCTATCAAACATTTTATACTTAATCAAGATTTCAGCTTTGCAATTAATAATAACTAATTTCAAATTTTTTTTCCAGAAATGAACACTTAGACTTATTCTTTTTGAACAAAAATAAAGCTCGTTTTTCGAGTGTTATTTTTAGCTCTGTGATAATGATTAATGATTAATTAATAATTTTTTATGAGTTTTATTTTTTCATATATTATTTTTTGACCTGATTTTATTAAAGGACTGAGTGCTGTTCCTTTTTACCACTTTCCTTATATCCTACCAACACAACTTGACCAGCAAGTCGTAGGTTGTGGGTTCAAAGGCCGGTGGAGTCATGAAAGAAATCAGATGAGGAGATGTGGTGATCTCCAAAATAGCTATAATTTCTACCACTCCAAACTATTGTCAACTGACATATGAAATGATTCGCTACAAAAAAATTAATTTGGTAGAAGGTAAAAAATTATTTAAAAAAATTGAAATATTTTCGTTACTAAAATAATCGATAAAGGATTTTATTCTCATAGCCCGGAACAAGCCAATCTTCGTGAAGAAAGTAAAATCGACAAGAATTTTCAGTTAATTAATTTTTATAAATTTTAGTATTTAGAATGAAAATATGTATGTTGTGAATTCTCCTGATTCCCCTGAACTATGCTTTCGCCGATGTAGCGAGTCAACTCTTCAGCAATAGGAGCTCTTTAACTTCCTTTAACTTCAATAAAAATATTTGGGATTTCCTAAAACCAATTGCGACGAAAACTTTGAGTTTTAGAAAAATGTTAGGGCGACCCATTCCCTAGACAAACATATCGTGTTTGTAATTACAAAAGACCTATTTTGCCACCTACTCAATATGTCTGAAATAAGTAAGATTTAACAGTTTATGTTAAGTGTGAGTATTTTAAATCAAGGACCGTATCATTTAATGCGTGTGTCTTAATTTTATAATTTTGATTAAATTTAAGAATTTTTTATAAGCTCTACTTAATTAATAGCACTTATGAAAAAAATCGTTATCATTTTGTTTTACTTAACACTCACCTACATAACTACATACATATATGTATATGTACACACATGCATATATGTATAACCACTTAGCAAACACCCTGCTAGACAGTCGTATATAATATACATTAGTGCTCATGCTGCGAGTATCATTATGCCTAATTACAAAATGATTAGCAAATTACAAATTTTTTTCAGGCCATGGACATGAGTACTTTGTGCTTGTGTGACATTTTATCTCTTTTCAACTAACGAAAATTTCATATTTGCTGTACTTAATAAGGTAACTCGTCATTTTAATGGTCATAATTGACTTAGCGCTGATGACTAAACTACCCATTGTTGTAAATTACAAAAACAAAATTATTTTGGAAATGCGCTTGTTTTAGAGACTAATAAAAACATGCATGTAAGTGTGTTAGACTATTTGCCTAAATTGCTCAGCAATTCCTTATGTTGATATTTCAAACAAATTTTTACAAGGAAAATTTATTTTCGGTCCCTGTTAAAAAAATTAAAAATAGACTATTTTTACGATGTCGGACTCCATGTGAGGGACTTTTATTCATTTAGGTAGCTTCGAATAAATACATTTGAACGTTTACAACAGGCTAATAATGTGTTACTACCTGTTTGCCAAAACTACTATAATTTAACTTGTGAGAAATATACATGGAAATTGCTTTAATTAGTTTAAGTAGTAATTTAACCTAATTTATTTAGTTTTAAAACAAAATTAATTTAATTAAAGTAATGTAGTGTACACTTTGCTTTGATTTCTGCAAAAAAACAAATAACTTGTATTGTAGAGAGAGTTAGTGCAATCAGTTACAACGTAAAGTTTAAATAAGGTTGTAAATTAAAGTTGTCCAGATATTGAACGTGCAATAAACCTAAGCTCTGGAAATTATTTCACAATCTAGCGACCGAACTCAAGGGAATTTGACGAGCAATCGATAATTTGGGAGATCCGCAAATTTATTTTTTTTAACTCTTGGATATTCATTTCTGGTTGTATTCGAGTTCATTCGAACAAGTTCACATACCAGTGCCGAATTGAAATGATTCGCTACAAAAAAATCGAACCAAACTCAATTCGGTGAGAGTCCTCATAGTTGAGACGACTTTGCATTGACTGGTAACGGTTTTAACGTCATTTGGATGTTTTTCGTACCCTATTGACGTTTGAACGTTTTTGGGTAACAAATAACGTTTTTTTACTTTCCAAGTAATCGTACAGCAGAGTAGATCAACATTTATGAATTTTGTTGTGCTCATTTATCTACAAATTAAAAATATACTATATTTTTATCTGGATCCTACATTCATACATATATGAATCGTTGATAAGCGTTTGATATTACCATTTGCGGTTGCCATGGGGGAATGCTGAAGCTCCACTTATGGCGACCTTATGTTTTTGAAACAAAACCTTAACACGATGTATTCTACGTCTTACGCTCATGGATATTGATTATTGTTCGCATACTGGTCGTTGATTGCAACCAGCGACTCAAAGCAACTATAACCTAGCAATATGAAATTAGAATTTAATATTGCATACCAGATTACGTGAACTACCTACATATATCCCGAAGTAAATAACAATTCACTGTTGTATGATATTACTTCCTCTTTATCTCGTGATAGATCATGCATATGGTAAATATCAGTCTCCTTTTTTCAATTGCATACAAATATAATCACATTTTTTTCTTTTCTCGGTTGAGTTAACATCTTTAAATTTGTTGTCGTTTAGTTTTCGATAATCGACTAGCAAACGACAACAGCTGATCTGGCGAATATTGTTAAAAAATTGATGGTGAATAGCAAAATCGTTAAAATATTCCATAAGATGAGATAACCATGCGAATATCGTTAAAACAACGGTGGGAAAGAGTGAAAGCATAGCAGTTATTTATGTTATTTTTGCAGTTTAACAGCGCGTGATATGAGCATGAATATGTGTTTGCAGTTTACCACGTCAGAATACTTACACGAGACACCTTCTGTAGAACAGGATACTGGAAAAAAAATATTTTTGTTAAAATTACTATTAAGTTAATGTATTAAAATATGAATGTGTGTATATACATAATTAAACCTTATTGACTACAATTCCATTAACGGGTATTCCCACAATAATAGAAACGTTCAGTTTACCCTATTTTATAATTGTTTAACCAACGTGTGCTTTTTAAATTCATTACGATTTCGTACATTTCGTTAAAAGTTAAAATCAGAATTACTTTTATAAGTACAATAAAAAATAAAGACATTTCGGCACGATTTATAATTTTTGCCTAGAAGCAATAATAATTATGCTTTGGCAATAAAATTATTACAAAACTGCATTTATTTCAACATTTTGTTGATCCGCCGGCTTGCCTGATTACCTCTTCGCATCTTCGGTACACCCAATTAACTAAGTTGGCATCCCAGTTTTCGGAATGGAATGCCAAGATTTTTGAGCCTGCCACCACAATTCATCTTTATTTGTGACTTTGAAAGGTTCTATCCTCTGGGTTAAAGGCTATGTTCTTAGGACGTCTTACGTATTGTTGTCTGATCCAAGCGTATTAATTTTTGGTTGATCGGACCAAAGAACATTTTGCCATTTTCTTTTACGCAAAAGATGTTTTCTAGCAAAGGCAAGTATATTGTTTTTGTTTCTAAGGCTCAGCAGAGGAACTTTTATGGGGCTTCTGGCTGAAAGTTTGGCTTCTACTAATCTGGTTCTAACGGCTTATCACATCTAAATTTAATTAAATTTTTTAAATCAAAAGATTTTGATCACCAGCAGTGTAAAGCTTCTTTTTGGAACAGTTCATCAGATCTGCTATCTTACCAATCGTTCCTTGTTTTCTTAGACTTTATATCAAATTTTTCTCCTCTCCTATCCAAAGTTTAACTATGCTAATTTCATTCTCGTTTATAACTCAATAACCTAGAGTATAATTTTAATTTAGTTAATACACTTCCCAAACGCAATTATTTAGAAGCGTTGAAAACAAAATGAGCAACGCCACCAGCTCCGTAAGAATAGGCTGGAAATCTTATGTTAAAATTAGATAAATAAGAACCCTACTTTAAGTGAGAAATTATAATGTACCCTATAATGAAGCCAAGCAATTTTTAAGTAATTTTGAATTGAATTTATACAACAAAAGAATGTATGTAAATATATCAAATTTTATACATATTTCTCTATGTAGATTTGTGCAAGGCAAACCTGCCGCTGTCATTATCTTATAAGATCTAATTTGCTGAATGTCTCATGTAAGATAGATTGCAAATAAAATATAAGTTAAAAAAAAAAAATATATTCAGATATTAAAGATAATCCCAGTAAAATATAAGAAAAAGCAATGTCTCTGAATTTTGGAATATTTTCATACAGATATTTCAGGTCTGAAAGCAGTATTATTTCACAACAAAATCAGTTTCCATCAGTTCCAGTTGCATATGCTACGTCTAGTTGATTACGAAAAACATCAATGGAAAATTGTTTTACTAATTTTACTAAAAAATTGAAGTCACATGAAAAAGAGCATGGCTGGGCTTTATTTCTTTGTGCAAGAACTTTTTAGGGAACAAAAAGAGTGAAAATTACGTCGAGGTAGTACATGAATTTAAGGAGGCTTATGGAGAAATGGGATGCAACATGTCTATTAATGTTCACTTTTTGCATTCTCATCTGGAATTTTTCACCGAAAATCTTGGTGAACTGCGCGACGAACAGTGTGAAAGATTTCATCAAGAAATATCAACGATCGAAAAGCGTTTCGAAGAAAAGAGCGAAGTCAAAATGCTGGCTAATTACTGTTGGTCGCTCCAACGTGAAACTGACGACCTCTCTTACAAACGTAAAAGATCAAGTAAACATTTTTAACGAAAATTGAAATTATAATATAAAAGTGAATGGAATCAAATAAAAAAACGTGATGTAATAGTTAAAAAGGACAAAAAGAACGAAAATTTTGTTTTTGGAAAAAAATGCGTAACTTCTATAATTTATGTTTGATTTTGATGATTGATAGCTCATTTTAAAGGTAATTTAATATTCTTTAAGCATATGGTAGCTAACATTTGTTAGATTTGCAATTTTACAATACAAAATTTTCAGATTCAGGCACAAACATCTTATTCTATTTGTGTTGAATGTGCTAAATAAAGTATATGCTTAGAGGGCACTGACATTTTGCTTTAAAAATCTGTTTGAAAATCTAAAATCGGTTAAAAAATAAGGAAGTTAGAAATTTTAGAATGATCAAAAACACTAAAAAAAACAGTTTTTGGGCCATAAATCAAAAGTTTGAGGGTGTTAAAAAACTTTTAAACCCATTTTTGTGTTGTACTCAATAAGACCAACAATCTCCACTGTGTCACTACAATGGTTCAGAATCACTGTAACACATACATATACGCACTGTAAGCCCACATTGAAGTATTTATTCGTGAGATACCGGCCGAAATGTTGGAAAGAGTATGCCAAAATTGAACTAAGCGGACCATTTAAGGCGCAGCCGCGGCCGACATTTGAATAAAATAATACCCAAACATTAAATTATAACGACCGTACTGTCGATTCAAATAAAGGTTTCATGCAGTTTTCTGAATTTTGTGTTTTTTTTTTAATCTCAGATAGCTCTTAAAAAATCATCCCTTACTAAGTATTATTAAACACTATCACAACTATTACTACTACTAATGACCACTACCACTTTATTAAGTCGGCAAAGAAGTTTTACGTCCAGAACACATGTTTAGGTCTACGAATGTTTTCTGACTTGGCTCAGTATATGCTGTCGATATCTTTATAAGTTAGGATGAGTTGGACGGTATATGCTACGCCTTGAATAATATTCTAACATCCTCCGTCTCCCTTTTCAACATTGCTCCTGACTACAGTACTTTCCAATGTTTTTTGATCGATCGTATAGATTGTGCCCTCTAATGCAGCAATCTCTTTTCGTTTTGCATACTTCGTTCAGTTCGTTAACCTTTTCCAACAAGTCAGCTACCGTCTTCCGTAGTCTTGTAGTATCATGTCTCTAACTATAAACGCTTTTTCATATCTTCATGCGAGCGGCTATAATGTCTGGTTAGCTTTTAGATCATTCGCTTGATATCTTTCGCGTCAGATTTCACATCGTACACTTTATTTTACACAGCGCCAAATTGGAATTTAGATAATTAAGAGAAATCACTTTCTGCTGTTGTCGCTGAGACTATGTGTCAGTGTTGGCTAAAGACCGATTCGCTGACGAAATAAAAGAAGTTGCTTTTATTCTACAAACAACAACCAACAACAACTGTCAATCGGTATGTATCTGGCCCGCTTCTTCCTCTTCTTTTTTAGAATTGTTCTTTGCTCTCTTATTTTCCAACATTATTACCATACTGGGTCCAACGCAAATATGACATCTCCAGTTTTATCGTCGATCAGAGCTCATTACTAGATACATGCCGTTTGATATCTCTGCGGATGTGGAGAAGTGGTAATTGTTAGTGCAATTTGAGCACGTAATAAAGCGTTCCGTTTAGAGATTCGTTGGTCATTGCCGAGGACAGGTTGTATTTATACAGACTTTTATAAATTTTTCGCGTAGTTTTGGTATTTGAGGAATTTATCTTGAGAGACGGACGGGTAAAAGAATTTTGGCTTGAATCATTATCGGCGTGAGCCATCCTGCCGGGTCAAAAAGTTTCGCGACAGAAGAGAGAATTTGTTGCTTAATACTGGGATGGAATCAACGTTATATGAGAAGGTATCTGTTAGAGCGTTCCATTGAATTCCACGAGTTTTAGTGGTGTTTACTTTCTCAATCTCGAGAAAATTTGTGTCAAGCAAGTCACTTTTATTGATTTCTTTGTGGATTTCAGGATGGTTGGCTGTGATTTTTTCCAATGGGAAGCCTGCCGATTTGAGAGCTTGGATGACCTGAGAGAGAGAGATTCTTCGGCCGAGGGGAGATCATCGCTGCCAGCGAGAATGTTATCCACATATGTATGATACTTCAGTACGGAGACAAGCAGGTGGTTTCCGTATCGTCTGAGAGTTGATGAACCGTGCAAATATCGAGGTGAGGGGCAAAATTCAACCCAAAAGTTATGAGTTTCAATTTGCAGTCTCTAATAGGGCCATTATGGAGTGTTTGGAAAACAATTATCTGATAGCCTTGCTCGTCTTTATGTAATGAGATTTGGTGATATATCTCTCCAGTGTCGCCGTTGAAGATAAACCGGTACGTACACCATTTAAAGTTTAATAGCATCAAATCGGGTTGACGAGTCGGAAAGGTATAGAGAGCATTGTTACGATAATAACCAGATCCCGACTTTTTTGATGCATTAAAAACTAGGCGTATTTTTGCCGTCCTCTTTTCCGTTCTTATCACTGCGTGATGAGGGAGGTAGAACGACACATTTGCCTTTTGAGAATTTATCATAGGGCTTGTTTCCTTCTTCACATGATTTAGAGTGAGATACTTCATCGTCATACTTATGCTTCAGTTCGCCTTTCTTTTTAAGATTTCTTTCCATGCTGATAAATTGCTGTAGAGCTGACGTGCGAGAGTTGCCTAAAGCACTTTAGTCTGGGAAAGCCTGCTTAAAGGAAAGCTGTACCATATGCCTTTCGTGTGGTGATTAGTTTAAGATGTGGAAGTTTTTCTAGTTCCCAAAACCTTTACAATACAAAATTTTCAGATTCAGGCACAAAAATCTTATTCGCTTTGTGTTGAATGTGCTAAATAAAGTATATGCTTAGAGGGCACTGACATTTTGCTTTAAAAATCTGTTTGAAAATCTAAAATCGGTTAAAAAATAAGGAAGTTAGAAATTTTAGAATGATCAAAAACACTGAAAAAAAACAGTTTTTGGGCCATAAATCAAAAGTTTGAGGGTGTTAAAAAACTTTTAAACCCATTTTTGTGTTGTACTCAATAAGACCAACAATCTCCACTGTGTCACTACAATGGTTCAGAATCACTGTAACACATACAAATACGCACTGTAAGCCCACATTGAAGTATTTATTCGTGAGATACCGGCCGAAATGTTGGAAAGAGTATGCCAAAATTGAACTAAGCGGACCATTTAAGGCGCAGCCGCGGCCGACATTTGAATAAAATAATATCCAAACATTGAATTATAACGACCGTACTGTCGATTCAAGTAAAGGATTCATGCAGTTTTCTGAATTTTTTTTTTATTTTTAATTTTAGATAGCTCTTAAAAAATCATCCCTTACTAAGTATTATTAAACACTATCACAACTATTACTACTACTAATGACCACTACCACTTTATTAAGTCGGCAAAGAAGTTTTACGTCCAGAACACATGTTTAGGGCTACGAATGTTTTCTGACTTGGCTCAGTATATGCTGTCGATATCTTTATAAGTTAGGATGAGTTGGACGGTATATGCTACGCCTTGAATAATATTCTCACATCCTCCGTCTCCCTTTTCAACATTGCTCCTGACTACAGTACTTTCCAATGTTTTTTGATCGGTCGTATTGATTGTGCCCTCTAATGCAGCAATGTCTTTTCTATTTGCATACTTCGTTCAGTTCGTTAACCTTTTCCAACAAGTCAGCTACCGTCTTCTGTAGTCTTGTAGTATCATGTCTCTAACTATAAACGCTTTTTCATATCTTCATGCGAGCGGCTATAATGTCTGGTTAGCTTTTAGATCATTCGCTTGATATCTTTCGCGTCAGATTTCACATCGTACACTTTATTTTACACAGCGCCAAATTGGAATTTAGATAATTAAGAGAAATCACTTTCTGTTGTTGGCGCTGAGACTATGTGTCAGTGTTGGCTAAAGACCGATTCGCTGACGAAATAAAAGAAGTTGCTTTTATTCTACAAACAACAACCAACAACAACTTTCAATCGGTATGTATCTGGCCCGCTTCTTCCTCTTCTTTTTTAGAATTGTTCTTTGCTCTATTATTTTCCAACATTATTACCATACTGGGTCCAACGCAAATATGACATCTCCAGTTGTATCGTCGATCAGAGCTCATTACTAGATACATGCCGTTTGATATCTCTGCGGATGTGGAGAAGTGGTAATTGTTAGTGCAATTTGAGCACGTAATAAAGCGTTCCGTTTAGAGATTCGTTGTCTATTACCGAGGACAGGTTGTATTTATACAGACTTTTATAAATTTTTCGCGTAGTTTTCGTATTTGAGGAATTTATCTTGAGAGACGGACGGGTTTGAACTGGTCGTCCAGTTCCGTCAAGCCATAGCTCTTGTAAAAGAATTTTGGCTTGAATCATTATCGGCGTGAGCCATCCTGCCGGGTCAAAAAGTTTCGCGACAGAAGTGAGAATTTGTTGCTTAATACTGGGATGGAATCAACGTTATATGAGAAGGTATCTGTTAGAGCGTTCCATTGAATTCCACGAGTTTTAGTGGTGTTTACTTTCTCAATCTCGAGAAAATGTGTGTCAAGCAAGTCACTTTTATTGATTTCTTTGTGGATTTCAGGATGGTTGGCTGTGATTTTTTCCAATGGGAAGCCTGCCGATTTGAGAGCTTGGATGACCTGAGAGAGAGAGATTCTTCGGCCGAGGGGAGATCATCGCTGCCAGCGAGAATGTTATCCACATATGTATGATACTTCAGTACGGAGACAAGCAGGTGGTTTCCGTATCGTCTGAGAGTTGATGAACCGTGCAAATATCGAGGTGAGGGGCAAAATTCAACCCAAAAGTTATGAGTTTCAATTTGCAGTCTCTAATAGGGCCATTATGGAGTGTTTGGAAAACAATTATCTGATAGCCTTGCTCGTCTTTATGTAATGAGATTTGGTGATATATCTCTCCAGTGTCGCCGTTGAAGATAAACCGGTACGTACACCATTTAAAGTTTAATAGCATCAAATCGGGTTGACGAGTCGGAAAGGTATAGAGAGCATTGTTACGATAATAACCAGATCCCGACTTTTTTGATGCATTAAAAACTAGGCGTATTTTTGCCGTCCTCTTTTCCGGTCTTATCACTGCGTGATGAGGGAGGTAGAATGACACATTTGCCTTTTGAGAATTTATCATAGGGCTTGTTTCCTTCTTCACATGATTTAGAGTGAGATACTTCATCGTCATACTTATGCTTCAGATCGCCTTTCTTTTTAAGATTTCTTTCCATGCTGATAAATTGCTGCAGAGCTGACGTGCGAGAGTTGCCTAAAGCACTTTAGTCTGGGAAAGCCTGCTTAAAGGAAAGCTGTACCATATGCCTTTCGTGTGGTGATTAGTTTAAGATGTGGAAGTTTTTCTAGTTCCCAAAACCTTCATAGTTGTGAATCGAGGTAATCATTGGATATATCTTCCACTTGAAGGGAGAATGTGGCTACCTTCGGTATCTGACCACTTAGGATCCAACCAAATATTGTGTTCTGTGCCAACATATTTTGGAATAATTTCTCAATGTCTTCCAGCATTATTTGAGGGATAATATCACTGTCTGGACGTGCTATGGGGAATGGCAGGTTGAATCTGCTAACTTAAGGTGAGATCATATCACCTCTTGATGGTGATCAATATGAAATTTGGGAAATTAGGAAATTTGTAGTTGAAATTTGTAATTATAAGAAATTTTTATGCATATTTTTTCAAAGTTCATAATACATCTTGTACTTAATTTAAACTCAGTATATGTGCAATTACATGGTGTATCTGTTGTGGATCTTATATTTCATGTTTTATTACTTTGATAGATATTGCAGCACTCTTCAGGTGTTATTTTCAAATACCGTTTTTCATGTGAAATTGAATATTATGAATGTTTTTTTTAACAATCCTTTGCTTTTATTAAAAATGTGTAACGAACTGAAAATATTTGCGTATTTTATTGTGTATATAAATTTCGTGCAAGATTTATTATAAATTGTGAGAAAATTGCATAAAAGTTGCTTAAAACTACAAACTTTAACTACAATTTTTTTTAAATACTGTAAGTTTCCTCACCTTCGAACTTTATATAGTGAATAACTAGAACCCCCTCTACCCCATAGTGGGTTTAACCCCGAAATCGGAAGACACTGAACTAAAGCCCACCCATTAGCCATTTTGGAGCCATTTTCAATTAATATATATTTCATTCAGATTTTCTCTTTGCTCTGCAGTTTCAACAAAATTTACCATTTTTCCCCAGAATTTCCTTCTTCGTCTCCGTTTTGAAAAAATTTTTGTTTGTACAGTTGGCACGATTGCCATCCTTCCATGTACTGGCCATTATCGTTGGTCTCCTTGGCGTGGGGGTGAGGCTTAAGTGTTGGCATGGTTGCTACTTTCGAGGATTGCTATGTCACCACGAACTATGAGGGAGGCTCCATATGAGAATCAGTGTGAGACGCGATCGTACACGTTTCTTATCTGGAGATTACTGTACCTTGCATCCCTCCTAATATCTCCCATCTTTCCCTCCACTCTAGCTAATCCTCCCCTAATCCTAGGTGTTACGCGTTACCGCGCCCATTGGTCGGTTTGCAGCCAGGCTGTATTTGATAAGCCGCCTCCCAGACACCGGGCCACCTCAGGGATTAAGTTTGGCCTTTCCGCGGCAAGGGGTGCTGTCGTGGTGTACCATCCAGTTTCCCCTCTGACAATTACGACCAAGATGAATACATCTAAAAACACTAACCCCAAAAAATTTATCTCCCCCATCTCGGGGTAAGGCAAACACGCCGCTTCGCTTCAATAGGGTATTTTCCGGGCTGGAAGGGAGGGCAACATGCCGACCCGTGACCATGGGTGTCTCGCATGAGGGTGCTGCAAATAAACCTCCATCATTCTAAAGCAGCTTCAGCTGCTCTCCTGGGTCGCCTAAGCAAAGGCGACTTTACGGTGGTACTCATTTAGGAACCACGGGTTTGTAACTCAAGGGTATTTGGGTTGAATGGTACCGGTTTTAAGCGTTTTCTGGAGCGCATTAAACGTAAAATTAGGGCCTGAGCAGATTTAAATGTCTTTCTTTTACCTAATTACAGTGATGGCGACGTCACGGCAATTCTCGTTGAGATAGGGGGCATGCCCATCGTGCTGGCATCGGTTTACATGCCATACGAAGTCGAGCACCCTCCTCAATCTATGGTGTGGACACATTTTGGTCGGCATATACCGTTGGCATGGGGAACTGTATCGGCCAGCTACTCCGTTGCAGAGTAGTAAGGGCTAAGCTGAGTGTGAGCGAACTGTCGCTGCACGTGTCGAGGGGAACGCCACAAGGAGATGTCCTATCATACTGTTTGGGGTGGCGCAAAGTTGTCGCGTACGCTGATGACGTCGCGATCGCACTCAGAGGAAAGTTTCCGCAGACATTATGCGAGCTGATGCAACGTATGCTTCGGGAGTTATCCAAGTGGTCCACCCACTGCAGGCTCAGGGTCAGCTCAAGTAAGGCGGAACTTGTACTCTTCACGAGAAGGCATAAAGTGCCTTCGGTAACTCCACCGGTACTAAACGGTATCCGGTTAAGTCTTTCTACAAGTGCCGAATTTCTAGGCGTTATTTTAGATAAGAAGTTGAACTGGAAAGAGAAATTAGATTAACGTTAGGAAAATGCTTACATATCCCTCTACACATGTAAGAAAGCCATATGCAGGAAGTGGGGTCTTAATCCCAAGACCTGTCTGTCGATTTTTACAGCAGTCGTCAGACCAATTCTCCCATATGGGTTGATGGTACGGTGGCTTGCAATAGAAAAAGAAGTTAACGGTTATAGAATCCGCCCCTGTAGTTATAGAAAACGCCCCTATATCTACACAACCCAAACCTGCGATTGCAGAATCCGACTTTGCACACATAATTTAAACTAAGCGTTCAATAAACTAAATATATTTTGTTTTCAAAGCATAAATGCTCTCCATTTTTAATTAAGTATGAATAAAAGTCAATACTTTGTTGCAATGCATACATACATATGTTCCAATTTTACAATTTTGCCTATGAAGCATAAGTCATTTTGTTCTTTTCTGTTAGTATTTAGCATAGTATATAAGATGTGTAAAATTCAATAAAGATTGATTACGAATTTGACTGGCAACGAAGGCGTCTCGTTTCATTTAAAAGTTTACTGGCGACGGGGCGTTTCGTTTCATTTCAAATTTTACTGTTATTCTCAGTCTACTCACCAAGGTACAAAGACCTAGTATGATCTGTATAAGCGACGCACTCAGAACCACGCCAAATCAGGCCTTGAACGCCATTTTAGACCTTATTCCCTTAGATTTGGTTGGACAACAGATGGCAGCGAAGCTCTAGTCAGACGTGGCCTAAATGGGATCGGAAACGGTCGGGCAGCGTTTTCTCCCTAAGGAGGGAAAACATTTTTAACGTGATCGGGGCTCTAACAGGGCGTTGTCTGATAGGGGAACACGCTGAAAGGTTGGGAGTACCCTCCCGACGATGCTGCAGGAGCTGCAAGAACGACGAGGAGGAGAAAACGATCTTGCATTTACTGTGTAAGCGTCCTGCACTGTATAAAAGCAGAATGCGATATCTGGGATGTCCGGTTTTGGATGACCTTAGTGACGTTTCATGCACCGAGGTAAATTGCCTGTTGAGATTCATCAGCGAAGCATAATGGTTTGGTGATTTTCTTCTTCGGATAGTACAAAATTTTTTTTTGTGGTAACACAATGAGCCTGCTATTACTGACCTAAGTGAGCTGCCGCAGGCGGTAACCATTCCAAGCTAACCTAACCTACGTTCAGGCGTATATTATAGCATTTTTGTGAGGAGCACGTGTAAACCATAAAGGAAGCTCTTGTTATATAAAATCATTTATTGCTGCTTGATTTCTGTTATCAACGTTCTTGACCACAGACTGAGTGTTGTAGCACCTAACCTCGAAAGCGCGATCGGACGTAACCAAAACAGTGGTTTAGCGCTTATTAAGATGTATTATATTTCTGTAGAAATAAATTGAAACGAATTGCCTAATTAAAAATGTAGGGTCTAGTTCCAAAACGGTCAAATATAACCGTGCATCCCTTCCGTAAATCTATAATAATAATTCAAAATACGCTTTAAAGACGAGCACATAAGCACACAACGAAATAAACAAATTTAAATGCCAACCATGGCTTGTAGGGGAAGTAAAATTCCAATTCAATCGTGCCCTTTTTCTCCAAATACCAGTGCACAATTATTTACGATTTGTGAATAAACAACGGACTCAAGTAACAAATCCCCAAAAAGGTAAATAAATCAACAAAGGAAATTTTTGACATTTCCATATCTGAAATTTCGCAAAAATCGCTTAATTTAGTAAGTTCACAAATTTGCCATAACAATGGTGATTTTATTCATGTTATTATTTATATTGTATTATTTATATATTTATATTTGACAGAATGTGTAATTTAGAAGCAACCGATAGATGAGGTGAGAATACTTGCTGCAGTTTATTGGAATTTGTTAAATATTGCTGCCTTTGGATACGCAAATTAACAAATGCAAAAGTAAAATTGAAGTGCATATTAATATTAAAGTGCAATTAAGGAAGGATGTTTCAAATCTCGGGGCATCGCTATAATTACCAGTAATTTTTAAGTAATTCGCTAGCATTACTTGTGTTTATATGTTAAAATGCAGATAAAAAGGAAAAATACAAAAATAGTAATTACGGAGCACTGCAGCTGTTGGTGAGTATTTCAGTGGCCAGGTGCATTACAGTGAATTAAACCGGAGTAGAAATTTGCCAAAATTGTCCTTTGCTACTGTGCTGAGGATCTGGTCGGAATTTCTTTGTCAAATTTATGTTCGGGAATGCTGTGTTGTACTGAACATAATATGGGGATTAAAATATTGGCAGTGTTAACTTTCATATTCAATATTGTATTGCGGCTATCTACTATTAACATATTGTTTGTGTTATTATTAGTACTTTTAAAATATAATTTTTATATCATTTTATATGCAGATCGTTAGTACACTAAAAAGCCGTTCAGACAGGCTGCAACTTCAAAATATCAAAATGTCTGTAGGGAAAAAGTTGTAAAATTTTGCAAAGTTTTTCGATTCGATAATTCAATTATCTTTATTATCAATATAAACTCGTTGAATTCGATACACTTTTTCTTATAACTTTCTCAACTTTTCAAAATATTTAAATGTAAGCAGGAAAACGTAATGAAAATTTGAAAAAGCTTTAAATTGTAAATATACTTGTATCAAAATAAAGATAATTTGATTATCTTTGCTTTCAATATAACATCGTTAAATTATATCAACTTTTTCTTATAAATTTTAAAAGTTTTTAAATGTAAATATTAAAACGTAATGAACTTTTGCCTTTTGTGATAAAAGTGATTTGTAAACGAATTTAAAAAGCTTTTAATCGTTAATATATGTGAATAGAAAACACCTTTCCTTTGGTTATAAAAACGTTAAAACCAATCGGAATTTTCTGATAAATTTTGCTACTTTTCAAAATATATAAGTAGGGGAAAAGTAAAACTTCGCTAAATTTTTAGAAAGGTAATTTTTGTAAACGGCTTCAAAAGTTTATAATTGGATTATTTGATTACCTTCTTTTGGTTATAAACGATTAACTTTTCTCATAAATGTTGCAACTATTTAAATATGCTAATATTTACTTTAGTTTGGAATGTCTAAAATTTAACCACTTTGTTTCGATTGCACATCTGTGGTGCACAAGAGACCGTTGGAGGCATTGAAATTGAGAAACATCCGCAGGTTTAGATATATATGTTTATATAAATATATACATATATACAAGTACGTTTTGTTGTAGTTAAAAAAGTCTGCTCGCTTTAGTGAGTTCTAACGACTGACTCTCGTTTATTTAATATTCGCTTTCTTATTTCGCTTTCCATTCGTTACTTATGCTAGCTATGTTCATGATAGGCATTCAGAGGTGCATTTATACGTATATTAATGAATAAATATGAATATGAATAAATACTTATATTTAGACTTAACTATGGTGCTGCTATAACTCGGCCATCCTGATTTAGAAGATCAGCGGATCCTTATAATGATGCTTTCAATTATTCACATTTTATTTCAAGTTTTGCTATTTTTTCTTGAGTTACTTATAGTGTTATAGTATATTTTGTTGGTGTACCGGATTTTATGTTAACTTTTTCGTTTTCTTTTATATTACTATTTTCATTTTCTTTTATTTACATTCGAACTACGTTGATTTGTAGTATTCTTATCTATTTTTGACGTTTTAGACCAACCGAACCATTGTTTAATGTTGGCTACGGCCCAAATGCCTTGTACGGTATCCTAGACTGCTGATATCCATCTACATCTTCAACTAAATATCTGTCATTATCCAATTTTTTTGAGATCTTGTAAGGTCCCTTGAACCGAGGAACTATCTTTTTTGACGTGCCCGAGTGTGAATCAAAGTTTTGTATTGCAACATAATCACCTGGTTTATATTCAATGCGGCTTCGTCGTTCACTATTTGTAATCTTCTTATTATATTCCTGCAATTGTTTTTCTTTAGTCCTTGCTCTAGTGCGAATAAGTTTAATATTTCTTTCTTCGTTCTGGTTATTTTCCAACACATTTTCCCTAAGATTATCTATTATTTTACCTTTTTGTCCCACACCAAACAACATAATACTTGGATGTTCGTTTATTGACCTATGTACCGTATTATTTAGAGTAAATTCCATGGTTTCTAACATTTTTTCAAAACATAAGTTTTTTTCTGACTTTACTAATTTACCTAACATAGGGCCTAAGCTACGGTTAATTCTTTCAACTTGGCCATTTGCTTGGGGTGACCCTGTAGCAATCTTAATATGTTGAATATTTTGAAGCTTTAAGAATTCAATAAACTCATTAGCTGTAAAACAACTACCACGATCCGAAATAATGTACTTTGGTCTACTGTACGATCTAAAATTGTCTTTTAATTCATAAATTACCTCACTTGATTTGGTTGTTTTCGACATATATAATCTGACAAATTTAGTGCATGAATCAACGATTACTAAAATGTGTTTCTTTATACTACCCTTGATTTCGACTGGACCGAAATGATCAATATGTATAAGTTCAAAAGGGGTATTGCTTTTTGGGATGTTGTGTAGAAATCCCTCTTGCTTTCCATTTTTTGACGAGAATGCGATACATTTTAAACAGTTCTTTATGTGTTGATCTACTTTTTTCCTCAGGTTGGGAAACCAATATGATTTTGTCAATAAAATAAAAATTGAAGGAGTTTTTCTTTAAGTATTTCGAAAGCGCTTAGCTCCTCATACCCGAAACTAAATTTAGATACGTACAAGAGTTTTGCTATTGTCGAAAAATCTTTAATAAATCTGCGGAAACAGGAACAAAGTCCCAAAAAGCTTTGCACTTCAAAAGTTTTTGTGGGAATTGGAAAATTTTTAATTGCTTCGAGCCCTTTGTCGTCTGCTTTAATGCCATTTCCGGTGATGAATCCCAAATACTTGACACTAGCCTGAAAGAACTCGCATTTGTCTAACCTCAATTCCAATTTGTTTTTAACTAACCTATCGAAAACTTCTCTTAGTATAATCATGTGTGTGTCTATATCTTTAGTAGCCACCATAATATCATCTAAATAAATAATAACTTTTTCTTCTCTGACCATGTCTTCGAAAATTGTATTGATAAATCGCTGAAAAGTTGAAGGAGCATTCCTTAAACCAAATGGCATTCTTAAAAATTCATATTGACCTAACGGTGTGGTAAACGCGGTATAGTACTTCACCGATTCTTCATGCATATAAACATGGAAAAATCCGTTCTTCAAGTCTAGCTTTGTAAATACTGTTTTATTCACAAGTCTGTCTAAAAAGTCATCTATCAGAGGAATTGGGTAATTGCCTTTCGAGGTTGACTTATTCAGTTTTCTAAAGTCTATACACATCTTTAACTCGTCAGTCTTTTTTTTAACCAAAACGATCGGCGAGACAAATTCTGATTTGCTAGGTCTAACGTAACCTTTGGCTAAATATTCATCTAATATTTTCCGGAGCTCATTTTTTTCTGAATAAGAAAGACGTCTAGGATTACAGCTGAAAGGTTTCAGATCATTAAGAAATAAATTCATTTCACATCTTACGTCTGGTTCGTTTGGTCTAGCCCGTTTTACACAGTGTTCATCAAATACCTGTTCAAATAATTTGCGCTCTTCGCTCGTGAGCACTTTGCCTAAAACATATTTTTTGTTATCATCTTCATATTCAAGATCTATTGCTAATATTTTTTGTTCAAAATCTTTACCGTTCTGATTTACTTTGTTAGCCTTAACATTGTATAAGGTTTCTTTTTAATTCACGTATTCACATTCATTGCTTCCATCTTGCCACATAATTTTAGCATTACTTTCGTTTAGAAAATCTCTTCCCAATATTGCAGAATAGTTCATAGATTCATTGCCCACAACCAATAATTTAATGCGTCCAACTTTATTCAAAACTTTTATTAAACTGAAAATTGTTCCATAAACTTTTAATTCACTTTTATTTATACCATAGCAAGGCGAATTCAATACAAGGTGGTCGCAAGAGCACATACACACAAACTCCACATGTTTTGTTTTTGCTTCTGAATGGTGGGAATGTCAGATAAATGAAATATAGAACAATAATTTTGAACAGAGAGAATGCCAAAATAGGAACGAATTTGACAACAAAACTGTTTATTTTTGAATCAGTTGGCCAAAACTATATTATTGGAAATATATTTAAATTAAAATTTACAATAGCGACCGCAATTGAAACCTTACTCTTCATAAAGTGCCAGTGCAATATGCGAGTAAATGAATTAATGCAGCAAAAGCAAATGTAGTTGATTGGACAAAGTTATTTTGCTAAAACACTGCTTATGGATTTGATAAATGGGTTTGTATAAAAAAACAGCGATTGCACTGCCTTAGTGAATTATCAAAGTGTATACTAAATTCCATAAAATGCAACTCCATTGTTAAAAGAAAATTTTTCTTTACAGAGTACATGACCGTTTAGAATTGTTAATTAGTCAAATAAAACGTAATACCGATGATGATAACTGAAATAGTGCTAATGTAAATGGTCTATGAAGATAATAGTGAAATATTTTGCACTCATCTGACTCTGATTTGGAGGATGGTGTAGAAAAGAGCAAATTGAACGAAAAAAGCTTTCTGAAAACGAAAAATTCCTTCAGCCCATATGGATGCGGCATTAAGTTTATCGTGTTTTTTGAGTGTATTGTTCTTTAGCTTTAGCTGTGGGATAAAGATTACCAAAGAAAAACCATTTGTTTTTTAATATCTAACTTCAAATTTATTTATCTTTAGTATAAGAAGCTAGGTTTTTTTTAGCGCAATTTGATTTCTATTACAAAACATAATTTGAATATTTGAATATATGAATTCAAGTCAATTTGAATTTAAAAATATTTTTAAATGAAAATGTAAACAGAAAATGAAAATGTAAACAGAAAATGAAGATGTAAACAAAAAACGAACCAGTTGACACTTTCACCATTCAAGGCGAAAAAAGAAGAAGCAATAAGCTGATCGGAAGAAAACACCTTCTATAGATTCGCCTTGATACCATAGTATTTTGTATTTGACATTGTATTCAATACGACATTATTTGGAATGAGTTATTTTTTAATGCAACTAACGGGCTGCCTGAATCTATGAGGCATTCTAAATAAAAAAAAAGAGTTAACATAATTTTCTAAGGTTATACTAAAACAACTCACCAGCAATCTTTTTATTCAAACTGCAACCAGCTGATCGATGGCCCAACTCTCCACAAATAAAACAAGATCCAGCTCTGCACTCTGAGGCTATGTGACCCAAACAATTGCAATTGTAGCACCTCGGTTTTCCAGCATTCACATCCGCCACGTTATTAGCAACAGGCATAGGTCGTCTACGTGGTACGAGTTCGACATTCATGAAAGCTGACAATAGATCTTCTTTGGTTTTGAAACACTGCATGTTCGCATTGACTCGTAGTTGACGATCGGGGATTCCGTGTATTAAATAATCGATCAGTTCATCCTCACGAATCGGAATGTTGTTTGCCAAAATAATTTTTTCGTTGAAATAGTTTGAAAATATTTCATTATCGCGCCACTTACGGGCTTCAAACTTTTGACGAAGAGAGATAGTACTCTCTTTTGAACTAAAATCTTTTCTTATTGCCGACAATATGTTGCTGACCGATTGGCTTGCAAAGTCAGGCATTGAGTACAACCACGCTTGTGCCTTTCCTTTTAACTTTGATAATATCAATGCGCGTAGTTTGTTTTCACACAAATCGTAGGAATCTGATAATATTTCAACTTGGAAAACCAGACACCAACGTTGGTTATTCCGTCATAGTCCGGCAGAAGTTCTTTTAAAGTATTAAAAGGGATTGTATCTCTTTATTAGTTTTCGGCTCTTTTATTTTAAGCATTTCATTCTCTTTGTGTAAATGTTCTCGCTCATGTTTTAATAATTCAAGTTCTTTCTGCATAAGATCCAACTCTCTTTGTGCAAGATAACTACTCTTTTCGCCTTCGACTGTCTTTTGCTTTTTTACTTCATTTACTTTTTGCTGCTGCTCTCTTTGCTCGTTTCTATCATTTGACTGTTCATTCGTTTCTTTCGTTTGCATTGGTTAAGATCGTATTTGCTGCCTCTCATCATTTGTAGTTTCATTCGTTTTTAGTTGCTGCTTGTCGTTTGAAATTTCGTTTGCTTGTTGTTCTTGCTTATCTTTTGTACCAGTTTCCGTACATTGCTTCTCGTCGTTTGTCGCTACATTTGTAGATTTATTTTTTCGCTGTTGTTGCTCCATTCCGTTAGGTTCTTCGATTTCGTCTGTGGAATCTTCTAGGTATTCCAAAACTGTGCATTTGTACACCTGGATTCATCTATTTCACTCAAGCGTGCTGCCAAAGTGCTTTTGTTTCCATGCGTTGGCAAACCAAGTTTAGTACACCACATGCGTAGATCACTTGCGCAATAATCATTTGCACATATTGCGTCCATTTTTCGAAATTTGCGTACTTTGATTTTTATATTTATAGATGTAGGCTATTGGACCAGTTCTGACGCTGTAGTAGTTAAAAAACGTCCGCTCGCTTTAGTGTCATCTAACGACTGACTCTCGTTTATTTAATATTCGTTTTCCTTTTTCGCTTTCCACTCGTTACTTATGCTAGCTACATATATTTATGATAGGTATTCAGAGGTGCATTTATACGTATGAATAAATACTTATAATAAGACTTAACTATGGCGCTGCTATAGTATTTATATAAATATAATATACATTTTTATTTATAATATATTTTTAATGTAAAAAATTATTTACTATACGTGTATATACTTCTTTGTACTATAAATTATAGTAAGTTTTAGTGCAAATGCGTAAATGTCCTTTATTTGAAATAAAGGATTTGAAATCTTAGATTTTTGGTTTGCAATTCGGAGAGTAGAGAAAAGTAACCCTGCGCATGTTGGGGAGTGAAATTAGAGGAGATCAGCTTTAGTTTTTTCTTTATGGCGGAGTTTTCTGCGTGCGATAATGATGCCTGATCACACGTACAAGGGGAAAGTGGCTAAAATCTGCACATTATTCTGGTTGGTGAACAAGTGTTGGCCGTACGATTTAGATGCCCCGAAGCCGAATAACCGTTACTGGCATTTTGCCTGCTGGTGTTGCTGCTGGAATCGCCACTATCTAAATATTTGTTTAATATTTGAAATTCTATTTCCGCAGTAGACATAAACTTTTGGTAATGCTTATATAGCAACATTCCATTCCATATGTTTTGTTCAAGGCTTTTTCCACCTTAGATCCATAACAACTGCTATGTTTATAACGTTGGTATGTCCAATACAACAAAACATAACTATCTTTTTCGGATCTGAAGGGCATGTTTCAAATTTTGTACTTCCCTTAAATAATAATAATAACAATACTGGTACGACGCACGGATTGTGTTTTTATTTATTTTTTTTGTGCCGAGTCGTTAAACGGGAAGAGTTTGTTAAGCGTCGAGAAAAAAACATCATCAGCGGAATATAATTTATAAAATGTAAGAATAAAAATATATTATTAAATGTAAGAAAAAGAATATACCGTCGTTGATCATTTATTGAGAAAGGACGCATAATTGTTTTTACGGTGAAAAGTGACACAAACATCGGAAAGGTTAATTTAATTCATAACTCGTTTGACACTGTTTTAAATAAAGAGATTTAAATTATTTTAAACCCCTAGCAGGAACATTGAGTTTAACTTCGGCAAAAAGAAATGTACTCTAAATAGATCCCATGAGTAGTATAGCCATAAATATAATGCCTAGCATTTCTCTACGGCTGGAAAGTGTAGGAAGATTAAACCGAGAATCCCACCGAAAGTAAGAATTGTTTTTGAATTGATTCCAGCACTTGATATGGGTCAACCTATCACAAAGCCAGCACGAAACGTAGCGTTCACTTTGAATTTGACAATTTGCAAATATGCTAGCCATATTAAATCAAAGGAACGTAATTAAATTAGTAAAATAAAATAAAATATTGAGAAACTCTGCTTCAATTAGGTGAGATGGAAGGGTATCGAAGTAGTCCTAGGTCTAGTCCAGTCGTTCTAGACAAAACACCAAATAAAGTTCGTCTGTGACTTGGTCCTGGAAAAGACAATAGCGTTACTGTTAAAGACACAAACCGTCCTCTTCTTATTTCTAAGATTTATTAGCAGAATGTCCGAGGATAAATTGATAAATTCATTGGACATACGTCGCCCCTTCCGGCAAATTCCGCTTGCTACAAATAATCGCCGTTACCGCTGTTTTACTGTCCCTTATCGTCCGTTTTATAGGCACCGCTTAATTCCATTCAGCACAAGCGCAAACACATTGGCACCTCGTGAATCGCGTTATTTCTCCAAAAATTCAAAAAACAAGGTTTTGTTTCCTTCGACTATCTTTTAATGCTCTGCGAAGGTTTCGACAAACACACATGTCTGTATAAGTTGGCCACAACTAAAGGAAAACCTGTTTGACTATAAATATCAGATGGAGTCAATTATACATTAAAGGAGTTAAATATCTGGGATATATTGTAGGTGGTGGAATCTTATGAACATACCCTGATAAAATCTCTGCCCTAACTAGTTACCCTCCATCTACGAATGGAAAGCAACAGAGACGTTTCTTAGAATGATTGCTTGGCACCGACTGGAGGCACCAAGGGAACCAATCCCTTCTTCATATGGTATTTCCGCGTCAAACACTTTCAGGGCTACAGAATTTTCTTTCATACGTACAACATGACCTAGCCATGCTGCACTGAATCTTAATTCGTTGTACTATGTCAATGTCATTAAAGGTCCAAAATTCTTTCGATGTTGCAAAGCCTGGTTTTCGTTCGTCGAGAGAGGGCTTTACTGCTGATTTGCCCACTCAGGCCAAAGTATCACTTCTTGGCAAGAGAGATTCTACGCTGGATTTCGAGCCTGACACTATTGTTGCTATTAGATAAATAAAGATCTCTACTTTGTCGAAATTGTAATTGTCAGCAGTAATGCGGCAGCCACAAGGATGTCGATTATAAAATATCGAGAAATATTTAGGGGCTGATCCCGCGGTAGTTGGCGCATATTGCAGGATCACCCTCTTTGTGGATTGGTCAGAGCATACTTAAATTCCAATCGGAGGAAGTGGAGTACTTATTGCAGGTAATTCTGCTCGATCAACTTTGCGTTTCCGTGATTGGTCTTTTTCAACTTTTTATTTGCGCTTCTTACGTTCCTCCGTATAGTGTTGATTCTTTTTATGAATCACATATGTATAGACAATTTTTTTTCTTTATCATATAATAATGAAAATCTCTGTATTGCTGGTGACTTCAACTTAAGTAAAATAAGCTCGTCTAACTTGGATTATAGTTTAGACCTATATCCTAGAAATGTCAACAGTGTTTGTGAATGTTATGTTATATATAAATTTCTACGTTTTAATCTACTGCAAATTAATAGTTGTTTAAATAAGCCCTGTAAAATCTTCATTAGCGACGGATTGACTTTCACACTGAATGAGTGCCTTGACCCTTTATCGACTCCCGGCCTACATCATAGTTGCTTATTCTTTATTTAAAATTCTATGAGTTTAGAACTGTTTTCCGGATATTAACTCCACTAGTTTCTGCTATAGAAATGCAGCTTTAATATTATAGACTGGGACTCGTCATTTACTGGCGTCGAAGTTTCTCACTGCTTTGCTTCTCACTATCAACCGATGATGTGGCGGATGTTTTGGGAATATCAAATCATCAGATCAATCTGATGTCCTACCCTTTGAAGAATTGCCCCCCCTTTTCTTACCCATTCTGTTTCACTTATAGATAATTGGGAGATCCCTCTTATTACTCTCGTTTTCAAAAGGGGCAATAAAAACAAAATTACAACAATAGGCCCATATCATGGTAATGAAATAAGGTGAAGTCACTTACATAACCTCACTTTTTCTGAATGCCGACTGCGGCTATGCATTTGAAGGTAGCAGAAATAACTTTTTGAATACTATTTCCAGTACTTTGGTGATTTATACTACATTCCCACTGCACTTAAATCTGAGATCTCGACCTCGAAATCTTGAAATTACTTTAAGTGTTTCCTCTGCACTGTCTTTAGATTTCGTTGGCATTTAATAATTTAGTTTTATTTTTCTTGGATCCACAAAGATTTTATAGATTCATTTTTTTTTGTTTATTTATTTCAAGATTATTTGAGTGTTTTTAATAAGTTCAATAGAAAATATCGACATTTTAAATGAAGCAATCTAAAGTGCTGCATATTTTACTAAAATTTAATGGGAAATGCTAATGGTGGCAATGCAGTGTTATTCAAATATTTACTACGGAAATGCTTACGCCTCTTTGGTGGTGATGGGGAAACCCAAAAGTCACATGGTCAACGTCACCGTAATTTTTACTGACTGCTCTTAGTGTTATACAATCGTAATCTGTGTTTTCAACACATCTTCGTCGACCGGGATGGTTGGAATCTATGCTTGAGTCATTCATCGCTGTATGTTGAACGCACACGGCGAGCAACGTAATTGTGATTTTCTTGTAAAAAAGTTGATTCGCTAGACTTTGGCAGAAATTTTCCCATTTGTGGATAAATTTTGTAAACGAAAATTCAAAAACAAAAGACGGACAGACTTTTCTAAAGCGTTTGACAAAGTTAGTCATTCAATATTAATCTCAAAATTGTCTAGTTTAGGGGTTCATTCAGTTTTCTTAACTGGGGTAAAATCATATCTGTCTTGTAGTTGTAGTTTACAATGCGTCTTCCTACCCCGTTGTTACGTCTTCAGGTGTTCCTCAAGCATTTTAGTTTTATCAGTGATATATCTAATTGCTTTAACTATTGAAAAATTTTTATTGTATGTGGACGATTTGGAAATCTATCAATGTCCAAGCTGATCTTAATAATGTAGTATCTTGAGGTTTCAAAAATAGGTTCAAATATATATATAACATAAACAAGTGTGTTCATATCTCTTATTCCAAACCTCGTTCCATTACCGCGACTTCCTACATCATACTCATACCTGGATCGCAGTTAACCACTCTTACCGAAATTTCTGATCTGGGTGCGGTGTTTGACTCCAAATTTCTCTTTCATAGTCATTTAAACTATATCATCGCCAAATCATGTTCAATAGTTGCTTTCATCTGTCGATACAGCTCAGATTTCACTGACCCGTATACATTAAAATTACTATTCACTTCTCTTGCACGTTCTAAGCTAGAATACGCTGTTCATCTGGATACCGTATTATATCTGTCATACTATCGGGATGAACGTGTCGAACAATTTTTCGTTCGTTATGCTCTACGCTCTCTACATTCTGTTGAACCACTTCCATCTTATTTCGTTTTTGATATTATACGGGGTGCTATCGACTCTCCGTTTTTACTTGAACTAATTACATTTAATATCTCACAAAGAAGCTTAAGATATCCTGGCTTTTTTGGAATTCAAATTACATTTCCAATTACTTTTAAACAGAATGTTTAAATAGTTAGTAATTATATACTATATTATTATTTATCCTACTTAGTCTGTAAGAAATGTTTTATTTGTAGATTAATAGACTAAATAAAATAAATAGATAAATATATAACTGCGTGAATACCCCAACTTACAATTTTAACTGTAAGAATGGAATCAATGTTCGAATTTTCTTCAATACGCTAATTTTTTAACACATACACATACTGTGACGAGAATATTCTAACCGTGTGAAGTATAAACACCGAGTGCGAGGTAAAGACTGACTTTATTGAATATCGAAATATGTATGTATGTTGAGTAGAGTTAGAGTAAATGCAAATGTTATACTCATATACATATATGTGTGTATGTACATAATAATGTGTAATCTGCCTACTTCAGTAACGGGTGTACATAAGTACGTGCTCTTGTTGGGCATGTTCTCATGACATCTTCTCTTTTCTGAAAAAAAGCGAAAATTAATACAAAGATTTGCATTAACCTTGCTCTTAGATATCAATTTGAACATTTGATTCGAACTTCGCTTGTTGCTTTGCTCTGCATTCATACTATGTGCATATAAATAAACTTGCATACATATGTAGATACATTTTAACTTATGTGTATATAAGCATATGGAGAAAAAAGATGTATATAATTTTTATAATACAAGTAAAAGTAATAAGGAATTTTTTTACAGATTTTATAATTCAAAATAAAAGTAATAAGGAATGTATTAAATGATGTTTTCTTTTCGCTTAAAATTAATTTTTAGAAGAATCGTATTTTACTACAGGTTTGATTTTGCGTCCATATCGTGAGATCTGTTGGCCTGTACCTTCGCCGGAGTACTGAGTTTGTATATTGCTGCTGCTGCTGCTGCTGCTGTTGTTGTTGTTGTTGTTATCAGTGCTGATAGCAGGTGTTTGTTCGCTTGGCGCAGTTTCTTTGTACTCCTTTGGCACAGGTATACGAGCGTTATTGGACTCGGATTCCAGAGTTGGTGAGCTTGCCGAAGGTATGTTGGCTTTTGTTGTATGGAGATACTTGCTATTTCTCCGATATTTTTTGCCTTCGGGAGTTTCTACTATGACTGAGCGTGGACTTGAAGTCAACTCAACCACTTTAGCTGGTTTCCATTCGCGATGACCAGTTTGCATTCTAACGTTGTCGCCGGTTTTAAGCGCTGGGCGAGGCGTGGCAACTCGATCGGCGTAGCGTTTTTGATTATGTCGCAATTCCTGCAATTCTTCTACTACACCCTTTACGACTTTCGGCATTAAATTCGTTTTTTCAGTTGGCATAATGGTTCGAGTTTGGCGGCCGAATAATCGTTCGCTTGGTGATTTTAGTATATCGTTGCGTGGAGTATTCCGAAGCAACAACATTGCTAGGTATGGATCGCTTCCATCATGCCAGCACTTCTTTAAAATGTTTTTTACAGTTTGAACGTTGCGCTCCGGGAATTCATTGGATTGAGGGTAATGTGGCGAAGAAATTCTGTGCTGGAATTTCCATTTTGTCGCAAACTCTCTGAACGTTTGGCTAGTGTACTGTGGACCTCCATCAGATTTAAGTTTTCGGAAGTCATTAAACCCAGAGTAGTGGTCGGCAATAAGTAGAAAGTCGTCACCTTTGAATTTAAAAATGTCCGTTGATACTAGTTGAAATGGGTATTCTTGTATGTCACGCAATATTAATGGTTCTTTATTGTTTGCGCGTTGCGTTTGTTGACATACTGCACAGCTTTCAACAAAATTTTTTGTGTCGCTAGTAAGCCCATTCCAAAAGAATGATTGGCGGATACGATGCGCGGTCTTTGATATACCACTGTGGCCTCTATGTGCTTCTGAAATGACAGATTTTATTAAACTACGTGGTAAAATAATTTTGTTACCCTTTAACAACAGGTCATCTTCGTAAGTAATTTCGTGTTTAAAAGCCAAGTACTTTTTAATGGAGACCGGTATTTCTATCTGGTTTTCTGGCCATTTTTTCATGATCGCTGCTTTAAGTGTCTGTAGTTCGACGTCAGCTGCAGTTTCTTCAATGAGACTTTTGTGCATTTTGTCTCCAATTGCGTGAATTAAATAAACTGGTGGTTTGCAGCGGCTTATTATCCGTTTGTATTTCTAGGATTTTTCCATAAACGTAATCGTGAAACTTCTGGCAGCCGAAACGAATAGCCCACGCTTCCTTACTGATTTGCGGCTGCTTCTGTTGTGATTGGATGAATGCTTTGGTGGCATATCCTAATGGTCTACCGTCTTGCATTAGGCACGCTCCCATGGATTGGCTGCTGGCGTCGACTTGCAGCTTTACTGGTTTCTTTACATCGTAATAAGCGAGTACGGGAGTTGTTGTTAGTGTTCTTTTTATAGCTTCGAGAGCGCTGGTGTGCTCGTGCTCCCATCTCCAAACGTGTTCTTTACGTAAAAGTGATAGGTTTTTTATGAACTTACCGAGATATGTTACCATTCCCAACAGGCACTGCAACTCTTTGACGCATGTGGGTGTTTTGAGTGTAAATATTGCTTTTATCATTTCATCGTCTGCTTTTTACCCATCTTCGGTGAAAATATGACCTAGAAACTTTAGCGACTTCTTTTTGTACTCGCATTTTTCCGCATTTAGTGTAAATCCAGCCTCTTTTAATCGCTTAACCACGTTTTGCGTCGTTTTGCGTAGTTTGCTTAGTGTCGGCGCGTGTATAAAAATATCGTCCATGGCCACTTCGCATCTGTCTATGCCTTCTAACGTTCGGTTCATTACGCCGCAGAAAACTTCTGGTGCGGAGGAAATTCCGAACGGCATCCGTAGATAGCTAAAACGTCCCCACGGTGTGGAGAATGTTAAATATTTCGAGGTTCGGTCAGTTACTTTGATTTGCCAGAAGCCTTTCTGGCAATCAAGTTTAGTGAAAAATTTGCTGCCAAGAATTTTTGCCGCCACTTCTTCTACCGTTTTCATAGGGTATATTGGACGTTCTATACACTTGTTTAGCTCGGTAGGGTCCATGCACACACGTAACTTATTTCTTTTGTTAACTACAAGCATGGGACTAACAGCTGGTGTAGGCTCACTAACGCTTTTAATTACACCGAGTTTTACCATTTTTTGTATTTCTTACTTCACGCTTTTCTCTATTGCATAGGGAATCTTTCTCGCTGGAATGACTTTAAATATCGGGTTGTCAACGAAATCTATGTCGTATTCGAAGTTATTGCAGCAACCTAGCTGGCTTACACGCTTGACGAACCCTAGATTTTCACAGTCGTCAGCTCCTAAAATCGCGTGAAAATTTTCTTCAATTACTTTGAAACGTATGAGCTTTTTGACATTATTGGTTGTACGTAGCGTTTGATATAACAATTTTGCTTCGCCTATCACTTTAATAAAACCACCGTCATAAGAATTTAAGCGCTTTATATCGCTCGTGTTTATTCGACCACCGAGCCTTTTAGCAACTCTAATCGGTAGTACATTACAAAAAGCTCCGGTGTCTAATCGCAGTTTTAGCTCATAATCGTCAATTTGCACTTTTTCGGTCCATTTCTCTTCATTTTCTTTCGAAGTAACGGAGTTGCTTATATTGCCTATGAACCTAAATTCTGAACTATCGCTATCGCTTTCGTTATCAGTTTCTATAGCATTCACGTTTTTCTTTGATTTTTTATTTTCTCTCTTTTCACTCTTGGAGTGCTGTTTTTTATTTGGCTTTGATCTGCATGCGACCTTAAAATGACCTGTTTTACCGCACCGCGCGCACTCTTTTTTGTATGCTGGGCAACTCTTTGGCCCGTGGGTTGTTTTGCAACGACTGCAATTAAAACCCTTATCAATTTTATTAATTTTTATCGAAGAGTCAGGCTCATTCAGGTCGTGTATTTGCTTTGTTGCTCTTTCTGCAGCGCGACATACTTTAATAGCTCTATCAAGTGACAGATTATCTTCTATCCAAAGTTTCTGCCTCGTATCATCTGAGCGGATACCAAGCACAATTTGGTCGGTGAGAAATTCATCGTCATTGCTAAAATCGCACTTTCGTACTTGTTCTCGAATTTTTTGTAAGAAATCATCAAAAGCTTCGCTTTCTTGCTGCTTGATGTGATGAAATTGGTACCGCTCGTACGTTTTATTACGTGTTGGTACAAAATGTTCTTTCAACTTCTTTTTGACTTCCTCTAAGTCAGATTTTTGTGCCTCGGCCAGGCCCAAATTATTAAGTAGGCGAATGACGTCCCAACCGAGTACAGCTTTAAAATTTGCCAACTTTCTGGAGCTTTCTTCGGCGTCGACCTTCGCTGCAATGGCATAGCACTCATACGCTTCTAACCACTCGCTCCACTCACGTGCCATATCCACGTCGCTGTTTATTAGCAGTGGTTTTGGTGGTTTTACCATTTTCTTTAATTTATTTAGCGCGAAAATTTGTTGGGAGTCTTAAGCACTTATTTTTTTTTTTTTGCGGTTCTTAGTTTATTTTCTTTGTTTTTGTCAAACGGGTTTCGGCACCATGTGACGAGAATATTCTAACCGTGTGAAGTATAAACATAAAGACTGACTTTATTGAATATCGAAATATGTTGAGTAGAGTTAGAGTAAATGCAAATGTTATACTCATATACATATACATATGTGTGTATGTACATAATAATGTGTAATCTGCCTACTTCAGTAACGGGTGTACATAAGTACGTGCTCTTGTTGGGCATGTTCTCATGACCCATACTTTATCTAGAACTTTATATTCGAACGTTGAATGTAATTGTTTCGAAAACTGTTTTTGTGAATTGGGGGATTCGTGAAACTGCAGATGTTGAGGAAAACGCAGATTTTTTAACTTCTTAATTTGTGTGTATACTCTTATTCATACTAAGCGCCACACCACGTCAGAAGCAATACAAGTACATAGTATGTAACTAGGCGGAGTTCGCCGGAGCGACCGGGAAGCGCATTGAGTGACAAAAAACTGAATATCTCCGGAACGAAGAAAAAGTACAAAAATACAGATTATTAAAGGTGAACGGTTTCCTCACAATTCCACGTAAGTTTCATTTTTTTACAGCGTGAAGAAAGCATGGAAAATTGCAATTGTTTAAAATAAATTATTGCAAAATCAATTATTTATAACAATTTAATGTTTGTTTTCAATGAAAAAAATAGTGCAAACACTTTTCAATAAGCTCTGAAAGTTTCATCTCATTATCTATAGTAGTTTAGGAGATATTAATTTTTTAATTTGATCGTGCACAAAACTTTGATTGTTAATAACTTTAACAATAATTCGAGTTTTTGCAAAATATTAATGGGATGATGTAAGCATAACATTCACTTCATAATAAAATAATTGTTTCTAGAATCCAAAATTTAGTGACATTTTCGGGGATCACTTGACGTGCCTTTACTGCACTTCTATGCAACATCAAAATTATGGTTCAATAATCAACGAAGAACGACAAAAGAATTGTGTGCCTTATATCCGCCCTGTACTGATGCCCGTTAAAAAACCTTGTCCAACAAGTAAAGCTAACACCGCCAATCTTGATACGCCTATGAGTTGTCAGCAGGCCGCTTACCCCATATGTTCACCCGTTCACTTACACGGAAGTCGACTTGTGTGGTTCATTCCAGATAGTCACCTGTTTCACCATGCATACCATACATCTGCAGGTGGCAGACAATTTATACACAGACTCATTTCTGATTTGTCTGTGAGGTTTAATCAACAGAAAAAGAACACCGGTCCGAATGCGCAGTGATAACGGTTAAAATTTTGGTTTTGAGAAAATTTTCTATTCAATGGTCGATTCGATTTTCACCGGATTGGGCAAGAGTGTACCAAGCGCGGGATCGAATTGGCTTTTAATTGCCCAGCAAACCTATCATCCGGTTGATGTTGGGAAAGGCCGGTGTGAAAAACGTCAAGTTTTAAAAGCAGAAGCATCACGTTTGGAAACTTTCAGAAGTACTTTGATTTAAGCCGAGAACATAATCCACATTCGCCAGCACGCTTCAGAGCCGTTAGACGCAAACCATTTTCTATTGGGTTGCCAAAATTATACACGCTAGTGTCGACCAGGAGAAAATTTGACTGCGTAAGCCATACAGAACATTGAAAGCTATGATGCATATTTAGGGAAGAGGTGGGCTTTAGAATATTTGATAGTCAAGTTGTCATCGTCTGCAGTTCTAACCTACCTTGTATTCAATTCTGGAAACCTCAGGTATTGAGCAAATAAAATTTTTTATATAAGCCGAGATGAATATTCTTTTATATTCCAATATATAATTTCTTGGGCTATTTTATTTCTTGGAAGTTTCCCCACGCAAAGGAATCACTAATTTTAATTGCTGCCTACAGGTATTATAACTTTTTTCACCTAACGGTTGCTTGTATAGCACAAGACACACCAGATAGATATTTTTTTTAAGTATAGCTGATCCCATACCATAAAGTATACTTAACTAAACAAAAGTTTCAAACTTTTTAGGAAATGTATACAAATATAACAAATTTATAAAAATAGTCATACAATTTTGGGATTTTTAATTCGGATTTAAAATAATTCTTATGCATGTGGGAGTACCACTTAAAAATAGCGGCATCTATAGAATACAAATTAAGCTGACAAGGCCTTCTAAACACAGCACTTGCAATCGATAACACTGATCGACCGCAGAAATGCGGCAGAATACTGATGCGCACAGCTACCAAACATAACGACAGCAAAGTTTATGGGACTAGTCGACAACAACCAGGGCGGCAACTGTCGCATTTCCGCGCAAATCAATTCATTTTAAATATACTGAATGAACCCATTATAGTACACATTAACTAATCACTGGTATTTAATTTACGAAAAACTATCCCACAAATCTGATGTCAGAAGTGGGATGTGTTAATACAAATTTTGCTACCTGGATATACCTGTAGTACATTACCTGCGAGTGAATATGCATATTCTTAACAGCGAGAAAGCGCTAAATGTGCAAAAAAGTGCGCGTTATGCAATAGACGCAATAGACGCAATTTTGGCAAAATAATTGCATATAATTTAAATTTGTTCAATGTGAAAAACTGTATAAGTGGCGTTTGTGACGAAACTTATATTCCTGCTGAGTAAGCGCAGAAAAGTGTTAACCTGAATTTTTCTAGCTGCAAATGCACATTAGATGTAAAAGTGATCGTGTATATTCCTAATAAAGGGAAATTTGGTAAAATACGTGCATATAATTGTTCAATGCGATAAGGTCGCTAAGGCTGTACTTAAGAGCAGTTAGTGCCAAGTGGCGTCTGCCAAGGACCCATGTCACAGACACGAACGCTTTCTTTATTTTATGGCATATTTGGACGTTGTTTTGTGAGAATTTAGAGATCTAATAGCCGCTCGACTGGCTGAGTGTATAGTAACAGGTCTGTCTGTAGGGGCGGACACTGTCAGACAACAATCAGCCCCCATTATGGCATTTGTCTCTTCCTGAGAAACACTACAGTGGTCCTGTAAGTAAAAGGTCCAGCGCTAATTTGTTGGAGTGAATCCCGCTGCCCACTCTTTCGTTGAGTTTGGAACCATCTGTAAAGACAGCAGTCGACTCTGGGTCTAGGTCTATGGCATCTTCCCATTCATTCTCTGAGATTCTTATGGAGAATTTGTTGTCTATGCAAAGTATTGGAGTAGTGTAATCTATCTTCCTTAGTGCATTCGGAAGAGCTTTCAGGACCTTTGCATGCCCGTTCTTTAGCTATTTCTACGGCTGAACCACGTTGAGTCTGGCGGCACTACAATCAGCCAGAAATTTACTATATAGATCCTCCGGTGGAAGATTTAAAATTACTTCCAGAGATTTAGTAGCTGTAGAGTGTAGCGCTCCCGTGACCAGCATGGAAGCCGTATGCTGTACTCGCTGCATCTTGGCTTTTGACAAGGTTTTGCTTAACGCTGACCAACAGGCGCTAACCCCGTAGAAGAGAATTGGTCTTATCACTGCCGTGTATATTCAGTGAACTATGTGTGGTTTCATCCCCCATTTTTCCCTATAGATGCCTTGTAAGCGCACAAGGCGGTGATAGCCTTCCTGGCGCGGTCTTCGATGTTCCGCTTCCATTCGAACTTCCTGTCTAGAATAACTCCAAGATACTTGACCTCGGTTGAGAGAGTGAGTTCAACCCCGTTTAATGAAGGTGTTTTGAAAGAAGGAATTTTATATTTCCTCGTGAAGAGTACCATCTCAGTCTTTGCGGGGGTAACACTAAGCCCGCTTTCTTTCGACCAGATGTTAACTTGGCTGAGGGTCTGTTGTAGTAGCTCACTCAGAACCTGCAGATGTTTACACGCTGTTGATTGCTATGTCATCGACGTACGCTACGACTTGGCAACCACTGCCCTTTAGGTTACGCAACATGGCGTCATCGGTTAGATACCATAGTAGAGTGGAGAGAACGCCCCCTTGCGGTGTGCCTCTGGTCACATGTTTGGCAATGGACCCATCCAACAAAGTCCACCACCCCCTGCTGCACCCCCACTCTAAGGAGTGACCTGACCACCGAATCCGGGTGAACATTGTTAAAGGCTCTCTCTATATCTAGGGAAACTCGCAGCGTATATTTCTTGAAGGCCAGTCATTTTTTAATCGTTGAAACGACATCATGGAGCGCAGTCTCAGCTGGTTTCTCTTTGGAATATGCATGCTGGTTGGGAGAGAAATTACCGTGTTTTGTATTCCGCCGAATGTTCACTAGTGTGGGACATGAGTTAGAGTAGGACAAGTTGTAAAAATCTTTCTACATAAAGGTTTGGAATACTTCATCAATTTCATCAACTATCTTTCTACTTACTACTTCAATGTTTTTGAAGAATAAGTCGAATAGGACGTTTTTTGCTATCATCACCTTTTCTAAGGGCCCTTGTGAGTCACGAATATTTTCCGAATCCGATGCCAACTTGTTTGTGAATTAAATAGTTCAACTCACCTTAAGGACAGCCTTCCAACTCTAAGTTCACAAAAGTACTCTGGCCTTTGCGGGATAAATTTCATTCTCAAAGCACAGGGCATCACATAACAACATTCTTGGAGCACGAAAAACTTCAAACAAAGTCGTAAATTCTCAAGTTGGCAACGTCAATGTCACTGTTAAAGTTAAATGTATTTTTTCGACTGACGCGCATGCATTTCGCCCAGAGTTTTCTAAACGACTAGGGAAGCATCTGGTGACATTCGATGGTGGGAAGGAACTTTCCAATAGTGTACATGTGAAAGTGCCTTAACGCTAAGAAAACGTGCTGAAAAGTGTAGTGGGCTCGGTTGGCGGCTGTTATGCCGACTCTTATTACATTACTTTGCCAGTTTTTGCTTTTGTACGTAACTGTAACTGTAATCACAACTTTCAAATAAATGTTTGAATTAATCGACTATCAAAAGCATTCTAATTTATCTATTCACTCAATTTTTTGAAAAATACGGGCCCCTTCGAGAACTCCGGGCCCGGGGGAATTATATTTATTGATTGGTTTCCTAAGAGACCTGAAGCTGACTACTTCTAAGTTGATAGAATATGTATGGAAAGGCCTTTGGGTTTTCTAGGTAGATTTGGATTTTAACCTTCTCAATTTCCTTGTTTGATAGGTACTACAGGGAATTTATTTTTCCTTATTAGCTCTGCCAATTTATATACAAGATTGCCATAGGTTTGTTCCCTAAGATATATTTGTAAAGATTTTACTTTTTTTACATATCATTCTTAGCAGAAGCGTCAACAACTAAGCTAAATCGATTTTCCCCTAGGGTTTCCTTTGGTATGTGTGTTTTGCAACTTTGTTTACCTTTATTCACAAGTACGCGTCCTTTTGATCAGAATGTAGCGATCAATTCCAGTTTGCATTGATGCTTGCAACCTTCTTTGTTGTAAGTGGATTGTGTTTGCTCTGTTGGGTATATTGATTTCGCTAGCGGCAATGTTGTGGACGCGATAACTGCTGTAGGCGCTGTTGATGTTGATGGCTCGCTATAATTGCTTTGAATTGCTGGAGAGCAAGAGCGTGCTCTTTGGACGGCTGTCGTATGCAGAGTACATTTGGTGTTAATCTTGTTGTTCGACGTTGAAGAACTGTATTTTTTTATAGTAAACTAGGTATTTCTGCTATTACTACTATTACTACTTTGAGTTAAGTACATGCCCTTGTTAGAAAGAGCAGCCATATTAATATAGGAAGACAGTTTTGCTTGTTTCCACAAAGGCAATGAATGTGATGCTACACATACAACCCATAGACATGAAGGGAAAGCATGTTGCTGCTAACACCGCTCTCAGGCTGCAACATCTTAAAAGCTGGAAAGCAAATAGAAGTAGTCCTTTGGCTATTCTTAAAACCCATCAACTGCCAAGCATAATGGACTGTTGTGTGCCAAGGCTAACTTTCACCAGTCGCGTATCGAGACCAAGCAGGGAGTCGTGAGCAGATCTAGGATCTAGCGACACCTTTCGACTCTGTACTGATGGATCTAATGTGGATAACAGTATTGGCAGGGGCGTCTATTTTGCATAACCAGGGACGAAGACGTCATTCCGCCTTCTGGAGCACTGTAGTATCTTCCAAACCGAATTAGCGGCAATACAAGGAGCAGTGCAAATCGACAATATTACTTTTCGAGCTCAAGACCATTATAAGGAAAGGACATTTGGATAAAAGTAAACAACAGTCAGGAGGGGAAGATATTATATATTTCGGAGATCACCACATCTCCTCTTCAGATTTCTTCCATACCCCCACCGGTAATTGAATCCACAGCCTTCGAGTTGCTGGGCAAGTACGTAGCCAATGGACCACAGTCGGCTGTGAGCTGCTGTTGCTTTTTACCACTTTCCTTATATCCTACGAACATAATTTTTGTACGACAGTCTACCGCTCTTAAAGGGAATGTGTGGTCATTGTTGTTGGTTAACACAAACTCTATTTATTTATTATTGTTAGAATTTGTTATGTTTGGTGTCCTCATCCATTACAAATATTTATATATTATTTTTCGGCCTAATTATATTAAAACGACAATATTAATATTTGAGCTCAAGGCCAATATAAGGAACGCATATTTGGAAAAAAGGCAACAACAGTCAGGAGTGGTAGAAATTATAGCTATGTCGGAGATCACCACATCTCCTCATCAGATTTCTTTCATGACTCCACCGGTATTTGAACCCACAACCTACGACTGGCTGGGCAAGTACGTAGCCAATGGATCACAGTCGGCTTGTGAGCTGCTGTTGCTTTTTACCACCTTCCTTTTGTCCTACGAACACAGTTCAAGTACGACAGTCTACCGCTCTTAAAGGGAATGTGTGGTTATTGTTGTTGGTTAACACAAACTCTATTTATTTATTATTGTTAGAATTTGTTATGTTTGGTGTCCTCATCCATTACAAATATTTATATATTATTTTTCGGCCTAATTATATTAAAACGACAATATTATTATTTGAGCTCAAGGCCAATATAAGGAACGCATATTTGGAAAAAAGGCAACAACAGTCAGGAGTGGTAGAAATTATAGCTATTTCGGAGATCACCACATCTCCTCATCAGATTTCTTTCATGACTCCACCGGTATTTGAACCCACAACCTACGACTGACTGGGCAAGTACGTAGCCAATGGATCACAGTCGGCTTGTGAGCTGCTGTTGCTTTTTACCACCTTCCTTTTGTCCTACGAACACAGTTCAAGTACGACAGTCTACCGCTCTTAAAGGGAATGTGTGGTTATTGTTGTTGGTTAACACAAAATCTATTTATTCATTATTGTTACAATTTGTTATGTTTGGTGTGATCATCCATTACAAATATTCATATATTATTTTTTGCCCCAATTGCCATAGTCGATGTTCCCGTCTTCCACCAAACAATTTCCAGGTCTGAAGCGCTTGCCTTGTCGAGCAGCACCGACGATTATGGATATAAATATGCATCGGATCGACGCATCTTATTAAAAAAATGGGACCAAATCCAACTGGAAGGTCCGGCTTAAGTGCGAAACCTGTGATCAAGCCAGGGGCTAGTGCGAGTCATAGTCACTCGAGGAAACCCACACGCCAGATAGGCCCCTTGTTGACCCCTCAGGCACCAACTCCAGCCACGGCTCGCGACAGGATGGCAAACGCAAGGTGGAAATGTTGGTGATCAATGAGGAATCACTTGCGCCCCTTGCAAAACTTAACTGGAGGGGGATGTATGGCCCTAACCCTCCACGTCTATCAACAGGACATGTCGGAATAATCTCCCCCCGCGCACTCAGTAGGAGAGACTGTGGAGGAAATGGAATGCTAAATGGACTGAATCATCAACTGATCTATATCACCGATAAACGCAAGCCAACATTTTGCTTATAAGTAAGGAATAACATTAATATCCATCTTTGGCGACGCAGACAATATAGTGGTTGAAGGGGGATCAGCAAGGCACACACCCCTGATAATGATAAATATGTTTGCGTATGCGGACCAGAAGGTATTCACGTCGTTCTCGGAGCAGATGCAAATCCCTTTCGCGATATATGGGGAGCTCCGACACCGACGATGAAGCTGTGTCTCCCTTCGAAATTATAGTTGGTTATACATAACCTGATGATATGCAATGTTACCTCAACTAGAAGGAAGATATTTGATATAACCCTCTCAAACGAACGGACTTATAAAATGATTAAAAACTGGAAGGTATCTGGGGAAACTCTTTTCTGTGGTTCTTTTACCTACGTACAACATTAAAGACTCAATTGTCAACGAATTTCCAAGTGCTTTTCAAGGACTGACGAAAGCAGCATTCCCACCAACAATACGGCAAAATAAACAAACGCCTCCCTGGTGATCTCAGGAAATAGTAAAACTCCGCAGCAGGGTCAAATTCAGCTTGGTCAAATCCTCAAATTGTTGGAGCGAGTACAAAGACTGGTAGGAGGATGATAATTGGACGATAAGTAGCGAAGAAACCCTGTAATTTCTCATGCAAACTCACTTCTCGGGGTGTATAGATTACAGGACTGTAGAATAAACATCCGTTGCGACTAAAGAAGCCATCTCTGAAGAGAATATAGAAACAGCGATTCGAAGCTTCACCCCATCAAATCGCCAGGGATAGACGGTACCATAACTTCTGCTCTACAACAGAATTGGACATACAAAGACTGAAAACTATATATAGGGAGACAGTACGCCTCAACTATATACCACAAAAATGGGCTCAGATTACAGAAGCTTTAAAATCATCACATAACAAGCCCAAAGATTTTCAAAACATTGGGTTTAGAAAACATTGGAGTACATCTTGGACGCTTACATGAAATGGATAGTGGGGCCGGAAGAGATGTGGTGATCTCCGAAATAGCAGCTATCACTTCTACCACTTTGAAAAATTGTTGTTTCTCATATTATTCCCTAATACAAACCAGGCCTCAAGCTCTATAAATTATACATATCTTTTTTTATTGAACAGATATTTTTTTTACCTTGATCTAAAGGAAATGTATAAAATTAAATTCGAAAACAGGAAAAAAACAAACTTTAGATTTTGATGAAAAAATTCAAAGATAAAGTAAAAGGAAGGTTACATTTTCAGTCATTGTAAACACCGGGAAATTAGTAATATTTGATTCTGGGGAACACCAATTCGTGACGGCACAACATATAGTTATCCGTGAGAAAAGACTTCGCTCCGAAGATCAACTTCAATAGTAGTAAAAGTGTGTCCTTGTGATTTGTTAATAGTAATTGCAAAGCATGTTTAGACAGGGAACTGTATTCGTTTGAAACTAAAAGGTAAGTTTGTTGGCATCATTGGTATCCTTGGGATCACGGTAATTTCGCCTGCTGCAGGTCCGGTTAAAATCTTAGCATGTATAATATTAGGCATAAAAAGCGTTAATTTGAGTCGTGTCCCGTTACATAAACTCGGAGGCTTAAGATTTCGCAAAAGTAGTTGGGTAGTGAACAACTTCATCTTGATATGTCACTGAATCCAAAGACTCATATACTTTGTATTCCGTTGAGACTCTCCGCGAAATAGCTTTGTTAATCTCGTCCGCAGAAGATTTCGGTAAAGCGGCGATTGATCGCTCGCACAGCTAAATATAATTTTGTGCTGCAAATTAGTCATATCTGGATATACATGATCAATAAGTTGCTCAATCGTTCTAACACAGTTTCCCATAATATCAGAAATCGTTATGTAGCCATAGCGAGTTATGGATGTGGAGTCGTTGCCTATTTTTAATAGATATTCTGCAAACTGATTTGAGTGACTTTTTAAAGCAAGCGCTAATAATATCTACTTGCTCGTGTGGCCTTAGGGACCACCGGCAATGTCTGCCAAAAATCTCTTGTGAATACAAAAGTAACTCCACCCATTACCGCCAGAAAATTTCTTAAATCTTTAAGCGTTGTATATACGGCATCGATATGACACTTGTGAGACATTGTACACTCATCCCATATTATGAGCGATGATTTCTAGAACACATCAGCGGTGGCACTATTTTATTTATCGAGCATTTACAGGTCTGTTCTGGTGAAAAAGTAAAAGGAAACTTGAACGCGGAGTGATCAGTTCATCCATAGAAAAGTAGCAGCAATGCCAGAAGAGACTACAGCAACAGCAATTTTGACTTCACTAAGAACTTTAGCCAAAAGAAGTGAAGTTTTGAGCGTCTTGCGTGTTCTTCCAGGCGCGTCAATAAAAAAATATTTCCTGTGCTATTGTTTACGCTAGATATGACCTTATCATATGTTAGTAACTGGTCTGCCGTTAGCATTGATTCAATTTCGAATAAAAATTGCTGTATCTGATTAATATTATTCGTTGTCTCCCGCATGAACAGAAGGTTGCCTAAGTTCGAGTTTCCGCGGTTAGGTTCGGATAAACCGAAATCTTTTAAGCGTTTGTCAATTGCACAAAGGGAGAAAAAAAAAGGTTAAAGGGGTTTGCGGTGGTAGCTGTAGCAAACTTTCGAGATTATGTGAACTAAAATAAACTCGCTGTCCATTTTCTAAGTGAACAGACAAATGCACAACTTTTGGAAAACCCTAATGAATCGAAAATCGGAGTAATCTCCAAATACCTTCTGGTATGCTAAGATATCTGCCATTCAAAATATTTTTTACCACGTCCTTTCTCTCTTGAACCGAAAAAGTCGCTGCCTTTGCCAAATATATTTAATTGCCTGCACTTAATAACAATACTCCACATTAATATGGGCGGCGAAACATCTAGAAAAGAAGGACTATATGGCACTATCCACTGATTGTCTGCTATTTTCCCATTGGCAAGCTTATGTGTTTGACCACCATCTGCAGGAGATCTTCGCTTATATTACACCCATCTTCGGCGGTTTGCGTATACTGAAGAAATTCGCGTGGATTTCTTTTTGAACCTCCGTCATTCGCCATGCAAGGAGATGACGGTTTGTCCGCCCCAGATGGACCGAAAACCATATTTTTGCATACAACATGAAACAGCCTACCTGTGTTTTAAAATGCCTTTACGCCTGGTGCTCACTTGTAAGCAAGGCTCTTATCAACTGCGGGGGCTCACCTAAATCCCTAAATTTAACATGACCATTGCTAAAACACAGGCCCGTGCGCATGGGGGTTTTTGGGGGTTCAAACCCCCATCCCTCCCAAAGGGATTTTACCGAATGAATTTTCTATAAGAACTGGTTTTCGGGTTTTAATATTGTGTATACTCGTCTTAAACTGCGCGTGCGTAAAATTTGCGAAGTGTGGAAGGGGCCTAAAGTAGAATAATGCAGTTACACTTCCACTCCGGCATAAGCAGCCAGCCACATGCGGCGACTTGCATCATTCTCTCCTCGACAGCGCTTAAGACTGAACGTGTAATTGCGTGGTTTTCAAGACTCTGCTACAGACGACATATAGTAATTTTCCTCTCGGACCTCGCGGAATCGTGTAAATTAGGTAAATTTTTTTTCCAGTTCTTAATAAGTGCGATAAGCGCAATTTTTGTAGACTCAGAGAAAAATCCTCTTAAATTCAGCTGATTTTCATCTGAGAATACAGTACAAAAGAATTACTCGGAAATTGTAATTCTACCTGGAGGCGGAGCCTATTCGATATGGTTGAAATCGGAGTTACTTTCTGAATTTTCAACATAGGCGAGATAGGCACCGCAAAGCTTATGTTTAATAATGACGCTCCGAATTGAAAGTGTACACGAGTGGCTAGGCAAACCGAAGCCAAGCGTAATTACCAATGGGACAATAAGCGTTTGGATGTAAAATTTATGTACAGTTGTAGCCTAATCGATAATACTTTCGTGCCGCCAAACGTTGTTGATATGAAGCGTGATGCTCTTTAGAGGAATAGCATGTTTCCGGACGTAAATATTGCTTTCAAATCGAAATATTGCTATCGAACTGCTATTGCGTGGCTGGCAAAGGGAGCATTCATTACGAATTTGAGAATAATCCTCTGAATTAAAAAAATATTTTCTGACTTTAAGTATATTCAAGTTCAGATGATCGTCCTCTGAATTTTAGCGGATGATTTTTCTGAGCGAAGACTCGTATTTTTAAAGCAAGATTAGAGTTATTAGGCTCCAATTCTCAAAACTCTAAATGAAAGAAAAAATATCGACAAAGCACTTTATACGGCAAAATATATGATGCATTGTTTTATATATGCTAAATTAACTCGATTAACCTACTTTATTGATGAAATTCAATATATTTATATAGTAGGATAGGTTGTAAACATTTTCATAGGATTGTCAGTTGTTGGAACTTTTTTCAATTATATTTTCGATCATCATAATACTTCATGTTAACAAAAATAGTGATTATATTTTTTTATTATATTTCCATAATACTATGAATTTTCATTCAAATAATAAACGATTGGTGAAGATCATTCCACTTTATTATTACAAAGTTACTCCCATTCGAATGCATGATTATTTAGTTGATTAATGTTGAAGTAATTATCAATGAATTAATTGTGATTTATATTAATACTAGCTGGCAACGGTTGCGCGAGGCTTCGCCACGCACTTTCTGTTTATGTATATGTATAAGAAATTACTTACTGTTACTTACTTTGGTTCTGAAATAGTTTGACTTTGCATTTACCTTAATTCCTAAATATGCAAACTCATAAAAATAACAGTTTTATGTTGCATACAATTGCAATTAAAACTTTTTATTGGACAAACATCAAAAAATTTCTTTGTATACAATATTATTATGCGTACCTCTCTCTGCAAGGACAAAAAGGTTTCCTTTCGATGTAACACGTGATAGGGATACGTACAGTTGTCCGTGTGAAAAACATGGCTTACTCAAATCCACTCCGGTTACATTAAATGTTTGCCCCTGTGCCTTGTTTATGGTCATTCCAAAACAAACCTTTACCGGAAACTGAGGTCTTTTAAATCTAAATGGCAAATCTGTAGGTATCATCGGAATTCTAGGTAATAAAGTAGATTTTCCAGTACCACAACCAGTTAAAATAGCACATTCAACCAGATAAAAATGTAACCTATTTACCTGTAGGCGAGTTCATTGCATAACAGTGGGGTACTTAAATTTCGCAATAAAATTATTGGAGCTGCAACTTTTAAAGTAAGTTTGTGGGGAGGCATACCTGGAGGGTTCATAGAATTTAGAAATTCCGTTGGGAAGTGCACAGCTTCTTCACCATCGACTACTGTATCCACCGAGTAATATTCTCTCGTTTGTGCGTGGAATTTTACCAATACCAATTCGTTAATTTTTTCGACTTGTTCATTAGTAGGTGTTAATATTGCTCGTTCCTTTAACCAGGATACAGGTTTATAAGCAAGTTGGTCTATTGTGGGATATATTTTGTCAATCAGTTGTTGATGGTCGGTGACTGAAACCATATATCATTATTGAAGGAGATTTTCCCACAAACTGTTGGAAGCTCACCGTTACCAACTTTCAGTAACATGTCAGCAAACATCCTGTTATCTTCTGAGGCTTTAAGTACTCTCATGTTAATCTTGAGTGCTAATTTTATTACATGGGACCAAAGGTATGATCGTTTTAACCCTTCGTTGGTGTGGTGACTAAAAGTTCCTTGAGTGGTGTGGTGGGGTATGACATACCCCATGCCTATCAATTTCAAATAAATACCAAATTCCAATAATAGCAATATTTTGTGGTGATTTATTATTCTTTAACTAATTTTTAAAAAGTGTTAATTTGAAAACATAACAATTTTTCCTTCGTATTCAATATTATAGCCATAAAAAAAAGACAATATAAATTATTCCAAAAAGTGAGGTTCCAGTTTTCTGAAACATAATTTTTTTTGTATTTAAACAATTTCAAAACTGTTTTTACATTTCAAAAGTAAAAATAACATTTATTTAAAGGAAAGAAAATTCACTATAATGCATTAATTACATAAAAAGTTATGGCGATCGAATATGATACCCCAGCCCACTTTGAAAGGCTGTCCCATGGAACAGAAATATCTGGGGTATGTAAAACGTGGCAGATCTCCTGTATTTGAATGTTAATGAAAGCTATTGGGAGCGATAACGTATTCCTTAAACAAAAACATATATATATTTAAGGAAATACATGTGCTGGGGTATGACATACCCCACCACACCTCCGAAGGGTTAATGACGCATTCACCTCATCAGCTCTGGTTTCTCTAGATATAACTGGCACTATTTGACGGAAATCTCCTGAAAATAATACCGTACAACCACCCATAGGTGTGTTCATACTTCTTAAATCGCGCATGGTCCTATCTAGGGTTTCAACTGACGCTTTATGTGACATTGTGGCTTCATCCCAAACTATCAGTGAGGACATCTGGATAAGCTTAGAAGTATTACTTTGCTTAGAAATGTTGCATACGCTGGCACAATCGTCAGAAATATTTAGAGGAAGTTTAAATGTAGTATGCCCCGTTCTTCCACCTTCTAAAAGGGTAGCTGCGATCCCAGAAGACGCTACCGCAAGGGCAACGTTACCGTCAGATCTTACTTTAGTGAGAAGTAAATTTATTAAAAATGTTTTTCCCGTGCCGCCAGAAGCATCAAGGAAAAATATCTTTCCGTCCTTGTATTGTATACAAAGAAATTTTTTGATGTTTGTCCAATAAAAAGTTTTAATTGCAATTGTATGCAACATAAAATTGTTATTTTTATGAGTTTGTAAATTTAGGAATTAAGGTAAATGCAAAATCAAACTATTTCAGAACCAAAGTAACTAATAGTAAGTAATTTCTTATACATATACATACATAAACAGAAAACGCGTGGCGAAGCCTCGCGCAACCCTTGCCAGCTAGTAAACACATAAACAAAACTAATTGTTGTATGGAAGAAAATGCACAACACCGTAAGCAAACCACTAAAAAACTTTTACAAATTCAGCTGCAGTTTCTAGTTTCTTGTATGATGACAAAGCATCTGAAAAACAAACATATCTAACAGTGTGGATCAAAGTTATCATTTCGCCTTGCATCGGTTTATCAACGAAGTCAACAGCACAGCTCTCTGCGCATAGCCGAACGATGTAGTAACGAAGAGCAGTTGATTTACTACTCACACAACTACACATCTTCCCGCTACGACACTGATTTTACATTCGGTTGTAGCAATGCTGTACTTAGTGTAAAATTTTTTAAAACTTTACACTTAAATATTTCAGAAATGAATAGGCTAATTTTTAATTTATCATTGTAGTGCTAACTGCAAGCATTAATTTAAAAAAAGTTGCATCCCAATCCGTTCAGTGGTGCTCGAGATTAGCTCTTTCCAAAATTTTAGACTTTGTTTTATAATATGTATAGATATACGTATATACATAGATATGTATAGATGTGAATACATATATGTATATATATACTAGGGATACGTGTGAAAAACATGGCTTACTCAAATCCACTCCGGTTACATTAAATGTTTGCCCCTGTGCCTTGTTTATGGTCATTCCAAAACAAACCTTTACCGGAAACTGAGGTATTTTAAATCTAAATGGCAAATCTGTAGGTATCATCGGAATTCTAGGTAATAAAGTAGATTTTCCAGTACCACAACCAGTTAAAATAGCACATTCAACCAGATAAAAATGTAACCTTTTTACCTGTAGGCGAGTTCATTGCATAACAGTGGGGTACTTAAATTTCGCAATAAAATGATTGGAGCTCCAACTTTTAAAGTAAGTTTGTTGGGAGGCATACCTGGAGGGTTCATAGAATTTAGAAATTCTGTTGGGAAGTGCACAGCTTCTTCACCATCGACTACTGTATCCACGGAGCAATATTCTTTCGTTTGTGCGTGGAATTTTACCAATACCAATTCGTTAATTTTTTCGACTTGTTCATTAGTAGGTGTTAATATTGCTCGTTCTTTTAACCAGGATACAGGTTTATAAGCAGATTGGTCTATTGTGAGATATATTTTGTCAATCAGTTGTTGATGGTCGGTGACTGAAACGCATATATCATTATTGAAGGAGATTTTCCCACAAACTGTTGGAAGCTCACCGTTACCAACTTTCAGTAACATGTCAGCAAACATCCTGTTATCTTCTGAGGCTTTAAGCACTCTCATGTTAATCTTGAGTGCTAATTTTATTACATGGGACCAACGGTATGATCGTTTTAATGACGCATTCACCTGTTGTTGTTGTAGCGGCTAGTCGCGCTACGTAAAGAGCGGATTCACCCATGGTCGTTGTCGTCGAACTCATCTAGGGGGAGGCCCAGGAAACGTGCAGTTTCGATAGGGTTGGACCAGAGGGAGTGGGGGGTTAGATGAGTGGGTTTGAGAGGGCATGTGAATAGGTGGTTGGTGTCGTGCGGAGAATCTCCACATGCCGGACATGTGTTGGGTATGTCAGGGTTGATTCTGGATAAGTAGGAGTTGAGCCTGCTACAGTATCCAGATCGTAGTTGTGCCAGAGTGACGCGGGACTCGCGGGGCAGCAGGGACGCCTCATCTGCTACAGGTGGAGGTTGGGCTCCGATGACCGCATTTGCCTGGCGGGAGTCGAAGATGTTGGTGACTGTGTCTCTGTGGATGTTGCTTAGGACCCGCCGGTACGCCTCCGGATCCAGCGGTTGTGTGATGAGTGGCTGGATCTCGTCCTTTAGTTCAAGTAGATGTCTCCTAATGTGCCTGGGGGGCAGCTCCACTGCAAGCAGGTGCCTATTTGGATGCCCCAAGCGGTGACATCCGGTAAGGAACTGCTTGCTGAGCATGAGGTTGTGCTCCTTAACTCGGAGCACATTGACCTCTTGGTGGAGATGCTCCTCTGGCGACATAAGAAGACATCCCGTCACCGTGCGGAGTGCGGCGTTCTGGCAGGTCTGCAGCTTCATCCACTGTGTCCTGCTGGTTCCCGGCGACCAGACTGGCGCAGCATAATTTATTACCGGCCGGCCAATCGCCTTGTATGTTGCCAACAACGTTTCTTTGTCTTTGCCCCAAGAGCTGCCGGCGAGCGACTTGAGGACATTGTTGCGGCTCTGTACTCTATTAGCGATTGCGGTAGTGTGCGCGGAGAAGGAGAGCAGGCTGTCGAAAGTCACCCCCAGAATCTTCGGGTGGTTAACCGTCGGAATGGGGGTGCCATCGATATGGATGTTAAGGTCCAGCCTGACCTCCTTCGTCCAGGTGGTAAAAAGGGTCGCCGAGGACTTAGCAGGGGACAGCGCCAGGTTCCTGCTGGTAAAGAAATGGGCAAGATCAGAGAGATATCCGTTCACTTTCAAACACAGATCATCAATTACATTGCCGGTTGCCATTATCGAGCAATCATCAGCATAGGAGACAATCGTGACTCCCTCTGGCGGTTGAGGGAGCTTGGAGATATAATGATTAAACAGTAATGGGGACAGGACGCCACCCTGCGGTACCCCTTGTTTAATCCTCCTTGGTTTCGATGTTTTATCTCTAAACCATACCGATGATTGACGACCACACAGGTAATTCGCGGTCCACCGTTTCAGTCCCTGCGGGAGAGTTGACGCTTCCACGTCAGCTAGTAGCCTGGAGTGACTGGCTGTGTCGAAAGCTTTCGACAGGTCCAACGCTACTAGGACAGTTCTCTCGCAGGGGCGGTTTTGGTTAAGACCGCGGTTCACCTGCGTGTTTATGGCATTAAGTGCTGTTGTTGTGCTGTACACTTTCCGGAAGCCATGTTGATGCTTAGCTGACCCAAGGTGGTATGTATAATACGGGAGGAGTAGGGCCTCAAGTGTCTTTACCACAGGTGAAAGCAGGGAAATCGGCCGATAGGAATCACCCTTGTCGGCCGGTTTCCCTGGTTTCAGTAGTGGGACCACCTTCCCAACCTTCCAGATGTCTGGAATGATGAGGGTGGCCATAGACAAATTGAGGATCCCGGTGAGGAACTCAACTCCCGCGGGGCCTAAATTTTTCAGCATCAACACGCTTAGCCCGTCGGGGCCAATGGCCTTGGAGGCTTTCGCCTTCCCGAAGACCTCCTTTACCTCGCCACAAGTGAAGGCAAGAGGCGCGCTGTTGTTCGGTAGTTTGCGCAGCCTTCTGGTCACCTTCCGCTTGGTCCTATCCCCCGAAGGATGCAGTATAAACTGTCGGCTAAAATAGCTCGCGCATCTCTTCGGGTCCGACGAGGCACGATCCCCGAATGAAATTTCCACTCGGTCGTCGTGCTTCGTCGGGTTGGATAAGGACTTCACGGTAGACCAGAGCTTACCAACACCCGTGACCAGGTTACAGGACTTCAAATGCTCTTCCCACTTGTTCCGCTTGTATTGGTTCACCAGGCTCCGAATCTCCACGTTCAAATCCTGAATGTTCGGATTACGGGGATCGGAGCGGCGAAGGTGGTCGCGTTCGTTCGCTAGAGCGACCGCTTTAGCCGGGAAGTTGGGACGGATCTCAGGGATCCTCCCTGCCGGAATGAAGCGGGCCGCAGCTGACACGACCACCTTGCGGAACTTATGTTCGCCTTTACGAACGTCGGTGGGTGTGGGAAGAGACCTGAAGGCATTTTCGGTGAACTCCGCGAACCCGACCCAGTCAGCCTTTTTGAAGTTGATATAGGTCCGATGGTCCGCGGAGACAAAGTCAGCAGGTCTGTCAATCGAGATGACTATGGGTAGGTGGTCTGATGCAAGCGATATCATAGGTCGCCACGTTATGCTATTTATCAGACCTGCGCTAGCTATTGTTAGGTCAGGCGAGCTGCTGCAACTACCCATAATCCTGGTGGGGGCATCATCATTCATCGTGCAGAATGTCGAATCGTCTATCTGCTCTGCCAAATCATTTCCCCTACGATCAGCTGGTAGGCTTGAATGCCAGAGATCGTGGTGCGCGTTGAAGTCACCAACTACCAGTCGGCTTTCACCTCTGAGGAGCGCACCTATGTCAGGGTGATATCCTGCCGGGCAGCAGGTGACAGGGGGTATATAAATATTAAATATTTCGAGCTCGACATCGCCTGACCGGACACCTATTCCTTGACATTCTAAGGTAGTGTCCCTGCGGTCGATGTCTTCTTCAATGAGACGATACTGCACTGTGTGATGGGTGATGAATGCTAAGCCTCCACCATTACCTCGCTCGCGATCCTTACGATGCACGTTGTAGCCGTTGCAACTCAACAGGGTTGAGTTGCTGTGCAGTTTCGTTTCTTGGATCGCAGCTATTGACAGATTATGCCGACTCATAAAGTCGGTTATCTCCTCAATCTTGCCCTGCAGCCCATTGCAGTTCAGCTGAAGGAGTCTCGTTTGCCTCGGTAGAGTCGTCGCGGAGAGGGGTGTGAGGGAAGGGTGATGTTGCCCACCTGGTCCCTGCTGCACATGCATTGGCACGTTGGGCTGCCTTATGGTGTTGTTTGGCAGCGCCTCCACTGGCGCGTGCGGTTGCAGGGCTCTACAACAGGGAGCCAGGTAGTCACCCGACCATTCACGTGTGGTGCGCAGGCCAGAACGCACCCGAAAGTGACACCAGCCTTGGCACGAATTGCACCTGACTGATGTCGCACTCCGGTATATCCTAGCCTGGCACACGGAACAGACTGTGTGGGGTACCAGGAGCTGCTGGCTACTCCCCACACGGGGGGCGGAGCTAGGTTGGGGGGGGAGGGGTGCGTCCATGTTGTTGTGTGCTCCTGCGAACCGTAGAGGTTCTGCCGGTGCTAGGCACCGGTGCACTAGGTGCAACTAGGGGAGCCGTAGAGGCTATGGGCGCCTTAGGGCGCGAACAACATGGGGCCACATAATTTGTGGACCACTCCTTATGGGTCTTAAGGCCTGAGCAGACCTTAAGATGGCTCCATCCGTCGCACGAATTACACCTTACCGAAGTGGAGTTCGGATGGAGCTTTTTCTGGCAAACGCAGCAAAAATAGGTTTCTGGGCCAGGGTTAGGCTCGATGCCAGCCCTGATCAGAAGGAGGTGAAGCAACCCTGCTGCAAGGAGTTGCTCCAGGAGAGACAGACAACTTATGGGGTAGGCCGATCTAAACAGGGTTAGATCGCCGAAACAACAGTCCTTGGCCGGGTGAAACCCGGGTCATTCCGGTACATAGAACCGACTGTCGTGGGAATGGACGCATTCACCTCATCAGCTCTGGTTCCTCTAGATATAACTGGCACTATTTGACGGAAATCTCCTGAAAATAATACCGTACAACCACCCATATGTGTGTTCATACTTCTTAAATCGCGCATGGTCCTATCTAGGGTTTCAACTAACGCTTTATGTGACATTGTGGCTTCATCCCAAGCTATCAGTGAGCACATCTGGATAAGCTTAGAAGTATTACTTTGCATAGAAATGTTGCATACGCTGGCAGAATCGTCAGAAATATTTAGAGGAAGTTTAAATGTAGTATGCCCCGTTCTTCCACCTTCTAAAAGGGTAGCTGCGATCCCAGAAGACGCTACGGCAAGGGCAACGTTACCGTCAGATCTTACTTTAGTGAGAAGTAAATTTATTAAAAATGTTTTTCCCGTGCCGCCAGGAGCATCAAGGAAAAATATATTTCCGTCCTTGTATTGTATACAAAGAAATTTTTTGATGTTTGTCCAATAAAAAGTTTTAATTGCAATTGTATGCAACATAAAATTGTTATTTTTATGAGTTTGTAAATTTAGGAATTAAGGTAAATGCAAAATCAAACTATTTCAGAACCAAAGTAACTACTTAATAGTAAGTAATTTCTTATACATATACATAAACAGAAAACGCGTGGAGAAGCCTCGCGCAACCGTTGCCAGCTAGTAAACACATAAACAAAACTAATTGTTGTATGGAAGAAAATGCGCAACACCGTAAGCAAACCACTAAAAAACTTTTAAAAATTCAGCTGTAGTTTCTAGTTTCTTGTATGATGACAAAGCATCTGAAAAACAAACATATCTAACAGTGTGGATCAAAGTTATCATTTCGCCTTGCATCGGTTTATCAACGAAGTCAACAGCACAGCTCTCTGCGCATAGCCGAACGAGGTAGTAACGAAGAGCAGTTGATTTACTACTCACACAACTACACATCTTCCCGCTACGACACTGATTTTACATTCGGTTGTAGCAATGCTGTACTTAGTGTAAAATTTTTTAAAACTTTACACTTAAATATTTCAGAAATGAATAGGCTAATTTTTAATTTATCATTGTAGTGCTAACTTCAAGCATCAGTTGCACCCCAATCCGTTCAGTAGTGCTCGAGATTAGCTCTTTCCAAAATTTTAGACTTTGTTTTATAATATGTATAGAAGTGGAATTAATGTATTCAATATGTCATTGATTATTAATCATTTGATTGACGTTGAGATCATTAAGTATGCATTGGAATTCACTCGTGGAGAAATTTTTTCTCCCACAACTTTGGTCTTCACTGTCATAATTAAATGTTACAATTTTCGAACATGGCAATAACCCATACCTAAATAGTTTTCACACTCTGCTTCTAATTTCTGTGTTTCCAGGATTAATTATCACCATTCAATTCGTCATTGTTCATGCATTGCCATGATCATCAGTCACTGTGAATATTATTACATATAAATATGGATATTCGGCATTTTCTGTATAAGAAACCTCGCTTGGAACATGATAATGTAAGTTCTGAATAATTTTGTACTAAGACTAAAATTTTGGATTGAACGATCCTAGGCCAAATACAATTTAGACTTACCCAACGTTTCTGCCATTTGTTGTGAAGCACATTAGAAGATTTGCATATTCCTAATTTGCGAGTTCTTGCTAATATTACTATGATAACATTTTCGACATTATCAGGATTAAAACAATTTTGTATTCTGAGACACTGTTTTGATATCACCCTGACAGAGCACGTTAACGTGCAAATAAATGTCCGGAATTTAAGCAAATTTCATGTAAATTTCATGCAAACGCCGTGTTGATTCCCGTATATGCATTTGCGCAAACGTGCGGACGCATCCAAAATCAAATTTTGTGCAAAGGCACATGCAAACGCGTATGCACAAAGTTTGCACAAATTGCGTGAAAACTGTTCTGTCAGGTACGTTATAAATTTGTAATATTTTGAATGTGCAGAATATGAAAGAACTGCTATATACAACGAACAAAATAAAAATAAAATGAGAATTAAAATGTAAATAATAAATAATTCAAGTTAATAGGGCCTTAAAACTCACAACTTATTACTTTCATAATCTCTTGACTTTGATCTTGAGAATATTGTTTATTGTAATCTGGAGTGGATAGTATGGTTGTACGATTATCGAGTGAAAATTCCATAAAGTATGAGAATTCTTGGTTCAACTAGGATATGACCTTAAATAATTTACAAAAATATGTGATCTTCACATTTACCGATTTTATTAAATAAAAGTAATGAATAATTTTCAGGCTATCGCAAACGTAGAGAATTGTGATGTGAAAATACCGATAAATTTATCTTCTTCGAATTCTGGAGTACAATCGCATTCAGATTCATATGATATCGGCTTATTTGCTAATAAATCTTCAGCTCAAGGTATTGACTCAATTGCTGGACTACAAAACAAAATTTGGAGTCCTCCCGAAGCCTTTAGTTTTCCAACATCAGGCGCCAGAAATTTAAAATTCCAAAGAGCGTGATTGAAAAAATGCTCATGGCTGGCGTACGCGAATTAGGAAGATGGCGCATTCTGCAAATGTTGCGTTCTATTTGGCGATAAACAGGGTGGTGTTAATCATCGTGATCTCGGACAGCTGGTAATCAGTCCATTCAAAAATTGGAAAAAAGCCTTAGAATTTTTTGAAAAACACAATCTACACGAATATCACAAAACATCTCTCTTACAATGGACTTCGAGAGCAGACATCGAAAAAAAAATTATTTTGCCAGTCGATTTACAAATATCACAACAAAAACTTGACTTTCTCAGTAAAAGTAAATTACATACTATAGTAAGAGTAAATGAAACGATTATTTTTTGTGGCAGACAAGGTCTCGCTCTCCGTGGTTCACAAGATACAGGTAGAATTATTGAAGAGGATCCTGCTGTTAATGACGGAAATTTTCGGGCCTTATTGAGGTTGCAAGCAAATATCGATGAACTTCTGCGAGAGCATTTGAAAAATTCCCCAAAAAATGCCATGTATATAAGCAATCGCATCCAAAATGAGCTCATATCTATTTGCCAAAATATGACCTACAATGAAAAAATTGATCTGATAAATCGATCACAGGGCTTTTCTTTACTAGGAGATGAAACGCCTGACATTGATCATTTGTTTTCTTCCGATCAAAGACTGCACTGGAAAAGGCATTGCGACTGTTTTTCTAGATTTTTTGAAATCATCAGGACTTGGTTGTGCATTTTTTTTGGGCAAGATTATGATGGAGCAAAATCTGTTAGTGGAGCATTTCACGGAGCACAAGCATATATCAGTGCTGTATATGAACTTGCTATTTACTCACATTGTGCTGCACATGCCTACAACTTAGCTGCTTGCGTTGCTTGCAATATAATTGTGATCAACAATTGTCTGCGAACTCTCAAAAGTATTCACACGTTCTTTGTTTATCCAAAACGACAAAACGCTCTACAGGATGCTATCGATGGTGACGAAAAGCTAGAACAAGATAAAATAAAGAAATTGGAAAGGTTCTCTGAAACGAGATGGGTCGAACAACACGAATCTGTCCAAAATTATTTACACCTGCAACCAGCAGTAATCTGTGCCCTTGAATTGATTTCAACAACTTGGAAAGATTCTTCAACTGTATCTGGAGCCTTTCAACTACTGTCGGCTATTAAAAACCCAAATTTTCAGGTGAATTTTGAAAAAATTAAGACCCATGTTTTAACTTACCAGGTGAAAAATACGATCTTCCTGAAAAACTTTCAAGGCATATTTAGATCTAAACGAGACCTCTTCAGATTGACATAAAACAACTCGTGATTCATAAAGATTAATACAAGATCAACGTTGATCTGCAGGCAATTTGTAGTTCCTGAAAGATTATTATTACTGAATCTACATAGGTCTTCTACGAATCCTCGTAGATATATGTGATCTACACAGTTCTACTAAAGTTCTACGAAGATCTGTACTAAATGGATGTAGATTTGCAGTGATCTAATGCAGATCTCTGTAGATCTACAATAGTATATGAATAATATTGGTTTTCTTTGGGCAAAATGTTGACGTGTTTAGCTGAAAGCTGTCACCGTGAGAGTTTTATGTAGATCTACTTTTTTCGCCTGGGTTGCTTTTCTGTAGCGATTATCAAAATTGGCACCTTGAGAATCATATTAAAACGTAGAGATCAATTTTCAGATATGCATGGCAGTCCTTAGCTCAGTACATTCCTTAACGTTGTCTCTCAGTCGAGTTATACAAACAAAAAATCAGGACCTCGCAGAGGCCATCAAATTAGCCGATGCTGCAAAAAAGGAATTGATCAAAAGAAGAGAATGTGCTGTGAGAAAAATTAGCGAAGAACATGACTTTGACTTGCGGAAGCCAAGACGTGCTTCGAAACAATCTCAGCGCTCCAACGCACCAGCTGATTCAGGCGAAGATTACAATCGAATCACCGCTTACATACCTAACCTCGATATATGTCGATAATGTCGGATATTACACTTTGAATGGATTTATAGCCATGAACATTGAAAGTAAAAGTAGGCTGTTTCTTTAATTTACTTAGCATAGAAAAAAATAGTTCACTGGATTCAACTATTAGTTAGCTTTAAAAATTCCATAATTGTACTCAATTGAGTAATATTAAGCGCAACACCAATTATGCCTAAGATTTTTAATCCTACTCAAGTATCCGCCGTAGCCAAGTGTGTAGTGTGCCAATTACATTTCTAAGATATTTGGAGACACATGCACTCACATTTACTCCAGGATCTATTAGATGTATTGTTGTAAGCTATTTGGAACTGATTGTTATGTGCATAGATTTGCCACTAGTTTAAAGACCTGATTGCAATTGTATTGATAAGTTAACTGAAATACTAATATACCGTTGCTCAAGACAGGTTTGTTTGAAAAATACTATCCCAGAGGCTTACCACCTGCTACGAAGTTAAAGTAAATTTAAAAAAGGTTTAGCACAGCTTAATTTCAAAAATATCTTGGACCAATTAATTAATCTCAAATATTTTTTCAAAGGGTTGCCATTTTTTTTTTAAAGTTAGTGCAATTACAATATTAAAGTATTTGTGTGAACAGAAATAGATATAAACCTTAACCATATCTTTGAAGAGGATTGCATAATGTTAAATTAAATTTTTTTATCACGATATTAATTATTGAAGCTTTCTTACGAAACTAAGAATAATTGTTCAAATCCTTAAAGACGAAATATTAGGATTTTTCTTGTATATGCTTGGAAATCGGTTGTTTTTTAAAAATATAAGAGTTTCAGGCAAAGATTAAAAAAATTGGTTGAGGCTGCAAAATTACAGTTTGTGCAATACTAAGCTTGGTGTGGAGTAATATGACAGCCAATGAAGTAAGGCTGGGCTAAAATGTTAATGTACTCTTTTTCAGCCGAGTATAACCTCCGTAAAGTAGCAGGCTTCTATCTTGTTCGTTAGGGTGTTCCACGATAGGTTTGCCACAGTGTTTAACTTCATCATGCTAATGAGTAGGGCCTTCTGAAAGCTTACGTTTTTAATATATAGCACGAGATCCCGTAATAATTCGGGGAACTTTAAGCTGCAGTTTTTGGAGATTTTCTATATTTGCCGGTGTAGCAGTGTCCCACACCGAAATTTTTTAAATTGTTGCCTGATTTGGTTGGCATGGCCGAAGTGTAAAGTAAATACAGTACGGGTCATAGAACACTATTTTGGGTGCCACCCGCATCTAATTTGCAAGGTATGAAATCTTCTTGTTTTACCATGCATTCACGGTTTGAGAGGAAGTTTTGCAGTAACAGAGTATGCTTTCTGCTATCACTGTTAATTAGAAATAGATTAAACATTTGTGAATTATAAGAATTACATGTTCAAGAATATTTTTTACGCCTTTAGGGATTATTTCGCCACCATCTTCGATTATCTCATTTTGAATATTGTAGCTGAAATATATCGCATTAGCTGCAAAATGATTGTGCAGAGCGAAATTTCTACGGCAAACCGAGGAAATTTCCGTCCCCGTTCACAGGCATTTTTATAGATCAACGTACATCATCTCGGCGTCCTCGGATTGCAAGTCCTTGTCTGCCGCTCAGATGAAGGGGCTCAGTTTCTGCCTGTTTTCTATTTGGGGCCGTTTGCGGTACCAGTCAACCTGCCTTCTGGTATCATTTCGGTTATCTTCGAATATCAGGTTGAGTTGTCACGAGAGTGATCACATTTTCATTCACAACTATCCTCTGAGAATTATGGCCCATCTTCAGGAACTTAGTATGCTACCCAATTAAAGTTTTTCTTACTATTTCAGTTACTGGAAGAACCAAAGAAGTTCCTATCTTTCGGTACATATCGTAATCCATACTTATAGAGCGTGTTGACTTCTCTCTTTCGATTGTGGTAATTAGTCAGCATGTTCGACCAGTTGTTCAGAACTCGGTATTTTCGGTTCGAAGAATGATATTCAAGTATTTATTTAATACATCTTGCACTTACCGTTTACTTACGTTTACGAGATTGTAGTCTAACCCGCAAGATAACAATTAATGAACAGAAAAGGTGACCACTAACACGTGCTGTTCAAATTAAAAAGTTATAATGTGTATTCATCAAGGAAGGAATTGTGGTGAAAGTCTAAATAAAATTAATTTATATATCTGTATGCCCTAATAACAGGGTGTCGCTTTTACCGCAAACATTATCTAGTCAACTGACAATTATCTTTACATCATTGGCCACCAAGTTCGGTTGCAATGTTGATTAAGAATAATAAGTTAGCAAATTTTCAAACAATATTTTTTCTTTTGGGGGTTCAAACACACATTTTATCACACACATCTACAAGATCGATTTTTGAATCATCGGCATATTTTATCGAATTTCGGCTGCCTATTCCCAAACAAGATGAAAATTTTTGATGAAACCTCATGTGTTGAATTATTGAAATCATACTCTGCGATTCTACACGATAATTCCAGTGAAATATGGATTGCTGAAGTTCAACTTTGGCGACGACGCATTGCTAGGGAGGAAATCAGCCATTCCCTTGAAGCACTTGACATTTACAACGCAGAGGCTTTTCCAAATGTTCATCAAATTCTTCGAATAATGGCAGTTTTGCCCGTAACTACGGCGACGAATGAACGCTCCTTTTCAACGTTACGTCGTCTGAAGACGTATCTTCGACCAAATATGACTGAAGATCGACTAAACGGTTTACTCGTAGCTTCCCTGAATATACATCGGGATGTCAAGATTGATGTTCAAAGGGTTTTGGATGAATTTTTTTCGGTACCTCGAAGAGTCCGTTTTTTGACGGAAAGTCAATAACTATGGTATTATTCGAATTTTTTCTTTTGACTCAACGGCTAATAAATATGCAATTTTTTACTATTGAAAGTCTTTCATTATTTGTTTTCCGTTACTATTATAATTTTAATTGACAAATATCATAATTTGTATTCACAAAGCAAGCATTTTCGATAACGAATGATACAATCAGTATTTATGTTTCTTCAGTTTCAATTTTGCATACACCATGTCACAAGAATTCGTTATCAAAAATCATAATATTCTCTGAGCATCCAAAAGTTCAAACCCCCCGAAGACAGTCCCCTGCGCACGGGCCTGCTACCACACATTCCTGCCACTTCTTTTGCCCACTTTTTTGCATTGCAATGAATGCAAATAGAGTTCATCGAGCCAATCATAAAACGCGAGTGTTCAATATATGTAATTAATACATACTTGGGCGGTATTAAATTAAATCTGGGCCCAATCGCAGGCTATCGGGCTTGTAACTGCTGTACCTTAACACTTTCTATACGGGTATCGCGCTCATTCGCTGTTTCGTTTATTCTTCGCTTGATTGTGCGTATATTTCCAGAGGATCTACACAATTGTGATTTCTTTGCCTTTGGCATTTCTAAAAAAAATTATATAACACAAAAAATTAATATAACACCGACATATTACTAGTTTGCCTATTTTTTTCAAAATAATACATAATACTTTATGTTTTATTTTTTTAATTGTTAAGTAAAATCTCTTCACACTTTTTTTCTTTTTAATGATTTCTTCGCATATACATATCTATCTATTGCATTCAATGCATTACCTTTTCACAGAATACATACATAGATGCACTGACAGTCCATTCGACAGGTGGAAAAGCAGTTGACTATGTATCTACATATGTACATACATCCGTAAATATCTACACACATACATACATGTGCTTAATTCTTATGTCAACCAAATACTACATATGGTTGTAAAGCGATGTTTTTGCTTTCGTTAATATATGTGTGCATACGTTTCTACATATGTATGTATATTTAGCAAGTTCAATCAGTGACCCTGCCAACCATGAGCCGGTAAAAAACTGGATAAAAAGTGGCTCACGTTATCTTCAAAACTGGATAAAAAAGTAGATAATTTTGTGAATGCGCTGTGCGGATTTTATCCACTTCCCCCTTGTACGTGTGATCAGGCATCCCTGTCGTACGCATTAAGCACCGCCATAAAGAAAAAACTATAGCTGATCTCCTCTAATTCCCCTCACCAGCCTACGCAAGGTTGCTTTTTTCTTCAAAAGATTTCAAAATATTTTAAGAATTTTAAGCCAAAACATTTACGTTATAAATTCTTTATTTTTCAATCATTTAAATATTACAAACATGTGTACTAATCCTAACTAAAACTTAAATTACAAATAAGTATTTATACAAATAATAAATAATTTTTTACATTAAAAATTATATTATTAATAAAAACTTCTATTACATATATAAATACGTAAATATATATATATTTAAAGATTTCAAACCGCTGATGTACCTCTGTTAATTCCTCCAATTATCTCTTGTGCCCAACGAATCTGAAATCAAAATAAAATGGTGAAATTTATAGAAGTTACAAAATAAAGTAAATACAGTCGAACTTCCATAACTCGAACTTCTTTAACTCGAATTTTCTCTAACTCGAACTAAATGGGTTGGCAGTAGCACTAAGAGAGTAATTAACATATAAATTTCCTTCCGTAACTCGAACTTCCATAACTCGAAGTTCTCCATAACTCGATCGAAAATACATAATTATGACTTCTATAACTCGAAGTAATGTGCTTTCTCTCATTCTACAACTCGCAGTATTGTACTTTCTCTCTTTCGCTCTACATTTTTCTTTTATTTGCTTATTTTTTTGAACCGTCTTTTTTATTCGGGGAATTCCCTCTTTGTTCATCAAATGCTTATTTTTGTTTTCGTATGTATCAGTTCAGTGCATAAATGTCAGTCGTACTTGATGATACAGGGAAATTAGATCGTATTTATTAATTATCATGGCAACTAAACGTGTTTTGAAATCTTTGTCGATTGAAGAAAAGTATAAACTATTGAAAGAAGTAGAAGGTGGCTTAAAGAAAAAGGAAGCAGCTGAAAAATTTGGTATCCCAGCCAGTACGGTGTCAACGATTTTTAAGAATAAAGAATCAATTATTACGTCGTTTGAATCTGGGGTTCGTCTGGGTAGTAAAAGGATTAAACCCCCAGTATTTCAAAACATCGATAAAGCAACCCTCGATTGGTTCAAAGCAGCTAGACATCAAAACATGCCTATATCTGGAGGAATATTAAAGGAGAAGGCAAAGGAGTTTGCAAAGCGCTTTGGCGATGATCATTTTATGGCAAGCACAGGTTGGCTTGATAAATGGAAGCAGAGGTAGAGAACAAAACGTTCAATTGGCGAAAATTTCAATTTATACATAAAATAATATGTGGGCTTTTTTTTATTTTAGGTATGCTGTGGGATATAAAAGAGCGTGTGGGGAAAGCAATGACGTTAGTGAAGTGAACTGCGAAAAGTGGAAAAAAGATGTTTTGCCGAATTTATTAAAAAAGTACTGTGAACGGGATGTTTTTAATGCGGATGAATCAGGGTTGTTTTTTAAATGTTTGCCAGACAAAACATTGACGTTTAAAAACCAAAAATGCCACGGAGGCAAGAATAGCAAGCAACGGGTTACGTTGATGCTAGCAGCAAATATGGATGGATCGGAAAAACTTAAAATTCTATTGATTGGAAAAAGTGCCAAACCGCGGTGCTTTCGTGGTATAAAGTGGTTACCCGTAGACTATAAAGCAAACTCCAAGGCCTGGATGACTGGCCAAATTTTTGAAGAATGGGTTCTAAATTTGGATAAGCGCTTTCAAAGTACTGGCCGAAAAATTTTATTGTTTATTGATAATTGCCCAGCACATCCAAAAGACGTACAAAGCAAACTGAAAGCCATTGAACTGGCATTTTTTCCACCGAATATGACCTCTAAATTACAGCCGCTGGATCAGGGAGTAATTCAAAACTTGAAAGTTTTTTATCGTACCAGAATGGTAAAAGAAGCACTAAAGCGTATAGAGGCAAACGAAAAACAAGATATTACACTTATGGATTGCATCAATCATGTAACAAAAGCTTGGGATATTGACGTCAAAAATCAAACCATAGCGAATTGCTTCAAAAAAGCTGGATTTGGTCAATATTCTGAATGGGAAGAGGAAGATGACATACCTCTGAGTTTTTTAAGTACTACTGATGAATATCAAAATGTAATTGAAGCTGATTACGAAGCATGGTTAAAAGCAAACAAAATAACTTGCAGTGCTACTCTTCAGGATTATATTGCAGTAGATAATGACCTTTGCACAACTGGCTTTCCTACAGATGCTGATATTGTTGAGAATTACTGCCCTGAATTAGATGATCCAATATTAAGCGGAACGGACAGTGACGGCGAGGGATCGGTAGAAGAAACTATTCACCAGCCTTCCAGAAATGATGTAGAAAATGCTTTCCGAACATTGAGTTTATATTTGCAAACAAATGACACTACAGCTGATGAGCACTATACGGCTTTAAACAAATTAGAGTCATTTTTTACTGAAAATACCAAAAAAAAAGAAAATTTTCAGTCACTAATTTCTGAATATTTCACTTCACTGTAACTTATTACAGTTTTCTGTAATGTGTGTTTTAAACAAAAAATAAATATTCATCATTTAATATACTCTAAAGTAGCAATTGATTTTTTTTTAACAAACAATTTTTTTCTATAACTCGAAGTCTCCGTAAGTCGAAGTTTTTTTTGGGATAATAGTGATTCGAGTTATGGAAGTTCGACTGTATTATCATATTTGAAAAGTTGCAAAATTTATAAGAAAAAGTTTTATCGAATTTAACGATTTTATAATCGAAAGAAAGATAATCGAATTACCTTTCTTTTGATATATGTATATTAATAATTAAAAACTTTTTTGAATCGATTACAAAAAATTACTTTTCTTACAAACTTTGCAAATATAACTACATTTTCCTGCTTACATTTAGACATTTTCAAAAGTTGCAAAATTTATAAGAAAAAGTTTTATCGAATTTACCGATTTTATAATTAAAAGAAAGATAATCGAATTACCTTTCTTTTGATATATATTAATAATTAAAAACTTTTTTGAGTCGATTACAAAAAATTACTTTTCTTACAAACTTTGCAAATATAACTACATTTTCCTGCTTACATTTAGAAAAGTTGCATAGTTGGTGCAGCTGCAGTTGCCTCGGGTGCGTGGTGTAACTGCATACATATTTCCTGTTTTTTCCATCGATTGATAACTAAAACAGGAAATATATGTTATTATCTTATATTTAAATACTTTATCAGAAAAAATTTATCTACAAACATACATACGTATACATTTATGCACAAGCAGATGCAGCCGTTGTTTTAGTCAGTGGAATATTCTACTGCAACTTGAACATATTCGCACTGCACTTTTTTCTTTAATTATATATGTACACATGTATGTAGATAGCCAACCAGCATTTGGTCGATTTGGGACGTGCTATCGGTCATATTCTGTCACTTCACCCTGCAATTCCGAGTGAAAGTGAATTGCCAATATGCCCGATGCCTGCAAATGCTGGCTGGCGAGAATGTACTCAGGGTATATTTTCAGTGCAAGTTCAACAAAGCTTAAACGCACAATCTTGCACAGAAAACATGACCCTTATTTCATTTAACTTTTCACAACAGATATACATATGTACTTACTGAAGAATATCTGCTACGGAGGCTGTGTTCCTGGAATTTTTGTTTACAACGTTGTTTATTTGAAGTTTGGTTGGCCGCAAATCTGCAATGACAAAAATATCGCTTAAAATATATCAATATTTCAGCAATTTCAATACATACCTTTAAATTGGGGTTGAGTTGCACCTATTCTGGAAACATAAAAGCTAAATTTACATTTTTAAACAAATAAAATTATAAAAACATAGGCTTACCTCCAATATGTTCGATGAATTGACAATTTTCGTCAAAACTCCCGTACATCTAACTGGCTCGCTCTAACACACAGGGTTTTTTAAAGGGGGATTTCACTGCTCTAACTTACAGAAATTTTTTGACAGCGCGAAAAAAAAGTTGGAAGTGTGTGGGTGAGATGTATAAAAAGTTGTGAATGTGTTTGAAAACTTTTGATTTTCAGGGGAAACTGGATAGCCGTGGCTGGCAGGGGAGTTGAGCTCCAGTCCTTGTATGCATGTACATATATACATATGTATATCACTGATGTACAGAATTTTCTCGTCGCTATGCGCTGTATTTGGCGACCAAAGAGTTTAATCCCTGCACATCTTTGTGGTTTTTTGTAACTTTACACCCAAAAAAGTGTGTTTTTCTTCCAAGAAGACAAAAATAGGTATGCTATTCAGTTGTTTTTTACAAATTCTTTATTTAAAAAAAATAAGTATTAAAATCGGAGCAGTACTTTAAGGGCCAAACCGTTACAAAAATTTCCAATATAATCAATTTTATATAATAGTATAGATTTGCGCTTGGTATTTAACCTTCCGCTACTAACATGCTGTCTCAGAGACCAAACTCACACTCAAACTTCTCTATACGCGAAAGTTGCGATGTTTGCACTTTCGATCGTTGTGCACCTTTTTTTTTGTAAATGCTCTTCCGGCTGCCGTGTAGATCACAAACAAAGTGTGTTATAGTATGTATGTATTTTTGACTGCTTCGGTCTGTGAGACCGGAGTTAGTAAATGTGCAAATGTATGGAAATTTATAGCTTCAGGTAGATTTACGATTTATTGGCCTGAAATGCAGCAGCGTAATTGCGAAACATAGCCAAATCCATTATTACAATTTTACAAATTTAACATAACAGGCAAATGTACACAATACAATAACTATACATGTTTGTTTAGCGCTGCGTATATAAATATACATATATAAATATATAATATTTTCTATTAATAATTTAACTTATTCTAAAATAATTGTTTTACACAACTTCTTATTTTTGTATAATTAACTTCATGGAATTTTTATTTCTCGTGTTGCTTTTTATTAATATTTTTTGTAAAAGTTTTAACTTTTTGTACGAGGATTAAGCTTAATTAATCATGTAATTAAGTTTCGTACATGGTACTATCATATCAATCGTTCCAAGAAAAATTGATTAACTCAACTTTTTGCTGTTACCTTATTTAAGCGGTGCTATTTAATAAAGTTTTGAATTCTCGTTTTTGCTTTTATTATGTAATCCAAACATATGTATGTGTGTAATTTGAAGAAACTAAGATTTTCTGTACTTCGGTATCAGTCTGGGATAATTCTTTCAACTCAAAAAAATCATCAAGACAAACACCACAAATTATAGAAGAACATCGATGTAAGCGCCAAATTATTATTATTATTTTCAAAGCATTGTGTAGTCCACAGTAAGCGCATTAAGCATTATACTTTCCCAAATTGTTCTAATAAATTGATCTGACCATGTTAAAATTAAAATAACATTGCCCCAGACTTTTGGTAAGTTTAAAATTTGTTTTACAAATACCAATGCACTGAAAATGACTTGGATTAAGTGCTAGTCTATTGTCCAACCCAGTTATTTAGGTGGTCTAAGGCACTGTTTTAATTACTATGAGTAATATTCAGATTAATAGAGTAAATAGGACAGCCAATACGAAATTGAACATAAGCATGGACCTACAATATTTCAATAAGTTAAGAAGGTTATTGAGCTTCGAACCAAATAGCAAAGGACCTGAAATTGAACCTTGGAGTGCCCCTTTGTCTATAGGCGAGCTGTCAGATATTATGTTTTATTAATCGCGCATATTGCTTGTGAAAGATCATTTAGGAAAGGGTTCAGTAAAGGGAAAAGAGAAACCAAAAAAGTTTTAAGTTTTAAATATGGAACGGTTACGCGATTATTGTCAATATTGAGCCTTATGTCTTCTGATATGGGGTCACAAGAGAACTTCTGTTGAAACATAACTTATTTGGCAATGCATAATGTGTTCAAGGACGTTTAGAAATGGCAGCACAACAATTGACCGATAGTCCCCATTAGACTTTTTAAGAAGAGTGACCTTGACAGTGTTTCAACAATCAGGAAACACCGAACTTGCTAAGGAAGTATTTTCGTTAGTACATATTTAACAAATTTAGGAGATCAACAGCATTCGATTTAGACTCTACGGCATCCTACTCATCAACACATCAATTGGGCTCCTTAGCATGTATTACTTTTATGTATAGTCAATTGCACAAAATTCTCGTTTACTTCCCTTACGTCAATACACTTGGTGGTGTGATCGCTCCTGCTACTAATCCGAAAATGTTTCCTGATCTGATTTGAGTCCTCTCCTGTGCCAAACTGTTGCTCATAATAGCTATGTTCCGGCTTCTCTCCTTTGGTTACAGTAGGCTACGTCTCTCCTGATCCTCTTCAACATGTGATACGCCTTCTTGTGTTTATAGATCAAGCTTTTTATATGGCTGTTAAACCTTGGCCGCCGTTGAGTACTGTTATGTCTCTATGCCTCCAAATGCTCTAAGATAGTACTGATTATATTTTCAAAAAATTCTGGCTGATCGAGACTTCGTCTAGTTTAATATATCAGTAGCTTCTTCAACTTGGTTATTGTCAATACGACTGAAGTCACGAAAGTAATAATTTGTGTCATGCGATAGTTTTAAGTCAATCGTCAGGAAAATCACGTTTAGATCATGTTTAGTACATATTGCTTGTCATATATATATATATGATTTTATATTTCTCGCTTACAAAAATATGTCCAATGTCGTGCTCCTACTACTTTGAGGGAAGTATGTCGTTGTGAAATAGTTTACATGAAATATACCGATATTCACTAGTGTAGTCATCTCTTATAATAATAATAATAATAATATTCATTATAATAAACTCAACGGTTAGCCTCCTCCTGCCCGACCGATACGAGGGGCGGAGTCCACATGACGCACGGATCTTGGGTTTTATTTGTGTCGAGTCGTCGAAAGGCGCGATCAAAAACTGCTCAGCTACGAAAAAAAAATTCATAAAACGCAAAAGTATATTTAATGCAATAATTACGGTAGAAACATTATGTTGCATATTGTATGTTTAAGTATTTTTTTATCAAAGTATTATGTCCTAAAATTTATTAAGACGGTAGTACCAGCGCAGCTTCCTGTGTGAGTGCGTGTGAGAGGAACGAAGTGTATAATTTAAAAGTTTGACGTTATCGGCATACATTAACATATTTGAGTTTTTGTTGCTGCAAAAATATCATTTATAATCAACAAGAACAGAATCGGATTTAGATGGCTGCCTCCATTTACTCCCGTAGACACGTCAATGACTTTGGTGGAAGCACATTCAAATATCATTATTTGATCAAATGTTTTCAAAAAACTTAGTGAGATTAAATTAGGACCATACCTAAACGATTCTTATAAAGAAGAATATACTGGAATATGAATTAAATTATTGGTATAAGGTTTATATGGATATTTGCAAAAGGCTACATTGACTTTAGTGAAATAATTGGACTTAAAGGATTGTGCAGGCAATCATTACCCGCAGATATAATCCTCCGATACTTCATATTTGAAAGAAGCCCAATTACCCTACGCTTCGAGATTACTTAAGCGCACACTAATTTGGTGTTTGAAACAATATTCTCTTTAATTTTATTTGTGTATTCATTGTAACGTCTTTCATTTAATTCAAAATATTTATGCCGCAGAATTGAGAATTTTAAGTAATCGGTACGTGCACTTGTTTTGTATATTATTTAAAGATACGAAACTTTTTATTTTCCAGCATTTTTAATTTCTTATTAAACCATAACTGTATTACTTCGTTGTGGCTGCATATACGGTTAGAAACATAATTTAGAAGTAACTTCTAGAGCTTGAAGCACCATTACTATTTTTTATATAATAAATAAAGAAAGCATAAAACGGACTGATGCTGTGCGACTGCTGCCGGCAAGCAATATAAATAGCCGGCCAGCAAAAAGCGAAAGTCAGTCGGGAGTCGTGAGCCGGGAAGACGTAGGTATCAGGAGACGGGCAGGCACGCAGTTGCGAAGTCGAAGTACATAGCTACAATTTCTAGTGTGCGTCTTGATGTTGTAACACTAGTTAAGGACCTGCAGCTTTATGCCGACTCCGAACGGAAAATGATTTTTGTGCGAAGTTTGTTTTTCACGGCGGAAATATCTTCGGAGGTTTGCCATTGCCTTCCAAGGGGGGACCGTTATTAGAAAAAACTTTTTCTATAATTTTTGATTACCTGAAATCCCAGGTTATTGGCTACATCGTATACAAATTTACAAATTTTTTTGTTTGACATTATTCTCTATACCACAGTAAGGAGACACCGAAATAAAATACTTTATAATCAAACAAAAGGAAGCGTGGATCTCTCGACAAGCTTATTGCCACCTACCGTTGCAAAAAGAAAGGTGAATCGTTGGCCAATGGCGATTTCGCAGCATCCACCCATTCAATGATGAAAGTATTTTCTTTTAAAACGACTGTAATTTATTGAGCTTGAGGACAGGTTTTTATTATATGAGAAAACAACGATTTTCAAAGTGGTAGAAGCGATAGCTACTATTTCGGATTCGGATTCGGATTTTCACACGGTTAGCGTGCTGAGTGGTTGCGTGCTCGCCTAGCAACTCCATATACCATGGTTTAAACCCTGGTAAAGTCTAGAAAGAAAGAAGTCTGATGAGGAGATAAGGTGATCTGCGAAAGAGCAGCTATCACTTCTACCACTTTGAAACCCGTTGTGCTTTCATATTACTCTTTAATAAAAACCTGGCCGTAAGCTCAATAAATTACAGTCGTTTCAAACAGATAAGACCAGAAATAATAATTGTATTTTCTTTAATTTTACACAAAAAATGCTAATAAAACTTGCAATCATTCTGTCGTGTGCCCGTTTCTTCTGCGCTTCTCCCTTCTCTTTTTTAGACTTTTTTCTAGCTTGCATACAGATAGTAAGACTAATACAGTAGATAGTAGATACATGAACCAGTAGCATTGACAGTAGTAATAATATAAAATTTCATAATCTCCTTTGCTGGTAATAGGTATTGACTTTTACTCACTTCACGTTAGTTTGTTCTTCCTCTTTTGCTAAGACGCATAATTCCTCATCCCACCCTAAATTTTCGCAAGGCTGTCATGAAGTTAGAGCAGGCCATTTTCTAGCATATCGATGTCTGAGCGATGTAGATCTCTTTTTAGCTCTGCAAAATACCACAAAAAATCTCATAATAGGCGGATGTGGTGCTCTTTGGTATGATAACAGCTCAATAAATTCGAGCCACTTTAGATAAACGACGGGAAAAGCTTTAGAAGCTTCCGTTCAATGATTTAAACTGCTTTAGGCTTTGGCTTTATGGCTCAAAACTCACTACGACGAAATTCAGGCAGTTCTACAAAGATATGTAATGTACAGGGTGCGAAGTGATTTTCATCATCGAAAGTCTTGATCTTAGTTCCAAACGCTACCCTGTACAATTATTTCTTTCACAAATAAAACCAAACTCACCGAGCGATATGAATTCGTTCACTAACTGGAATTATCTTCGCTGACGGCGTCATTACAGGTGATGTGCTTGATGATGCAGCAATAGCAAACCATCTTATAATTAAAACATTTTCCGATGATACTGCTTTTGTGGTAATTGGAACACTGTCGAACAAACTACAAGAAGCAATAAGTCCTGTTACTATATGGAATAAGAGTGGCGCATTAAGCTACAATAAACTAAATTGGTGCATAGTGGTTTTCCCTTAAAGCGAAAAAACCTGCCGGTTTATATTGACTAGTTAGTTATCCCATACACCACGGACTCTAGACACTAAAATGAGTTGAAAAGCGCATTCAAAAACAAAGTACAAGATCTCGATTCAAAATTTAAGCAGTTGATTTATTTCATTGGCAGCCACTTTAGCTGCTTTTTCAAAACAAACTCCATATTTCTTTGTGGGCAGCATTATGGAAATGAAGAAAGATCTTACTATTATTTATGTTCAAACGGAACGGTCGTGTTTTCATCGCGCTCTTGCTAATTCCCGCAACATTGGCCCTGCTGCGTTTGAAATCATTATAATTATTTGATCGTAATTATGTAGTCTTATATCCAGAGCAGTTGCGAGCGTTTATTGAAAGCATATCAAGCAGACTGCCTGAGGTAGAGAATAAGCTAACCAAAAGAATTGAGGAAGAGATATCGGTACTCACTTCTATGGTGACTGAGTCCTCTGCCCGCATTGTTTTGCTTCAGGAGAAGGTGCAAAAAATAGTAACGGAGAGTTTTACATTAATCGAGAATTTTACACTACAGAGAGCTGCTCCAGACATTTCTGTCGATGCAGTCGCATTTGATGTTCCGTTTAAGGAAGGGAATAATCTGAAGAGCATTTTTAATTAGGTGTGCCTGTCTATTGACTTCCTCGCTCCTGAGATTAGGGATCTTTTCCGTACGAGAGCGTCACAAACATCTCCTAACAGATTTATTGTAATCAACACACTCACCTCTTGATCAGAATTGCACTCTGCGTGCTTTCGGTGAATGTCGAAGGCGTACAAAGTCGGCTATTCCCCTGCAACCTCTTGGCAACCACGGTAATTTTGACATCTTTGAGAGCCTTACCTGGGATAATAGATAATAGATACGTATACTCTCTGAGAACGGACAAAATATTTCTAACGTGGTTGTTGCTCTAACCGCACTGTCTGATAGGAAAGATGCTTCAGATGCTGTAAGAATGGCGAAGAGGAGAAATCGGCTTTGCACCTTCTGTAAGTGTTCTGCACTGTGTAAAATTATGCTGCAGTGTATGGGCTCACCGTTTCTGGATAAGCTTAGTGAGGTTTCAAACACCGAGATAAATTATCAGATAAGATTCATCACCGAGGTAAAATGGTGTAGTGAGGAGTAATTTTCGGATGATATAAATTCTTGTGGTAACACAATGGGCTTTGTCGCAGGCGACAGCCACTCCTACCTGTCCTATCCTAACGTAGAGCTGAAGCTGAACCCTATTTCTCGCTCCACATAAAGGCTGAATTGTATTTGGGCATCGCCCGCTACCCGACTTGTGGATACATTATATATTAGGTCCAGCAAAAGTACTTTCCAATAAATAGGCTTAGTATCTCGTGCTGTATAGATGCGATCGTATTACGTTATATTGTGATAAAGATTAGATTTCGAATTAAAAAAAACTGCTCAGATAATTTTGTAATTGCTTACTCAGTATTGTTTGAAGCCGCGTCAAAGGTGGGCATCAACAAACACCAGGCGGGCTGAGAATGTGAATAATGATTATGGTGCTGGTACTATTTGTGTAATTTATCGAAAATGCACCACGCTCTGGAAGGCCAATTGTCGAAAATATCTACAAAATAATGCAAATCGTCGAGCCTGACCATCATGTAAGCACTGTTTCAATTCCCCATGAGTTAACCATTGCACAAAAACCCGTTTGCTACCATTTAATAAGGCTGGATACCAGTCAGCTTTAGTCAGTAGGAGAGGACATCAGCACAACGCCAGACCACACACACTCGCGAGAAGCTCCAAGAGCTTAGTTGGGAGATTCGTATGAATTCTCCATATAGTCCGGACCTGGGACCAAGTTATTACTACCTGATACTGTCATTGGCGAATGATTTCGCTGGAGAAATATTTGCCTCAAGAGAAGCTTGTGAAAACATGTACCAGTTTTTTGCCAATAGGGACGAGCGTTCCTATGAGAGTGGCATTACGAAATTACCCTCCAAATGACAATATGTTATCTAAAAAAACGGTGACCTAAATCAGATCCTTCTAACTATGCTTAATAAAACCTTCAATTTAATGCAAAAATAAGGTATTTCTTTTTACTAGACCTGTTGTGCTATTGACGATAATCGCATGGTTAACTTATCTTAATAAAAATGTTAAGGATGCTGCTTTTCAGCAGCCCTTTTTAACTACTTTTGCTATCGCCGAATGAGCTGTTGTTGTGAGCTAGTCGATTATCGCAAATTAAATGGCAATAAATTTGATGTTGTTAACTCAATCGAGAAAAGAAAAATTCGCGATTTCAACTTAAATAAAAGAAAACTTTAAAATTCGTTGATTTGTTTTCTTGAAATTAAATGAGGAACATTAAATAATGTCGTTTGAATAAATGGCATATGATTTATTACGAGGTGACGAAAAAGTAAGCGCTCCAACAGGGGATCGACGTTTAGTCGGAGATGGGAACAATTCTTTCATTTGAATGCAACAGAATTTCAGAAGCTGTATCGGTTAACTCCAAACTTGGCTGAAGACCTAATTTCTCAGCTTGACAGGTTTTCTATGATCCAAATGGAGTCGTCACCTTTTTTTGCCAGGCACTATTGGAACCGTCAATTGACTCATGTATCAACTTTGGCGCCAAAGAATCATGAAGAGGCTTACATATGTCAACCACCATATCCATCATTCAATCATTGTGCAAATGGTAAAAGCAAACTGATATCAAGGATTCAAATATAAAAATAGTATAGTTTTGATACATAGATAAATGATTGTAGTTAAACAAAATTGAAATATATGTAAATCCTAAATACCCTGGAGCACAACAAGATTCATAATAGAGCGTAGTTTGACATATCCGCAGGTGATTCCGGATATTCCTTTGGGTCGAGTTGGTGCTTATTCTACTAAATCACTCAGAGGAGAGTCCGAAATTCTGCTATAATGGAACATTGCAATATATAAAAACAATTATACATCTTTCTAGTTTGAAATAAACTAGTATCTTATTTCACTTTAATCAAATATAATAAAAACGCGCTCATATTTATATTCGACAGCACGCATTCATTTGCTATTTTCATTTCCTTTTCGTGTTTTCCGCACATTTTGGCATTTACTTTGGCCAAGATGCCACTCTTTCGTACTTTGAATAAATAAAACGCGACATCTGATAAGTGTTATTAATAATAAGTTAGTGAATCGCACAATCCTTAGTGCAAACGACAAATATCGTCGACAAAAATTTCGATTGTCGGATTGTTTAAAATTACTGAATCGCTCTACTGATAGATGTTATTTGATAGGTTTAGATATGGATCGGAAAATCGGCATTTCCGACCAGGGGCATCAGCTCGTTAGTAACGTGGGGTGGGAACTACGTCTTCACGTGCCAGGCGCGGCAAATAATATAACATACTTTTAAATAAACTATTTGATAGTCTAGTTATCTAATTTGAAGTGACTTGCCCTACTTATAAATATCATAAATGTGAAAGTATGTGTGTTTGTGAGTGAGTCTGTGAGTGGGTGAGTGTGTGAGTGTGTTAGTACGCCGTTACTTTTTAAGGTCCCAACGACTGGACGGAATTGTACAAAATTTGGCACACACATAGCCCACCCCCTACGCTATAACGGTTATATTATATGGAGAGTTCCCACCAGTTAAAAAAGTTATAGTCAATTAAATAAATAAGTTAAATCACATATTGATATAAACCGACTGGATAGATCTGGTTATGATTTGTTCGGGAAGAAGGTTACGGTCTGTCTAAATTTAAATTAAGCTAAATTAAAATTTTTTTAATTTTAACAATGCGTTATTTCAAAATAATTTTGTGGAGGGTTGTCACCAGTTTCAAAAATTAAATAAAATTATAATAAGTTAAATTAAATATTGAAATATGGGTCTCAAACGAAAGAGTTTGAAGAAAGCTTTTGAAAATACGTTTGAAGAGAACAGTGTCTTGTAGTCAGGGGTCGAATATGTATAAAAGTCATCGGCTCCCTTCGACTTACCTAAGATGACTGAACTCATTGGGAAATATGAAAATAAGTTAAATCACATATTGAAATATGACTCTTATACGAATGAGTTTTAGGGAAGCTTTATTTTGAAAACATCTGGGGTACGGTTGCCATCTACTTAAAAAAGTAAATAAAATTAGCCTATTAAGTTAAAGGAATATACAGCATTACATTCAAAGGTAGTAGGCTTAAAAATTTAATAATGGAAATGAGACTTTTTCATGTCAGCATCGTTTGATTGCGTTGCGAATAAGAGTTGCCAATAACAAACAAGTTTCAGCAACCAACCGTAATCGGCAATTATGAAATAGGAGTAGACTTTTTTTTAGATTTTTAGATTATAAAAAATTAAAAAAACAAGACCAGAAATTAATTAAAAGTTATAACCTTTGGTGAAAATAATTATTTCCTTTTCTGTTGCATTCGAATTCATAACGATAATCCGAATGCCATGCGAGCAAAGTCACGGGCAAAAGCTAGTAAAAAGTACTTCAATGGAAAATAAATACGCTAGGTGGCGCCAGAGGCGATTTATCCATGATCCGATTGTGATGGTATTAAAAATGTGTGTGATAGGAAATATTCTTATGAAAAATGTGTTCGGTAAGTGGCGATAGAATTAGTTATCCAGGAAACCCGTATCTATGGATCTATGGATCGTCCTTCTTTCAAACTTTCCTATAATACTAATTTTGCCATATTTGACTTCATTCTTCTTACATAAACGAATTTAACTTTTTCAATAGGTGGCAACTCATATTGAAAAATGTCGTTTATTTTTTTATTTAACTTAACTCTGCACTTCACTTCACTTATTCTTAACTTTTCAGGAATGAACTGAATGAATGCAAATTTTAACGTCTTTCTGTGGTGTGGTTCAGACGTTCCGCGCGGACATAATGAAATAGCATTTCAGTTGTATATATAAGATATATGGAAAAAATAATAATGACACTGTGATAGTTTTTTCGCAAGAATAAGTTGAATTAATAAGAATGCTGAGCGCTCGCTCAAATATATTTGACAGTTCAATTCAAATTGTTGATGCTCATTGCAATACCTACATTTTCCAGTGATTTATGCTTTTGGTCTATCTATACATAGATACATATATACATACACTTTTGCGTATCGCAGGTTTCATATTTTAATTCACAATTTTGTATTAAGTTGTGAAAAATACTTTATGTATGGAATTGTGGCACTTAACACTAAAGGTGATTTTTTCGTTGCGTACGACCTGAGATTTTTTTTCAATCGAAATCATTTCGGTAATAAATATAATTATGTTAATTAATGAGAACAAGACTGAAAATGAATTAATTAAAATATGAATTCGATGGAAGCTAAACGTCAATTTTAAATGTCCCATAAAACAGAAATTGGTAAATGAGTTAGCTTTTCACACACTCCGGTTATTTTCGATTCGCTCCATATAAATTATACTATAGTGTTTTACTATAAATTGCAGGCATGTGTAAATCATGCTGGGTTAAGTTTTGTGATTTGAAGCGCTTACTCACGGTTTTAAAAGTCAAGTATCTCTAGGTATTACTCTGTATTTTAAAAACCTAAATATTTCTTTGCACCGATTTGAAGCTGTTTCTGCATTTGCGTAAACAACTTCCAATTTTAACACTACTTGATTTAAACTGGTATTAGGAAGATTTAACTCTTTTTATGAATAAATTCATGAATATATTAAATACTTACGAAAAACAATTTTTTTTATATATATACGCACAGAATGCCTTCACAACTCGATGGTTCGATGACTACATGTCGTCAACTAAATTATATCCTAACAATTTTCACTTTCTTTTCATTGAATAAACGTATATACTTTATGTTTCATTAGAAATTCAAATTAGATTCTCTTCAGTGTGCATACCTGCTACAAATTTAATCTTCATTGTTTCGAAGGCAGTTATGATATCCCTGCAGTGAAAAATTGAACTAGCCAACGAACATTCTAGTTCATGAACGATCTTTTTGCACATGAAAAATGGGTAGGCCACAGATTCCGATTCGGAGAGCGTTGTTTCGAAAGAAAAGGGAAGTGGTTATTAAATGTACAATAATTTAAAGTAATAATAAAAACAAAAAATATCATTTCTTTTAATTTCTAAGAGGAATGCCTTTTCACCTATAATAGTTGTTTACATATATAAAATAGAAAACCAGTTAAGCACGAAACAAACAATTATCAAGGTAGTTTAGGCCTAGAACGTTTGCATGTAGAGATAATACTGAAGAAGTACATATTTATGTGTACACACATATGTGTGTGGTAATATAACTGAATCATATTCACGTTTATTAAATGGATGTCATTGTGTGCATACATTAGGGATGACAATACTGACTACCGTGAAAAATATGTTTTCCTTCGAAATATTTGTATGTCCATTTAATATAGCAATAATACATAAAATGTTTCATGATAATCACTTTACGTCATGTTAAGCCGAGTTTCTCCTTTAATTTGTAGGGTACATCGTTATATTGCACAAAAAATAAAGGGATCTAAAATTTTCTCCGACGACTAACTGCGAATGACGTTCTTTAAAATTGTGTTAAGTCAAATATTTTTATCCCAAGAATAATAAAAAGCAATAGACAGTCTGGTTTTAATTGTTTTGTCACCAACTAAACTGCCCATTTAACAGGAATTTACTAAAAACAATAATAATTTGTGTGCGATATATGATATAAATATCATATATTTACAAGGTGTATTATTTAAGTTTAAAAAGTAATTCAGTTTTTTATTAGTGGTTTAACTCTAAGATTTGATTATTTTTAAATTGAAATAGCCAGATTAAACAATGTTAAACCAATGTGCGGCAAACTACCAGATATGAATTGATCAGCGGCGACCACTTCCAACTTCAACTGACAACGAATGATTGACTCTGACCTCTACGGTCACTTGAGTTACTTGCGCTTCGCCTGGCATCAGAGCCCGAAATCAGAGCGTCCGTTTCATTTGACTCAGATATCTACGGTTGTATGGGATGCCCATCTGGGCCACGTGTTCGCTAATCTATCTTTTTGTCGGTGTAGACAGTCGTGGTCCCTCTTCGGCAACACTTCGCCTACTACAGTCCCGTCTGGAAGGAAACTTTATCTTAAAGGTTTGCCTAAGAGCAAAAAATGGAGGCACATAGTCAGTTTGTTCCTGTTTTTCTAAGAGCTTGTAACACAGGGTTGGCACTGAGGCTGCTATTCGAGGCCCATGGGAGTAACTCGAACATAGCTCTCTGAAGAATTTCGCTGATAGTTGAGAGGAGATACCTGATACTACTTTCAATACATCATCTGCATATGCTCCTAACTTTACTCCACCTTTGCTGAGTTCCAGTAGAATATACTCCCACTAAATCATCTGCACATGCTACTAACTTTACTCCACCTTTGCTGAGTTTCAGTAGAATATCGTCCAGTATCACTACCCTGAGGAGTGGGGATTGGACTCCTCCTGAGGAGTACCTCTGCTCGCGTAGCGGGATAATGTTCTGAGCATTTGCCCAATGGGTGGCATCCAAGGAGAAATTATGGTCCCTAACAGGAGAATTAAAGCCACCTAGTGTAAGAGGTCTACAGGCGACATCATAAGGCATCCTGTTACCGGTCCCAGAGCTGTGTTATGTGTGGTCTGTAGCCTCGTCCACTGGGTCTTACTTGTCCCAAGCGACCAAATTGAGCGTCATTATTTAGCACGGGCCGTCCAAACATCTGGTGGTTTATTGTGGAAATTGAGTACCACCCACATGTATATTAAGTTCCAGCCTGACCTCCTTCGCTCATGTGGTGAAGACGTAGTAGGGGAAAGAGTCCGAATCGCGTTCAAAATCCTAATGCGGGGTTCAGGCTAACGCTACCGCCGGGAAACAGAGTGCCTTCTGCTGATGAATAGGTAGAGTTGCCTATATGTTGAGAAAATAAATGCAAGAAGTCTAATAAAATTAATTTTCATGACCCCACCTCTTTTCCAGTACTTCGTTTTCAGATTTAGGGCAATCAATGTAAGAAAACTGGGTATTTTGATACATTAATCCGCTGCGTGCCCAAAATATTATGATTGCGCAATGCTAATGTCGGTAGTTCATTGTAGCAGCGGTTAATGCACTGAGGTGCTTTGTTTACATTGCTACATTCCTTGGCTAGCAAGAATGGAGTTATGTATTGCATTCCTTGCATTTCTTCTTCTTCGTTAGGCAGGCGACTACTGCAATCACTCATAATCCTGGTACGAGCGTCGCCATTCATTGTACATGATGTTGAATCATTTATCTGCTGAAGAAGCCACCGACTAATCGATTTTTCCTCTGCGTAGCGCACATATGTGAGGGCGGTGCCCTACAGGACAGAAGGTGGCATATATATATATATGAGCATTCTTCGTATTTTAAGCAGCAAAATTCAATATATTACAGTTGGCTACTTATGTTTACTAAATTATCTTTAATAATTTTGTATAAAACTATAACTCATTGACTATCATAAACTATATGAATAAAAGTTTCAAGCAATTTACGAATTGCACAAAAATTCATTTCGAAAAAAATGCATAGAATTTTGAATAACTTTTTGGGCCCGTTTAATTATACTATACTAAAGTTCAGGTTTCAAGTGACCAAAAGTTCTGGTTGATCCTTGAACGTTTCGTTACAGGCGGGGTTCAGCATTTTTCTTCATTCAAAAGTTAATTTTGTTCACGCGTCATATATATTTCGAGCTCGACCTAAAATCAAGTGCTTTCTCGTGAGTTCTTCTACTGAAGCTTGAGCTTGTGTGTTCAGACGGAAGTCCATCCAGTCTTCTATGGGTAGGCAGTATGAGTTACAAGAGCCGGCCTCGATCTTTTTTTTTGTACTGCTTCAATTATCTTTGTATTGCTAGCACGCTTTTGACCGGTAGCAGTCGTTGAAGTGTTTTCACCTGAGTTTTCTCAGCCCTCTGGTCCCAAGGGGGGAGATTTCTTCTTAATAACACCGATTAGTATCAATATCAGGAAAGTAGCTAGAGTTTCCTTCAGATTTTCTGCTGCTTCATCTAGACAACTTTATGCCACTTCATGTATACTTTGCCAGAAATGCTCCACGCATCGACTTTCGGTTACATATGATAGGTTATATGCTTTATGGCTCAGTCCACAAACCCGATTTCTTACCGCCCAAGGTTACTGAAATGGGAGGGGTATCCCACTCCTACCTTTACCATTGTGTTGGAGAAATCTCCCGCCACTTCTTCCAGGGTGACCCGAAACCGTAGTCCACCAAGCTGTAGCCACTGCCACTATATCAACCGGGTTCTGAAATATCTTGTATATAGACATGAAACTTCAAGTTCTGGAAACCATAATGTACGTTCCAATTCCAATGATGTCTCGTTGAGGACTATCGCCGCTTATAATCCAGACTTCCTTGTTGTCCAAGTCCCAGTTTTATGGTGAGATCGCACTATCGTGAACACTGCTGTCTATGACCACACTCTCAAAAGCCTCCTTTGCCACCTCCGCAAAGAATCTTCTCTTCTACTCATGTATCGTTAGAATAAAAAGACCTTTGTATGTCTAAAGCACTAATGTGCATCATGAGGGCGGAAAGTCTTAATCACATGATCCAAAGTCGTCCACGTCATTTAAGGAGGTGCAACTTGCCTGCTGGAGTGGCAGGAATGGCGGTAAGCTAGCATGCCTTTTGGTAGGACTCCCTTTGCCTGCTGAATAACTAACTGAGAGGGTGGGCCTGTTTCTGCCACTTTGGAGGATTTTGGGATGCATATAAGCATCGCCGTAGCGAAGTGTGTAGCATATGCGGTGTGTCCCTGGTTCGAATATCTGTTGGACCAAGTAACATTAAATATTATAGAAAATCTTTATTTAATAGCGTTCGCCTCTCGATAGGCAATGGCAAACCTCACAAAAATAATTTGTCGTTCGTAGTTGACCTCAACCTAAGGAAATTTATTCGACTTTTTATTAAGTGGTGTGTGTAATTGTTATTTCTTAGGATTGGGGTTTTTTTATGTTCGCGTCTCAGAATTCTTGGTGGATTTTATTGTTAATATTTTAAAAATCAAATTTTTAGCTGTATCTATTTTATATTTTAAGGGTTGTGAGGATATAAAGTTATTAATTGAAGTTTATTGTGATACTTGTTCAGCATTTTTAAGATTATCGCAAAAACGTTTTTTTCGATATCACATAGGTTGTTTGCATTGTCTAATAAATTGCCCACTATAATATCGGCTATTGCTGGAGAAAGAGGGTTGCCCATTGGCATTCCGAAGGTTTGCGAGTACAGTTTTTCATAAATAATTGTTGTCTGTTCAACACAAATTAAGAATCTAAGAAAGTTATTTTTGGGAGTATTCATCACGCTCTGTATCTCGTCCCATTTGTTCATTATGATTTTTTTCGCTAGGAAAATGGGAATATTTAGTAGACGAGACAACACCAAATGACACTAGTACATCCACCTCACATATAGTTATTGTTAAGGTCTGCAATTAGTCGTAAGAGAAAATTGTCATAATGAGATGTCGCTGTAAGCTACTCGCTGACAGGACTCGTTACTTGCTTTGCTTTTACACGAGTCCTGGCAGCTGAATCCGTTGCCAGATGTGGGGCTATAAAAGCGACCGGCGACCAGCAAAAGGTCTTACTTTTCTAACAGCGACGTCTGTACATTGTTCCAGGGTTTTTACAGCAATAAACGGCGAATTATATACAGAACAGAGGTTCTTTTTACTTTACAGTTAAAGTGAAAAAGAAACAGTTAATCTGTCTAAAAAGATCGGCCCCCATTTTTAGATCCCCGTTTCTAGAATTCACTAGGAATTCTGGACCCTAGTTCACCCAGTCCTTAACATGGTCTTGCGAGCCGGATCTTTAATTTTTATAATTCTATCAACTCTCGCTAAGTCCTACTTGCAAGTTTTAAAAGCAAAGCTTATTGTGAACAAGCACGTGCACTAGAAGCAGCGCTTTTGACGTTTCTTACTTGCTTTTGCACACTAAGTTTGTTGATAGTACCTGGCTGCAGGATATTCGAGGTGATTGCTCGCCAAAAGCCAAATACGACTAGCAGAAAACCATAACAAGGAAGGTGCCCTCCCAGCGGCAGCAGCAAAAGCATCAAAAACGAAAACCTGGTAAGTATCATAATTTATAACCCCAAAATCCATTTCAGCGCCGCTCAGCCTTTTCCCATTAGTACAACGGGAAAACCTAGCAGACCGCTAGCTAGCAGTGATAAACCGCTATATAAGCAAGCACTCCGGTGGACAGCAAGAGGCAGTGTAAGTGTGAGTAAGTAACGTGCTAAAAATTCATTAAAAAACCGAAAAGGCAGTAAAAGGCAGTAAAAGCCCCTGATTAGCAGGGTGTGAAAGCCGCTAAAGGTAGGGCAGTGAGCACTAGCCACGGGGGCCAACAATTAAAACGCGCCAAAAATTCATTAAAAAGCCGAAAAGGCAGGGAAAGTTCCTCAATAGCTGGGCAATACAGTGATTGGTGTGAAAGTCCCTAAAGGTAGGGCAGTGAGCGCTAAAAATTCATTAAAAAGCCGAAAAGGCAGTGAAAGTCCCTGAGTAGCAGGGCAACAAAGTGATTTGTGTGAAAGTCCACAAAGGTAGGGCAGTGAGCGCAGGTCACGAGGGCCAAGAACTAAAGCGCGCTAAAAATTTATTAAAAAGCCGAAAAGGCAGTGAAAGCCCCTGAATAGCAGGGCAACATAGTGATTTGTGTGAAATGCTGGCCACGAGGGCCAACAAATAAACAGGCGCTAAAATAAAAAAAAAACGGAAACCGCAGTGAAATCGTATTTTCAGGGTTAGCGTCAGGCGAAGCGCTGCAAGAGCCATACCAAGGGCACAACGAGCTTCTACAAGGACGAGAGGTACATTGGAATTTGGCACCAGCAATAACCACGGAACTAAGTATAAGTCACACACAAGGTAAGTCTGTGAAATTCACCACGTATATTCGCGGATTCGGGCGCGAAGCAAAACATTTGGTGGGACTGGTTGAACGAAGAAAATACCAGTCTCACATCTAAGTGGTAAAACAAAAGAAAAAACCGAGAATCAGGGATAAACCATCAGAAGACGTATAATCTACCAGGTGACAAATCAAGGCAAACGCTTGAAGGCATTTACCATCGGTAGACTCAGCGGAACCACCAGTAGACGCAACTTCACCCAAGTCAAAGGAGAAGTAAAAAAAATTTTGTTTAAATATTATTTCTTATAAATTGATTAAAGTGTTAATTTTGTACTTAAATTATTAAAGAAATAAAAGAATTTTTTTAATAATGGCTCACGCAAATGATTTTTGAAGCGCCTGTAATGCTCTGTTGGAGTTTGAGGAGACGTATAACACAGCTCTAGAAGCAAGTCATATCACATTTTCTCTTGAAATTCAAAAAGAGGAGCTCAAAGCTTTATAGTCAAAGGTAAAATAATCTTTTGACAGCCACTCACGGGATTTGTCTGAAGACGGATCAAGTAACGTGGCCATGAATTTAGCAAACTGTAGGTATGAGGATTGCTATACAGCATACCTGACATGCGCTGCGTTGATGGGTGAAACCATCCATAATCTGACCTTTGTTCAGCAAAGCTTTTTAACGGCGATTCCCTCAAATCGCGATACTGAGCCAACTCTGCGCTCAAGCGTTACGGCATGCCCCTCTTTTCGGGATTTATTTACGGCCATTTACATAAATAATTCGCATCTAAGCCCGGTGGAAAAATTATACCACCTCAACCAAAACACACGTGGAGAAGCCAGGGACATCGTACAGAAATGCCCCTTGACCAGTGACAGTTTTGCTATTACGTGACAAAATCTTTCGGATAGATACGAGAACAAACGAGTCATGGTGAATAGTCATATGAAGATCTTGTTCAACTTGCCTACGGTGACAGTCGAACGCGGCACCGAAATAAAAAATCCACAGCATTCATTAAATAATTGCATCTCAGTTCTGCAAATGTATGTCATTGAAATTGAAAACAGGGATGCATTTTTTGTCCTTTTGGGTTTGAGCAGATTGCCGGGCACTCCTTTAGCTTTTTGGGAATAGGGAATCGTTCGCAAGGCTGAGATCCCGAGGTGAGAAGATTTAGACAACTATCTTTCGAGCAGGTTCCAGACTTTGAAAACGGTATATGATATCCAAAGTTCACGAGTAGCTAGGGCGGCACCAAGTCGTGCATCAGCCAGGACACACGAAAGGAAAATATCGGCCCCTCGCAGTCAAATGACACAATCAGCTTTCAGGTTGTGCCCAGAAAACTCGCATTCGTTGAAAGCATGTCCAAAGTTTTTAGCGATGAAGGTGGATGATCGGTTGAAGATAGTTAGAATATACAATTTATGTATGAACTGTCGAGCTCATTCCCACCTAGCGAAAATTTTTAAGAGCACTTTCAGTTGTTTGAGTTGCCATCAACGGCGCCATTCCTTGTTACATCGATCTCCGAGTGACAATCAGCGTTCGTTTACAAAAGACGAAAAGGTACGACATTAGTGCACTCGCGACGAACTCATCGAAGTACTAAAGAAATCCGAGCTCCCCCTAAGGAAATGGACCACGAACTGCAGACACATCCTGGCAGCCTTTCCGAAAGCTCATTTGCCACATTAAGTTTTTTTGGAGATAGATGATTTGAGCGAAGCTAGAATATTGGGCATTCGGTGGAATGCCGCGCGTGATATGTTCCACTTTAGCGTTCAAGAAATCCCCATTTTACCAAGCTATACCAAATCATATGTTGCCAAGTTATTCGACCTAGCCGGGTGGTTGGACCCTATCGCCATGGAGGAAGAAATTCTAATGCAGGACATTTGGTTAGCTAAGATAGATTGGGATGGCAATCTACCTCGAGGTTTGTGCCTGCGATGGGAAAATTTTATTAAAGATTATACTCATATTTCGAACATCAAAATCTCAATTGGGATCCATTTCACACTGAATTTCGTGGGTTTTGTGATGCCTCCGAGAAGGCATATTAAACTGCTCTGTATATGAGAGTTCGCGAACAAAACACAGATCGGGCCTCATACGTAAATTTACTTAAGGTAAAACGAAAGTAGCACCAATGGAAATAGTCTCTCTATCCATCAAGGATTCTGCCAGCGGTGGAAAGAAGAATATTTGAAAGAACTACACAAGCGAGTCAAGTGGCAATACCCCCAACGAAATATCGAAGTGAATGACTTCGTGGTTATCAAAGAGGATAGCATCCCCCGAAAGAGTGGCAACTTGGCAGAGTTGTTAATGCTTTTTCAGGAAAAGTAGACATACTTACGACAAGAGGCGTAATTATCCGCCCAATCGTGAAACTAGTAATATTACCCCTAGTGAAGCCAACCTTACGATTTCTCTAATTTCAGAAAATATCCGAAATGATCCGAGTAGCCCGAGAGCAAAACCGGTGCCCAGTTTGCAAGCACAACCACAACCTTCAGTTCTTCCGGCAGATACGCCGCATGGAACCAGAGAAGAGACGGCGTTCTGTCCTCCTGCACTATCACTGCTCAAACTCCATGTCGCCGCGTCATGCAACCAACGAGTGTCCGTCGCCACGAAACTGGGAACGTTATAAGGGATGATACCACAGTCTCCTCCACCTGTGGGAAACTCCCTGAGGCGGGAAAGACGTATCGGCAAGACACAATGCGGCAGACGAAGGGCACGAACCACCAGTCTAAGCAGCAACAGGTACCTTGACTATGCCCAACGAAGAAGTGCTGGAAATCGATGCGAGCGACAAGGACATCCAGCAGGTTGTTGAAGATGCGGACGGATCAACGGAGCCACCGGTATTCAGACCTCCTCTGTAGGGTATTCGGTCGGCAATCCAGCGCCCCCAACACGCTCAGAGAGCAGACGATCGGACTCGCGCCAATCCGATGTGCGTAACCACCGCAGACACGTTAAACATAAGGGACCTATGCCGACGATAGTTGTAAAGGTGATGTCCGCCGGAAAGATGCACAAAGTACGCGCTACCCTCAATCCTGGTAAGAGCACCACGACCATTTCGAGAGCCCTCGTTCGGCGACTACACGCAGTATCACAACATGAGGAGAATTGCTCGCTTACGCTAAAAGGATGGCACGAAAAGCTAGAAATAAGAGCGACGGGGCTAGCCAGCCTGATAACCTGCGATTGGCCGGCCTCACATTTTACCGTGCGAATACGGTATCCTTATTATTAGGAGCGGAGGTATATGGGGTCATTATCCGACCGGGACTAATGCCCGCACCCACTCGACCAGCTGCTAAAAATACAATGTTTGGATGGGTTATATCCGGCGGATCCTCGTACTGAATTTGAAGAAGGTGACCTTAAAAAGCGATATTAGTTTTAAGTATTTTTTGTTCAAAATTAAATGGAAATTGTTATAATAATAATAAAAATGAATTATAAAATGAAGTATGATATAGTGCAGTGATACTGCAAGGCGGGCGGCATGTTAAGCTACTCGCTGACAGGACTCGTTACTTGCCTTATTTCCGTACGAGTCCTTTTAGCTGAACCCGTTGCCAGATGTGGGGCTACAAAAGCGACCGGCGACCAGCAAAAGGTCTTACTTTTCTAACAGCGACGTCTCAGGTGAGTGCCAATTTTCTCGTACGTATGCACATTGTTGCAGGGCTTTTTACAGCAAGACAGGGTGAATTATATACAGAACATAGGTTATTTTTACTTTACAGTTGAAGTGAAAAAGGAACAGATTCTTCTTTGCAGGATTTACTCCCAGCCCTCGTTCCAATTAGCATTCGATCGATAAACGAGGTTAATTAGTAAGTTACCCCAAATTCACTAATGGTGAGACTATTGCTGCGGACACAAGTTATTTCAAGGACAGTCTAGAAAGGGAGCGTGGGTGTATTCTTTGTTAGGTAGTGATCTCCCGATTGGGTTCAATAGGGAGTTGAGAGTTGTTTCAATTGATCGCCCTTTATTAGAGGCCCTTTATTATATCTAATATGGCTTTATATCAGCATCTGCTACTCTGACCGCCTTCCATAAGGAAGGCTAGACGTATCTTACAGTCTTTATATTCGCCCCATGAGCTAGACTTCTTAACTTGGTTGTATTTTGATTTACATTCAAATCTGAGGGTTGCAATATCAATCAACCATGATCGTGGTTTTGGTTTTAGGGGTGCATTCCTCCCGTAAGCGCGCCCCCTTTCCCTGTTCGAATTCTCGCTTCGCTTTCTACTCATATGTAGTAATGAACGATTCAGCCCTACTTTCGATTTCTGCTCCTCTTCGGTCAGATCTGTTGTTTTTGTATCTCTTAGTATTTTAAGGGTGGTGAGGCCGGACCTTCTAGAATAGTAGTACCTTTCCGACGCAGTGATGTACTTTTGGGGATGGTTACTGCTCAGGGCAACATTAGTACTAGAAGTGCGCTCATCGGAGGCCACTGGGGGAGCCACGGTGGTAAGGCTAATAGATTTCTGACGACCTTTACCTCTATGAAACGAAACTGCGAGGGTGGGCCTGCTGCCGGCACCGGATGTCGCGGGCAGAGAGGGTTAGCTCGGCTAGCGGCCAGGGTCCTTGAGGTCGCAGAGACAGTCCCAGTGGGGACGGAGCATATACCCTACTCTGTCTTAGCCATAGGCTTCACACCGCTGGCGAGCTTATCTGAAGACAAACAGGACCTTAGTATATGATCCACTTTGTTGTGGTTCTCAAGTATTTGGGGTCCATAGTCGTATTTTATATTTGTTCGCTCCGCTCGGTATGGCAAAGGCGGCGCTAAAGTATTTATTGGAGGGGGAGGGGGAGAAGTCGACCAAGGCAGTACCTTTAAAATAAGGATGGTTAACCCTATCTGCAAACCACCCAATGACCAAGGTGTCGCTTTAAAACCTGGCTTAGGGAAGAAAGGATAGGGGTAAGATAGGATAGAAGGTAAGGAGAACAGTAACAATCGTCGGTGCGGGTATGAGTGATTGGAGCACCCTATCCACTGTTGCATTGAAAACCACGTGGGAATCTTCCAACCACCACTTAAGACTCATCCCTTTAGAAATTCCATGTATTATAGTTATGCATGCATGTTAGCTCACTATATTACTCTCATTGGGTGTAAGGAGAAGCTTTAGGGAAGTATTGTAGCTAACTCGTATAAGTACCTCATTGACAGGATCTTTCAATAAATGTCAACCGTTCCGCATGCACGTTTTTCTTTGGAGAACACACTAGAACACACATAGAGCAGCCGATGAAAAAATCAAAAACATGGTCCAACAATTTACAAAAACCAGACCATTGGTTATGTCAAAACAGCAGAAGAATTAAAGTTGAGCGGTAATATGGCTGATAACTAGAGAATTTTCTGGCAAAACTTAAAATGTTTGCTTTTTCCATAGAATTGGATAAAAAACCAGAACAGATAAAGATGTCAGTTTTCCGGACGCAGTCGGTTCAGAAGCGGTAGAAATTTGCAATGCTTTAAACCTGAGTGATGATAATAGGGAGAAATACTATGAAATTGTCCCGCTCTTGAAGAATTCTGCAAGTAAAAAGACAAAGAGGTTGTGTAGCTACCGAGCTTTTTCGGAAGCTAATACCAGAGAACTTGTAAGTAATGAGAAGGCGCAAATGTTAAAACAGCTTTTTCATCAACAAAATTTCTACGTGCCGTCGGGAGAATTCAACATAGCAATTTAATTCTACCATACGAATAAAAACCAATTTCACCATATTTTGCTATATTTAGAGCAGAGGGGCTCTTTTGCGGAGGCGAGCGGCTGCATGTGTACAAAAAGAAGATAAATAATAAATCAAAACAAAAACCATAGAAGGAAAATAAGTAAACAGAAAAACCAGTTTCTGGATAGCGAAACGCAACTTGAGACGGCAGATGAGTTATTCAACGGTTGAGGATAAGAGAAGGGTTGAAAGGGATAGGGGGAATCGTCAAAAGAATATTCTTTCGAGTTTTCGGCAATTTTTGTGTTAATCGCCATCAGCGCGTGCACTTGTAGGCAAATGAGTTGATGCGCGCATTTGGACAAAAGTTCTAGAATATTCTAGAATATTCTAGAATGTTCTAGAATGTTCCAGAATATTCCAGAATATTCTAGAATGCCAGCAATTTGTCAGACTACGTTGGCAAATTAGATTATTGTCTGATATTGCGATGTTGAATCTTTTCAATGACCGTCAATGGTTTGTAAAATTGAAGATTTTAGCATTTTTGTGTTCGTCGTGAAAATGATTGTTGCGGGGAACATTTGCGTGCGCGGGGAGATGAAATGCTTGCGCTTATGAATGAACATACATACATACATATTTTGTTTTCGGAAATACATACACGCGAGCGCTTATGAATGAATTTTTTGTTGTTGTAGGTATGTACATACGTAAATATGTAGATATGCATATACAATGTTTATACAATGTTTCGCTGTGCACTTGCGCTGAAAAATTGCGCATGTGTGAATGAATCTTTTCTTGATTCCACTTATGTAAGTACATACATAAGTATGTATAATGAACCATAGTTGATTTTTCATTAAAAAATATAATTTTGTCATGTTTTTATTAAACTTATTTTTGACTTAGAAAATTAGTAAATAAAGATTAGTTGATAGGTGCATATACATATGTATGTATGTAAATATGTACATACAATGTGCATGTGTATAACTTCAACCTTGACCTACGCTAAATCTTAATCACATCACAGCGCATCGCAACCGCAGCTGCAATTGTGCCTGCACCAGCGCTAAATATTCTAAAATATCTGAAACTACATACATACGTACATACATACATGGATGCATTTATTAAGCAATTCATGCGCGCATCAACTCATTTGCGTACAAGTGCACGCGCTGATGGCGATTGACACAAAAATTGCCGAAAACTCGAAAGAATATTCTTTTGACGATTCCCCCTATCCCTTTCAACCCTTCTCTTATCCTCAACTGTTGAATAACTCATCTGCCGTCTCAAGTTGCGTTTCGCTATCCAGAAACTGGTTTTTTTGTTTACTTATTTTCCTTCTATGGTTTTTGTTTTGATTTATTATTTATCTTCTTTTTGTACACATGCAGCCGCTCGCCTCCGCAAAAGAGCCCCTCTGCTCTAAATATAGCAAAATATGGTGAAAATGGTTTTTATTCGTATGGTAGAATTAAATTGCTATGTTGAATTCTCCCGACGGCACGTAGAAATTTTGTTGATGAAAAAGCTGTTTTAACATTTGCGCCTTCTCATTACTTACAAGTTCTCTGCTAATACTTTGCGAATGAATTAAACACCGAATTCGTCTCACAAATTACAAATTTATTAATTTAAATAACGATGACTGGAGGCGGGTTCGAATTACCCCGTGCAGTCTAGTTAGCGATCAAAAAACGAATGTAATTGCTCTGCTGTTGACAAAACGGCAGAGACCTGCTGACGCCTACACATAGGACGAAGGGCCAGCAAAGGCAAATACGAAAAATGCATGTGATATGTGCATGAGAATAATGAGAATAATTTTCTTACTTCACAGAGCAAGTTACAATGAATGTGTACGCACATATGTGCAGGTAAGTATTAGCGCAGTGACAATGCGTTTGTATGTACATATGTATGTATACAAATATATATAGTAGCATAAGTTAAGTAAACTAACATTCTGCTTCATAAGCAAATAAACTGTTTAAGTAAACAATCTATAAGCCGTTGAACTGTTGCGCATGTTGCGCTTACCAAGCACTTAGACAGTGTTCAAACGAGGAAACTTTTGTTGCTTATTATCGGCGATTTCCCTTTTGGTGTTGCTCGTCGTGTTCACACAGAGCAACTCTGTTCAGGCAATTTTCTGACATTTCATTTTATATCATTTTCGCAAATTTCTGTACGCTTCGCTTAAGCGGCATTTACCATTCTGATAAATTTTGTGATTATAAGTAAAAGGTGATTGAAAAATGAAGTTTTAACATAATTTACGTTAATATGTATAGTATATGCATACACATGTGTATATTTAATCGCAAAAAAATAAGAACAAAATTTCATTTCCCAACTTCCCGCATGTATTCACTTAAAACTCAACAAAACTGCACCCACTGAAAGAATTTATAAATGAAAAGGAATGTCAAATTTCTTAGCTGCCGACTGAGACGAATAAGAACACAAAGCGTGTCGCCCGAGCACGATCAACTCGGTGCCCTTCCCCTTTCCCCGTCCCTCTCTCTCCTACAAGTAACGAGTTGCCGCGACAAAAGTTTCCTCGTTTGAACACTGTCTTACAATCTACATTTTTATTCAGAAATATGAGACGCGCACATAATCGCCGTATCTTATATACAAAATTCTTATGTACTTTTGACTCTTCGATTTAAGTAAAACTTATGGATTGGCAGTCTGTAACTGATTGAGAAATAAAGCGGATGTTCGGTCCAACGATAACAAGAAAAAAGGTGATTGGCGCAGTCGGTAGGATATTATTTATTGATGCGATAGCTAGACTATTCAATTCTCTAATTTAATATCCGCTAAAGAACTTTCGCAAAATACAGCGGGGATATCGTTTCAAATTTACAAACGTAAATCTCGACAGTGAATCGGTGACCGTGAGTGTGACTGTTCAAAGAAAAAAAAAACTTAGTAAAACTAAGAAGACGCCTTAGAATTCCCCAGGGTAATAAATCCACAGAGGTTGCCCTTAACCAGACGAAATAGCTAAGTGTGCATACAAATTAATAATTATAAATAAATAAGTAAACAAAGACCTACGACTAAGTGAAAAAAGAAAAACAATACGAAGAATAAAATTAATTAATTACAAACCTATCAATAAATAAGTGAACAAAGAAAAACAAAACGAAAAATAAAATTAATTAATTACAGACCAATTAATAAATAAGTGAACATAGAAAAACAAAACGTAAAATAAAATTAATTAATTACAGACCAATTAATAAATAAGTGAACAAAAACCTTATGACTAATTGAACAACAAAAAAAAAAAAAAAAAAAAAAAAAATATTATTTCTACACACAAACAAGCAACGTAAGCCGATTTATAAACCCGAACTCAAATCCCAACAAAAATATCCAAATCAAATAATACACAATGGCAGTGGCAGCACCAGAACCAGTAATTCTTCTAACCGAGCCAAATATGACTCAGGTTGAGAGGCAGATATCCGCAGTGGAGAACTTCACAGGTGACCCCAATACCCTGTATACCTTCATAAGCCGCATCGATTTCATATTGGCGTTGTACCAAACCACCGAAGAACGACAGAAGCTCATCATTTTTGGTCATATAGAGCGTAACATCAGTGGCGACGTCATCCGCACCCGCAAGCCGCAGGTACCCAACCATCAACTACTCGAGGAATTCAGGAATACACCGTACAAAGGCAGCATCCGCCAGTTTCTTGAGGAGGCTGAGAAGAAGCGACAAATGTTAACCAGTAAGTTAGAATTGGAAAATGACTTTGCCGAAACTACCTTGTATAACAGACTAATCCAAACAAGTATCGAAAATTTAACACAAAAACTACCAACTCACATTTATCTTAGAATAGTTAACTGTAATATTCCCATAAGACACTCATAAACATTTTACAAGAAAAAGGCCTCTATGAAGCGCCAACCCCAAATAAATATAATGCAAAACCAATAAATCAGAATAACCCACAAAATAGCATGTATGTAAAACAACCAAACAACCAAAACAAACCAATTGCTGCTCCTTTCCAACCATTATATAATTCAATTCATCCACCTCATTATCGACCATTTATTCAAACACCACCTCAAATCCCCAGAACTAACGCCATGCCTTTTCCTCAATATCGACCTTCTTACATTCACCCACAACCTAGTGCACCAATGATGCAACTACCCAGACAGAATCCAACCTTTAGTAGACAGAGTATTTGATCGGAACCGTTTCGGATCAAATTACGTCGGCGTACCGACCAATACCCTACCGGGAGTAGGTGTTACAAATAATAATCCTTTTAAAAGACAGAGACCATCAGATAGTGGACACTCAAAGATGAGTGTAGAAGAGTTGAGATATCAAGAAGACACAAACTCAATTCGAATACCCATACAACTTAGCATACCCCTACTATCCGTGTTATTCGAATTACCCACAATTCGAACCATATTCTTATCATGTGTCCGTCATCCCTAACCCAATTTACGAGACTCCTGGACAGACATACAACAACTTAGACCAGAACGCAGAAGAAAAACCTGAACCAAATGACGAAAAACAATGCGATACAGAACAATCGGAAAATTTTCAGTTGGCGGCCTTGAATCAAGCCAATATATAACAATTAAACATAATAATAATAATTTGAGATGCCTTATTGACACTGGCTCTACAATAAATATGATGACCAAAAACATATTTGAAACACCCATTCAACGAACTAAACGTTCAGTTCATACTAGCAATGGCTCACTTATCATAAAAGAAATTACTACTTTACCACCAAATAATTATTTTCCGGTTGCTCAAGAATTTTTGATTCACCACTTCTCTGATCAGTACGATATGCTGATTGGACGCAGACTGTTAGCCAAGGCTAACGCCATAATAAATTACAAAAAAGGAACAGTCAACTTATTCGAAAAGGAATACAGATTGATTAATACAAACAATAGCACAGAGCACAATCATATTCAAGAGTATCCCTTATTCCACGAAGACCCCATATTCTTAGAAAAGTCCACGCTTCAGGAAAATTTATTTCGATTAGACCATTTAAACAAAGAGGAAAAATATAAATTGACTAATTTGTTGAAAAGCTTTCAAAATATTCAGTATCACGAAGGTGATAAACTCACTTTCACCAATCAGGAAAAACACACCATTAATACCACACACAATTCTCCCATATACTCAAAATTGTACAGTTACCCACAGACTTACGAAAAAGAAGTAGACCGACAGATACAAGACATGTTAGAACAGGGAATTATACGAGAGAGTAATTCACCATACTGCAGCCCCATTTGGGTTGTATCAAAGAAAGCAGATGCCTCCGGACAAAAGAAGTTTCACATTGTAATCGACTACAGAAAACTAAACGAAATTACAGTAAGCGATAGATACCCTATACCGAACATGGACGAAATATTAGGTAAACTGGGTCAATGCAATTATTTTACAACAATAGACCTTGCCAAAGGCTTCCATCAAATAGAAATGGATTCAAAATCGATATCCAAGACTGCCTTTTCGACCAAAAATGGTCATTACGAGTATACACGAATGCCATTCGGGCTTAAAAATGCCCCCGCTACATTTCAACGATGTATGAACAATTTACTTCGGCCCCTCCTGAACAAGAATTGTCTAGTTTATCTGGACGACATCATCGTTTTTTCCACCTCCCTGGAGGAACACTTGCAATCTTTACAGGCAGTTTTTGAGAAACTCTCACAAGCAAATTTAAAATTACAGCTAGATAAGTGCGAATTTTTGAAACAAGAAACAACATTTTTAGGACATGTAATAACGAAAGACGGAATCAAACCAAACCGTGACAAAATAAAGGCTATAATACAATATTCAGTACCAAGCAAACCTAAAGAAATTAAAGCATTTTTAGGACTCACGGGTTATTACAGAAAATTCATACCGAACTTTGCTGGCATAGCAAAACCCCTGACAAAACGTTTGAAAAAAGGAGCCAGGTTAGACATAAAACAAAAAGATTACATAGAAGCAGTTGAAAAATTGAAATTATTAGTCTCTGAAGACCCAATTTTGAAAATACCAAACTTTGAAAGGAAGTTCGTTTTAACCACAGATGCAAGCAATGTAGCTTTGGGAGCCGTTCTCCCACAAGATGGGCATCCCGTTAGTTACATTAGTAGAACGTTAAATGAGCACGAGGTGAATTACAGTGCCATGGAGAAGGAATTACTGGCCATAGTTTGGGCAACAAAAACATTTCGGCATTACTTACTAGGACGACACTTTGAAATAGCATCTGATCACCAACCATTGTGTTGGCTACATAAACTAAAAGAGCCTAACTCTAAATTATTAAGATGGAAGATTAGACTTTCCGAGTACGATTTCGATATAAAATACATTAAAGGAAAAGAAAATCACGTAGCCGACGCCCTATCCAGAATAACAATAGAACAGGCATTTTTTGGAGAGACTACACAATATAGCTCAGAAGAAGATAGTAGCAGCTTGATGAGTTGAAGCCGATCAATTTCCATAAAAGGCAAATCATATTTGTCAAAGGCCCCAATAACATAAAATGCGAGACTTATTTCAAGAAACAAATCATATACATTTATTATGAAAACATGACCATAGAAACAGCAAAACAATATTTACTCGACAATTTTTGCTCCAGAAATAGTGCCCTATACATAGAAAGTGACGTAGATTTTGAAACAATTCAGAGCGCATATAAAGAAATTATTAATCCAAAACACAGCAAAATCGTCCGAAGTCTTATTTTACTAAAAAACATACCTACTTATGCAGGATTCAAAGAGTTGATTCTGACTACCCATGAGGAACTATTGCATCCGGGAATTCAAAAAACCACAAAGCTTTTCGGTGAGACGTACTATTTTCCCAATAGCCAGCTTCTCATTCAAAATATAATCAATGAATGTCAGACATGTAACCTAGCCAAGACAGAACATCGTAAAACAGAAATGCCAATGAAGCTCACACCCAAACCCGAACATTGCCGCGATAAGTTTGTAATAGACATTTATTCCTCTGAAGGCAATCATTATTTAAACTGCATAGACATCTATTCTAAGTTTGCCACCCTCGAACAGATAAAGACAAAAGATTGGATAGAATGCAAGAATGCCCTTATGCGCATATTTAATCAGTTGGGAAAACCCAAGGTTTTGAAGGCAGATAGAGATGGCGCATTCGCCAGTTTAGCCCTCAAACGATGGCTCGAGAGTGAAAACATAGAATTACAACTTAATACAACCAAAACAGGCGTAGCAGACATAGAAAGACTCCACAAAACAATAAATGAAAAGATACGCATTATTAAAAGTTCAGACGACAGTGAAGCAAAACTAAGTAAGATGGAAACAATACTTTTCATCTACAACCACAAAACTAAACACGACACTACTGGACAAACCCCTGCTCACATATTCCTTTACGCCGGACAACCAACACTTGATACACAACACAACAAAGAAAACAAAATTAATGAAATAAATAAAAATAGAGAAGAGTACGAAGTTGACACAAGATATCGAAAAGGACCGTTACAAAATGGTAAATTGGAAAACCCATACAAATTGACAAAAAACGTTGAACAAACTGACGAAGACCACTATAAAATCACTAACAGAAATAGAGAAACTCATTATTATAAGACCCAATTTAAGAAGAAAAAGAAAACTAATCAAATTCCCATTCTACAGGCATCTGGTTCGTCATAATATTCTTCCTCATGAACATAGAAACATGCCAAACGCAACAGATTCAGATCAACAACATTGATACCGACCACGGATACCTCCTATTTACTGACAAACCAATAAAAATACCGTCAGAATTTGAACATCATTGTCTACGCATCAACCTTACCGATATAGAAAACCTAAGTAATTATTTCAATACTAAAATGACTAACTACACTAACATTCCACAAATTAAAATTTTACATAACAAAATGTTGAGAGAACTTAATGGGATAACTCTACACCAGACAAATAGACAGAAGCGAGGGTTAATTAACGCTGTGGGATCCGCATTCATATACCTATTTGGAACATTAGACGACAATGACCGAATAAAAATTCAAAACCGATTAGAATCAGTAGCAACAAGTTCAATTAGTTTACCCGAAATAAATGACGTTATACAATTGATAAACAGTAACACACAACATATCAAGGAATATGAAGATAAACATAACAATAGAGAGCAACTTGTATACGAGTTGATTCAATTTACCGAATACATAGAAGACATTGCAATGGGAATGCAACTTTCTCGACTGGGACTGTTCAACCCAAAATTGCTTAATTACGACAAGTTAGAAAACGTAGACAGCAGTAACATATTATTAACCAAAACATCAACCTGGATCAACACCAACCAAATCCTCATCATATCACACATCCCCATTAAACAAAAAACCGTTCACACTATTAACATATGTAATACCCTACCCAGACAGCAAGGGTTATCAACTTGATCATTTAGAAAAAGATACTTATTTCGAAGAAGAAAACAAAATTTATAATCAAGATTACAAAGAAATTAATGATGAATGTATTAGGAATATTATGAAAAAAACGAAACCAATATGTAATTTTGTCCCCATAACAACTAATCAAATAATTAAATATTTAGAACCAAATAACATTCTGACTTGGAATATAAAAGACACCATTGTAAGGCAAGATTGCCAAGAACTCAATGAAAACATAACAATTAGTGGCAACAAAATAATAACAATAAAACAATGTAAAATAGAAATTGGAAAGATAGTATTAAGCGAAAATTATTTAAATCCCGAAATTAACGTAACCCCATTATACACACCCTTAGAATTAACAAAAATAAAATCAGTAAAACATAAAGACATTGTAAACCTTATATCTAACACCAATATTGTAATCTGTATAATTGCATTAATCATGAGCCTCGTTATTTGCGCTGTTTGCGTATATTTGAAAATTAAAACTAAGACAACTTTAAAAATGCAAAATTCAGACCCAATTGAATGAATTGATAAAGTGACAAAAGTTACAAAAATTGTTACCTGCCAGTAAGGGCGTAACAAGCTGTTTCATAAATATTTTGAAGTGTAAAAATTAAAACTGAATTAATTAAATTATTGAAAAATTGCACTTTAATATACTAAAATTGTATGGGGTGTGAAACTGCATGCTCAAATTTTTTTTTCAATTGTTTGTAATAATAAAAAATACCACATATAAAATAAACAAAATTGGTATATTGAGGTTTTTTTATTTTCTACTTCTTATATGGCATAATACAACAACATCAACCAATTCCTGTGTAGCTACTCTTTTTCTATTTGTTCTGGATGCTGTTGTGTTAATGGGTCAGCTGGAAGGAAAGCTCTCGCTGCGAATAAAAGTATTGCTGCTGCGGAGTTCATCCACCAAGATTTGCAATGGAGGGACTTCCTCATATACCAAGGAGCACACAGTACAAGGTGGCGCAAAAGTAATCCTCCTATCAGAAAATGCTATAAATTTTGCGATTGGCCCATAATGTCAGTTCTGTTTTGACATTTGTGTAGTAAACACATGCGAAATACACGTTAATAAACAATGTTACGCTACACTGCTCCAGAACGCGGAATATTGCTGACTATTTATTTGACCAATAATCGGTTGGTGACTTTGGCACAACGTGAATTTCGTCGCAGAATTCCTGGCCGTCCAACGCCTACTGGTGAAACACTGCGACGTTTAGCCGCTCGCCTCGAAGAGACTGGCACAACACGAGATGCTGCCAGGCGTGACAGACCCCGGAGTAGCCGTTCTGCAGAGAATATTGCTGCTGTAGCCGAGGATGTCATGGAAGCGCCGTCGACATCGACCAGACGACGTGCCACGCAAATAGGTATCAGTCGACGGTCCTTACAGCCAATTTTGGTACAAGATTTGAAGATGTTTCCGTACAAAGTCCAGACGGTGCATCAGCTGTTAGCTGCTGACCGCCAATCGCGTCTAACATACGCTCAAGCCATCCTTAATCACCACCAAGAGGAAGATGATTTTTCATAAAAAATAATCATGAGTGATGAGGCCCATTTCCATTTTAGCGGGTATGTAAATAAGCAAAATTTACGCTTCTGGGGCACTGAAAATCCGCGTGTTACCCACGAAGAGCCATTACACCCGCTCAAAGTCACTGTATGGTGTGCTGTTTTCGCTGGAGGAGTCATCGGACCTTTTTTCTTCGAAGACGTCGCGGGCCAAACGGTTACTGTGAATGGTGAGCGCTACAGAGCAATGATCAACGAGTTCTTTTTGCCGCAACTTGATGAATTGGGATTGGAAAACATGTGGTTCCAACAAGACGGTGCAACGGCACACACTGCACGTGCCACAACCGATATGCTGAAGGATGCATTTCCCGGGCGTCTAATCTCCCGTTTTGGCGATTTGCACTGGCCAGCAAGATCGCCTGATTTGACCGCTCCAGACTTCTTTTTGTGGGGCTTTTTGAAGTCGCGGGTTTATGTGAACAAGCCTCAGACTCTTGCAGCTCTTAAAGAGAATACCCGTCAAGAATGTGAGGACCTATCGCCGGAAGTTTTTGCCAAAGTGATGGAAAATGCCATAAAAAGGGCTCAAATGACAATCAACTGTGGCGGCGTCCATTTACATGACATCATATTCTCGCCTTGATGTAAAAAAAATTAAAAGACCATATAAAAATAATCCACAAGAATAATTAAAGTTTTTCATTTTTTTTTTAAATTACAGCCAAAAAACATCGGAAGTTTACTTTTGCGCCACCTTGTATAAAGAAAAAATCGTCCATAAAAGCACAGCCTTACATTTTGTCAACACTTGATCATACAACAAATGAGTGCGCAGTTTTCTGACGGAATTCTGTTTATCTGAACGATTGGGATATCTTATAGCACAACATGATATTAACACCACCCTTAGTCATATGCTCTGAGCTATGCTTTTTGAGGCTCCATATTTTCAACAACATCGCTATCAAATAATCTGGGGTTATTCTTTAGAGCACGTCTCACTCAATTACACAAATATAAGTTTCTTTTACCGATTATATTGTAATTTATCTTGTTTAATTATATAGAGATATAAGTGTAGTACATTAGTATTAGAAAGCGTTTTACTACTATTTGTTACCCACTATCACTAATTGTATCTAATAATATGTACCATCACTGATAATATTAATTGCACATCATTTCTTAGTTCCTGTGCTAACTATAGCTGAGCATGTACATATGTACATACATATGTATATCTGTGCATATGTAGTTACATACTTACCTGCGTACGTGTACATTTACTTGAAACTGATAACAATGCATAAGAACCGGTTGGAATATTTTGAGTAACAATGCGTTTTTTGTCATATTTTATACATACTTACATTAGCATAAATGCTGTGTTTTAGAATATGTACCACTAAATCAGGTGATCCCTATGCCGTAAGCTATTGTACTTATTGAACTAAGAGAAATTCTGTAGGCTAGGTGAACTTGTGCAGCTAAAAACTTTGTCATTCGCATTTCGTTCTTACTTCAAATACAGCGTATCGTTGCTAGCATTTTTTTGAATTGAAATATTAAACATATTTACATTATCAGTCGCATTTTTCTTCTAATTTTCAATCGCTTAATCTAATTCAATTATATTTAAAGAATTTAAATAAAAGTCGAAACTATAAGCAAATTGTAATTCGTCGGTTTTATTTGCATATTAAACGGGCAATAAAAAAGCTTATTGTCCTCGAAACATTGGTGACCCCGACGTGATTGCGGAATCAATCATATTTGAAAGTCAATTAGTAAACGTCGTGTTCGGTGATTTATCGTGCGGTAATTTTACAACATGGCACCATCCAAAAAGAGTGACGCTGAAAGGAAACTGGAGGCAGTTGCTCAACAAATCACGCTAATCAACAACTGTTTGACTGCTGATGCTCTATTGGAATTCGATGAAGCTGCAGTTGAGGTGCGTATCGAGCAAGTGGATCGTTTGCAGAAGAAGTTTGATGCCATTCAATCGCAACTGGAGGAGGAGGATGCTGACGACATTATGGCTACATTTACCAACCACTACATAGAGGTAAAAACCAAACTGACTCGTCAACTGTATGCATGCCGAGGTACAGAAGCTCATCGTTCTATGATGCGCCCGTCTTCTGGCGAACAACCTTCCTTCATCGTCGCTCAGCCAAAGCAGAGATTACCTGTCCTGCAAATCCCCAAGTTTAGTGGTAACTATGCAGACTGGCCGGATTTCTTCTCGATGTTTAGCACGGTGGTACATCAAGATGTGGATTTGACAAGGATCGAGAAATTCCAGCACCTTCGATCAAGTTTACGTGAGGCAGCATTAGATACAATTCGATCATTAGAAATGTCGGAACAAAATTATGATAAAGCTCTTGAATTATTGAAAGCTCGATTTGATAATAAACGTTTAAATTTCCAGGCTCATATCAGGGATATTGTTCAACTGAAGAGGGTAGAGGGTGAAAGGGTTGCCAAACTTCGTGAACTCAGCGATAATTTAAATGCTCATTTACGTGCCTTGCAAACGATGGGTACAAAGGAGCAGATTACTGATTGCTTACTTATTCAACTCGTCGCTCAGAAATTAGATGTCAAATCTCGTGCCAAATGGGAGGAACAAGCACCAGCAAGCGAAATACCTACTTGGAATTCGATGGCTAAATTCTTGGAACAACGTTGTCAACGCTTGGAAAATGTGGAAAATGCTCTTGCGCCATGGTCGCCAGAAAAGCAGGTAGGAAAGAAACTGTTACAAAATAGCAACAATCGTAAAGTACTATTAACGTCGGCCGTAGCCGGGTGTATATTATGTGGTTCTAGCGAGCATAGAATTGCAAAGTGCGAACAATTTCTAGGCCTTTCTGCCCTAATGCGCTACAAGGAAGCAAAACGATTGCTTCTCTGCCTGAATTGTCTGAGAGGTGGTCATTCACTTAAGGACTGCATGTCTGGCCATTGTAGACACTGCACTTCGAAGCATCATAGTCTGCTTCATCAAGAAACAAATTTATTTACAAATACGCCTTCAGCTTCGGCTAAAGTTCAGCAGCCATCCCCAGCACAAACAACAACTACACTGCCTACGCATGTTAATCCATATTTGCCATTTCCTCCACCTTCCTTTGGAACTCCATCTTCAGCGCTCGTCAGCTCTGAAGTTCAAACCAGCGTTACTGGCAGAGATTTCGTTCTCTTAGCAACATCCGTCATTTACGTAAAAAATCGGTATGGCTCTCTCATACCCTGCAGAGCTTTGCTTGATTCTGCATCACAGCTTAACTTTATAACTAATCGACTAGTCAATCAACTTCAGTTGAAGAAAATCAAAACTTCTCAATACATTTCTGGTATAGGCCAGAATGATTTCGTCGCTAATCATGTCGTTGATTTGGACCTGCATTCGCGCATTAATGATTATGCTGCCAAATTGTCAGCAGTTGTCACATCTACTATTACAGATGTTCAACCAAGTCGTTCGTTGAAAGGGGTTGATTGGAACATACCTTCGAATATACGCTTAGCGGATCCACTATTTTTTAAACCTCAACGTATAGATATGCTCATTGGCGCTAGTTTATTTTTCGATCTGCTTTGCGTTGGTCAAATACGTTTGGCAGAAAACTTGCCAATTTTGCAAAAAACTAAATTGGGTTGGGTTGTGTCTGGCGCAACTACATATAACGCTTCAAAGCTATCCTGTCTAGCAGCCATCGACTTGGCTTCCGCAAATGCGTCTGATGTCGAACTTAACAATTTAGTTGAACGCTTTTGGGAAATAGAAAATTGTAATGTCACTGCACCAAAGACTACAACAGAAGAAGATTTGTGTGAGGAGCATTTTATCAAAAATTACAAACGATTACAATCGGGTGAATTTTCTGTTCGATTGCCAATGCAATCACCCTCGCACGAATTGGGAGAATCGTATCAGCAGGCCATTAATCGGTTTAAATCCTTAGAGCGAAAATTGCAACGCAATACCGAGCTTAAAAAACAATATTCATCATTTATAAAGGAGTACCTTGATCTGAATCATATGTCAATCGTTGACGCTTTTCCAAAGCAAATTGCAATACATTTTCTGCCGCATCACTGTGTTTTAAAGGCAGATAGCACAACAACAAAATTGCGTGTGGTATTTGATGGTTCTGCGCCAACTAGCAATGGGTGCTCATTGAATTCGATTCTGATGAAAGGACCAACCATTCAACGTACACTATTCGATATTTTACTGACATTTCGAACATTTAAATTTGCCCTTACGACAGATATTTGTAAAATGTATCGCTGCGTAAAAATGTCGTATCCAGACAGCTTCCTTCAATGCATAATATGGAGAGATAACCCTAATGAAGATTTTCGTATTTTTAAGTTAGACACCGTCACTTATGGAACAAAACCAGCTTCTTTTTTAGCAATTCGATCAATGCAACAGCTTGCTCGCGATGAGGCTCGTGTCTACCCCGTAGGAGCCGAGACGATACACAATGGGTTCTATGTAGATGACATGATTTTCGGTGCTGACTCTGTGGATGAAGCAAAAGCGATTCTAAACCAGACCAAGAAATTGTTGTCGCGTGGAAATTTTCATTTGAGAAAATGGTGTTCAAATGATGAAAGCGTGTTGTCTGATGTAGCTGCGGATGACAGGCAGGAGTTCCTAACGTTCAATGATGGTACAAGCATAACTAAAACCCTAGGGTTGGTTTGGGACTTACGCTTGGACATTTTCATATTTACATTTTCACCTTTTGCGACTCCAACTAATGTTACTAAGCGTACGATCCTTTCAGCCATTGCTAGGCTATACGACCCGCTTGGTTTAATCGGACCTGTGGTGGTGAAAGCCAAAATATTCTTGCAGAATTTGTGGAATGAAAAATTACATTGGGACGAAAGCCCATCGCAGTCAATACAATCAGAGTGGTTGGAAATATGCAATCAATACAAGCTAGTTACTCGTTTTAGTTTTGACCGATATTTACTAATCCCGAAGCTGACTTACAGATACATGGATTTTGTGATGCAAGTGTTGCCGCGTATGGTGCCTGCCTTTACATACGCGCTGAAAGAAATGGACGCATTTTAACTAATCTTCTTTGTTCCAAATCACGCGTGGCTCCACTCAAGACACTCACGAAACCAAAGCTTGAGCTTTCTGGCGCATTGTTGTTGGCCGAGTTGGTCGCGAAGATAGTAAGCTCAATGCATTTCAAGGGAAAGGTAGTTTGCTGGTCTGACTCAACGATAGTGCTGTCATGGCTGCGCAACGAACCCGCCAATTTCAACGTTTTTGTGGCGAATCGTATTAACGCAATTCAAACCTTAACGAAAGGAATGAGTTGGAGTTATGTTCCCACCGTTTCGAATCCAGCTGACATTCTATCTAGAGGAGCTAGTCCAAAGGAATTATTGAACATGCATTTGTGGAAGTACGGGCCATCTTATCTTGGCAATGATCAGCATAATTGGCCAACATCTCCCCTCCTACCAATAAAGGACTTGCAGGAAAGTCGAAAGCGTGCATTTGTGTTTGTAACAACTTCGGATATCTCATTAAATTGCAAATTTCTTAATTCCTTTGATCGTTTACAGAGAGTATACGCCTACATTTATCGTTTTTCTCGACCAGCTAGAATGAGAGGTGCGGGGCTACTCAACACCAAGGAATTGCAGGAAGGAACTATTCTTGTTATTCGCATGATTCAGCGATCTCGCCTTAGAGATGAATATAAAGCGCTCGAAGCCAAAAAGCCGATAAAGGCCACTTCCGACATTCGTTCACTAAACCCGTTTATCGACAACAATGGATTGATTCGAGTCGGTGGAAGACTTCAGAACTCAAATTTAGATTTCGCAGCGAAGCACCCAATTAGTTTGCCCAAACGACATCCGGTGACTGACTCAATCATTAGCAGCTTTCACTGGAAATTATTGCATGCTGGACCACAATCAATGCTGGCATCTATTCGTCTTCAATACTGGCCTATTGGCGGCCGGAAAACCGTAAGCCGAGTAATTAACAAATGCGTACGTTGTTTTCATGTCAAACCCAAACTAATGGAACATTTAATGGGAAATTTACCATCCGAAAGGGTTAACTGCAATAGAGCATTCCTAACATCCGGCGTAGACTTTTGTGGACCATTTTTCTACAAATCTGAAGTACGAAATCGCCCTCCAATTAAATGCTACATTTGCATATTTATATGCTTTGCAACCAAGGCCGTTCATATGGAACTGGTTAAAGATTTGGCAACCTCTTCATTCCTCGCAGCCCTGAAAAGATTCATTTGTACGCGTGGTAAACCGCGAACCATATGGTCCGACAATGCCACTAACTTCGTTGGTGCAAAGAATGAGTTGTTGGATTTAAGAAATCTGTTCTTGAGCCAAAAGCATATAAAATCAGTTCATGAGCAGTGTACCAGCGATGGTATTGACTGGAAGCTAATACCCCCTCGCTCCCCCCACTTCGGCGGTCTATGGGAAACCGCAGTGAAGCAGGCGAAATACCACTTTTATCGAATAGTTGGCCTTTCGACGTTAAATTTTGAAGAGCTTCGAACACTAGTGTGCCAAATTGCTGCGATCATAAATTCACGTCCTTTGTGTCCCATTTCAGAGAATCCTGATGATTTAGATGTGCTTAGTCCAGGACATTTTCTCATTGGCGCATCATTCACATCCGTAATAGAACCTGATATTAGCGCCCTCCACATTAATCATCTAAGTAGATGGCAACGAATATGCTATATGCAACAACAATTCTGGAAGAAGTGGCATTCCGAGTATCTTACTCTTCTTCAGCAACGCCAGAAGTGGCATTCAGCTTCATCTAATCTGAAGCCTGGCAACGTGGTTTTGATAAAGGACGAGAACAATCCCCCTCTTAAGTGGCCGCTTGCCAGGGTTATAGATACTATACATGGAAAGGACGATGTGGTACGAGTTGCCGTTGTTAAAACTGCAAATGGTATATACAAAAGAGCTGTGTCAAAGCTGTGTCTTCTGCCAATTGATGACAATATCTTGAAAGCCTGAGCCTTTCAACGGGCGGAGTATGTTTAATTATATAGAGATATAAGTATGTAGTACATTAGTATTAGAAAGCGTTTTACTACTATTTGTTACCCACTATCACTAATTGTATCTAATAATATGTACCATCACTGATAATATTAATTGCACATCATTTCTTAGTTCCTGTGCTAACTATAGCTGAGCATGTACATATGTACATACATATGTATATCTGCGCATATGTAGTTACATACCTGCGTACGTGTACATTTACTTGAAACTGATAACAATGCATAAGAACCGGTTGGAATATTTTGAGTAACAATGCGTTTTTTGTCATATTTTATACATACTTACATTAGCATAAATGCTGTGTTTTAGAATATGTACCACTAAATCAGGTGATCCCTATGCCGTAAGCTATTGTACTTATTGAACTAAGAGAAATTCTGTAGGCTAGGTGAACTTGTGCAGCTAAAAACTTTGTCATTCGCATTTCGTTCTTACTTCAAATACAGCGTATCGTTGCTAGCATTTTTTTGAATTGAAATATTAAACATATTTACATTATCAGTCGCATTTTTCTTCTAATTTTCAATCGCTTAATCTAATTCAATTATATTTAAAGAATTTAAATAAAAGTCGAAACTATAAGCAAATTGTAATTCGTCGGTTTTATTTGCATATTAAACGGGCAATAAAAAAGCTTATTGTCCTCGAAACATATCTCTCTTTCAATGTTTAACGTATCGTTGCATCATCTAATCACTTAACACGCTGTTATTTTCGGTGACTTCAACTCCCTAGCTCTATATTCGTTCCTGAAAACGGTGGATTTTCAACGAACTAGTTCACTATTAATTTTTCGTGCATGTAGATATAATGACGTATAATAGTAATATAGTAGTAGACAACTAAATAGTAATAGTGTCTATGGATTTACTATGAACCGTTCCTTAAACAAACTAAAATTAACTTCAAACCAAAAACAAAATGCCTAAAAGCGAACGTAAACTAAAATAAAACTCGAAACAAAAAAAAGTAAAATAAAATTAAAAGAAAAATTCCATTTCCAAGAAAAATTCTATACTACCCTATTGTTTAACTGGGATATTTATTGTCCTATACTGGCACAACAAAAATACAGTCTCTACAGGATATCCTAACTAGACGCAATGTGGAATCTTGCCGAAATTATTAAGGAGTTTGGTTGAAAGTTTAAACCAAATATAAATCTCCTAGCGCTTCTAAAAAAAAGTGAAGTAACTCATAACTTTATCTCCAATAAAGCATAGAAACAGAGTATAAAATCATAAAAATTCAGTACAAAAATCGCAATATAACGTTAACTACTAATAAAATACTGCGAATTAAATATGTATGAAAACATGTGCACATACATATGTGAAAAATGTGTATTTTTCAGGGGTCACAAACATTCAGTTTCGTCCGTACGCGATCACGAACTTATAAACTTCAGCATTTTCTGTTGCATTCACTTTCGGGGACGAGAACCTGAGAAAAATTCAGACCGTTCGCGTTTGATAATAATAGCTAGAAAAAATTGCGCTCTCATACTCGTACATACGTATTAGTGAATCCAACTTTATGCGTTCACAAACGTAGCTACAAGTGGCTTAAAGGAATTCTATGTTGCGTTCAATCAGAGAACGTATATTTACAGAGAAGTAGCATCCCGCTTCATGGTGTCGTTCCGCGTTTTTGGGAAAAGGTCTATTTCTCGTCCAACTCACCCTCAATAATTTTTCACCGACAAGGGGTAAAATTTAACATCGGTTTTTTGATAAGGAATTATCGCAATTCTATTTCTACCTAGCTAAAATAAAAATAAAATAGAATATTTATTTGTATTTGCATTTAATATCCTTCTAAAAAATTGTTTTAAAATTGTTTAAATTTTTAAAAGAATCAAGTGAATTGTTATACAAAAAGGATATATATTTTTTCTCTTAATCTCACGAAATTAGTAAAAGTGAAATTTATATTAAGCAAATTTAACACTAATACAAAATCGTTCATTATATAAACATATTAAATAAGGTTTGTACAGCCCATAAAAAATTTTTTAATAACAAAATAACACTACTCTGCGATTCCGCAGCCAACTCAGGAGTTGACCGGACCCTCTAGAGTATAAATAACCCCTTCCTAGAAATATAAATTTTCTATAAAACAAAACAAATAACACAATTATATAAGGACCTCTCCAAAAATGCCTAATACGCACAATCTACTTAGGCAACTGACAGTGAACGAATTCTCCCATTTATCACTCATATTAAACAAAATAGGCTGTATTAAAAAACCAAAGAGCTTACCTGAAGCCTTACACCCAGGGCCGGATTTAGCACAGCGTTCCTGAGTGTTGACAATAAACTGTTTTTATTACATTGTGTGAAAAGCAGTGCCTTTTATTTATGTGTAAGAAGAAAGAATTCCGTTTTTGATACACTCTCACTGCAAGTCGAATGTTATTTACGGTAAGTACATATAAAAAAAAATCACAAGCAAAGCACACGAATCAAATTATATAATATAATATTCATGTAATATATATAAATTTGTCGCTGACCAAAATTCAAGTTTATATATTATTTAAATGATATTAAATACATATAAGAACACATTTATCTACAATTACTTTCTCAACTCGAATCAATCAAAATCTACTCATTCACAGTCAGGTAGAGGTTACAATAATTGTGATCAGTAACCTCTTTCTGACTTAATTAGTAAAATTTTACTGTTCATCAGTTATTTCGACTGATTCATTTAAGAATATATCCTTTAATTCGTATCATTACACTTTTCATAATAATTTTTTAATCTCCAGTTTCCAGAGAAGCATAATGTCCGGTGGAAACGAAGACAGACACAAATATCCTCGGAATTATCAGAGTGGATCATCAAAAAGAAAAGCTGCTGCAGAGAAAGCTCAAAAATTAGATGAGCAGCTTGCGAAAACTCCCAAATTAAGCAGCTTTTTTCAAGTTATCGAGCAACCTTAAACTCAAAATCATGATCTGCCGTCAACTTCTAATCCTGTTTTGGCTCCTGTTTTGGAATCGGAAAAACAAGACTGTCAGGTCATCGAAGGACCAAAAGAATTTTCTGACAATCTGAATGTGGAAAATTATATCGGAGTTTGGACAGCGCCGTTCACAGACAAAATGGTTGATTACTGGATCAAACAAGGCCCATCCGAGTTACAACACTGTAACGAAAATCTCTTTTCGAAGATGTCAGTAACTTAACCCCGCTACGACGTTGATGAGGGCTCTAGAAAATGTACGAAAAATATATTTTATCGAACCCATCAGAACTGTAAGTTCGTATACAATGCAACCCTGTACGTTCTATACAATTTGGAGAGTTAGCTTAATCGAACAACTAAAGTAGAACCAACGAACAGAAGCAAATCGAACACTGTCAAGAAACAATCGCAATCAACGGAAAAACAGTCAACTGCAAACCAACCGGCAAGCGTATTTCAGCTTACACAAAATCAATTGAAATTAATATTGTAAATTCGCGTGTTACATTATTGTGCACGTAATAAAACAGTTCACAGTTAAATATTAAAGGCCGAGTTCTTAATTTTACACGTTTTCTTGACATCTATTGCTTCTGCTACCGAGGAATTTCAAGAAAGTTCGACGCCGTTACTTGGAAATTTGCACATTTGTCGCCATTTTATGCTGAAGTAGCGGAAAATTATCATCACGCCATAAAAGGAATTTCAAGAAAGTTCGACGCCGTTACTTGGAAATTTGCACAGGTCGCCATTTTATACTGAAGTAGCGGAAAATTATCATCACGCCATAAAAGGTAAAGCAAATGCCAAATAATTATTTTTTAAGAAGTAGCCAACAACAACAACTGGTCGAAGAAGATAACAGCAGTATCATGACAGAAAATGTACAGCAAGCAGCGCCAGATCAATTGACAACGTTAGTCGAAGTAATGAGATCACTTAAGTCTTCAATTGATGAAATTCGACACAGCACAGAGGAGCAGCAGAGGGATATCGTTAGCCTGCGTCAACAAATATTGACAGAAACAGCGCAATCGCAGAGTCAGGAGAATCCCACGCCAGCATTGAACAACAGTGAGACTAGAGTAATGGAAATGGCTCCGCTAAAATTATATGATCTACCCACGTTTTCGGGGAACGCCGAAGATTGGCCTTTATTTTATGCTAACTTCAAAGACAGTACCGAAGTCTTCCGTTACAACGACAGGCAAAATTTAATGCGATTGCACAAGTATAAATAACCCCTTCCTAGAAATATAAATTTTCTATAAAACAAAACAAATAACAAAATTATATAAGGACCTCTCCAAAAATGCCTAATACGCACAATCTACTTAGGCAACTGACAGTGAACGAATTCTCCCATTTATCACTCATATTAAACAAAATAGGCTGCATGGAAGTTGGAGAAGAAGCAGTACAGTTGCCGACAGAAAATTCTCGTTCAAAAGCCCTCGATACTTTTGTAAGAAAACTTTCTGGCGATCTGCCTTGGCTTCTCGGTATTAAAAAACCAAAGAGCTTACCTGAAGCCTTACACCCAGGGCCGGATTTAGCACAGCGTTCCTGAGTGTTGACAATAAACTGTTTTTATTACATTGTGTGAAAAGCAGTGCCTTTTATTTATGTGTAAGAAGAAAGAATTCCGTTTTTGATACACTCTCACTGCAAGTCGAATGTTATTTACGGTAAGTACATATAAAAAAAAATCACAAGCAAAGCACACGAATCAAATTATATAATATAATATTCATGTAATATATATAAATTTGTCGCTGACCAAAATTCAAGTTTATATATTATTTAAATGATATTAAATACATATAAGAACACATTTATCTACAATTACTTTCTCAACTCGAATCAATCAAAATCTACTCATTCACAGTCAGGTAGAGGTTACAATAATTGTGATCAGTAACCTCTTTCTGACTTAATTAGTAAAATTTTACTGTTCATCAGTTATTTCGACTGATTCATTTAAGAATATATCCTTTAATTCGTATCATTACACTTTTCATAATAATTTTTTAATCTCCAGTTTCCAGAGAAGCATAATGTCCGGTGGAAACGAAGACAGACACAAATATCCTCGGAATTATCAGAGTGGATCATCAAAAAGAAAAGCTGCTGCAGAGAAAGCTCAAAAATTAGATGAGCAGCTTGCGAAAACTCCCAAATTAAGCAGCTTTTTTCAAGTTATCGAGCAACCTTAAACTCAAAATCATGATCTGCCGTCAACTTCTAATCCTGTTTTGGCTCCTGTTTTGGAATCGGAAAAACAAGACTGTCAGGTCATCGAAGGACCAAAAGAATTTTCTGACAATCTGAATGTGGAAAATTATATCGGAGTTTGGACAGCGCCGTTCACAGACAAAATGGTTGATTACTGGATCAAACAAGGCCCATCCGAGTTACAACACTGTAACGAAAATCTCTTTTCGAAGATGTCAGTAACTTAACCCCGCTACGACGTTGATGAGGGCTCTAGAAAATGTACGAAAAATATATTTTATCGAACCCATCAGAACTGTAAGTTCGTATACAATGCAACCCTGTACGTTCTATACAATTTGGAGAGTTAGCTTAATCGAACAACTAAAGTAGAACCAACGAACAGAAGCAAATCGAACACTGTCAAGAAACAATCGCAATCAACGGAAAAACAGTCAACTGCAAACCAACCGGCAAGCGTATTTCAGCTTACACAAAATCAATTGAAATTAATATTGTAAATTCGCGTGTTACATTATTGTGCACGTAATAAAACAGTTCACAGTTAAATATTAAAGGCCGAGTTCTTAATTTTACACGTTTTCTTGACATCTATTGCTTCTGCTACCGAGGAATTTCAAGAAAGTTCGACGCCGTTACTTGGAAATTTGCACATTTGTCGCCATTTTATGCTGAAGTAGCGGAAAATTATCATCACGCCATAAAAGGAATTTCAAGAAAGTTCGACGCCGTTACTTGGAAATTTGCACAGGTCGCCATTTTATACTGAAGTAGCGGAAAATTATCATCACGCCATAAAAGGTAAAGCAAATGCCAAATAATTATTTTTTAAGAAGTAGCCAACAACAACAACTGGTCGAAGAAGATAACAGCAGTATCATGACAGAAAATGTACAGCAAGCAGCGCCAGATCAATTGACAACGTTAGTCGAAGTAATGAGATCACTTAAGTCTTCAATTGATGAAATTCGACACAGCACAGAGGAGCAGCAGAGGGATATCGTTAACCTGCGTCAACAAATATTGACAGAAACAGCGCAATCGCAGAGTCAGGAGAATCCCACGCCAGCATTGAACAACAGTGAGACTAGAGTAATGGAAATGGCTCCGCTAAAATTATATGATCTACCCACGTTTTCGGGGAACGCCGAAGATTGGCCTTTATTTTATGCTAACTTCAAAGACAGTACCGAAGTCTTCCGTTACAACGACAGGCAAAATTTAATGCGATTGCACAAGTGTTTGGTAGGTGCAGCCAAAGAAGCCGTTGCATCAATGTTGATATATCCGGAGGGTGTGCCACAAGCAATGGAAGAATTACAATTTAGATTTGGTAGGTCTGACCAGTTAATTCGTTGTCAAATAAGTAAGTTGCAAAGTTTTCCAGCGATTTCAGAAAATAAATTAGAGCAGATTATAACCTTTTCCACAAACATTCGTAATGTTGTCGCCTTTTTAAAATCTGCTAAGTGTGAGCAGCACCTCAATAATCCGTTGTTGTTGGAACAAGTGGTCAGTAAATTGCCAGCAAGTAAGCAGTATGAGTGGGCACGTCAAGCCATGACCATTAAACCATACCCTACAATCAACGACTTCGCAACATGGTTAACTGAGTTAGCTCGAGTTGTTACTACAATTTCAACAACGTCAACGTCGTTAGTAAGGGCTAGCACTCAACCACCTCGACGAGTTATGCATGTCAACGATAAGAGTACAGAGAAGCCGATGGAATGTTACTATTGTCATAGGGCTCATGCGATTTTCAACTGCCAGAAATTCCATCGTTCTCTTAGCGTAAAAGATCGGTGGGATATTGTTAAGAACGAGAAGTTATGCTTTGCTTGCCTACGCAAAGGACATAATGTATCGAATTGCCGTTCAAAGAAGCAGTGTGGAGTAGGTGAATGTCGACGTTTCCATCATGCTAGTTTACATGAAGTTAGGGTAGCACAAACACCGCAGAGTGAATCAACGCAACCAGTTTTAAATTGTTCAACACCCAACGTGAACTCTAACCATTTATTTAAGGTATTGCCGGTCAATGTATATGGACCAAATGGGAAGTTAGAAATTTTCGCCATGGTTGACGAGGGATCGACCATATCAATGATAGACGAGGGTGTGGCAAATAAACTGGGACTGAAGGGGCAAGCCCATACATTAACCCTTCAGTGGTACGACGATAAAGTTAAGACTGAACAATCACGTAAGGTTAATTTAGAAATAGAAAATCGTAGTGTTAAGGAGAGGTTCACTATGAAAAATGTACATTCGGTGAAACAGCTGAATTTGCCGAGCCAATCTTTTAAGAGGTCCGATTTTAGTTATTTTGATTCTTTGCCGATTGAAGAGTATATAAACGTAAAACCAGATATGCTTCTTGGTTTAGACCATGCGCATTTGACAGCCACAATAGCTTCGGTTCAAGCTAGAGAAGATAGTCCACTAGCCATTAAAACAAAACTTGGGTGGATTGCGTATGGTCCGACAAATGTTTTAGGCACACCATTGCCAGTGGTGTTGCACGTCCATGAAGTTAGTCAGTCAGAAGAGTTACATCAATTAGTTACAGAGTATTTCGCCACCGACAACTTCGGAACAGGTCCGGTTCAGATGTCAATTGAAAGTGAAGAGGTCAAGCGAGCGCGAAATATTATGCACAATACGACAAGGTTGGGTAATAAGTCTTACGAAACAGGGTTGTTGTGGAGTCGAGACAAAATACATCTACCAGATAGTTACGAAGCAGCCGCAAAACGTCTCTACGGAATTGAGAAAAAGATGAAAAGTGATCTTGAGTTTGCACGGAAATATTACCAAGAGATGGAAAAATATGTTGAGAAAGGATATGCTAGAGTTTTGTCATCGGAGGAGGTAGCTGATATGATTCAGCCAAGGTGGTACCTTCCTCATTTCGCAGTGCAGAGTCCATACAAACCAGATAAATTGAGAATTGTGTTCGATGCCGCAGCCAAGGTTCAAAACACTTCGTTAAACTCCTGTCTTCTTAAGGGGCCAGAACAAGCAAAGTCGCTTCAAAACATTTTGTTTCGGTTTCGTCAGGGCGTTATTGGCGTGGCCGCGGACATTAAAGAGATGTTTTCGCGGATTAACATCCGTAAAGAAGAGCAAAATGCGCAGCGATTTCTATGGCGTAGCGACCCTAGTTTAGCCGTTCAACAGTGTTGTATGACGTCGATGATTTTCGGAGCCGCATGCTCGCCTTGTTGCGCAGAGTTTGTCAAAAACCACAACGCTTATTGATTTGAGAAACAGTTTCCTGAGGCTGTAAGTGCAATTGTCGAAAGGCATTACGTCGATGATTTCGTCTGCAGCTTTAACAATCCCGAACTAGCCATCAAAACTTGCTGTGAAGTCGTAGCCATACATGCGGAGGCGGGATTTGAATTATGTAATTTCATTTCAAACTCTAAGCAAGTGCAACATGCGATGAAGAGCGCAACATGCGATGAAGAGCGCCGCGAAATATGACAATGTAAATATGGAAAAACAAGCCGCGTCGGAAAAGGTGTTGGGAATGTTTTGGAATGTGCGTGACGACACGTTTGAGTTCCACACTCAATTCCATCGCGTCCCACAAGCGGTGCAATCTATGACTAGAGTGCCTACAAAGAGAGAATTTTTAGGTATATTTATGTCGGTCTTTGACCCATTCGGTCTACTCGCGGAAGTTACTGCAGCTTCAAAAATATTGATGCAAGAGGTATGGCGTAGTAATGTTGATTGGGACGACGCAATCACAGATGAGGTAAACGAAAAATGGGTAACGTGGTGGCGCGGATTCCACAAATTGAAACAAGTAAAAGTACCACGTCCATATTCTTTATTCATGGGTTCTGCCAGAGACGTGCAATTACACGTGTTTGTGGACGCCAGTCAGAGGTTATTCGCAGCAGTTGGGTATTTCCGCATTGCAACTGGGGATGGAGTTGATGCCGCATTTGTAGCAGCAAAAACACGTAACGCTCCTCTCAAGTTGATGTCAGTTCCAAGATTAGAGTTGCAGGCCGCTGTCCTAGGCACTCGACTAAGCCAAATGATTTGCAACAATCACGACGTTACCATAACGAATGTAATCTTTTGGACTGATTCTAAAACCGTGTGGCATTGGATACAATCCACAAATAGACAATACAAGGCCTTCGTTGGACACCGAATCGCCGAAATCGTAAGCGCTACTAACCCGTCACAATGGCGTTGGATACCTACAGAACTTAATGTGGCCGACGATACCACCCGCCCAAAGGGCCCAATCAAATTTAATTGCAATAGTAGGTGGTTACAAGGACCAGGCTTCTTAAGAGAGGAAGAAACAGCATGGCCAATATTCGACAGTGGATCGCCACCTGACACATCGGCAGAAGAAGTAAAACCACATTTGTTAGTTCAAAAACAGCCTAATAGATTAATCGACTATAACAGATTTTCGTCATACACAAAAGTTAAAAACACCGTTGCTTGGGTATTACGTTTTAAAAACATGTTATTGCGGTCGCGAAACAGCGATCAAACGCAAACGCCAATGAAAGGTACGTTAAAGGCTACGGAGATAGATACAGCCGAAAAATTAATTTGTAATTTTGTACAACAAGAATGTTTCGCCAGAGAAATTGAAAAACTTAAGATGGAACAACGAATAACGAAAGATAGTCCATTGTACGCGTTGTCACCATATTTAGCCGAAGACGGTTTGATCCGAGTACGAGAAAGAGTTGATGAAGCAACATACTTGCCATTTAGTGCCAGACGTCCAATTCTTTTGCCCCAGCAACACGTTATTTCATTTCTTATAATACAACATTTTCACAAGAAAAATCACCATCAAAATCGAGCAGTAATAATTAATGAGTCACGTCAAAGGTTATGGATCATTCACGTTCGGGCAGTGCTTAAAGCAGTAGAGAAGAATTGTTCAATATGTCAACTCGATCGCGCTAAACCCGTGCCACCATTGATGGGTCCATTGCCAGAGGACCGAGTTACGCCTTACGTGCGACCTTTTGCCTACACAGGTGTAGATTTATTTGGACCTTTAACAGTTGCAATTGGACGACGCCGTGAAAAGCGTTGGGGAGTTATCTTCACTTGTTTGACGGTAAGAGCAGTGCACATCGAGCTTGCAGCAGATCTGTCAACAGATGCATTGCTGATCTGTCTCAGAAATTTTATTAATCGTCGAGGTACACCAGTGCGCATTAGAAGTGATAATGGTACGAACTTCTTGGGTGCTCAAAAAGAGTTGAAACGCTGCGAACAATTGTTAGACGTACAACAAATCGAGGGTGAGGCGGTCAAACGAGGTGTGGAGTGGATTTTTAATTGCCCAGCTAATCCGAGTTCAGGTGGATGTTGGGAGCGTCTGATCCGTATAGTAAAAAGATTACTTCTCAAGACCCTTCATGAAGTGACACCGAGATTAGAAACATTACAAAGCGTTTTGATAGAAGCAGAAAATATTATAAATTCTCGTCCGTTGATCGATATTCCGCTCACTACTCCGGAAGACGAACCATTGACGCCTAACCATTTTTTGTTGGGATGTGTCAATTCTACACAGACGCCGCAGCCTGTTGATGTAAAAATTTGTCTGTGGAAGCAATGGCGTATTGCGCAACATTTGAAAGACCGTTTGTGGAAGCGTTAGACTGTCGAGTTTCTGCCTCAATTGCTCCATAGGCAAAAGTGGCACGAGACCACGAAAGGCTTACAGGTGGATGATATAGTTCTAATTTGTGATCCTACTTTACCAAGAGGTCGTTGGCAAAAGGGAATCGTCATCAAGGTGTACCCAGCTAAAGATGGTCAAGTACGTTTCGCGGACGTAAAGACGGGCACGGGAGTACTTCGAAGACCTACAACCAGATTGGCAGTTTTGGAGGTTCGTGAATCCTAAGGAGATTCACGGGGGGTGGAGTGTAAGTTCGTATACAATGCAACCCTGTACGTTCTATACAATTTGGAGAGTTAGCTTAATCGAACAACTAAAGTAGAACCAACGAACAGAAGCAAATCGAACACTGTCAAGAAACAATCGCAATCAACGGAAAAACAGTCAACTGCAAACCAACCGGCAAGCGTATTTCAGCTTACACAAAATCAATTGAAATTAATATTGTAAATTCATCGTGTTACATTATTGTGCACGTAATAAACAGTTCACAGTTAAATATTAAAGGCCGAGTTCTTAATTTTACAAGAACAAAGAAGTGTTTCATCGCACTTGGTTGTGTTTTTCTCCAACCACTGGAAAAATATACTGCTTCTTGTGAAAGGTCATGACGAATTCACCCAGTATTTTTTTTGCTGGGGAAGGCTTTAGCGATTGGAGGCATGCCTCCGAACGCCTAGCTCAACACGAAACTTCGAAGAGTCACCTGAATTCCCTCATTGATTTTTCATCTCGTTCCAAGAAATTATCTTGTATCAATTATGCAATTGATGAACAGGCAAGTTTTGTACTATCATAAATTAAAAAATATTCAAATACCTTACAACAATTTTGATAAAAATATTTTTTAATTTATAATAATTTGAATTCAGGCCGATAGCCTATGTTGCTAGTTGCCCTATTCTCGTAATGTATGTAATTATTTATAATTGCATTTCATATAAATAAATAAATAAACAAATAATTCGAATTACAGGTACAAGAAGAAGCTAGATATTGGAGAGAAGTTCTCAAACGAGTAATAAGTGCAATCAAATTTCCTGCTGAGAGTGGGTTGTCCTTTCGTGGTACTGATGAGACAATTGGTTCACCTAGCAACGGAAATTTCCTTGGTATCATCGAACTTCTTGCGGAGTATGATCCTTTCCTCGCTGGTCACTTGAAAGAACACGGTAATAAGGGTAGTGGTCATATTAATTATTTGTCGTCCACAATAGTTGAAGAGTTAACTGATCTTATGGCAGTAGACATGGCGGAAGCTCTTCTTGGTTTCTTGAACAACAAGGGCTTGATATACAAAACTGTCGGAATCAATCCTATGATAATGCAGCAAATATGAGTGGAAAGTATAAAGGCATGCAGGCCATAATATCGGAAAAAACAGTTATGCAAATTCATGCCTTGTTCTGGTCACTCATTAAATTTGGTAGGGAAATCAGCTGCTGGTGCATGTTCTTCTGCAATTCTTTTTTTCGATTTTGTACAAGAACTTTTTTCGTCTGAGAACACTAAGAAGGTTTTTTATACATTTAAAAACTTAAGCGATACTCGTTGGTCTTGTCGCGCAGATGCTGTTAAAGCTCTTGTTGATGGCTATAAATCTATTGTTAATGCATTGAATGAGATCCGGAATAATTCCGAACAAAAGGACACCGCAAAATGTCAAGCTCGCTGTCTTTTTAAAAATATGTCGCGATTAGAAACTGCGGTTTATACCCAATTTAGGTATGAAATACACGAAAGATTAAATTCTACTCTCCATTATTTACAAAGTTGAACCATGATTATAAGTACAGCTTTGAATTTGCTGAAATCCTTGAGTTCGTTTGTTTAATCTAAAAGGGACGCATTTGATTCATATGAAACTGCAGGGAAAGAGTTGTCTGATGCACATGAATATGAAAATGAACGCGTTCGAGCTCGTAATGTACGATTGAATCCCGTCGATTATGGTAAAGCGTCTGCGGTACAATTATCACCAAAAGAAAAATTTCGTACAGAATCTTTTCTCCCTGTCATCGATCAACTTATTGTTTCGTTGAAAGAACGATCCTCTAGATTTAGAAGACAATTTAGCTAGTGAATTAGTGCATCCCGCAACTTTTTCGAAACAATATGAAAAACCAGACAAAGAACTGATAGAAGCATTTTTATATCGTATAATTATTTAGAAGAATGTTCAATCCATATTTTGCAATGCAGAAATAGCTCTACGTATGTACTTGTCCATGATGGCGACGAACTGCAGTGAAGAAAGATCTTTTTCAAAACTGAGAATCATCAAAAAGAAATTGCGGACTAGCATGACACAAGATCGTTTGACAAATCTCATGCTTCTCAGTGTCGAAAGTGATGTTCTCCGTGATTTGAGTTTTGATGATGCCATCGATACGCTTGCTAATAAAAAATCTCCTAAAGTACCTCTAGCTTAAGATAAAAATTTATAGAAGAGCGTTTAATAAAAAACATTTGAAATTACAATGAGTTTAAATGTTCCGAGTTTAAGAAAAATTTAAAAAATTTTGAAGGCCCCCACCAAACGTAGGCCCCATGGCCTCAAAACTCTAAATCCGGCCCTGCCTACACCTTTGTCTAAAACTTGAAAACCAGAATTTTAGAGCTTTCACGACAACAGTTTTCCCAACCAAGATACTCCCAACCACAAAACCAACAAGTTTGACAGGCAAAATTACATCCTGAACTAGCTTATTTACTGCAACCTTTGACAAATCCCAACCCATACAACTATCAACATACACAACATAATTATTACCCACCTAATATCCAGCAATCTATAAATCACAACCCAAATCAATTTAACCAGCAATATAGCCAACAAACTCATACCCCACCAAGACCTCCCAAACCTCCTCAACCCATGGATGTAGACGTGAGCCTGAGGACAAACGCGATTAATTATGCAAACAGGTCAAACCCTAAAATTATTAGTAAGCGACCTGTAAGTGTATCCAATAAAAACGAAAGCCAACCAAAAGTGCAAAGAAACTTTCACGTAAATTCAACAATCAGTACAATTTCGACTATCAGGACAATGAATATAATCACGACTATAACTCAACACAGGACGATGAAAATTAACAATCGGGCAAAGATGTTAACTCAATACATATACGCGACGAACATATGAACGAATTAGAAAGAACTGAAATTATACAACTTGTATAGAAACACCAAAATTTATTTTCAGACCCGAATGAAAAGTTGACTTATACAACAAAAGTAGTAGCCCATTTATTCCAAATCATGTCCATATCCTATGAGCCTTAAACAGGAAGTAAAGAAATAAATAAATAAATTATTAGAAGACGGCATCATCAGACAATCACGATCACCATTCAATTCCCCAGTATGGGTCGTCTCGAAGAAAGACGACGCATCAGGTGAAAAAATATCAGACTGGTAATCGATTACAGAAAACTGAATACGGTTACAATTGCAGACAGGTACCCGATACCAGAGATGAATGAGGTACTGTCCCAACTAGGAAAACCCCGAGTATTTTCAGTAATCGATTTAAAAAGTGGCTTCCATCAAATTCCTCTTAAGGAATTTGACGTGGAAAAGATAGCTTTTTCAGTGAACAACGGAAAATATGAGTTCACTAGACTTCCCTTTGACTTGAAGAACGCCCCTGCCATTTTTCAACGGACGCTAGATGATATTCTACGACAACACATAGGCAAAATATGTTACGAGTATGTATATATGTACATATAGATGACATAATAATATTTAGAAAAGACGAAGAAACACATTCCGAACACATAGACACAATTTTCAATACCTTAAATAAAGCAAACATGGAAGTACAAATCGATAAATGCGAATTTTTCAAAAAACAGGTTGAGTTCGTAGGATTTGTAGTTTCCTCCGATGGGATTTCTACAAACCCATCCAAAGTGCAATCAATAGTAAATTTTCTTTACCCTCTTACTTTCAAAGACTTGCGATCTTTCTTAGGCTTAACCGGATATTATAGAAGATTTATCAAGGATTATACCAAACTAGCAAAGCCACTCACATCCTTACTTCGAGACGAAGAAGGCAGGATGTCAAAAAATGTTTCAAATAAAACTCACATACATCTCAATGATGAAGCTAAGGCAGCATTTAATAAAATGAAGGCTACTTTGACTTCAAAGGATGTAATTTTACAATTTCTTGACTACAAGAAAGAATTTGACCTAACTACAGATGTCTCCAAATACGCAATAGGCGCTGTTTTGGAACAAAATGTTAAACCCTTAACATTCATATGAAGGACATTGAGCAAAACCGAGGAGAATTATGCAGTAAACGAGAAAGAAATGCTTTCCATAATTTGGGCACCAAATTGCTTTAGAAATTATCTGTATGGCACGTCAGAAGTATTAATCCATACGGAGCATCAACCTCTCATGTACGCTCTGAGCAATAAAAGTAACAATTCAAAGTTAAAACGCTGGAAAGCAATACTCGACGAATATAATTATGAAACCAAATACAAACCCGGCAAATCCAATGTGGTATCAGATACACTATCCAGACCTTTTGAAGTGAATTCGTTATCAGTTGCCCCACATTCAGACGAAATCTCTTCGCACAACCTAATCCCAGCTGTAGAGGCACCCATAAATGCTTTTAAAAACCAACTTTGGATCTCAGTAGGGCACGAGGACAGTTATCAGTTCAAAATACCGTTCCAAACGTACCGCAGACATATAATCACAAAACCAAAACTTTCTTTGAAACCCCTAATTTCCTTCAGTGATAAAAGGCATATTTACCTCTGAAAAGATAATGGGAAAAATACAAGAAATATACCCACTCCATTTATGTAATTATACAATCCGATATACCCAAACAAAGGTAGAAGACATACCAAATGAGGACGCACAAAATGAGGAGATACTGAAAGAACACAAACGAGCGCACAGGAATAGGGATGAAAATAAAAAACAACTAATACAAAAATGTTACTTTCCTAAGATGAGAGCAAAAATAGGAAATATAATCAATCAATGCAAAATTTGTAAAGAAAATACATACGACCGCCATCCTAATAAACCACAACTACACGAAACCCCAATTCCCGAATATCCTGGTGAAATAGTCCATATAGATATATACAATACAGAAAAAAAACTGGTACTCACTGCAGTAGATAAATTCTCGAAATACGCTTAAGTTAGGATAATAGAATCAAAAGGAAAAGAAGATAAATCCAGTGTGGTAATCATGGAGAAAGGACGAACGACACACAAAAGCAACATTTAAAGCTAGTTATATTACCCCTTCCCATTTTTTTTCTTCCTCTTACAGATTTTTCGTACATCTGGTGTACGCAGACTTCCAAATAATGTACTACACCAACTCCCAATTAGCGACGTTTAATACAGGACTAACCAAAATTCAAACAGGAACATACAGAATAATACATAAAGTAGACCTATATGCATGCCAGAAAACATTGAATGAACTAAGGAGCATCATTAAGATAAAGATCACTGAAGAAAATCCCCTCCTCCCTATTCTCATTAACGAACTAAACTTAACACATACTTATTTAAACAGACTTAAACCAAGAAGATTTAAAAAATCAATAGATGCACTAGGGACAGTCTGGAAATGGATCGCTGGAAATCCCGACCACGACGACTTAGTAATTCTAGAAAATCAACTCGACAATATAATAGAAAATAACAATAATCAAATAATAATTAACAAAGTAGTTTTTGATAGAATTAACAATGTCACCACAATATCAAATAAAATAATAAAAACTTTACAAACGAACGAAGGCATACAACACTATTTGGCTGTTGAGATAAAATATAAACTAAAAATTATTAAAGAGGGAATAATTAATATAGATTACGCAATGCATTGGATAAAGGCCTAGAACTAGCAAATATAAAAGAAGCCTCAAACAATACAATGTTACTTTATATAGTCGGAATACCCTTAACAACTGAGGATATTTGCGACTCAATTTTGATAAAATCAATAAAAATAAAAAAAAATATTAATAAAATCCCCTATGAGGGAATAGATAGTAATAATAACAAAGTTTTTGGCGTTAAGAATGAATGTAAGGAACATAATAATATAGGAATTTGTAGCCGTAGGAATTTAACATAATAACACTACTTGCGTAATAAACAATCAGCACATCCCGTCAATAGAAATTATCTCACATGGCATTATACTACTAAGTCAATATAATGGCACAATAGAGATCGACAACCAAAAGATAAATCTTACTGGTTCATACGCAGTACAATACCACAGTTCTACAGTTAGTATTGACGAGCAAAAATATACTTTTAGCGAAACGTTAAGCACCAAACCACTACACGCAATTCTGCAACCAAATCTCCCTTCAAATAGGGAAGAAGAAATCGTAAGTTTGAAAATGTTGAAAGAACTCCATATGAGCAATGCCAAACACCTAAAAGCACTACATATAACCCACAGAGCAGCTTTAATCACACATTCATCTCTTTCAATCATGTCTGATTTTCGTAGCAGCAATAGTCATCGTATCAGTTCTAAGGGAACTTTTCAAAAGGAGACTGGTAGAGCGGTCAAGCCATAACGTAAGCGTAAACGTGAGTCACCCTAAAGAGTTCACAACATCCGAAATACCAGTTAACGGAGTCAATAACCCTAGTAAGCCAAATGCAATAACCTAGTAGAACGAACGGGGACTTTTGTTTTTGGAGGCGGAGGCGAAGTTAGTTAGCTGTTAATTTGCACTCAACCAATGAAGGTCGTCTTGACCAAAAAAATATTTTTTTCGACTTCGTAACTAATAAGTCGTTAATTTGTATGCATATATTTAACAATGCCTATTTAATAGAATTACTTCCATGCAAAAGGGCGCACACAAGCATATGCATGTGTAGATATGTAAATAAAATAGAAATAATCATGTACGTATGTATATATGTACATTGTTTGTTTACATCAATGAACATTCAGCCGAACTCTAAGTCTGTGCGCAAAGATTGACAGAACATCTTATCTCCAGGTATGAATTTAATTTTACCATGTCAAAAATAACAATGTTCCAATGAAATATTTCTACGAATTGTTATAGTTAAACAGTCTACCGTGGTAAAAGTTTAATTTACATATTATTGATTTGAAAATAAGAACTCGAAAGCCACATAAGCTGTTTTGTCAAAACTCCACAGAAATAATTGCTTCTGCCCGCAATTCACACGAAAAAGCTGCTTCGCAAACAGTGCTGCCACTGAAAAAAAATTTTTGCAAACATACAAATTCAAAAAAGTAAGCAAAATGAAAAAAAGTAAGCTAATATTTTTTAAAGTTCACTTTAATTTATAATAACAACAAAGCGTATGCTTATAAATATAAGTAACAAAATAAAGATAACAATTCATTAACATTTTAAATAAGAAGGTAATAAAAAAAAATATATAAATAAAGTCACAATTTCCTCCTCCTCGTCGTTCTTGCAGCTCCAACAGTATCTTCGGAAGGGTACTCCCAACCTTTCAGCATGTTTCCCTATCAGACAGTGCCCTGTTAGAGCCCCGATGACGTTGGAAATGTTTTCCCTACTTAGAGAGAGAACACTGCGCGACCGTTTCCGGTCCCATTTAGGCCACATCTGCCTTGAGGTTCGACATATTTTGCCTCCATCTCTTGTCAGCGTGCTTATATGTACAATCTCTGAGTAGCAGTTTGCAAGTGGCAAACGGCATACCAATGCGTTCTTTATCTTGAAGAATCTGTAATAAAATTACTTTCAGAAACCGATGTCAAGGCGCACCGATCCGTGCTGCTCGGAATAGAGCAGAACTTATTCAAAATACGAGAGTGCCCTTTGCTTTCAGGGTGCCACTGGGATGTCTCTCTTAGTCGCAAAGCAGTCATCGCTGCCATTTGTTGTCCAACCAAATCTAAAGGAATAAGGTCTAAAATGACGCTCAAGGCCTCATTTGGAGTGGTTCTGAGCGCCCCACTTATGCAGATCATACTAGATCTTTGCACCTTGGTGAGTAGTCTAAGGTTAACCTCTTTTTCTAATGCAGTCCACCACACGATCACCCCATATAGAAGTATTGGTCTGACGACTGCTGTGAAAATCCATCGACAGATCCGGGGATTAAGACCCCATTTCTTCCCTATGGCTCTTTTACATGTGTAGAGGGCTACGGAAGCCTTCTCATGACGTTGAACTATATTCTCCTTCCAGCTTAACTTCCTATCTAAAATAACGCCTAGAAATTTGGCACTTGTAGAAAGACTTAACCGGGTACCGTTTAGTACCGGTGGAGTCACCGAAGGCACTTTACACCTTCTCGTGAAAAGTACAAGTTCCACCTTACTTGAGCTGACCCTGAGCCCACAGTGGGTGGACCACTTGGATACCACCCGAAGCGCTCGTTGCATCAGCTCGCATAATGTCTGCGGAAACTTTCCCCTGATTGCAATCGCGACGTCATCAGCGTACGCGACGACTTTTGCGCCACCCCATGCCGTATCTCGCAGTAGCGTATATACGGTGAGGTTCCATAGGAGTGGGGATAGGACGCCTCCTTGTGGCGTCCCCCTCGACACGTGCCGTGACAATTCGCTCGCACCCAGCTTAGCCCTTACTACTCTGCAACAGAGTAGCTGGCCGATAAAGTCAACCAGTGAGTGTTCAACCCCTAGATCTCTAACGGCGCCAGTTATAGCTTCTGGAAATACGTTATTAAAGGCGCCTTCAATGTCCAGGAAGGCTACAAGACAGAATTCTTTGACGCCGAGAGACTTCTCTATATAGCCGACCAAGCTATGGAGTGCAGTCTCAGTAGATTTGCCTTGCGGTAGGCATGTTGGTCATTAGACAGTAGTCGACTGTCGATGGTATCGGACAGGTAGCTACTAATAATCCTTTCAGGTGCCTTAAGAGCAAAGGATGATAGACTGATAGGCCTAAGATCCTTTGGATTAGTGTGTGAGGCCTTACCGGCTTTAGGAATAAAGACAGCCGTTACATTTCTCCATGCCAACGGTATGTGATTTAGTTTGAAACAGGCCCTGAAAATAGTAGAGAGCCATTTTGCAGACAGCTCCAGTGTCTTAATTAGCTGGGCAGGTATTATCCCATCCGGCCCAGCAGATTTGTATGGTTTAAAGCTTTAGATAGCCCATTTAACCTTTTCTTCCGAAACCGGTATGTTAACGGGGTTGGAGGGGATGAGCGGAGGAGTTCCTTCCGCCGCAGTTGTACTACCAGGGAAACGGGTATCTAATAGCAATTCAAGGGTTTTCTTTCCCGTTGAGGTCCAGGAACCGTCTTGTTTTTGCAAGAAACCTATCGGGTTAGGGGATCCTGAGAGAATCTTCCTTAGCCTGGCTGTCTCGGAAGCACCCTCGATGCCGCCGCAGAAGTTTCTCCACGGGGATCTCTTTGCCACCCTTAAAGCTATTTTATAGGTCTGGAGAGACTTTTCGTACTCTAGCCATACCAGCTCGAGACTAAGCCTCTTGGCTTTGTTGAAGTTTTTCCTACAAGATTTTCGTAGTGAGTCCAACTCGCGTGACCACCAATGGGGTTTACGTTTGCCCCACTGTTTTGGTTCAGGGCAAGCCTGATTTAGGGCATTTGAGCAGGTCAGCGTAAAAACGTCCACCATGTTCTCTAGATCCCCGATACAATTAGGTTCAATAAGAGGTTCGCTGTTTAGCCTATCCTCAAATAACATTTTGTAAGAGCACCAATCTGTGTTTTTTAGGGTTTTTCGCACCTTTGGGCTGGTAATAGAAAAGTTCAATACGATTTCAATATAACTATGATCAGAGAAGGAGTGTTCATCTAGAACCCTCCAACTCTCGATCAATTCAGATAGACTATCACTGCATAGAGTTATATCTAAAACTTCTTTACGATTGCTAGTAATGAAGGTGGGATCCCTACCTTTGTTGCATATATGTAAGTAGGTTAGTAGTTAGAAGGTAGTTGAAGAGTAACTCACCTCGATCATTGATGTCCGTGCTCCCCCAGTTGACATGGTGAGCATTTGCGTCGCTGCTGACCAACATGTGTCCGCTCTCAAATTTGGACACTAAGTTCCGCACCATAGAAGGAGGGGGGTACTCGGCTTCGTACGGCATGTAAGCCGATGCCAGCACCAGCGACATACCCCCTATCTCCGCGAGAATTGCCGTGACGTCGCCATCACTGTAATTAGGTAAAAGAAAGATATTAAGATCTGCTTTAGCCAGAATGCAGGCTCTAATTTTACCTTTCTGCGCTCCACGAAAAGCTTAAAGCCGTTGGCACTCAAGCCACATACCCTTGAGTTACAAACCCAGGGTTCCTGAATGAGTACCACCGTAACGTCGCCTTTGCTCAGGCGACCTAGGAGAGCAGCTTAGGCCGCTTTAGAGCGATGGAGGTTTATCTGCAGAATTCTCATGGGAGAAAGCTGCTCCCTCCTCTCCAGCCACGACGGTGACATCAGCCTCGCACTCTCCGTCGCTGAGCAGCAGCTCCTCCTCCGAAAACATCCTGTGCATTGTTGGTGCAAAGTTTGTCTGGGAGGAGACGCTGCCTTCAGCGTCGGAGAGTTCCGGTTCCGGCTCCGGTTCGGGTGCCTCAATGCCCGCGTCCATTGCTGCACCCGCACCAGAGGCGTCCCCGCGGTACACCTTAATGATGACCTCATCGAGGCCATAGCAGACGCGGCCTTGCCTCTTCTCAAGGAGTCCGATGGACTCCTTGTTTTTGGACAAGACCACTTGTCTCGAATGGCCTTCCGCGTCCTCGACCCGGACGACCCTCCAATCACTTGTTGGGAGTGCCGGGTTCATCACCTGAAGCATCTTTAGGATGCTTTCTGGTGCCGATGGTGTCACCGGAACCCATGCCCTCGCCCGGGGTCTGACTGGAATGCCCTTCCAGTCTACCACCTCCAACTTAGCCCCTGGGTAGACAGGGCCCACCTTTGCAACGGCGGCCTTATACAGCGCCACCGATCTCAGGTTCTCACAGGCGACCACCTTAATGTGGCCCTGGTACCAACCAGCGTCCTTACAGGCAGGGGGGGTTCCAGGGTTCTCCAGCAGAACGTCAAAGATGACGCTCGCCAGAGCTGCCTTCACCCACCTCCACTGGTCCTTTGGTATGGACCCGAGCCCGTTGCCTCGGTCCAGGACCCCAATAAGGATCCTGTCCTTCGCAACTTCGGCAAAGCTAGGCCTGCCCACCCAGGAGTGCGTCCGGATTGTCTTCGAGGCCGGCGTTTGTTCCTCCGCCGATCTTTGTCGTTTTGACGGAGGCACCCGGTTTTCCACCGAAGCCCCAATGACCCGGAAGTTAGGCAGCAGTGCTTTCGCCTATTCCACCGCTTCTTTCGCGCTCTGGGGCATCGTTTCCATCGGAACCCCATGATATCTCTGCAGCGTCTTCCCGGCCTTACGCTTGTCAGCGAATTTGAATCGCTCCGACTCCAACATCAGAGGGGCGTGGCTCGTAGTTTCCATCGCTGCCACGCCCTCTATACCATTTTGTGCTGCTGCTTGTCGCCTTAGTCCACTCGGGCCAGGCCGTGAGACCCCTGCCTTCGCGAGACTAGGCTTCGCAGCCGCTAGGAGGGATACAAGGTATGCGGAACAGAGAGATGTTGGTACGGTAGTCTCCACGTAAGAATCCGTGCAAGAACGATTCCTACACTGATTCTTATATGGAGCCTCCCTCTTATTTCGTGGTGGCATGGGAGACCTCGAAAGAACAGCCATGCCAACACTTAAGCCTCATCCCCACGCCAAGGAGACCAACGATGATGAGGACATAAATAAGTAGGTAACTAAAAAAAATCTTTAAAAATAAAGTTACTTTTTTAAAAAGTAATAAATTCGTTTTACAGTTGCGGTCAAAATAATAGCAAAATTCAATATGATAATGTTTGCAACTTATGTTTATTTATTTATTTTCATTTAAAACATAGTTCGATGCATAACAGATACAAAATAAATACAAGTTTAAAGATTACACAAACTTTACAAAAAATAATCAAATTTAAAAAAAACTTCAATAAAAATTATAAACTTTTTATTCAGAATTTTCAGAGTGATTTCGCGAATGCAATTTTGTAACCCTCGGCTTAAAAAAAAAACTCTAAATTCTAAAATTCAACGGTAGTTTTTAACGACGTGAAACTTGCACTTAATTGTACATAAATTTTATAAGCATACACAACAACTTTCTGAAAATTCTGAATAAAAAGTTTGTAATTTTTTTAATTATTTTTTTTGAAATCTGATTAATTTTTGTGAAGTTTGTGTAATTTTTTAAACTTTTATTTATGTGGTTTCCGGTATGCATCAAATAAAAATTATTTAAAATTAATAAATAAACATAAGTTGCAAACAATATCATATTGAATTTTGCTGCTATTATTTTGGACTTGAAATATATTTTCAAACATTTTCTTTTGCAGCAGACCAACAGTATTTGGCTTGCGACTAGTGCACAGTTCTTTTATTAATTGTTATTAATTGTTTTTAAGCTGAGTTTATTTCTCAATTTCGTTTTTATCGGATTTAATTCAGAAAATTGTCGTTCAGCAGCTGCTGAGCTGTGTGGCAATGTTATTAAATTTTGTACCAAATTGGTCAAATCGTCAAAAAAACAATGTTCGCCCATTCCATCTTTATGGTCTGAAACTTTTTCCCAATCTCCATATCCCTTTTCAATTCGAGTTTGGAAAATCTTAATATAATCTTAATCTTAGGCCAGCGAACTTTTTCCGACTGAAATTCCCTGTTGAGAACATTTATGATTTTGAGGATATATGATAAAAAAAAAAGTAAGCTTTGATTTCAGGATCATTAATTTGCACTGCCATCTCATTGGCTTGGATTCCATTTACTTCCAACACAGAGTCTAAAAAATATAACTGTAATGGATTCCACTGTTCTATTATTCTGTTAATGACTGCTTCCAGTGAAAGCCATCTGGTCATGGAAATACCCAATATTTTATGTGGCTGCCCCGAACAATAATCTTGAAAATCTTTAAATTCTTCAATTCTTTTTGGACTGTGCGCAAAAAATTTGTAAATATTACGGCAAAGTTGTTCAACTTGACCAGGCAGTTTTTTACACGCGTAAGCGGAACACAAATGTAGTGAATGGCAAGAACATTTCAAATAAAACAAATTAACATCGTTTCTAAACTTTGTTAATCCATTCACCTCTGAAGCCATTACATTTGCGCCATCGGTGGCGAGACCTATGATGTTCTCTAATGGAACGCCGTGTTCGTTGAAAAATTCTTTAATACTTGAACATAAACTTGTCGCATCTGCATTTACTACGCTGATTATACCCAAAAATTTGTCGCTTATTCTTTTTGTCAAATGGTCAAAATATCTCACAATTAAGACTAACGATTTCTTCGTTGATACGTCGGTAGTTTCGTCAACAATGAGCGAAAGAATGCACAATACCTTTTATGGTATGTAAAAAACTTGTTGATTTTTCTACATGATAAAAATTTAGTAACACACAAAAATTAATTTCCGAAAGAATATAATTATTGAGTATATACAATTTTGATTTTACAGGCGGTTGATTTTTTTCAATTCGGTTCAGTCTAGCGAAAATGACACGTTATAAAAAAAAATGACGCAGATCTTTGTTTGCAACCAAAGTAGTGTATTTCCAACAAAAACTGGAATCACAACTGGTGTTCCTTTATAGCCGAAAGACTCAAACGCAGAATCAACTTGCCATCGAAGAGAATGCATGCGCATGGACCAGGCGTAAAGAACCATATATCTGGGCTGGTTGGTTAGACAAATGCGATCCAACCAATAATATTGTTTCCCATTATAGCGAAGTGGCTTTGGATAAACAACTCACCGCGATCTGGGAGTTGGAAGAGTTATCACGTAATAAAAGCCTAAATGAAGAGGGCCGGTACTGCGAGGAGCTATGTATATGAGAGGACGACACACGGCAATGAAAAGGTGGATTAATTTTATGCAGAGCTACCCCGAAATCGACAAGCATACGGATGCCGCGCTAGGTTTATTTTTCTCCACTCCAAGCCATGTACCTTCTGCGATGAAATTAAAGCAACGCTGCAATGCTTAACAATCATTTACCAGAAACAATACTATACCGATAAATATAATAATAATAAACTGAAATCTAAAATCCTCACCGGTGGAAAAAGTGCCCCTAGCCTATGGTTACTATTGCATCTAAAAGTGTAAGCTTTTCCGTTTATATGTTTCGCAACTAAAGCTATTTACCTGTATCATAAATTGACGGCAAAAACTGAAGGTTCTGTGGAAACACTCTCAGGTAAACTTAAAACAAGGACACCTTCATCAAGAAGGAAAATCTTCCGCTCAACGAATGGAGACCGGGCAAAATAGTCAAACTACACTCGTGTTCCGACAACCGGGTATGCGTAGTCGATATCGATACCTCAAGAGAACAGACAACAAGACCACTTACGAAACTGCTAAGGCCGTCGATTTGGTCGAGAGAGAGTGAGAAATCAGCTTGAGTGTCTCGCCTGAATAATCATAAGGATCATGATTCAATAATAAACAGTATTTTAAAGTGCATTTAAAAACAAATAGCTTTGAAATTTTCACTTGTAGAGACTTCCCCCTTAATCTGTTTTATGAGATCTTAATGAAAATACTGCTAAAGGCATCCAATTTACACCTACACTTGAATGTTTAACCACACTATACTTAATTTTCAGACCTTTTATTAGTTTTAGTTTTAATTATTTGTTTCAATGCAATCCAAAAACATAACTTTTGAAATCTAAAATTCTATGACTTATGACACATTATGTATGTCACCTTGTGAATCACCCAAATATGTATTGGCAATCGCTTAAAAGGGCAATCGCTTTAAAGTGCGATCTAAAAAAAGGATATGAATTTGTTAAATTTATTTAAAAAAAAAATAATCATTTAATATGATTTATTTATTTAAACAAAAAAAAAACAAACCTCACCGTATTTGTTGATCCGTGCGTGATCTTCTTTTTTGAAGATCGTATGTTGATAGGGAAAGTATTCGAGGAATTGTATCCATTTGTGAAAAACTGACGCATCGCTTTTGACCAGGTGGGTGCAAATTCGATTGTTGTGTTGAGAATTACGATTAGAGTTTCAATGTAAAAGTACATTCCGAATTAATTTATCCCCCTATTATGCATGACAACTTACAACTGACAGTCATTTGCTGGGTGTGGCTGCGCATTTTTATACACGGGCGCACTGGAGCCCAGGGTATTATAATTTCGTTCACATAATGGTTGTTAGTAACAGCGTTAAATAACCGATATAAATATTGACATATGCACACCAAAATTCGTAGAAGTTATAGTGAATTGTATTAAGCCATGTCTGTCTGTTCGTCCGTCCGTCTGTCAGTCGGATAACTCGAATAAATATTGAGGTATCTTAACGAAACTTAGTACACACATTACCATAGACCCAAGGTACTTTGGTATTACAAAGAGATATTTGAGTAACTATTGCAGCTAATTTCCTAAATTTCACACGTAGAATTGGGTTTAGGAAAGGAATACGCGGGTAATTTTTTTTTTTTGAAATGGGTCGTGACCCCACCCCCGTTTTAAGAAAAATCTATTCACCACATTGCATTTTAAGTCAATAAGCAAATCTTCGATAATTCAATTTGGGAGAGAAATAATTCAATTCATACTGATTCTCTTTTTGTACAAATGTCCAGACGCACGGTTGGACATTTGAAAAGAGAAATTAAAAAGATTGTGTTTAGTTTTAATTTGTAATGGAAATTTATTCAAATGTATATATGGAGATATACAAGAATGTTGCTTTACCTGTGGTGTGAATCGGTGGTTGACCTGTGTCGCTCTTGAAATCCTGAGATCGAGTGAAAGTTATGAAAAAATGTACGGTTGCCGTCAACCGCAATTTTATTGGAAGGAAGTGAATGAAAAAGTGAACAAAAGGAATTATCCGGCGGGAAATGCGGAATAATTCGCAGTTGCACATGTATGCGTATGTGTATGGACACGCGCATTAGGGCGGTTAGAAAATATTTACGATGCGGCGTAAACATGCCGGCCCCCTTGCGGTAAGCAAAAATCCTGAACGTTGACAACAGTCAACTACCAGTTCACACCACATCACATATTTGATTAAAAAATATTTTTTTTTTGTCTCCAATGAGCCGCTCCGTGCTCCTCCGCCATCGTCTCCTGTGTCCTACTGGGAAGGATGGTAAAAAAAGAAACGTTACAGGAAGAACTAACGTGGGCTTTTTTTTCAACTTTATTTCTGTGGTGTATAATAGTTTTGATGTGTTTATAATAATTTTCTTATAACTCAGGGTCGGCCAACCGCATGAGTTGGAACGGAACCGCGACCTTGGGGTCGAGGTTCGTTCGCGGACTCATGCGGTGGTACCCATCGACCACGATGGCTTGCGTGGTTATTTGTTCCGCGACGCCATGTCTGCCCCTTAACATGAGTGAGCACGTCGCCCCGCGACCCGTGTGGATTTACTGCAGTCTGAGCGTTCGTGCCAATTCGCTGGATATTATGGTGCTGGGCGCGCACGGATCGACTAAGGCCCGCACTAAATGCAGGCGGCCGCCTGCTCTATTTTGACGATCGCTGTCGGTGCGATTGCCTCATATGCCCTCATGAGAGGGGCGGTTGTGCTATCGAGCAAACGGCCCGACCGGAATGTTGGTTGTTGTTGTTGGCGCGATATTTGTAGCGTCTCTTCCTTATGTTGTGGAACGTGGCATGGGCCGCGTCGTGGTTGTGATCGGGAAGGACGGGTTCCCGAGTCAACTCGCAGCCAATTCGCTGCGTTATGTGATGGTTGGAAAGGACGCGTTCCCGAGCCACCCATTTGCTGTTGTTGCGCTGGTTGGGAAGGACGCGTTCCCACGCCAGTCCCTCGTTTGGTCTGATGGGCAGGCGGCCATAATGGACGGGATCCAACGCCGCGCTGCCTGGGCAGTCGGAAAGGACTGGTTTCCGAGCTGCGCCTACGCCGTTCATGATGTAGTGAAGGTCGGAAAGTACGAGTTTCCGAGCCTCCACCCGCTGGGAGTGGGACCACCTGGGTCACCGATGCTTCTTCTTCATCTTTTGCTTCCGCCACCTGCTCTGCCCACGACTTTATCTGGCCGGTCAGATTGATCGACAATACGTCATCGTCATCCTCGGCTGGCGGGATCGTTGGCCGACGATCGTTTTCGCACTGCAGATGCAGTGAGGTGTGGTGTCTTTAATTACACCGATGGCAGCGCCCGACGCTGCTGCAGATCTCCTGCTTATGGAACGGCGACAGGCAGTTCGCGCAGTAGTGCTGGATTAATACCACCCGCAGCCTCTCTTCCGCAGACTTGGTTCGGTATATCGGGCAAAGTCTTATGCCGTGGTTTTTATGGCATAATCGGCATGCCACGTCGAAACGGACGGCGCGCTGCTCCGTTTTGTTGCGCGTCGCTGTGAAACGGCCCATGGTCTAAAATTTTGTGTATTTATTTCATTGATTAATGTGGTGGAATATTGGGTGGCAAGTGATATAGAAAAAAAGAACTAAAGAAAAAAAAATGATTTTATTTTATGAAATTATGGCATGACAAAAAATGTATGCTTTTATGTATGTATTTTATTGTAAATTTTATGTATTTATGTATTTATATGTATATATGGTGTATCTATGCGCCAAGTGTCCATAAACTTTCATCACCCACTGTAAAAATAGTATTTGGGTGCGATCGTATCGGTACACTTGCGCCCCCCATCGGTAGATGGTGCCTAACTTAAAGGTGGTGGACTTAGCTATGTTCCACTGTTGCGAACGTAAATGGCATTACGATATATTTACAATATATTGAAAAGAAATAAAAAATTGATGTGAACTACCTATTCCTGTATTTTTGTAATCGCGGAAAGTGCCCCCCACCATGAAATGGCTCAACATTCTGTTTTTTTGTGTGGTACATTAGATATTTGATTGTGGTGAGGTAGGTCAGCAATATGGCATCCAGCAATCTGGCCTACCACCCACAAACAGTTTGTATGCCACTGTGCTTAATTTGCTGACCACAGGGCTGTTACAAAAGTTATTTGCTGACCACGGTGGTGTTACAAAAGTTATTTACACGTGAATTTTGGCGCGCGTGGTAGTGAAAATTTTTGTTAATTAAATTTGTGTTAATATAGAAAATTCGTGAAAAAAAAACTTTGTCGTGTCCGGACTTGACGTTGCTCTGCCCAAAGCAAAAAAGTTTTCGTGCAAGGAAAAATTTATAAAGAAATATAGATTGAGTGTTAAATCCATTCCAAAAGTGTTACCAGATTTTGTTAGCATTTCCGTTTTGCTTGTGAATAAAATTAGAAATGGCTGGAGGCAAAGCTGGCAAGGATTCTGGCAAAGCAAAGGCGAAGGCAGTATCTCGTTCAGAACGAGCGGGACTTCAGTTCCCAGTTGGTCGTCATTTTGAGGTTGGGGTGCATGTCGCCATGTGCAGCTGGCCAACAGTGCCTGTCGTACATATGCATACATCGCATTCATGGCAATAGTGGACGCATGCATGTGTACGGCGGCGATGATCAGGTAAGTGGTATTTATATATTTATAATAATAATAAAATAATTTTTTGTACATACATTTTTGAGTTTTTTACGTACATAAGTAGGTACATGTGTATGTTTGTATATCGATATGCATCTACATGCACATGGTGGTGTGTTGCATTCGATTGCGAGGGCACAGTCGGAGGGAGGAGGGGTATGCCATGCGAAGATGATGATGACCGGAAGCAAAAAAAGGAGTTTGTAAAGTATCAATGTGGATCGATTTTTTTTTGTTGTTTTTTTTTTGTGTTTAATCAATTTTGTACACTGAAACTAATTTGTTTTCTTTCCCAACAGGTGAACAAATTGAATGATTTTCACGATGTGAGGAGCGGGACACCAGTGGAGCTGTTCATAACAAAGTAACTGTTTTGTTCTTATACATATGTATATATATATTTAAAATTTTTCTGTGCATAGTTACCCTATAGTACTTAGATGTCTCCAAAAAAAATTTTTTTTTTTTAACGGATAAATTGGAAAGATCTAAGTACTAGCAAGAATTTGCAAGTTGGATAAAAAAAATGATTGAAAGTATTGAGTTGATCAAAAAGTATAAAGTTATAATTAAAGTTATTAAAATTTGAAAAATGATGAAATATTTAAATATACAAAATGTTTAAATATATCGAAATATTTAAAATATATAAAAAAAACTTGCAACTTCTCATTGGTTTTACGTTCTCTCCGCTTCTTGCGTGTTTCTTTCATTGAAAGCAAATTTTCTTCACGCTCTGAAATTTAGTTAGTGGATAGGGTTTTTAGGGTTTAGGGTTTTCAGAACTAATGTCAGGGTGGAACCGGGCTGATTTTTGACAATCGGTCATAAATTCCGGAAAATTAACTCGAGCTATTGGTTAGTTGTCGGTTAATTTTGAAATAGTTTCGGATATCAAAATTACCACTTTTCAAAATTAACTGAAGATGTTGGTTAGTTTGTCGGTTAGTTTTGAAATAGTTTCGGGTATTAAATGACCACTTTTCAAAATTAACTCAAAACTATTGGTTAGTTTGTCAGTTAGTTTTGTACGGGTATCGGGTACCAAATAACCAATACTTGATGTATGTAAGAAACATAATTTCGCAGATTTCTTTATTTCTGTACGCCATCGTCGTAGGTAATACATCGGAACATTTTCAAGTTAAATACTTAGATTGCTAGAAAAAATGGCAGAGCAGATTTCTTCATTTTCTGGTACTACACGTACTATTTATGATTTTTTTTTAATATTTTATTTCGTTATTGGTCTGCTGGTTTGCCCCTTCGTAGTATAGATGTCGACGACGCGTACCCGGTTATCCGAGCCTGGGTGTAAGTTGATGACTCTTCCCAGTCTCCACATATTAGGCGGTAGATTATCTTCTTTTATAACCACAAGATCTCCTGTTTTGATGTTAGTTTGTGGATGTTTCCACTTTGTGCGTTTCTGAATTTCCAGCAGATATTCAGCCTTCCATCTTTTACAAAATGTTTGATGTAGGGCTTTAAGTTTCTGCCATCGGTTTATGATCGAGGCAGGGCTTTCGTTGACTTCTAGTTCAGGTGGAGCTAATAGGTGTCCACCTACTAGGAAGTGACCGGGGGTAAGAGGCTCCAAGTCTGAAGGCTCATTCGAAGAGGGGCTTAACGGACGGGAGTTAAGGCATGACTCGATTCGGCATAAGAGTTGTGAACTCTTCGAATGTATAACTCAAGCCGAAAGCAATCTCGGGGAATCCAGTATTGCGTTCGAATGAGACGCAGCATTAATTGATTCTCGCCATGCAGGGAGATTTTATGGATAATTTGGACAACAAGACGGGCTAATCGGCACTTATAAGGAAGGATTATTGGGTGACGCTCGTTGTACGCTAAATCTAGCGATGCGCCAAGACGACCTCCAGTCCTCATAATCCCATTTTTATCTAAGAAATGGTTAAGGGGTACCACTTCGCTTTTTCTATCGATGGGTTTCTTTGACTTTAGGTTCGAATATTCATCACTATAGTATTGCTTCTGGTAAAGGATTATTAAGCGTTGTGTCGTTGCCTTAATTTCATCGGATGAAATTAAGCAAGACTCTGCTCGAAAGGAAGCTTTTTTGTTCGGATGAGTGCTTTGGTAGAATCTCATGATATATGATAAGACTCTCAAAGCTCTCGGTAAATCTGAAAACCTATCGAGAATGTCATCAACATTTTTTATTGTTATGGTTGCACATAAATGCGCCATTTTTTCTTCGATGTTGGTATTATAGCTTGTCTCTTGTCTTGGCCAATTTTCCTTGTCTTCTTGCAACCAAGAAGGGCCATGCCACCACAGAGTGTTATCGACTAATTCGTAGGCGAGAACTCCTCTGCTTGCCATATCTGCTGGATTTGATGCCGACTCCACATGAAGCCAGTCCGTATTTCCGACTTTGTCGGCAATTTTGGTTATACGGTGTGCTACGAACGTTGACCACGAACATGGAGGCTTACGTATCCATGCAAGCACAATTGTGGAATCAGTCCATAAGTGTACTTGTACATGTCCTAGTGGTAGGTTTCCAAGTACCGACTTAATGCTTTCGGCGAGCAATACCGCGCCGCAGAGTTCTAGTCGGGGCAGGGAAATAGTTTTAACTGGAGCAACTTTTGTTTTTGCTACCAGCAGATTCACTAGAACTTCAATACCCGGCTTAACCCGTAAGTATACCGTAGCTGCATACGCTTTTTCTGAAGCATCGCAGAAGCCATGTACTTCGACGTCATGGGCGGGAGAAAAATAGACCCAACGCGGTATCTTAATCCTCTCTATCTCGCGGTAGTGTTTGGTAAAATTTTGCCATTTTTCTAAAGAAGTTGAAGACACAGGTTCATCCCACTCTGTGCCTTCCAGCCAAATGTTTTGCAGCAATATTTTGGCTACTATTACAATGGGCGCAAGCCATCCTAGCGGATCGAACAGCTTGGCGATGGAAGACAATATCGACCTTTTAGTGATTGTGTCACTATGCTCCATTGTTCTTGTTAGGAAGTAAAAATAATCCGAACGGGCATTCCATCTTATTCCAAGAGCCTTAACTGTGCTGGTGTCTTCGAATGCCAAAAAATCTTCGCTTAGTAGATCCTTCTTTGGAATGTCTGCTATTACATCCTCGCAGTTGGCCGTCCATTTTCGTAAGGGGAAACCTGCTGACCGTAGTACTGCAGAAATTTCGTCCCTTGTCTTTATGGTAGATTTGATTTTGTGTCCTCCTGCAAGTACGTCATCTATGTACATGCATTTTCGCAGAATATTAGCTGCTATTGGATGCGAGCTTTCTACGTCATCGGCCAACTGCAACAGTGTTCGCCAGGTAAGGAGCACAGTTTATTCCAAACGTAACCGTCTTTAAATCATATAGGCTCGTTGATTCGTTCGGGTTTGCCCGAAAAACGATGCGCTGATATTTTGACTGGTTATCGTTTATCCAGATTTGTCTGTACATTTTCTCAATGTCACTGTTGAAAACATATCTGTATAATCTCCAGCGTAGGATCAGTATCGGAAGATCTGATTGCAGTACTGGACCTGGTAGGAGGACGTCATTTAAGCTTTTCCCATTAGCGGTTGCACTTGAGGCATTGAAAACCACGCGAACTTTAGCTGAGGTACTCTCTGCCTTTGTAACGGCGTGATGAGGCAGGAGGTAATTTTCACATGAGTCCGCTGAAATGTTACTATTTATTCTCGTCATGTGTCCTAGTGTCTCATACTCTGCTAACGCCCTATTATACTCTTTTTGTAGGACGGGATCCTTAGCTATCCGTGTCTCATTCCGGAAGAATTGAGAGCAGGCTTTTTTAAGAGAAGGGCCTAGTTGTATGGTTACTGGAAATTCCTGTCGGAATGGTAACGAGACTATGTATTTTCCCTCATTAGTTCTGATAGTGGTCTTCGCAATATTTATCATCTTCATTCAGGCTTTTGGCTTTGGGTAAATCTTCTAACTCCCAGAATGCCGTAAGTTGCTTATCCAGCGCAACTTCGCTGAAGCACGAAACTATGTAAATTTCTGTGTTTATTTTAGGTATCCCTACCGGTTATAATCCAACCGAATACGCTTTCTTGGGCTAGAAGTGTTCTCAAGACGTTTTTCTTTATCCCACTCAATATGATTTGTGGATAAATGTCTCCACCGAGAATGAGGTCTATTTGTTCATTTACGAAAAACCTTTTATCCGCTTATACCAGGTCCGGAAATTCTTGCCTCGTCGTCGCGCTTATATTTGTTATCGGCAGATTTCCGGTTAGTTGTGGTAAAACCAGGACAGTTACAGTCAAGCTAAACAACGGGTCGACGGGGGACCGCAGTTGTATGCTACATGCTTCTTTCATCTGGCCATTTACCGAGTTTGTGATGCCCGAAACTTGGGCATGCATATTTTTTATAGATAGATTGATTCTGTGTTTGAGCCTCTCTGTTATAAAGGAACACTCAGAACCAGAATCAATCAGTGCTCGTGCAGCAAAATCTGTGCCATTAGCACACCTGTACTTGTATTCGCAAAGCAGGACTTAAAATTTCTGTTTGCGTTTTCTGTTGCTTTATCGGAATCACGTTGGGCTTGCGCCTGCCTCGATGACGATGGAGAATCATCGGCAGGCCTCGATACGCCCGACGCGTCATTGCCTTTGACTGAATTGCATTTAGATGCAGGAGCGTGTGATGTCGCGAGTGACACGTATTGCAATTGTAAGCACTTGTGCATCTTGACACAGTATGTCCGGAACTAAGGCAATTCAGGCAACAATTATTTTCCTTTATAAAGTCCAATCTGTTTGTAGGTGTTCGCTGTAGGAATCGGGAACAGCTGCGCAATTTGTGCTCGTTTGTATGGCACATTTTACAAGTAAAAGTGGTCACGCTTAATTGGAAGGTGCCAACTCTTTTTGTTGGGGTTTCGAAAGGATGACGTGTGATTTGTGGCGGCTTTGGCACTCTCACAGCTCTACCATCCTTCAACCCTGACAATGTCTCAAGGGTCTGAAAACGATTGGACAGGAACTTTTCCATATCTTCCCACTTGGGTATGTCGTTTTTATGGTCTATGGGTTGTTCCCATAGAGCCTGTGTGCCGTCAGGCAGCTTTGTCGAGCAGAGATAAACGACAATTGCGTCCCAGTTCGATATGTCAATTTGATGACTCTTCAGGGCTGATAAGCAATTGTTTATCTCCCGCTGCAAACTTTTTATTGAGCTACCACACTCAAACTCTATTGCCTTTAAGTTAAACAATAGTTTTAGTTGCGTGTTAACTAGAATACGCTTGTTTTCATAGCGTTCACACAGGTTTTTCCACGCTGTAGTAAAGCCTTCATTCGTTAGTGGGCACTTTCTTACAATTTCTTTGGCCTCCCCTTGTGTCTTATGGTTGAGATGAAAAAGTTTCTCAACCGGGGTGAGGCGCTTATTGAGGATGTAGATGACATATCACGGAATGTTGGCCATGAAAGGTAGTCGCCCTTGAACACGTCTGTATCGCACGGTGGAAGGTGGATATTGTGTTCGCGGACGGACTGCTCCGCTACATCCTTTTGTACGTTAGCTAATGCTTCTGCTTGAGTAGCCATAGCAGACATGCATTTTACATATGTCGAAAAACATACTCTATATTTCTTTTTGATCGCCCTAACATCTTCCTTACTTAAACCTTCTGAGTTCGTTAGCGTATCGTACGCTACCTTCGTTTTCTCCCATAACACTTTTAATTCGTCTTGCTGGATAGCAAGACCGTGCTTATTTTGTTCGGAGGCAGGAGTGCTGTTGAAGTCAGCATCGAACTCTGTGATAGATTCTACTAAACGGATGTATGAATCCATAGTGAAAGCTAAGAAGGATTTACTGAAGTATACCTAACTCTGATATTGTTAAAAAAGTCCCACAAAATGACAATCACCAGTAAATTTTTATATGTCTGTATCTTTGTTTAATGATTTTTCTTTAATTTCAGTCACCCTAATGTGTGAAAATGGCACTTAATGCAAAAGAAAAAAAAACAGTTGCCACCCAAATGTGTCGACGTAAATATAATTGTGTTTTAACAAGTAAAGTGGGTACTTAATTACGTACCAGTGATATTGTTGATTTACTTGTTAGTTATATATACAACATTACAACAAAGGCTCAAAAGTGATTATGTGAAAACGCAATAGTGCAATAGAAATAGTGTTTCTCGAATCAGTGAACTAGTGACTTGCAAATAAACAATTATGATATGCCAATGAGCAGTATTGAACAAAAGAAAGTTATGCCAATTTACTTTAAAGTAAATAAAAGTGAAAATCCAAAATAAAGCTTTAAATTAAAATTCGATGGATTGAACTGTTGCAATGCAGTACCACTGTTCACTGTTGTGCGTGTGTGTATACGACCGTTAGTTTTTGTTGTTGTCGCTCGGGGACAAACGGAATCAGCACAGTTTTAATTTTTCTTGAAGTGTAACACTATTTCGTTTTCACAAAAAAAATCACATACATAACACATACCTTAATGTCTCTGTGACTTGTGCTGATGGCAGTTGATTGTGTTTGCTGTTGGTATGTATGCAGCTGGTATATGCGTGCAGCTTGTGTATATGTGCGCAGCTGGTATATGTGTGATTGCCTTGTTTGGGTGGTTGATTGTGCGGCTTTGTGTCTTGTGCGGCTTTTTGTCTTGTGCGGCTTTGTTTTAACTTTTTGATTTTTCTTTGGCTTTGCTGCTTTTTAAGATAATTTAGTGGACTGTATGTGAATCTCGGCGTTGATGGACCATGTACAAATGTCCAGACGCACGGTTGCAAATTTGAAAAGAGAAATTAAAAAGATTGTGTTTAGTTTTAATTTGTAAAGGAAATTTATTCAAATGTACATATATATGGAGATATACAAGAATGTTGCTTTACCTGTGGTGTGAATCGGTGGTTGACCTGTGTCGCTCTTGAAATCCTGAGATCGAGTGAAAGTTGTGAAAAAATGTACGGTTGCCGTCAACCGCAATTTTATTGGAAGGAAGTGAATGGAAAAGTGAACAAAAGGAATTATCCGGCGGGAAATGCGGAATAATTCGCAGTTGCACATGTATGCGTATGTGTATGGACGCGCGCATTAGGGCGGTTAGAAAATATTTACGATGCGGCGTAAACACTTTTTTTTATTCAAATCCAATATTAATGAAGTTTTCAATTCGGTTGATTGGTCCATTTTGAACTCTTTCAATGACCCATGTGATTCGTATGAACTATTCCGCGATAAGCTGCGTTATTGCATTTCCAACTTTGTTCCTTTAAAAAATTTAGTTGTACGAGATAAGCCTCCATGGTTCAATTCAAGACTATGCCATTTGAAAAATCTAAGGAATAAAGCACATAAAAAATTTAAGAAAACCAAGTGCGTTGCGGATAACCTATGCCTAATTAAATTGAAAAAGGATTATGACAGTCTCCATAGCTTCTTATATAACCAGTACATCTTCAATGTAGAACGGGACCTCAAGAGCAATCCAAAGAGATTTTGGGCGTATATTAATAATAAACGTAAAACGAATGGTCTCCCGACTAGCCTTGAGTATGAGGGCGTGTTGTCTGAAAATTCCTTGGAAACTTGCAACCTGTTTGCAAAGTTCTTTCATTCGTATTCGTAAAGACCTTTTGCAATGCTATTTCTCACCCTTTGTCAATGTTGTTTAACATTTGTCTTAAACATGGAGTTTTCTTCGATTGCTGGAAACTCTGTTCAATTACGCCCATATCTAAGTCAGGTGATCGTAACAAAATTACAAACTATAGGCCAATTGTAAAGCAATCTACTTTCGCTAAGTTATTCGATAATATATTAAATGTTAAACTTTTTCAGCACTCTAAAGATCTCTTTAGTCGATTTCAGCATGGATTTCTTCCTGGTAGATCGTCGTGTACTAATCTCTTAATTATCAAGAATCAAATTGTTAAGGCCTTCGAACAAAAATATCAGCTTGATGTTGTATATACCGACTTCTCCAAAGCTTTTGACAAAGTCAACCATTCAGTTCTTTTACTTAAGCTTTCTTTGTATGGGATTAGAGGGACCTTATTGAAGTTTTTCGAAAGTTTTTTAGTAGGACGGAAATTCTTAGTTAAAATAGGCCCAACAAAATCCGACATCCTAATCAATGCATGGTCTGGAATACCACAGGGCACTCATTGTGGGCCACTGCTGTTTTTATTGTTTATAAATGACTTACCCCAGCACTTTAATTTTGCTAAATGCTTAATGTTCGCTGACGATGTTAAAGCCTATATGCCGGTACGTAATTTAAATGACTGCCTTAATCTACAATCGGATCTTGTGGTATTTCAGCAATGGTGCACTGTTAACAATCTGTTCCTTAACACAAACAAATTCAATGTGGTTTCATACACCAAAACTGCTAGTCTCACTATGTTTGACTGTTCCATTAATAATATTATTTTAAATCGCATTGATGAAGTGAAGGATCTTGGAGTAATTTTTGACACGAAACTAACTCCAAATAAGCACATTGATTATATTCTTTCTAAAGCACTTTCTATGATGGGTTTCATTAGAAGAAACTCAAGTGAATTCAAGGACCCTTGCACATTAAAGTCTCTCTATAACTCTTTAGTTAGAAGCCACCTTGATTATTGTTGTCTTGTATGGAGTCCCTATTACTTATCTCACATTAGTAGAATGGGGTCAAAAAACTCTTACCAGAATGGCTCTATTTAAATTAAATTGGCCTAGCGATTTGCCGTCCTATGATGGAAGGCGGAAACTTCTTGGCTTACATTCTCTAGAAGATCGGAGAACTTACTTCGCGATAATGTTTGTTTACAACTTAATAAATAAGAGAATTAATTGTGATGAATTATATGGTTTTTTGAATTTCTTTACTTCATCACATGAATTAAGGCATAATCGTTTGCTTGTTGAAACCTCTCATAGAACTAATTATGGCTATAATGAACCAATTGCCCGATGTATACGTCTATGTAACAATTATGTTCATCATATAGATTTTAATACCACTTTATCTAGATTTAAATTAAATTTATTTACTGTGTTAAATTAGAAATAGTCTGTAAGGGTAACCTGTAGACTGAAATAAATAAATAAATCAATAAACGCTGTTTAAGATTTCAAAATTTTTTGATACTAGCAAACCCGGCTTGCTTCGATGCACTAATAAAAACAATTTTTTTTAGATATTGAACATTGCTCCGATATTGTGAATGGTAGTTTCGTCTTAAATGGGGCATGAGTCCGCCTTTTTACCCAACAAATAATACATACCCTCATATATAGGATCTATATACCAAATATAGTGCATCTGCATCCAACAGTTTGTGAAGTTGGAAAGAATTAGACACGTGTATGTATATACCCAAATATCATTCATATGCAGCGAATAGTTGCGAATATAAGGCGAATTCAAGTATTTTCTTCCATGGCGGCGTGACACCGGCCACTTTGCGAAATTTATATATACCTTTGGTTCGGCCCGCAGACAACATGCACTTACTGTAAAAATTTCTTAGAGATCAGTTCAGTAATTTGGACCCCTTTAAAAGACTGCCATTCATTTTTATATATAAGATTAACTTTGAAAAAAACCTATATCAGGTATTTAAGGTTCGGTTGAATCCGAACTTAGATTCTTCTACCCAGATAGATATAGGCATAGGCACGCTTTGCATTTCACCTCAATAAGAAACCTTTTGAAAATTATATAGGTTAGGTTAATTTGGTAGTTCCCACAACAGGAACTCACACTTAGGCACAGAAGTTAAATGAACCGTAACTAAAATCGGAAAACCAATAATGATAAACCGGAGAAACGTTGCGTACCCCGAATGAAGTCACGCTAAAGAAGTACGAACCTAGGTACTTGAACCTCATTCTCTCAAAGGCAGGGCAGCTGAGCAGAAAATGAAGAGATGAATCCACCTCACCATCCTCCATACAGCTGCGGCAGAAAGGGTCAGACACTATGTTCAGCCTAATCGCATGGATACCCATCGTACAATGACCAGTCAGAACACCAACGAGGGTCGAGAGTTGCCACTTAGTAACCGACCTCAGTTCCTCTGAGCGCCCACGATCCACTCTCAGCCAGAGGGTCCTTGCAATTTTGCATGTCGTGACATTTTCCCTGGGCTCGCCGAGATGACAGAGAGCCCATCTGTCCAAGAGAAGTCCGTAGGCAGCCAAAGGAGCCCCCCTCTCTCCCTGCATGGAGTAATAACTTCCAGGGTACCCTGCCGAGCGAGCTCATCTGCCATGCAGTTCCCTGCAATGCCGCTGTGGCCCGGTACCCAAATTAGTCTAATGTCGAGAGACTCCGAGGCTGCTGCGAGAGAAGTCAGGCACTACCCGACAAGTTTTCATTTCACCAGTAGCGATCCTAAGGCCTTAATAGCGACCTGACTATCAGAATAAATGTTAGCCCGTCTAGTGGGCATTGCATTGGTGAATAGTCAATCGGCAGCCTCCTTGATTGCGACCACCTCTACCTGAAACACACTACAGTAGTCCGGAAGCCTTTGGCATTGCACAGCTTAGAGCAAATAGGTATATCTCTGAAACTTCTTTGTCAAATGCAATCAAATTTCATACACACTTTCCATTTCTAGTAATAAAGCACAGTTTCGAAATTATAGAAGTCAGACGAAAGCCACGCAACCTTTCATATAATTGTCACTTATAATAAATTTGAAATACATAACATATAACTGTACGTAGACTTATAGGTATGTAGATATATAAAAAGCTTGCCAATTCATTTTAGTGTTTATTTAAATAAAAAAATCCTTTAGTTTTTGAAAATAAAGGTTATTACATCCACCGGTTTTATTGCACACAACAAGTACGGCTTATTGGAAATAAAAACTTGCGCCGGGTATTTAAAGTTCGGTTGCACCCTAACTTAGACTCTTCTTTAGCTGCTGGATTTTATGTTTGAACGTTTTTTAAATAGCATAATAAACCTTTCGCATTTCCCATAAAGCAGAATTGCTAATCATTTATTGGCATTTTGGTACTTATGTTAAGTACACATAATACAGTCACTTTTGCTATTACATATAGGTATCAGCAAAATTGCAAACCCCCACCTAAAAATGGCACAACTACTGTTGCTTCCACAAAAATCAACGACGCGCTAATTGATCTGGAGAATCTAAACAGTAGGTGTATAAAAGTTGATAGGCGTTACAACGAAATCAGACAATTACTAAAATATGGATTTTTTTTTTATTTTGGTAATTTACCGTTATATCACTTGGTTTAAGTCAGCATAAAAGTAGTATCATTCGATTTTTGCTAGCATACAATCATAAGCATTGCATTGCTATTTTATTCTTGCATTCTCTTCTCACTGACCTTCTGCCTATAATATTTCTTGTTGTGGAAATTATCTTAACTAACTGTGGATGAATATTTAAGCGACCGGTTTGGGTACAACTGAATTCTTAAGCTGAAATCATGCCACTTCTACTTTGGTTTCGAAATAAAGAAAACACATCGAATACACATCGGTGTTTCATTGCTATTAGAGTTGTTTTTTTTTTTGCTGGAAGGATTAAGAAACTACTTACTCCTCAAACATTTGGTGACCCCAACGTGATAAAATTTAAAAAGAAAAAATAACAACATTTTATCGATTGCTTTTATTTGCCAAGTAGAAGTAGTTTCAGTATTCAGTTCGCAAACTTGTATGTAGCCTACAAAATACATACAATTTCGTCGCGGTCGTCATACACAAGCACTTTGTGTGCAGTAATTCGGAAATCTTCAATTTCAAGCGTATGGAGAGGAGAGAATTCGACTCTGATGCCGACGAAAACTTTTTAAAAACATACCTTGAAGTTGAGGCAAAACTGAGTCGCAGTTTGAACTCCACACGCAAGGCAAGTGTTGCCCACTCATCGACTATGCGACAACCCTCTTGGGATGAGGTTGCAACCCAGCATTCACAACGCCGATCTAGATTCACTGAGCTGAAAATACCTGTCTTCAGTGGCGCATACCTCGATTGGCCATCAATCAGCAATCGACAGAGATCTGGAGATGTCTAAATTGGAAAAAATGCAATACTTGATCACAAGTCTCGAAGGAGCATCCTTAGACACTATTCGATCACTTGAGCCCAGCGAAGAGAATTATGACATGGCGTTAGATTTATTGAAAGTACGATTTGATAACAAATTGCTTCAATTTCAGGCACACATAAAGGCGATCTTCGGGTTACAAGGTGCAGACATGGACAAACCAGGCGGATTGCGAAAATTAAGCGACCAAGTAAACTCACGTCTTCGAGCACTTCAAACATTGGCAACCAACGAGGAAATCTACAATGGCTTACTCATTAATATCATCACCAGCAAACTACCACCAAATACGCATGAAAAATGGGAGGAGAATTTATCCACCCAAAATTTGCCAATTTGGGTTGAAATGTCCACGTTTCTGGAGAAAAGATGTCGCATGGCGGAGAATTTGAAAAATGCTATGGTCACTCAAGCACCTAGCAAACAGGTGGGAAAAAATGTATACCAAGCTAAATCAAAGGCAAGTGTACTTGTTACTGCAGCTAGTAGCAAGTCCACATCAATTTGTAATTTTTGTGAATCGAAAGACCATTTTATTACTGACTGCATTCAATTCTTAAATCTTTCCCCGAAATTGCGCTATAACGAAGCCAAAAAATCTCATTTATGCTTAAATTGCCTTCGTAAGGGGCACGCTGTCAGGCAATGCAGATCTGGCAACTGTAGACATTGTCAGGGAAGGCATAATTCATTATTACACTTAAATAGCATTCAAGAAAACGGGCCAACGACGGCTTCGTTCTCACCTAACACTAGCAGCCAAATGTCATCGCAACAATCAACATCAGTTACTTCACTAGCTGTTAGCCCTTCACCTTGCGCCCTGAAGAATCCGTCTAGTAGTTGTGTGTTGCTAGCCACAGCTATAATTTTAGTAAAAAATCGTGCAGGCACACTAGTCCCTTGCCGAGCCATTTTAGATTCTGCGTCTCAACTAAACTTCGTCGCAACACGTTTAGCAAATCAACTTCAACTTCATTCTCGCCATTCACCAGTTTCTGTATCCGGCATAGGAGAGGCGAGTATCGTTGCAAAAAAATGTGTCGATATTTTCGCTCAAGCGCAACATGGCCAGTTTTCAACTTCCTTTGCAGCATTAATTACGCCAAGTACAACCGACTATCAACCAAACGTCGATATTAACATTGAGGGTTGGAACATACCCAATAATATTACCCTAGCCGACCCATCGTTCTTCAAAGCAAGTCGCATTGACATTTTGATTGGTGCTGAAATTGTCTATTATCTAATTTGCGTCGGGCAAGTTAAAATAGCTGAACATTTGCCCACACTACAAAAAACTAAATTAGGCTGGGTGGTCTCTGGAAGCATTTCACACGTTAACAATGGTTTAACAACTCTTTCAGCCTTTAGGAATCCAATACCACAGCAAGAAAATGATGGCGTACTTGAAAACATTATTAAACGCTTTTGGGAAGTCGAAAATTGTTTCGCCTCGACTCTAGTTCCAACCGATGATGATGCCTTTTGTGAGCAACACTTTGTAAAAAAATGTCGTTCGCCTACCATCAGGAGCCTACTCAGTAAGGTTGCCACCAAAATCGAATTTTGATGCTCTTGGAGAATCATATGAATTCGGTCTACGCAGATTCAAGGTGCTGGAAAGAAAGCTTGAAAAGGATGAACCCACAAGGCGCTTATATTCAGCCTTTATGCAGGAGTATAGGGATCTTGGGCACATGTCCCTAACAAAGTTAGAAGCAGAAAAACTAACTTATTTTTTACCACATCATTGCGTCTGGTAACTAGAAAGTACCACAACAAAACTTCGTGTAGTTTTCGATGGTTCCGCCAAAACTACAACAGGGAGCTCTTTGGACGATTTGTTGTTGCCAGGACCGACTATTCAATCGACACTTAGCTGTTCGAGCAATGCACCAACTTGCAGTTGACGAAGAGGAATCGTACCCTATTGGCGCTCAGTTTGTTAGACGAGATTTTTACGTGGATGATTTAATATCTTGTAGCGACACAATTGAAGAGGTTATTCAAATGAAGCAGGAAGTAAAGCAATTGCTCCGGCGAGGAAACTTTCCAATTCGAAAATGGTGTTCGAATAAAGCTGGTGTTCTACAAGATGAAGACAAGCGTGACTGTGAACAACTTTTGAATTTTCATGATGGCACCGACGTGACAAAGGCCCTCGGTCTTATGTGGGACCCCACGTCATAAAACTTCCGGTTTAGCTTCACGTTTCAATCGGAGGAACAGCAATCTTTGTTATTGCCCTTTTTAGCGTCCCATTTACTGTTCGAATTATTGCCGTTCTGACATGTCCATCATCGCCACTGAATGTTTGTTCGACTCGGCCCAAATTCAATTTTAAAGGTGGTAAGTTGTCGTCCTTCACTATCACCATAGCACCTTGTTGCAAGTCTGAAGTAGGTATTCGCCACATGAACCTTTCTTGTAGTAACGATAAATAGGAAGTGCTCCACCTTTGTCAAAATATTTGCTGCATCCGACAAATTCTCATACCAAGGTGCGAAGCTCGTCAAAGGTTAAGATGGAAGTGCCGACGGTGCGATAAAAATGAAGCTTTGCAGATTTAACCGCAGACTCCCACAAACCTCCAAAATGCGGAGAACGGGGTGGTATAAATTTCCAGTCTATGTGATCTCCTGTGCAAACCTCAGTCACTGTCTTAATGTGGTTCTGATTTAAAAACAATACTCGCAGCTCCTCTAATTCGTTTTTCGCGCCAACGAAATTGGTAGCGTTGTCGGACCAAATTGTCTTCGGCGTGCCTCTTATGCTGATGAAACGCTTGAGCGCAGCGAAGAACGATGGCGTTGATAAATCCTGTACAACTTCAGGATGCGTAACCTTTGTCGCAAAGCAAACGAAAATGCATATGTAACATTTTACAGGCTGCCGGTTTCGCACATAGTTTTTGTAATGGAATGGGCCACAATAGTCAATGCCGGTTGTATGAAATGTTCTCGATGGCCTCACGCGATCTGCGGGAAGGTTGCCTTAATTTGTTGTGCTATAAAAGGTTTGAGGCGGTAGCACTTTAAGCATTTGTTGACGAACTTGGCGACTGTTTTGCGCCCACCAATAGGGCAAAACTGTTGACGGATTGATGATAGTAAGCCCTGCGGTCCAGCGTGCAGCAGCTTATGATAATAAAATTCAATGATTGCGTTAGTGACTGGATGCTGCTTGGGTAGCACATCTGATGCTTGGCCTCGAAATCCAAATTCGAATTCCAAAGGCGTCCTCCAACGCGTAGTGAACCAAAATCGTCAATGAATGGGTTGAGCGACAATAGGTTGCTAGACGAAGGCAACTGCTTATTTTCTTTGAGGGCCTTATATTCTGCTGCAAAGTGCACTTGCTGAATATGCCTAATCAACAACAATGTGCCAGCCTTTATGTCATCGACAGTTAGCGATCCAGATGGCGGTGCGGTACGTTTTTTTCTGAAATGACAGGATTTATAAATGTATGCAAATACTCGTTGCAGCTTGCCGAATGAATTTTGAAATTTGCAACCGAAGGTTTCATCAATTTGAGTAGCTGAAACTAGGGCATGGCGTCTCCTTTCGGGAAGATCAGATAAGAGTTCATTATTTCCGGGCCAGAGCGAGGAATCAAATTGAAGAAATGGAGGACCATACGCCCAAAAACTGTTGTGTAGCACCTCATTTGGAGGGCAACCACACGAAAGAATATCCGCTGGATTCAAGTCGGTACCAACATGATGCCAGGTCATTCCTGATGTTAGCGACTGTATTTGCGCTACTCGATTTGCAACGAATGTATTAAAGTTACCAGGGGTGGACTGCAGCCAGGACAATACAATCATTGAGTCTGAGCAACAATGACATTCATATGATAGCTGGCCGTTTTCCAAAATACTTGTAACTAATTGTGCTAACAGCAGTCAGTGACTTAAAAGGTGGGACTCTGGAATTGAAGCATAAGAGCTGTGTCTTAATGCCGCCTTGATGTTGTATAGATTTTTATTTATTTATTTAATAATTTATACAACAACAACTTGTTATATAAATACATGGGAACGCAGCACTGGCTACGAGGCCTTCAGCCGCCTTATCAATAATTTGTTTAATTATAGTTAGTAAATTTTCTTAACCTCTACCTAGTCATTACATCAAATAAATTTTAATAAATCATTGTCTTTTAGGAATGTGTATATCAGAAGAATGTTGTTTTCAGATGGTACACTTAATGCTTGATTTACGTCAATGTTATTTGTGGTGCTTGGAATATTCAAATATGGACAATGCCAGAGAATGTGTCGTACTGATGCCGTACTGCCGCAAAGAGGGCATGAAGATGGAGGACTGCCAGTTAGCAGATGTGCATGAGTTAGGATGGTATGACCTATCCTGATGCGAACGTATGGTCTGATGATGTTAGCCTTCAGCTTTGATGGGGAAATCAGCTGTATCCGGTTGGGGTTGAATATGGTATAGTTATGGGTGAAACTATTCCATTCGTTTGTGTCTTTCTGCTTCCTAATACTATTTATAAGTCGGTCGATATCATTTTTTGTGCACATGCTCATAGTAGGAGAAGGCGATTATTTGCACCTTTTGCAGCGCAGTCAGCAAAGTGGTTGCCAACTATGCCAACATGTCCAGGGACACATAAGATTCTCAACTTCTGTGGAGCGCCGATCGCTGCATTTCTAATCGTTGTTATTATCGGGTTTGAGTTAATTGGAGACATTATCGCTGATAAACACGCTTTGCTGTCCGTACAGATGACATATTTTCCTTTGTTTTTCCTCACAAAATTGACGGCCTGTAGGATTGCAGTAGCCTCGGCAGTGTATATAGAGCATGTTGGAAGCAGAAGCGATTTAGAAATCACATCGCCTTTGCTAGTTACAACGGCGAAAGATGTTGAGTCGGTGGACTTTGAACCATCCGTGAAGATTTATAGGTGGACTCAAGTTCGGCGAAAGCCGCCCGAAAAGCCTCACTTGACGTACTGTGTTTTGAGATCATCCATAATTTGTCCGGAAACGATGCCTTGCTCACGTACCATGGTGGATATTTATCCACGTTTTTCATTCTGCGGTCTATTGGTAAGGAGTTTTCTTTCGCAAAACTTATGATGGTGGAGTGTATTCTGGGCTGCCTTTTCCGACATGCTGCTTTCTTGAAAGTAGTGGCCAACAATTGATTATTGTTCTTGAAATATTTCCCCAGAACTCGGTGGGTTGAATCAACAATTCTGCTCGGAATACTAGGCAGTCCTGATTCAGCTAAAATGATATTTGTCGGTGATGTGGGAAAGGTTCGAAGGCTCCTGCGTATTGCATGATGATATGGTGCGCAAAGCAAGTTTATAGATCTCTTGGCATGATGTCCATATATTGGAAGATAGCAGTAAAGCTCTGGTGACGTTGACAAGCGTATTTGGGTGCACTAAGAGATGCTTGCTGGATAGATATTTTACGATATTAAGTCTTTTTAACAAACAATTTCTTACATATTTACAGTGTGCGTTGAAGTTATACTTAGATTCTAAAATTAAACCTAAAATTGTTAGCTCTGATTTACATTCGATTTTAGTATTATTATATGTAAGTGCTAATTGATTACATTTCCCTTTTCTGCATATATGAAGCATATGGGTTTTGTCCAAAAACAAAGAAGCGCCTGATGTTATTGACCAAACTGAAATGTCATTAAGGATTCTAGAAAATATGTATTTCGTTTCGTTAAGGTCAGCGTTTTTGCAGAATATAAAAACATCATCGGCGTAGATTTGGTGTTGTACAGCTTTGTTATTACTAAGCATTCGACTTATTTCATCGAACGCTATTACAAAGAGAATTGCCGAAAGTGGTGAGCCCTGAGGTGTACCATTATGTAAAGGAAGTGTTGGAGAAAGAAAGCCGTTAATAGAAACTTTTATTTTCCGATTTGTCAAAAAGCCCTTTATGAAGTTTAACATTTTTGGGCCAATCCGCCATTTTTGAAGTTGCCTTATTATTATGTGTACTCCTATTCGATCAAAAGCTTTATGAAAGTCTAGTGATAGAATCGAGGTATGATTCCTGCTTGCTAGGGAATTTGAAATCAAGTGATCTAGATGCAGCAAGGCGTCTACAGTGCCATGTCCTTTTTTATATGCAACTTGATTCGGAGAAATTAAATTGTTTTTCTTGGAGACAATTTTTTCTAATAGTTTTCCCATGCATGGGAGAAGCGAAATCGGTAGATAGCTGCTGATTTCCGTGACAGGCTTACCTGGTTTCGGGATTGGGATTATACATGATGTTTTCCAACACTGCGGGTAAACACCAGAGTCGAAAATGCTATTGAAAAGTTTAACTAAACGAATTTTTAGATTCACAGGCAGATTTTTAATAATAGGGTACGATATTTTATCCAAACCAGGCGTTTTTCCCCTCACCGAGGATAAAGCAAATTCGAAATCTGTTAGTATAATCGGGGAGTCAGTTTGTCAGGCAGAAAGAGATAGCGATCCCGTAGTAATTAGATGAGAAGATAAAGTAACAGTTTTGGTTTCCTGAAACTGCGAACTAAAGTTGTTGTCAGGGCTTGAAGTTGAAAGTTGATTCACAAATGCTGATGCTATGTCTGGTGGATTGGTGTTAAAGACCCAGTTGGCATATTAATGCAGTTTATCCCTGAGTTAGTTGGTGTGCCGGCTATTCTTTTTAAATCCAACCAGATTTGTTTTGGACTTGAAGAAGGATTAATTCTTTGTGAAAAATTTTCTATACATTCTCTTTTTGCCTGCTTGATAGAGCGTCGAAAGGCTGCATTGGCTTTTTTGAATGCTATCAGGTTAGACATCGAGCGAGAACGTTAAAATTCGTACCACGCATCTTGTTTTTTTGCGCGGAGGACCGCAAGGTCTTTATTCCACCAAGGAACGTTTTTGATTGGTTTGTGCGAGGCCGTAAGGGGGATAGGAGCATTGGCTGCTATCCGGACGATTCTCGAAAGTTGAGCGGCTTCCTGATTAACATTTTGCGATATGGAACTTTCTGTACATTTATTTTCGCAGACATTTTGAAATTTTTTCCAATCAGCGAGGTCAGTCTTGAATGAGCGCTTAGCTTTGTAGTTTCTATGGGAAGCACCTAAATTCAAAGTTATAGTGATGGGATAGTGATCACTACCATGAAGATTGTCGAGAACATTCCAAGTGCATTGTGTAGAGATGGAAGGTGTGCATAGGGTGAGATCGATGTTGGAAAAGGTGTTATGGGTGGAAAAGTGTGTTGGCGAGCCACTGTTGAGACAAATCAGGTTGGAAGCTAGGATTACGTCTTCAACTTGTCTTCCCCTGTGATTCGTAGAGTCAGAACCCCAAATTGGGCTCCACGCGTTAAGGTCACCAGCGAGAATTACTGGAGAGGAAGTTGGGTTTAGAATCTGAGTTAAATCAGTTGACGAGAAATTTTGGTTTGGTGGAATGTATAGACAAATTAAGTTGATTTTTTGAATAAGACTAATTTCTATTGATAAAACGGAGAGATTGGATTGAATGGGTATAATTTTATATGGAGTATTTCTCTTAATTAGTATGGCAACGCCCTGTTTGTTAGTGTTGTTTTGTGGGAGATTCTGAAATAAGCCTATGTACTGTTTTGAGGTATAAGCGCTTGCATTATATGCTAAGTGAGTTTCGTTTAAGAGAATTACGGATGGAGAATACGAGTTAATTAAAAGTAGTTATTTATGAATCCATTCATGTTCCATTGTAATATTATAAAAATTATAATGAGATATTTAAGAGAAGATAAAAACAAGAGCGATAAGAGAATATACAAAGACTATACCGTCAACTAGAATGAGAAATCAGCTAAGCTGAGTTTCAACAGTTGAGGTATAGCCTCTAGAAACTTATTCTCTTATGTGTTTTTGATAAATCTCAATAATTGAGTGATCGGTTTCCATTTGAGCTACTAGGTTTTCGCGGAAGTCTATGGAAGAATTGTTGTTGAGTTCTTGGATCAAAGATGAAACGATTGGGGATGGAGAAAAGATGATTGAAGTTGTCGAAGAAGAAATTGACGATTGACAAGTTGAGTCGTTGGTGTTGTGTTTGGCAGTTGTTGTGTTTAGGGTTTTGGAGATGACTAGTGTGTTAGGTGAGATACTGAGATCGGAGTTGGGTTGTGCATCTTGAAGAGAAGATTTGAGTGCACTTGGAAATGTTTGTGTTAGTGGAGGTGGAGTTTGGTTTTCTTTATATTTTTTAATGGCTTCACGCATGCTACATTTACTTAAGGTTTTTATTTTAAGTATCTCTTTCCCTTGTTGGAATGTTGGACAGATAGTATTAGAAGAGGAAGGGTGGTCGGCGAGGCAATTTGCGCACATCACTCTCTTACATTTTTCTGAACCGTGCATTGGAAGGCTGCAAGTCATGCATATCGGAGCGCTTTTGCAGTATTTAGCTGTGTGGCCTAACTTCTGGCATGTTCTACAGCGCATCGGGTAGGGAATATAAGGACGGACAGAGGTCATTCTCCAAGCGATACAAATATTTGTTTGTAGGCAGTAGCTGTCGAATGAAAGCAAAATAACACCAGTGTATTTTTCAACACCTTCGACATTGCGTTTTAACTTGTAAACTGACGTGACGTTGTATGAACTAAGGCCTTCAATTATTTCTTCTTCTGGAACATCGATAAGGAATGGAGCATATATGGTGCCTTTAACAGCGTTTAGATTCTGATGGTAGTTTGCGCTTACTTCTCCTATACCTGGAAGCATTTCGATGCGAATAAACTTTTCAGCTACTTGCTTATTTTTAACTAGAAGGAGTAGGCTTTCATCTCTCAGTTCGCTTATTTTGTTGATATCTTTAGTGATGGTAAGGATAGCGTTATACACACGGAAGCAAGACATTTTGGAGAGCGGAGTGTTGGGATTTTCAGATTTTAACACTATGAACTTTGGGTCATCTTGCTTTGTGAGGGGAAGAGAAGGGAACACATAGAAAATCTTTTGAGGTTTTTTTCGTTTGGGTTGGGGACTTTCGGCAAGCGCAGCAAACCTATTGTCCCCGAGGTTTTTCGCCCCAGGGAGCATTTTTTAATCACAATCTCACTTTCACTTTATGTACACGTTTTTTGTGCGAAAAAGATTTTACACAATCGACTTGAAAAAAACAAGTTGAAAGAGATACTGAAAAAAGTTCAGCAGAAATGAAAACTCAGAAAATGGTAAGAGAGACCAAAAACACAACTGATCGTCGCGGGTGTTAGTCGATGACTGTGCATGTATAGAGATACGTCCTTGTGGATCGAATACGAGACGTGGGAAATGCAGGCTGCTAACGACCGATAGTTGGCTACACAATTTTATCCACATTGAGTGCAACGACTGCGGCAAGCTTTCGTCCCATAAAATTTTTCTTTCCACAAGGCTTGTATGAAAATCTTCAACATCGTGATAACTGGCGAAATTAACCCAATTGGGTCGTAAAATCGCGCTATGACAGAAAGAATCGAACGCTTTGTAGTTTTACCGGAGTTTAAAATTGGCGTGAAGCTAAACAGGAAGTTATTTGACGTGGGGTTCCACACAAGACCGAGAGCCTTTGTCACGTCGGTGCCATCATGAAACTTCAAAAGTTGTTCACAGTCACGCTTGTCTTCATCTTGTAGAACACCAGCTTTATTCGAACACCATTTTCGAATTGGAAAGCTTCCTCGCCGGAGCAATTGCTTTACTTCCTGCTTCATTTGTATAACCTCTTCAATTGTGTCACCACCAGATATTAAATCATCCACGTAAAAATCTCGTCTAACAAACTGAGCGCCAATAGGGTACGATTCCTCTTCGTCAACTGCAAGTTGGTGCATAGCTCGAACAGCTAAGAACGCAGCTGGCCTTGTTCCATACGTAACAGTGTCCAACTTATACATTTCGATTTCCTTTGAAGGGTCGTCTCTCCAAAGTATACATTTCAACTGGTTGTCAGAAGTGCCCATTTTAACACAGCGGCATATCTTGCATATATCCCCCACAAATCGTTCAAAGAGCTCCCTGTTGTAGTTTTGGCGGAACCATCGAAAACTACACGAAGTTTTGTTGTGGTACTTTCTTGTTTCCAGACGCAATGATGTGGTAAAAAAAAGCTAGTTTCTCTGCTTCTAACTTGTGAGTGACATGTGTCCAAGATCCGTATACTCCTGCATAAAGGCTGAATATAAGCGCCTTGTGGGTTCATCCTTTTCAAGCTTTCTTTCCAGCGCCTTGAATCTACGTAGACCGAATTCATATGATTCTCCAAGAGCATCAAAATTCGATTTTGGTGGCAACCTTACTAAGTAGGCTCCTGATGGTAGGCGAACGACATTTTTTTACAAAGTGTTGCTCACAAAAGGCATCATCATCGATTGGAACTAGAGTCGAGGCGAAACAATTTTCGACTTCCCAAAAGCGTTTAATAATGTTTTCAAGTACGCCATCATTATCTTGCTGTGGTATTGGATTCCTAAAGGCTGAAAGAGTTGTTAAACCATTGTTAACGTGTGAAATGCTTCCAGAGACCACCCAGCCTAATTTAGTTTTTTGTAGTGTGGGCAAATGTTCAGCTATTCTAACTTGCCCGACGCAAATTAGATAATAGAAAATTTCTGCACCAATCAAAATGTCAATGCGACTTGCTTTGAAGAACGATGGGCCGGCTAGGGTAATATTATTGGGTATGTTCCAACCCTCAATGTTAATATCGACGTTTGGTTGATAGTCGGTTGTACTTGGCGTAATTAATGCTGCAAAGGAAGTTGAAAACTGGCCATGTTGCGCTTGAGCGAAAATATCGACACATTTATTTGCAACGATACTCGCCTCTCCTATGCCGGATACAGAAACTGGTGAATGGCGAGAATGAAGTTGAAGTTGATTTGCTAAACGTGTTGCGACGAAGTTTAGTTGAGACGCAGAATCTAAATCGGCTCGGCAAGGGACTAGTGTGCCTGCACGATTTTTTACTAAAATTATAGCTGTGGCTAGCAACACACAACTACTAGACGGATTCTTCAGGGCGCAAGGTGAAGGGCTAACAGCTAGTGAAGTAACTGATGTTGATTGTTGCGATGACATTTGGCTGCTAGTGTTAGGTGAGAACGAAGCCGTCGTTGGCCCGTTTTCTTGAATGCTATTTAAGTGTAATAATGAATTATGCCTTCCCTGACAATGTCTACGGTTGCCAGATCTGCATTGCCTGACAGCGTGCCCCTTACGAAGGCAATTTAAGCATAAATGAGATTTTTTGGCTTCGTTATAGCGCAATTTCGGGGAAAGCTTTAAGAATTGAATGCAGTCAGTAATAAAATGGTCTTTCGATTCACAAAAATTACAAATTGATGTGGACTTGCTACTAGCTGCCGTAACAAGTACACTTGCCTTTGATTTCGCTTGGTATACATTTTTTCCCACCTGTTTGCTAGGTGCTTGAGTGACCATAGCATTTTCCAAATTCTCCGCCATGCGACATCTTTTCTCCAGAAACGTGGACATTTCAACCCAAATTGGCAAATTTTGGGTGGATAAATTCTCCTCCCATTTTTCATGCGTATTTGGTGGTAGTTTGCTGGTGATGATATTAATGAGTAAGCCATTGTAGATTTCCTCGTTGGTTGCCAATGTTTGAAGTGCTCGAAGATGTGAGTTTACTTGGTCGCTTAATTTTCGCAATCCGCCTGGTTTGCCCATGTCTGCACCTTGTAACCCGAAGATCGCCTTTATGTGTGTCTGAAATTAAAGCAATTTGTTATCAAATCGTACTTTCAGTAAATCTAACGCCTTGTCATAATTCTCTTCGCTGGGCTCAAGTGATCGAATAGTGTCTAAGGCTGCTCCTTCGAGACTTGTGATCAAGTATTGCATTTTTTCCAATTTAGACATCTCCAGATCTCTGTCGATTGCTGAGGTAAACGTGCTGAAGAACGATGACCAATCGAGGTATGCGCCACTGAAGACAAGTATTTTCAGCTCAGGTAATCTAGATCGGCGTTGTGAATGCTGGGTTGCAACCTCATCCCAAGGGGGTTGTCGCATAGTCGATGAGTGGGCAACACTTGCCTTGCGTGTGGAGTTCAAACTGCGACTCAGTTTTGCCTCAACTTCAAGGTATGTTTTAAAAAGTTTTCGTCGGCATCAGAGTCGAATTCTCTCCTGTCCATGAAATTGAAGATTACCGAAGTACTGCACACAAAGTGCTTGTGTATGACGACCGCGACGAAAATGTATGTATTTTGTAGGCTACATACAAGTTTGCGAACCGAATACTGAAACTACTTCTACTTGGCAAATAAAAGCAAACGATAAAATGTTGTTATTTTTTCTTTTTAAATTTTATCACGTTGGGGTCACCAAATGTTTGAGGAGTAAGTAGTTTCTTAATCCTTCCAGCAAAAAAAAAACAACTCTAATAGCAATGAAACACCGATGTGTATTCGATAAACCGGTCGCTTAAATATTCATCCACAGTTAGTTAAGATAATTTCCACAACAAGAAATATAATAGGCAGAAGGTCAGTGATAAGAGAATGCAAGAATAAGATAACAATGCAATGCTTATGTTTGTATGCTAGCAAAAATCGAATGATACTACTGTTATGCTGACTTAAACCCAGTGATAAGAAGAAGGTAAGTTTAAAATCTATTGCTGCTGCGAACAACATGTATTTAATATATGGTGTTATGTACAGTTATATGCTTAAATATCGCGTTTATCAAATTTTTTGAAAATGACTTTTATATGAGAGGTTGTGTGGTTTTCGTTTGACTACTATAATTTTCGAAACTGTGCTTTATTACTAGAAATGGAAAGTGTGTATGAAATTTGATTGAATTTGACAAAGAAGTTTCAGAGATATACCTATTTGACCTAAGCTGGGCAATGCCACGACCTTTCCAACATTTTTGATTCCATATACATATTTCATTCTAAACCAAATATTGCATATTAAATGTGAGCACGTTATTTGTATACTAAAATATGAGATTTGTTTGGCGTTGGTAACTTTCCGTTATAAGAGAGGTGAGCGTAGTTTCTGTCTGACTTATATAATTTTCAAAAGGTTTATTACTGAACTGAAATCTAAAGCGTGCCTATGGCTATATCTATCTGGGTTGCTTTTTACTGCTACTGAAAACCTTTTAGTGAATAAAGTTATATATACATATATAGAAGAGTGTTAATTTCGGATTCAACCGAACCTTAAATACCCCATGAAGGTTTTTATTTCAAAGTTAATCTTATATATAAAAGTGCATATAAGTCCGTTTTAGGTGTCCAAATTACTCAACCGATCTTTATGACGTTTCTGCAGCAGGTGCACGTGGTCTGCGGGCCGAATGTTAAGTATATATAAATTTGGAAAAGTAAGCGGTGCCGCGCCCCCCTGGAAGAGAAAGTTTGAATTCGTCATATATTCGCAACTATTCGGTGCAGATGAAAGATATTTGGGTATATACATATAAGTACATATATATTATAGATCAAATTATGTATCGCTTTGGAAAAATGAGCGGTGACAAGCCCTATACAGTGAAAAAGCCAAATTGCTTGTAGCTCCACAACTATTTGATGCAAATGTACAATATTTAGATCCTATATATCAGGCTATATATTATTTGTTGGGGGTAAAGGACAATATCTTTCCAGCTTTTTAACAAAGTTATTTAGATATATAGATATTTCCATAAGAGCAAGGTATAAAGTATATTTTAAGCACAAAAGCAATGGCGCATCAAAGCAAGCAGTGTTTGCCTGTATAACCAAATTTTGAAATTTTAAACGTCGTTTATTGATTTAGATAAAAGGGAAAATTTGTATGAATTTATTTACTTCTCTCCCCAATTGAACTCTTTATACCAAATTTAAAAGCATTCGCGACATTACTTAGTAAAACATTGAATATTTAGATTTATTGTAAATTACCGTTATATGAGAGATGAGTGTGGCTTTAATCTGATTTCTATAATTTTCGAAATTGTGATTTCTGCCTATAAATGCAAAGTGAACGGAATGTGGTAGAATTTGACAATGAAGTTTTGGAGGTATATCACTTTGCTCTAAGGTGGGCGATACCATGGCCATTCCCAACATTTATGGTTCCATGAACTTATTTTATTATCAATCATGTCTATCAAATTTGAACAAATTACTTTGTATAGTTAATGAATATCGGGGTTCTTCGCCGTTATATGAGAGGTGGGTCATGGTTTTTGTACGATTTTTACAATTTTCGAAATTTTGCTTATTGACTTGAAATGCAATGTGTGCACCAAATTTGGTGGAGTTTGGGGGCATAGTCCTTGAGATATATCTGGCTGTTCGAAAGTGGGTGGGCCACCCACATTACCATATTTTTTATTCTGTTTATTTGCTTGTGGAACCTCATTCTTCATTTTATTCTTCTTCAAATTTTCTTTAAACATTACTTAAATACCGCGTATTTTTTGATTTTTGAAAATTACCGTTATATGAGAGGTGGACGTAGTTTTGTTCGGATTTGTACAATTTTTGGAATTCTTCTAACCATATTGAATGTGATGTGATTACTAAATTTCGTATACATTAGAAGCATGGTTTCGAAGATATGATTATTTGCTATAAAGTGGGTGGTGCTATGCCTGTTTTTAAATTTTTTCCATTTAGTATATTTGTCAGTTCACCCCATCCTTCATACTATATTTGAGCGAATTGCTTTAAATGCTGGCTTAAATAAAAGGTTTTTTTTAATTTTCGAAAATTTCCTTTACATGCGAGGTGGGCGTGGTGTTTGCCCGATTTTTACAATTTTTGTAATTTTGCCTACTGACTTAACACTAAATTTACCACACTACTCAAAATGCATGGTTTTGCTTTATTTGCCATAAATGTTGTGAACACGGTACCAAAAATATGATTAAGCGCACCGGTGAATAAAAGAAAATAAGAAACGGGTGTTGTTGTGTCATAAATTAGTATCTGAAAAGTGGTGGCTGCTGCAGAAAAAAAACGTCTGAATGGTCGTGATTCTCGAACAGTAAGAAAAACAGGAAATAACTGTTCACCCCTATTTAGCCTGGACCACCGGACTCTAACTGTCTCTAGGGGCAAACTTAACGACAGTTTGTAATCCGGCAGGCAGTGCTAATTAACGGCGTCAATTAATGTACATGTGTGTGTGTGTGTACTGAGGCGGTGTATAAATAAAATATATTTAGGCTGAAGGCCTGAACATACCGGCCCCCTTGCGGTAAGCAACACCTAGGATACCAGCTACGTCACAGCCACCACGGTTAGTGAATTTATATAAAAATTATAAAATCAATGAACAGCACAGGAAATATGTTGTAGTCCAGCACCTGTCATTTGCGACTGAGCCTCGTCCGTTGGTATGCTATGCTACAACTAGAGTATGAGAGAGAGAGAGAGATCATAAGAGAGAGAGAGAGAGAGAGAGAGAGGGAAATGACATAGACGTGGTTATACAGTTTTAAATTGCATTTTATTATCACAATAAAAATATAAAAGTACTAGGTACAATGTATCGGACGTGGTTAGGCTCTGCACACGCCGAAAAGTACCCACCCGATCAACAAGGGCCCTAACGTGTTTGGTGACGTCCCGGTCGAAATAATGTCCTCGTACACGTCTAAGCTAAGCACTAAGCTAATTGGCGAGGCCCTGCAGAAATTGAGGTCTGCTAATTTAATGTGGGCATATGGTGCGCAGACTGCCGAGTCTATATCCTTTTTCGGCGAAATACGCCGATAATTAGGCAGGGCTATGGCGTGGGAACTGACCCATTTATTATTACCGTGCTTGCCTCTGAAGCACAATAGGCAGCTCCTTTGGTCACCTACGTAGGTTACTCGAGTCCGAGGTCTCGCGCTAGTTCGGCGGAAATAATTGTTGTAGCCGCGCACACAGTGCTCGTATCAAATGAAGCACCCTCCAGCTACCACCTTCACCACAGCCGTTGGAGCTACGTTGGAGTATTGGGACTTATACTAACAGTCCGGTGGGGAATTTTGTCATTCTTGATAGCTAAAGACACCTGGTATCCAGTCTGCCTACTTCCTGCGTGCGCGAAGTTCCCTTTTTGTGTTGAGTGGGTGAAAAGACATTTAATCTGTTCGGTATAAAATATGGCGTTACATATGCTAGTAAAACTGGTCTGTGTGCATTTGGCATAATTAAAAAAAACCCTTGTGATGTGATAACATTTAATAAGCCTTTTGAGTAATGTACTTGATATACCATAGCGCATATGGATGTATGTAGCTACTATGTACATTCATACTTACATAATGAAAAAAAAGTTTTAGTTATTGAAAGTATGTAGATACATAGTAACAGCATTACGTTTTTTGTAAATAATATATGTACTCTTTCCGTGATATCCTAAACGAGCTGGTGAAACTTTGCTTTATAAAAATTTAGCTTCAAAAGGCAGCGTTCAGTTTTTGAGAAAAATAGTAAATTCCCGCATAAATCCATAATAAACACATATCAATTTTCTTTTCTAATTATAATCGTAGGTACCTATTGCTGCTGTACATAAGTAGGTACATACATATGAATCTACATACACATGGTGGAATGCTGAATTAGATTGCAAGGGCATAGTCTAAGGAAGAAGAAGTATGAAATCCGAAAATAGCGGATAGTGAACGGAAGAAAGAGGAAGGTTGCGAAAATTAAAAAGAAGTGGCAGTCTGCCGCACTAATCAAATAATGGTAATATAATTCGCCCTTTTGCATACTGAAAATAATTTTTGTTAAATTCATAATAAATAGCTTAACAGGTGGTTTACGTGCGTTGGAGTCAGACACTGTCACGAGCGCGTGTTGCACGCTGGGGTGGTATCATCTCAACACCAGGCATGGAGAATTGCCACGAAAAACGTGGGAATAATAGACGCAAATATGATAACTACCTTTGCGGGGTATTCCAGGTAAAACAACCTGTTTTGGTTTTAAGAAGCGATGATGCTCATACATACATAAGTATGTTTGAAGATAGTTCTGTTTTCGTATTCACTATCCAGTAAAAACCAGCAAGAACCAATAATAATTTTACTAGATTTTTACCGGATAGCATTTTCGTACGCCAAAACTTGCAAGAAACCAGCAAAGTAGGGAAAATTAGGAGAGCGAAAATGGCAGCTGAATTTGCAAGTTTTTTACTGGATTTTTACTGGATAAATTTCTACTGGCAAGAATTTACCAGCAAGATAAACAGCTGATGGAAAGTATTCAGTTGATCAAAAGTAGGAAACAATTATTAAAAATGTTTATTATTTCCATTATGAATTGCGAAAATTGGAAAAAGTGATAAAATATTTAAATATACAACAAAAAAGAAAAAACCTCCAACTGGATCTGCGTTTTCTTACTTTTTTGCAAGTTTCTTTCATTGAGAGCAAATTTTGCTTATAGATGGTTTTTACTGGAGAATATGAAAACATAACTGATGTTAGGGTGGAACCAGGGTTGGTAATGATTTTTTCTAATTGCATAGATTAAATGTGCATACCTAATGCATTATTCAAACATTATTGATCTAACTGCACAGCGTTCATAGTTAATGTATTAGTGCAATAAATTCAAAGAGTCAGCCTAAGCTGAAAAGTAGTAAATTAAATTCAGATTTACCTCAATGCTTGATAAATAATATTGTTTATTGCTTCCCATTTGTATTAAAAAACGCAAGTAATATGCTCCCATGCTAGTATTTAAATTAAAGATTTAATTTTATTAGCAGTGTTTCGAGGAGCAGTTGATTTGCTCCACCTATTTTCAAAATAAAATCTAAAAACACTTAGAATGATTTACAACTGGTTGGTGATCGCAATGGAAGTGAAGTCAAAAAGTTTTACAGCACAAAACTAAGCTATGCTTATGATGATAGATACGTACATAAGAATGGAGTGGAGAAGCAAATACAAAAAAATTTAGTACATTTTAATGAGAGAATTACAGCTATGTATATGATCACAAGATTTAGTGCAGCGTATATCGAATCGCAAAATTAGTGCGGCTACGAACATCCTCCCCGCGTTGGAAGGTGCAGGCTTTCAACAATTTTAGTCTCGATAGGAAGCACAGCAATTTTTCTTACAGCTCGCTTAACAAGTCCATTGGCAGTGCGTATGATTATAATACGAGCCACACCATCGGCACCATGAATTAAACTTTCCACACGCCCTAGACGCCATTTCAGAGATGGAAGGTTTTCGTCCTTCAAAATTACCATGTTTCCAACTTGAATATTCCCAGCTGATTTTCGCTACTTGACTCGCTCATGCAGAAGTGAGAGATACGAAGTGCTCCATTTTTTCCAAAACACCTGTTGCATGTGCCAAACACGCTGCCATCGGTTCAAACGACTGATATCGAGGCTGGTTACGTCTGGTTCAAGGAAAGATGTAAATGGAGTACCTATGGGGAAATGAGCGGGAGTGAGCACGCCGAAGCCATCTGGATTCTCTGAAATTGGACAAAGTGGGCGAGAATTAATTATCGCTCCGATTTCACACACAAGAATGCGAAACTCTTCAAACGTTGGAATTGAAAGGCCAACAATGCGTTAGCAGTGTAGCTTCGCTGACTTAACGGCCGCTTCCCATAAACCACCAAAGTGAGGTGAACGAGGCGGAATAATACTCCAAGCGATGCCTTCTGAGATGCATTGATTAGTGATTTCAGAGTTATGAGAATTGCTTAAAAATAATTTTTGCCCCAACAAAGTTTGCTGCATTATCTAACCATATGGTGTGCGGCTTGCCTCTTGTGCAAATAAAACGTTTTAGTGATGCCAAAAATGATGATGAGGAGAGGGCTTGAACAAGTTCCAGATGGCAAGCTTTCATGCTGAAGCAAATGAAAATGCATATATAGCATTTGATGGGTGGTCTAGTCCGAATTTCTGACTTATAATAGAATGGCCCACAATTGTCAATACCAGTGGTGAAAAAGGCTCTGGAAGTAGTCAATTATCGCGTTAGTGATTTAGGATGATGCTTTGGCAACAAATGCGGATGTTTTGCTTCAAAGTCCAATAATGAGTTTTGTAAGCGTCCTCCCACACGAAGAAGCCCAAATGAGTCGACAAATGGATTTAATGAGTGTAACTTGCTTAGTGAGTTAAGTTCCATATCAAATCGTAGCGCCTTAAGCTCGGCTGCAAAATGAATTTGTTGGATGTTATGAATTAGTAAGTGGGTACCCATTTTAATGTTCAGCGGAGTCAGCGGCTGATCATCATCATGAGTACTGCGATTTTGGCAATAGTAGTAAACGTATGCAAAGATGCGTTGCAACTTGTCAAAAGAGTTGTGGTACTTGCAATTGAGCGTTATGTCTCGCAGTTGGGAAGCAACCAAAACCTTTCGCCGCCGTTCGGGTAAGACAGGTAAAAACTCCATGTTACGTGACTAATCTGAATGCTCTTTTAACAAAAATGGTGGGTCATTGTTCCAATGTGTATTATTTAGTAGTTCATTCGAAGTGCATTCCCTCGAAAGGATGTCTGCCGGGCTCAAAGAAGTAAGCACGTGATGCCAAGCCATTAGTCAGCCTTTATTTAACCGTTTGTATCTGGCTCACTCTGTTTAATACAAAAATGTTGAAATTTGATGGTTGTTCGCGAAGCCAAGATAGGGTTACCATTGAATCTGACCAGCGGTGAACAGTGTGAGGATGTGGAAAATCCTGCGATATGGATGCTACCAAATCCACAAGCAGTCCAATTTAGGTATAGTTAAACTCCTCAGAGGCGAGACTGTCGACTTTGCACAAAGTAAGCAAGATATAAAAACACCATCACATCCCGAACGAATGTACATGCATGCACCAAACATTGCCAAACTTGCGTCGCAGAATACGTGAATTCCCCAACTGGAATTCAGTGTCAATACAAAGCTCGGAAATTTAAAACTGCTCACTAGACCAAACTGGCCGCAGGCATCATTCCGTATAGTTTGCAACGACTGCAACTTTCACCCCACTGTACCTTTTCGTGCCAAAGGGTTTGCAGGAAAATTTTAGCTTTCATAATAACTGGAGAGACAAGTCCCAGTGGATCATAAAATTCAGCAATATGTGAAAGTACCGTGCAGTTTGTTGTGCGTGAGTTATGTACGATAGGTGAAAAAGAGAATAAGAAATGATCTGTCTTAGGGTCCCAGACGAAACCAAGAGTCTTCGTTACATCAGTTCCATCATGGAATTTAAGCAGACTCTCGCGCTCTGAGCCAGCAATACCTTGCAAAGTACCAGCCTCGTTTGAGCACCACTTACGAAGAGTTGAATCCTCCACGCAGAAGTAAACCTGTAACCTGCCGTCTAACCTCAAGAACTTCTTCTATGGTATCATCGCCTGAAATAATGATATAGTCAACATAAAAATCTCTTCTCACGATTTTTGCGCCTCTTGGAAACAACTCTTCTTCATCGTACGAAAGTTTATGCATAGCACGTATTGTCAAAAAGGGGCAGGCTTTGTACCATATGTTATAGTATCTAATTTGTATACCTTTATCTCATCAAGTGGGTTCTCACGCCATAAAATACACTGAAGATATTCGTCGGGAGATGTCACACGTACACATCGGTACAATTTACATATGTCTCCACATGGGGCGAATTAGCGAAACCAAAATTGTAAAAGAGTTTTGAACAGCTTTGGCTGAATAGTTGGACCCGCTAGGAAAATATCATTCAAAGAGTAGCCCGTTGTTGTTTTTGCGGACCAATCAAATACAACGCGAAGCTTCGTCGTTGTACTGCCAAGCTTTTGCACGCAATGGTGTGGTAGAAAATAAGTTGTTGTTGATTGTGGTATTGCCAATGACATATGGTTCAGCGATGCATACTCATTCATAAAGGAAATGTATTGAGTTTTCAATCTGTAATTATTTTCCCATTTTCGCTCTAAGTTTTTAAATCTCCGAATTGCAACATTATGTGAGTCGCCAAGAGCGCTAAAGCATATTTTTGCAGGTAAACGCACTGAATACTCTCCCGAAGCTACCCGAGAAAAATTTTCTTTGAAATTGCGCTCACACCAGTCGTCTTCTTCAGATGGTGGGGGAGCAGAATCGAAACAATTCTTTATTTCCCAGAATTTGTTTACGATATCGTTCAACGAGCTGTTGTTCTGTTGTTGCTCAGATGCATTTTTGCTACATGCTGCGAGTGACGATGATAGATTGGATAAGAAACACCACCAGAGACAATCCAACCCAGGCGAGTTTTTTGTAATATTGGCAAATTACTAGCAATGCGAATTTGGCCGACGCACATTAAATCAAAAAATAAACCCGCGTCAATAAGTAAGTCAATGCGCTGCAGTTTAAAGAATAGTGGATCTGATAGAATAACACTGGTTTACAATATTAAACTTTTTGTCTGTTGCCGCGAATCCTGTGGTTGATATTGTTCACTCATCACTTGTTTTTGTCAAATCTACCCTCAAAATTTTTTGAGCAGCTCGAGTTACTTTGTTTTTGATTTCATCATTTATGTATATTAATTTATATCATATATATTAATCGATAACAGGCATATTTTACTGTGTTAAAATTAGTTTCTCTAGTTTTTGCGTCATGAGTAGTTCAAGGAGACGTTGTTTAAACAATCCAGATCATTTTTGCTATATATGCGGAGAATATGTGTTTAACAATAGTAGAAAAGGTATATCAGAGTTGGTGAAAAATACCTATTTTGAGTATTTTGGGATGCTCTTGGATAAAAATGAGAAGTCTTGGGCTCCCAATTGTGTTTGTAAATCGTGTGTGGAATATTTAAGATTATGGAAAAGTGGTAAAAGAAGTGCCTTTAAATTTGGAATACCGACTATTTGGCGAGAACCATAAAATCACCTCATAGACTGTTATTTTTGTAGTGTGAACATAAACGGTTTAAACACTAAAAATCGAGCTAAATGGCAATACCCAAGTACTAGTTGTGTTAAACGTCCAGTGCAGCGTTCACCTCACTCTTCAAAGCTTAAAAATATATCTGAACCATTAGAGCAAGACATTGAAGGACCAAGCTCATCACAAAATGATCCTGATTTTGAAGCTATGACTAATGAGCCAAAATGCTTTTCCCAAAATGAGTTAGATGATCTTGTAAGAGATTTAAATCTTTCTAAACAAGCTTCAGAATTGTTAGCATCAAGACTAAAAGAAAAAAATTTGCTATCCTCGGATACTAAAATAAGTTTTTATCGTGAAAGAGATACAGAATTACGGAGTTATTTTTCCGAAGAAGATGGCATTACCTTTTGTTCAGATATCAAAAAATTGTTGATAAAAATGGGCTTGAAGCAATACGAACCAAATGACTGGCGTTTATTCATTGACAGCTCAAAAGGTAGCCTAAAATGTATTCTATTACATAATGGAAATAAATATGCTGAGGTACCTATTGCCCACAGTACAAAGTTAAAGGAGGAATATTGTAACATTTCGCTAGTCTTGAACAAAATAAAATACAATGACCATAAGTGGCTAATTTGTGTCGATTTAAAAATGGTCAACATTCTTCTCGGTCAACAAAGTGGTTACACCAAGTTTCCCTGTTTTATATGTCTTTGGGACAGTAGAGCTAAACAAGAACATTGGTTAAAAAAAACTGGCCCTTGAGAGCAAATATGGAGCCTGGAAAACACAATATAGTCCACAACTCATTAGTATCTCGTGACAAAATTATCCTTCCACCATTACACATAAAACTGGGCATCATGAAACAGTTTGTAAAATCACTAGATAAAAATGGGAACTGCTTTTCTTACATTTGCCAAAAATTTCCTCAGCTCACTATGGAAAAGATTAAAGCCGGTATCTTTGATGGCCCTCAAATTAGACAACTTACGAATGATACTCAATTTAGAAATTCTATGACTGAGTCAGAACTAAAGGCTTGGACAGCTTTCGTATCTGTGATGCAGAATTTTCTCGGAAATCGGAAATCTGAAAATTATGTTGAACTTGTAGAAGACCTTCTGCTACAAATAAGAAATATGGGATGCAATATGAGTATAAAAGTCCACTTTCTCCATAGTCACCTGGACAGGTTTCCGAAAAATTTAGGAGATATGAGCGAAGAGCAGGGAGAGCGTATGCATCAAGACTTACGCGTCATGGAAGAGCGCTATCAGGGTTTCTGGGATACAAATATGATGTCTGACTATTGTTGGTCTCTAATACGTCATTTTCCAAAGTCGACACATCGGAGAAAAGCTTTAAAACGAAGTTTTTTAGAACTCCATGATTAATTGTTTCTTTAAATAAAGTTTTTCTTATTAAATACATGTTTTTTTCTGTCTAATACCTACATAGCTGAAACTCAGAAACTAGAGCTGATAAAAATATTCTAATTATATTTTTGAAAATAGCATATTATATGTAGTCAGCAACAGCTAAAATTTCTTCGGCAACAAATGTACTGTCAACTAGTGTAATATTTGTTGGTATTTTCCATTCTGAAGAAAGGCTGAAGTTGGGCTAATAATCTGTTATGCTGGGTGTGACCACAGCAGCGAACGATGTGTTATAGCGTTTGTCTTGCGACTGTACGAAAACATCAATCTCTTTGTCAACAACGAAGTTAGATTCGCCAATGTTGATTTTTTGAATGGAAGCTGTAACAGATTTGCCAAGCGAGTAGTTACGAAATTTATTTGAGAGGCCGAGTTGAGAATAGCTCGACATGGAACGAAGTTGCCTGAACAATTTTTAACGGAAATTATTCCTGTTGCTAGCAGCACATTAGTGCCGAGATTTGGGGGCTTGAGAGACTAAGCTAGAAGTTAGCGATGAAATGCGTGTTTGCTGTGACGAGGGTGCAGCTTCAATTTCTGGAGAATTTGAAGGCGAGGGAAGTGGGCTCATGGGGAGCAGCGAGTTGTGTTTTGCTGGGCAATGACGACAATGCCCAGACTTACACCTTTGTAGACTATGGCCCTTGCGTAGGCAATTCAAGCAAAGTTGAAGGCGCTTAGCTTCTCTGTAGCGCAAGTTCGGCGACAAATTTAAAAATTGGATACAACTGTTAATGTAATGGTCTTTAGAATCGCCAAAACGTACCAAAACGTTTCTAATGCCTTTATTGGTATTCGAATTTTTACCCACCTGGTTGCTAGGTGTTTGCGTTACTTTAGCACTTTCCAGATTTTCCATCATGCGCTTCTTCAAAAACGAGGTCATTGTGTTTAAAGTGGCAATGTCTGAGCTGGCAAATCCTCTTCCCACTTTTCTTGGGTTTTCTGGTCGAACTTTCTTGTACTAAGATGTATGAGTAATCCATCCGAAATTTGCGCAGGTGTTGCCAATGTGTTAAGCGCACGAAGGTGTGAATTGAATTTGTCACTCAATTCCCGCAAACCACTAGCAGAACCTCTATCAACAGTCTTAAGCCCGAAAATCGTCTTGTCATGTGCCTGAAAAACAAGTAATTTGTTATCAAATCGATTTTTTAGTAGAACCACGGCTTTATCATAATTTTCCTCAACCGGCTCAAGTGAGCAAATGGTTTCCAGCGCCGCTCCTTGCAAACTAGCGCGCAGATGTTGAAGATTTTCCATTTTGCTCAACTCTATATCCTTGTCAATAATGCTTGCAAGTAAATGTGTATGCACGATAGATGCAAGTAAATAGAAGCAACTGTAAAATCACCAGGTACCTCCGTTATGCGATTATGTATTAGCGCATCAATTTTGCGCACACAATTTTTGCTTGTGCGCAGAAATTACGAAAATTATATTTTGTTAAAACTCGAATAGTTAAAACGCTATATGACTTCCAACCCGATCACGTCGGGGTCACCAAATGTTTCGAGGAGGAATTGATTTACACCACCTATTTGCAAAATAAAATCTAAAAACACTTAGAATGATTTACAACTTTATTGGTTGGTGATCGCAAAGGAAGTGAAGTCAAAAAGTTTTACAGCACAAAACTAAGCTATGCTTATGATGATAGATACGTATATAAGAATGGAGTGGAGAAGCAAATACAAAAAAATTTAGTACATTTTAATGAGAGAATTACAGCTATGTATATGATCACAAGATTTAGTGCAGCGTATATCGAATCGCAAAATTAGTGCGGCTACGAACATCCTCCCCGCGTTGGAAGGTGCAGGCTTTCAACAATTTTAGTCTCGATAGGAAGCACAGCAATTTTTCTTACAGCTCGCTTAACAAGTCCATTGGCAGTGCGTATGATTATAATACGAGCCACACCATCGGCACCATGAATTAAACTTTCCACACGCCCTAGACGCCATTTCAGAGATGGAAGGTTTTCGTCCTTCAAAATTACCATGTTTCCAACTTGAATATTCCCAGCTGATTTTCGCTACTTGACTCGCTCATGCAGAAGTGAGAGATACGAAGTGCTCCATTTTTTCCAAAACACCTGTTGCATGTGCCAAACACGCTGCCATCGGTTCAAACGACTGATATCGAGGCTGGTTACGTCTGGTTCAAGGAAAGATGTAAATGGAGTACCTATGAGGAAATGAGCGGGAGTGAGCACGCCAAAGCCATCTGGATTCTCTGAAATTGGACAAAGTGGGCGAGAATTAATTATCGCTCCGATTTCACACACAAGAATGCGAAACTCTTCAAACGTTGGAATTGAAAGGCCAACAATGCGTTAGCAGTGTAGCTTCGCTGACTTAACGGCCGCTTCCCATAAACCACCAAAGTGAAGTGAACGAGGCGGAATAATACTCCAAGCGATGCCTTCTGAGATGCATTGATTAGTGATTTCAGAGTTATGAGAATTGCTTAAAAATAATTTTTGCCCCAACAAAGTTTGCTGCATTATCTAACCATATGGTGTGCGGCTTGCCTCTTGTGCAAATAAAACGTTTTAGTGATGCCAAAAATGATGATGAGGAGAGGGCTTGAACAAGTTCCAGATGGCAAGCTTTCATGCTGAAGCAAATGAAAATGCATATATAGCATTTGATGGGTGGTCTAGTCCGAATTTCTGACTTATAATAGAATGGCCCACAATTGTCAATACCAGTGGTGAAAAAGGCTCTGGAAGTAGTCAATTATCGCGTTAGTGATTTAGGATGATGCTTTGGCAACAAATGCGGATGTTTTGCTTCAAAGTCCAATAATGAGTTTTGTAAGCGTCCTCCCACACGAAGAAGCCCAAATGAGTCGACAAATGGATTTAATGAGTGTAACTTGCTTAATGAGTTAAGTTCCATATCAAATCGTAGCGCCTTAAGCTCGGCTGCAAAATGAATTTGTTGGATGTTATGAATTAGTAAGTGGGTACCCATTTTAATGTTCAGCGGAGTCAGCGGCTGATCATCATCATGAGTACTGCGATTTTGGCAAAAGTAGTAAACGTATGCAAAGATGCGTTGCAACTTGTCAAAAGAGTTGTGGTACTTGCAATTGAGCGTTATGTCTCGCAGTTGGGAAGCAACCAAAACCTTTCGCCGCCGTTCGGGTAAGACAGGTAAAAACTCCATGTTACGTGACTAATCTGAATGCTCTTTTAACAAAAATGGTGGGTCATTGTTCCAATGTGTATTATTTAGTAGTTCATTCGAAGTGCATTCCCTCGAAAGGATGTCTGCCGGGCTCAAAGAAGTAAGCACGTGATGCCAAGCCATTAGTCAGCCTTTATTTAACCGTTTGTATCTGGCTCACTCTGTTTAATACAAAAATGTTGAAATTTGATGGTTGTTCGCGAAGCCAAGATAGGGTTACCATTGAATCTGACCAGCGGTGAACAGTGTGACAGAATGAGCACAGTTACTATGTGATTTATGATTTATAAGGTGCAACACTCTTTCGTTTTCACAAGAAATCACTTGCCTTGAAATGCGATATTTCACAAATATAAATAAAGTTTTATAAAAAGTGCAATTGAAACATATGACCACGTACATTGATGTCTCAGTGACTGATGTTGTGCACGATGACGGCAGTTGTTGGTCGCTTTAAAATTTTTGCTTTGTTGATGCTGGAGTGGCAAACTTCAATTTTGTGGCATGCTGATGCCGTGGAAAATATGTTTTGTAGCGGCAAATTTGTGCTGTTTTGTGTATTAAAAACTGTTAACGCCAATATATCAAACGTGCTGTTGTGTTTAATGGACTGCAAGTGGAACTATTTGGAAAAAATAATAGAAGGAGGTGTTGTTGGAAGGTTACTAAGTCATTGAATATTCACAGATTTATATGGGCCTACAGCATATGCTAGAAAAATATAATGTAATAGAAGGCAAGCAGTGCCTTTTTGCTATTGATTTACCACCATATATTGGACCGAATTAGAACCCTCTAGAGTTTTAGGGAAGAAGTGGTTACTTTCACAGACAAATTTAAAGCTTTCATTGGAATACTATATGCACGTGATGCATACGAAGCAAAAGGTTGGAGGCTATCGTATTTATGGAACAAATTATGGGGTCCTGAATTTTTCTCTAAAACTATGAGTAGGCATGACTTTACAGAAATTTAACGTTTTATTTGTTTCGATAAAACAAAAGAAAGGAGTCAACGCTTGCAAACTGATAAATTTGCGTTAGTGTCAACTGTTTGGAATAAATTTATTGTCAACGGACAAAACTGTTTCAAATGAGGAGCAATTATTACAGTTGATGAACAATTGTTTCCAACGAAAGCCAAATGTAGGTTTACACAGTATGTGCCAAACAAAGCAGACAAGTTTGGGATACAATTCTGGCTGGCTTCTGACGTTGAAACGAAGTACGTCGTAAATGGGGTTCCTTATCAAGGAAAAGAAGAAACACGAAATTTGGCAACACCTCTTAGTGAATTTGTAGTAATGAGACTACTGGACCCTTACAATATAAAATGCAGGACAGTAACAACCGACAACTTGTTTAGCAGTGTTTCTTTAACTTCTAAATTATTATCCAAAACGACTACGTTGGTTGGTACCGTACGTTCAAACAAACGGAACCTTCCAAAAATTTGCAAGGAAAAGATGGATAGTATGGCTGGTTTTTCAACATAACTATATGCAACAAATGAATCTACACTTACAGTTTATAAGAGTAAGCCCCTCAAAAAAAAAAATGTATTTAGTACAAAGCACAAAGGCTTTACAACGTGGCTGTTCAAATCGACACGATAGAATTTTTGGAGTTGCAATCCGACTCGATTGCGAAACACGGGAAAATGTGGGAACCCAAAAACTAAGCAGAGCGGTATGCCGAAATTGGAGCTGCCGCGACGGTGGGATCCACTGCGTCAGCGATTGCACCGTGAGAATGCAATGCAGTGAGGAGCATGTAAAAAAACAAAAAACAGAAGTGCATGGATGAAAAGTAAAAGTGCATATGAATGCAAATGGATAGCGATGAGAAATGCGTCGCCGGAGTTATGTTTTAGAAGGTTAATGACATTGCGCCATTTTGTTTTCGATTTTTCTTCAACTCCATTTGTAGCCACTTCAATATATCACGAGACTCCTCTTTTTAGTGCATTGTTTCACGACCATACCAATAACACTGTATGTAAAACCACCCCCTGATTTCGAAAATCGAGTTCATTTTTGATTCTATGATACCGTTTTTGAGATATTTGCAATTTACCGTTATTCGAAAAAACCAAAAAGATGGCTTCCTTTAATTACGTATATCTCACAGAATCGGAAAGACAATAAAATTTTCTATAAACGCAAGATACATTGTTTTTTGCTCAACCAGATAGTTTTCGAGATATTACCTTATCATTTTAGATTTTTGTTTTTTTTTTATGAAAAAATATGAAAAAAATTACTCTTTGCGAGGGCAGCATTCCAAAACCACAACCAGATAGTTTTCGAGATATTACCTTATCATTTTAGATTTTTGTTTTTTTTTTTATGAAAAAATATGAAAAAAATTACTCTTTGCGAGGGCAGCATTCCAAAACCACAACTTTTTTTCCAGATATTTTTTCTCTACGTAAAGCTCTGTTTAATTAGAAAAAAGATAAGCTATCATCGAAGAAAATCGATGCAAAACTACGTAAGTTATAAACGATCAAATAAAGATACCCAGGTTGCGCAATTTCAACGTATACCTCAAAACGTATGTATGGTATAAAGAAGAGTGAAACATCTAGCTTATGCTCTGTTTCTATTGAGTTAAAAGTTCAATTTATGAATGAAATTACCCATATTTTGAACTTTTTTTTAAATTTATTTATGTTTATACTATATTCTAACAATCTTTATCTTATCCCATCATTGCGACGTCCCAGAATCCTTGATATCGATTCTCAATTAATTTCATTTGCTGATGAAACCTTTCGCCATGTTCGTCACTTTCGTCGCCAAGATTTGCCGGAAAAAAGCTCAAATGAGAGTGGAGAAAGTGAATTTTTAAAGACATATTTACGCCTGGAAAGAATATATTAGTTAGGTAACCAAGTTATAAAATTTTGGGAAAATAATTTTAAGAAGCCTTTAATATTTATCCATTTTCGCATAATTATTGATTAAGTCGTTCACTATATGCTCGTAGTTAGGGCTTTTGTGTCTACCGAGAAAAGAAGCAACGACCTTTTCAAAGGATTCCCACGCTGCTGCCTCAACTGATGAGAGTAGTCCTTTGAATTGATTATTGTTGATCATTTTTTTTATTTGTGGTCTAACAAAAATACCTTCCTTTATCTTGGCTTGAAAAATATCTGGAAAAATTGTTTTCAAATAGTCGAATGCTCGCCAATCCTTTCTGACGTAGTGGTCCTTACGAGCTCGGCTATCCCACTTGCACAGGAAGCAGCAGTGCTTGGTGTAGCCACTTTGTAGACCACATAGCATTGCAACGACTTTGAGATCAGAACATATTTTCCAATCATGCTCTTCATATTTGATAAATTTTAGTATTTTTTGCATTTCCTCGTAGGTTTCCTTTGTATTTACTGCAAGTGCGATCGGGATAGAAGGCTTTTTGTTACCAATATGCAATAATACAGCCTTCAAATTCAGTTTATTGCTGTCTATGAACAATCGCCACTCTTTTTAATCATATGTTTAACCAAACTCTTTGAATAAACTAGGAATGTCGTTGCAGTAGCATATACTGTCGTTCTTGGTATAGTGTTTGGAAAATGGTTCGTGGCGAGTTCTACAATATATCACCTTTACATCGGATGACACAAATTTAAATTGTTGCATACGAGAAGTGTGGATCTCGGCCTTTTCCTTGGATAGTTCCAAATCTCTTATCCAATCATTAAGTTGTGCTTGTGACAGAACGTTTCTCTCGTTTCCTATGCGAAATTCAGTACAACTTGATTCCCCGCACTCAGATATTACTGTTGACAATGGAACTGGATCCGCAACTGCCGTTGAATGTAGTACTGGTAATGTCACTGTAGGTACGCTAGCATAGGTTACTCTTCTTGATCTTCCAACGCCAAGTACTTTTGTTTGACAAATATAACATTCTATTGAATGGCAAGTAGATTCTCTCCATATCATTGGTGTCTCAAATTTTATTTGTTGTCCTGATTCTGACTGAATCAATTCTACTCGACACGATGTACGCAAAGTGTTCGGTGTCCATGGTTTTTCAGCATTTTTGGGCTCAATGGCAAAATACTTGGAGTATAAAGTTTTGATATGATCTGAGAACACTCGTCGTCACCTTATGATAGTATATTGGCCACACATGAAACAGAACATATCTGGATCATTATTACACTCACATTCTCGCGTCCTTTTACTCATTTTATTTTTTTAATAAATCACGGTTTTGAATTTTGACTTATGAACTGAACTATCTCCGGCGAGCCTGGCAGATGTTATGAAGTTTCAAGGCGCATTAACTCATATTTATACTCGGAACAAGAATAAAATTGAAAAAATCAAGTCTTACCTAGACAGAAAAGTTCCTTTTTATACGAAGCCGAGAAAAGAAAATACTACCTGCTTTAGATGTAGGCTTTAAAAATTTTCTGTGTCTTATAATTTTGAAAATCTACCTGCATACTTACCCATAAGTGACGGAAATACATGTTTATAACTACATGCCTACAGCAGGTTTCGAACCCAACCACTCTTCCTCTCGATGCAACCACTCTACCTACTATAAAACAATTCGAGTATTAAAAGTACTATTTGATTTATTTAAAGAAAAAGTATTATCATTGTTATGGTGTTATTCGTTTATCCGGATAATATCCCATTTGCACTTTATACCTTTAATATATGTATGTACATATGTATACATACATTGAAGTTGCGCAACCAGGGTATTTTTATTTGATCGTTTATAACTTACGTAGTTTTGCATCGATTTTCTTCGATGATAGCATATCTATTTTCTAATTAAACAGAGCTTTACGTAAAGAAAAAATATCTGGAAAAAAAGTTGTGGTTTTGGAATGCTGCCCTCGCAAAGAGTAATTTTTTTCATATTTTTTCATAAAAAAAAACAAAAATCTAAAATGATAAGGTAATATCTCGAAAACTATCTGGTTGAGCAAAAAACAATGTATCTTGCATTTATAGAAAATTTTATTGTCTTTCCGATTCTGTAATTTTTTGACCCGTTCGTGAGATATGCGTAATTAAAGGGAGCCATCTTTTTGGTTTTTTCGAATAACGGTAAATTGCAAATATCTCAAAAACGGTACCATAGAATCAAAAATGAACTCAATTTTCGAAATCAGGGGGTGATTTTACATACGAATTTCATAACGGCGTTTCTGGTTAAGAGAAAAAGTTGAAATTCGTGGTCCAGTGTAATAATTTTTTGGCATAGCTTGAATGGTCCTACTATTATCGAGGTGAAGTTTTTTAATCAATTGTAGTGATAGCGTTTCTTCGAACACATGAGTAGAATTTATAGATGCCAGAATGGCTGGCAGTGGCTTATAGTCGAACTTCTCATAATAAGAGTAGGTGACTGTGTTGACGGTCAGAAGTTCCGTTTAGTCTAATTGGATTCTCATGAATTAGTACCGTTCCTTTTTAGTATGTTAGGAATACATCGAGTATGCGTTATTTCTTTGATATTATCAAACCTGCAAATGCTCATCTTGTCATGTGACTTACATGGTTTCTTAATTTCATATATTTTCATTTCACATACATATAATTATATTTGAGTTTGTTAGTTTAATTACTTCATGTTCTTTCTTTACGGGTTTAACTAGGATTTCTTGGCAACTATTACTATTTACAGTTGGTAAGCTTACAATATATAAAATGATAGAATTATTTGTAGCTATTTTAAGGTTAGAAAATTTTAAACTTTGATCTAGATTGGCATACGGGAATTTTTTTTGGCGTAAAAGATCTTTGAATACATCTATTTCTTTCTCGGAGAAAAGCGCCGTGTTAGTAATATCGGCTTTAGACCATAGCAGGGCTCTCTCTACATTTGTTACCTCTTCTTTTAAAACTTCTAACTCGAACTTGAATCTAATTGCCGTTGTCCTTTGTACGTCTTCGTCGTCTTGTAAATCTTTTATTATAGCGTTAGTTCTATTCGCGATTTCGTTTAGTTTATCTTCAATGAGTCGGTTAATAACATTTGGTTATCTGTTTGTCTTAAATTCCCTTCTATTTTGTCGTTGATTAATTTTAAATCGTCCGCATCCGGGGTACCTCCAAGCCATTTCCAGGCTGTTCCTAATGCGTTTATTGATCTTTTTGTCCGTGGGAAAGGTCTTATTCGTTCTAAAATATGTTCAATTTCAGTAAGTTCGTGTTTCAAAAACGGTAAGAGTGAGTTGTACGGGTTCAGTTTAAAGTTGGCATGGTCTTTTACTAATTTCAGCTCCCTTTCGTACAGTTCGATGTCCATTACGTGTATCAGCTTGTAGTCCCCGTTCTGTATCATGGATTGTCCCACCTCAAATGTTACAATTTCCGAGTTTGAATAGTCCAATATCTGCACCTCACATCTGATTGTCTGGATCGCAAGTCTGTAAAGAAGCACTTTATTTTATATTATCTTTATGTACTTTTTCCCCTTCAATTAAAACGGCTGAACCTAAATCTTCTTGAATCTCCCTTTCCACATACAATTTTGAAAATTTGTTACCAAGCCTATTGTTAATTTTAACAAAAACTTTTTGTCCTTTACTAAATGTTCTATTGCTTGAATTCTTGTTTATTCTAATTAGAGAAACTGTCTGAGTTGCTTTTATTTTGTTTATTATTTCTTCTCCTAGTTCTGAAGGTATGATGCGAACTAGTTCGGCGGGTGGACGATTTATAACCGAGTGGACCGACTTATTATACTCTATGGTGGCCAGAAGCACCAGCTCGACAGAGTGATCTATTTTTGTATCCGCTTTTAAACATCTCGCTATTTCGCCTAAGGTTGACGGCAGAGTACACGCTATAAGCGGAGCGAAGATTGAAGCGATAATATTTCTTGCTATAATCAAAGCTATCACATGTCAGAGTGTATGCTAGTAAAAAAAAAAAAACAAGAAGAATATCAAAAATTCAAGCAAATTCATGCTATAAAGCAGTTCACAACATACTTTGTAGCTTCACGCTTCATTTATAGCATGAATACGCTTTGCTCTTCGCTTACACTCTGACATGCATCAAGCAAACACATAAGAAAATACATGATGCTATTTATAGCACGATATAGCTTTACTGCTTTGCTCCGCTTATAGCGTGTACTCTGTCGTCAACCTAAGGTACTGTGAAAGCGTTCCACCTGTCCGTTTGAGGTGCTGTACATAGGTGGGCATGTGTAGACTTCCGCTTGAAACCGGTCTCTCAGTAAGTTTTTAATAGTTTGTGAGTTTAGAGACTTCTCATTGTCACAAGCTATAGTTTTTGCCTTAGTAAAGACATTATGGATTTGCAGGAGCGGTTCATTAATGTGGACTATAGCTCTAGATATTATCGGTATGGTTATAGCGAATTTCGAAAATTTGTCTATACATGTTAACCCTAGAAAGATAACGTTATTTTTTACCCCTGGAAAGATAACGATACGTCATAATGACGTATCTCCTTTTAATGGATTTTATGCTTCCTAAAAATATAAAAATTGTTTGTTTTTTAACTGAGATCATTTATTTCATTCATTTTCAGTCCATTTTGAAACATGTAATCATAAAATTAAAGATAATATAAAATTTATAAAGCAATTCATTTTTAAAAAAAAAAAATAGCAAAAATAAGGCAGTCTTCAGAAAAAGGTACAATTTTCGTTCTTAAATCTAGGTTAACAAATTTTTTTTATTTTGTTTACAAAATAACTCTTTGTATATTGTTTTAGAACAAAAAAAAAATTAAGTCAAGCAATATTATATGCACGCGTTGCAAACTTGATTCTGGTGCTCCCCACACACGGGCTTTTTGCACTTAACACATTCTTTTTTCGACATGCGTCTTATTTTGGAAGGACAAAAACCGCAGTATTTTCTTTTTTTCGGATTGCTACTACCTTCGGGATCATTCCCAATATCAATTGGGTCTTCTTGTTGGGTAGCACTGACTCCGTCGCCGGAATTTTCTAAAGCGACTTCAATAGTGTTGCGCAAAGTTCTTGACAATGTGGGTACTTCAAGTCTTTTTTTCATCCATGGATTTATTAGCGAAGCAGAGAGTTTTTTCATATAATCCTTACGTGTTAAAGGTTTCTGGTTAATACTTATCATGTTATGTCACTAATCTAGTAAGCCGAACACAAAAAAGCAAATAAAACATACATGCGATTGAAAAACCAAAAAGTCACACTAAAGATAACGATACGTCTTTTCGACGTACGATTTGATCATAACTCAGATAAGAAAATAATCACCGCAAAAAAGCAACCACCACCAATAAGCTGCTGGTACCGACGGAGATAAATGAGCGCAAGAAGTTACTCAGTAAACAAATAAAAGTGTGAGAGCGTAAAAAAAAAATGTGTACGTCGTTTCGACGTACGTTATCTTTCTAGGGTTAAAAAAAGTTTTTTATCTGTCATGAATATATCTAAATGTAAAATCTCCCCGAGGTAGCTTGGAATGGGTGTTGCAAGTGTTTCCTGCTTCTTTGGGTGGCGGTTGTACTTGGCCTTCCTACATATTTTACAGTTCGTCACAATTTCTGTGAGTTTTTTTCTCATTTTCGGAAAAAATAATCGGTCAGTATGTGCTTTTCGTTCTCGCGAGCTAATCTATGTGCTCTATTGTGTTCTTTATTAATTATTTCGGTCTGGTCATCCTCGTTTACTACACCGATAACTTGCTTTGTGGTATGCACGAATTATGTCCCGGGAAAAATTTCTTGTAATTTATGTTGTATCTTGCCGAGTATGGGAAGTTCGCACAGAAGGGCGGTTTTATATTAGGATTTACGCAGAGCTTGATGTCTGTTAAAAGAATATCTATGGAGTCAAAAATAATTGTGTGTCTTATACGGGACTGGAAAAGAATTTTCTTTGGTACTTTTGATGGCACACCTTCCTCTAGTATTATCTGATTCTTAAAACAATTCACAGGTCTTGCTACTGTTTGGATTATTTCACTCAGGGACTCCTCACTATGTATAGTTTCGATGGATGATGCTGAGTCCTCCATGGCATTAATGTGTTGCCGCGACAGTGCGTCTGCTACAAGGTTTTCCTTGCCTGGCTTGTATAGAAATTTTTGAGAATTGTTCGATAAATGCCATCCAGCGTCTTATTTTAGGATTCGGATTTTTCTCTGATATTGCGAATGTCACTCCATACAGATAATTTCTCAATTTCTGCAAGGCCCACACGATGGCTAGTAACGCTCTTTCATTAGTTGCGTAGTTCTGTTCTGCTCGTGTGAGAGTGCGTGAAATCATCGTTATTGGTCTTCCTCTTTGCGACAGTACTGCCCCTATGGCATGTGACGACACATCGGTGGTAAGGTCGAAGGGTTGTTGGTAGTCCGGGTGAAGTAGAAGCACATCTTCTGAGGCAAGTATTTTCTTGACTTGTTTAAATGCCTCCAAGGCATCGTTATCGAGATCAATTTTCACACCCTTTGACTTCTTTGCTGTTATGGATCCATTTTCTTCCCTCAGATACTTTGTGAGTGGTGTTACTATTGCTGAATAATCTCTGACAAATCTTCGATAGTACCCTGCTAGTCCTAAGAATGACCGTAAACTTCGTAAGGTTTTGGGGACTTCGTAGCACTATATATTCTACCTTATATGGACAGGTTTTTATTCCTTTCCCTGAAATTAAAAATCCTAAGTATTCTACCTCTTCTAACAGAAACTTCGACTTTTCTCTTGAGACTCTCATGTTTGGGTTAAACAGCTTTTCCAACACGCGTTCCACATCTTCTAAGTGTTGCTGCAAGGAATTTGAAAAAATTATAACATCATCGATGTGAACATAGCAGCAGCGACCGATTTCGTCTCGAAGTACGTCATCGATAGTTTTCTGGAAGATGCTTGGGGCATTTTTGAGCCCAAAGGGTAACCTGCAGAACTCAAATTTCCCGTTGTTAACCGAAAACGCTGTTTTTAATTGGTATTTTTCTGCAAGCTTAACTTGGTGGAATCCAGACTTTAGATCTAATGTAGAAAATATACATGATTTCGTAGTAACTCATTAACTTCTTTTTCCACGAATTCGGTTAGCACTATTGGGTACGGGTAGGGTTTGGAGTAAACTGGCTGATCGTCTTTCGTATTAATAGTTACGGTTATTGATGTATTAAAATGGACTGAATTAATTTGTTTAAATCTTTACAGTAAAGACACAGAAGTTTAATTTCTCCCCCTTCGTAACTAAGGAGTCCTTTTTTAAAATCTATTTTAGCGTTAATATCTTTAAGAAAATCGGAGCCAATAATTGTATCGAAACTCTTAAGTTCTTTTAGATAGAAAAACCACGTATTCTTTCCAAGCAGATTAACTGGACACTTTGACGTTAGCTGCGATTTGTCATGCACTGATTTAACTAAAAATGGTGTATTTAGATTTCTAAATCCTCTAAAATTATCCTTACATTTTACGTAATTTTTGTATGTCCCTGTGTCTAGGAGAAGTTTAACTGTCCCCCCTCCTAACCTTCGCTCTATATACAGGAGGAGGGATCTTCCTCTAAAAAATTCAGCTTCTCTACACTATAGTACACGGAAGTATCATCGAATTCTTCGTCCTCGATCACTGAATCGTTCTCATCTAACTCCTCGACCTTGTTTTCACTATTTAGTTGATTAATTCTCTGTGCCTTTGCTGGCGGAATATTCTGCCGTGAAGATTCTATGGGTCTTTTAATAGGTTCTTGCTGGATCGTTTTATTTAACTCCCTTTGGATACTGCGCATTAGGCCGGGTCGATTTGTATGGGTGGAAAAAAACCAACAAAGCGGCTAGCAAAAATGAAAACTACAGAGAATTCTAAGAAAGTTTTGCCAAGAAACCAGGGGTCTAAAATTAATTCCCAGTTCGCGCAGAGTGACTTTAGATTTTGTGGTCATACTTATTAAATTGTACTCAAAAACCAATACTTTCATAAGAAGCGATCCGAAAAATTGTGCTTGGTTTCTTCGATTATAACGAAAGTTTGTGCTTTTATGTATGCAGCATACAGATATTCCCATATTTTTTTTTAAATGCTAAAATTGTGGAAAATACGGTGGATCGAAAATAAAATTTTATTATTGTAATTAAGTTTTCAAAAAATTAAATTACAGACATTGCTTTTTATGCTGATGACTGGAAATCTTTTCTAGTTCTAGATTTGTTAGGTTTTAAAGTCTTTTTTGGATTCCATGCGTGGTGTTGTAGTACGACTTTCAATAGTTACGGCCATGATATCGTCTCTATTCTTTGCGATAGCGCGTCGGGAAACTGTTGTCAGAAGCTGTACACAACGCTCAGTTCCTTGGATATGACAGGGAATCCCTGGGTCAGGAAGCGGCGGATCATCAGACTCAATAAACTGCAACAAGTGTTCGTATGGAATGTTTGCTGAGAATGGAGGCTCAGACAAAACACTGTCATTATCTAGGTCAACCAGGATCGCGTTGACTGTATAAATTTAAAAAACAAGAGACTGCCGTATACAACTGAGTTGTAGAACTTAATGTTAAAGTACACCGGTACGTAAACTTTCATTATGTAAGTTGCATTAATTGCATGGCATGCTGTTATTTTTAAAACTATAGGTTTTTGAGTACAATTTAATAAGTATGACCACAAAATCTATGCGAAAAAATTCGACCCGTCCTACTACGCATGCTTCTATCCACTTGCATAGGCTCTGGCCTTTGTATTCTATTGCTTTGCCGATTGTAGTTAAAGCTCCTAGCTTGAAATTGTGGAAAACGTGCCTGTGACTGCTGATGCTGTGGCAACAAATTCTGGGCAGAAGGTTGGGAAGCGCGTGCCTGCGATTGTTGAGGTTGTTGCAACGCATCTTGTACAGAAAATTGGGGAGCGCGTGTCCGCGGATGTTGTTATTGTTGCAACATGCTCTGGGTATTATTCCAGTACGTTGTTGCGAAATTGTACCTGATGTAGTTAGTCTCTAGGTCCTGGGCAAGAGCTAGAGCCGATGGAATGTCCTGCGGTTTGCATGAAAATAGTATATCACACATAGGACGCCTTAGTCCGGAAATGAAGACTCTCAACGCGTCCTGCCTGTACTTTTCGTTTAATAATTTGATTAATGCTGCGTTTCCGTCGTTTGTTATTATAACTTTGTTTATGATGAGATTGAGTTTCTTCTCGACCTCATCGTAGAAGTCGATGATGGACATTCGGCTCTGTTTCAAGGTGGACATTTCCTGTTCTAGAGTAAATAATGACCTCTTATCCCCATTGGAGAAGTCGAGTAGGGCAATAATATCTTGGAAGTTTAGTACGGTGTTATATGAAGTAAGCACAGAGTTGGCAGTGCCTACGATCTTATTCTTTATAATGGCTACCGTTTGGTAGTATCTGGAGCTACCCTCAAAGTGTTCGAACAGCTTATGAGCAGTTACCGCTGCCTGCCGCCATGAGACATACCTAGTAGCGTCCCCTTTAAATTCCGGAATGGACTTACCAATCTCTAAGGATTCATTACAAACAATGTCGTTCCGAATATCTATGGGTTTGTAGTCTGCAACCCTTGATGGAATTTCCAGGCTTGCTAGTCTGTTTGTCAAGCCATCTATTTGTGTCTGAAATGTCCGTCTAGCCTCTTCAGTCGCTCGAGTGATAGCAGTATTTAATAATGCTTGCAACTGATTTGCGTCCATTATTGTCGGGTTGTGTAATGGTCTTAATGTCAATCTATTTAGTTCGTCAATTAGATTATCTAAGCTCATGAATTTTTAAAGCACTTATGGCCCTGGTTTAATGGGACGAGAGAAGAATAATGCACCCTTGTATTTAAATTTGAATAGTTTTTTTCTTAAGAAAAAAAAATGTTATAATAATTTTTTTTTTTTTTAAATACCCGTATGCACTTTCACTTTAAATTTATATAGTTTGCTCGCTTTTTCTTACTTTAAATTTTAATTTGAATTTCAGTTTAAAGAATTAAAACTAAAAAAGCCTGTATAAAAGAAAAAAATTTTAATTTGTTTCACTTTTAAATTTAGATAGTTTTCTCGTTTTTTCTTAGTTTGAATTTCAATTTGAATTTCAATTAAAAATAAAAAGAGGTAGGGAAAGAAAATTTTAGTTTGATATTTTTTTCTTAAAGGATTTCTTTTTGAACTATTGCTCACTTAGTTTAACTTACAAAAATATCACGAAGAACATCTTCTTGGTGACAATTTTGATTTTTAGAGATGATCTGCTTCGTTGTCCTTGAATGATGAAATTAATCCTCTTAGTGTTGGTTGTGATTTTCCTCACAATGTTGTTCGTAATTTAGAGATGATTCGTTTCGCAGTTCTTTTTGTTGATAATACGTAGTTTTCAAGTTTTCGTTTCGTAATTTTAAGGTTTTGCTTACTGTTCACTTAAATTTTTCCTCTTTGTCCTAGTAAAAGGATATTCGCAAGAGGAATTTATTTTTTGTGCTTTGTTTAAGTTTTATTTATTATTCACTTGATTTTTCCTCTTTGTGCTAGTAAAAGGATATTCGCATGAGGAATTTACTTTTTGTGTTTTGTTTAAGTTCTATTTTATTGTTCACTTAATTTTTCCTCTTTGTCCTAGTAAAAGGCTATTCGCATGAGGAACTTATTTTGTGTTTTGTTTAAGTTTTGTTTTAACACATAGTTTGAATTTATTCAGGGTAGTTCACTATTTAATTTTTCCTCTTTTTATCCTATCAAGGATATTCAGATGGGGAATTTTTTCCTACTACGTTGGGCGCCACTTACTGACGGAATTAAAACCACAATATTTTTCTTTCCTCACAAGGAGGAATTTTTGAATCTTTTATTGATTTCACGTAGCGCAGAGTAAGGTGAGTTTAAGACTACATTCAAATCTATGTACTTGTCACTTAACAAGAGAGCTTCAGCAGCGCGTCAGTCACGTTGCTTTACAACGTGGCTGTTCAAATTGACACGAAAGAATTTTTGGAGTTGCAATCCGACTCGATTGCGAAACACGGGAAAAGGTGGGAACCCAAAAACTTAGCAGAGCGGTATGCCGAAATTGGAGCTGCCGCGACGGTGGGCAGCCCATTCTTTATATTAAATTTTTTTTGATTTTTGAAAATTATCGTTAGCTTTTTTTTTACTTTTACTTTTGCTTAATAACTTGAATTGTGGTATGTGTACCAAATTTGGTAGAGCTTGGTCAAGTAATTTCGGTGATAAAGGGTTTTCTTTAAAATTAAAGTTTACGAGCGTATTCCTTTCCCAACCCCAATTCTATGTGGGAAATTTGCGGCTACCGCAATAGTCTTTTGATTTTCACAAAACACCGTTATGTGGGCGTGGTTATTATCGGATTTCGTAATACCAATGTACCTTTGGTCTAGGGTAATGTGTGCACTAAGTTTCGTTAAGATACCTCAATATTTACTAGAGTTATCCGACTGACGGGCGGACGGACGGACAGACAGACATGGCTTAATACTATTCGCTATTACTTCTAAGAATTTTTGAAGGTGTATGTCTATATCTATCTCGGCTATTTTACGCTGTTATAAACAACCATTAGGTGAACAAAATTATAATACCCTAGGCACCAGTGCGCTCGTGTATAAAAATGCGCAGCTACACGCAGCAAACGACTGTCGGTCGTAAGTTGTCATGCATAATAGGGGCATAAATTAATTCGGAATGCACTTTTACATTGAAACTCTAATTATAGTTATCCGCCCGTCAATCGAATTTGCACCCTCCTGGTCAAAAGCGATGCGTCAGTTTTTCACAGAAAGTTACAATCCCAAGAATGCATTCCCCATCAACATACGATCTTCAAACCAGAAGACCGCGTACGGATCAACAAATACGGTAAGGTTTGTTGCACTTTTGTTTTTTTTAATGAATAAATATTATCAGGTTTTTTAAAATAAATTTAACAAATTCAAATCATTTTTTTTAGAGATGGCATAAAGTGTCGTAGGTCATAAAGTCATACAATTTTAGACTTCAAAAGTTATGTTTTTGGATTGCATTGAAACAAATAATTAATACTTAAACTAATAAAGGGTCTGCCCAGTAAGCATAGTGTTATTAAACATTCAAGGGTAGGTGGAAATAGGATGCACAGTAAAGGCAGTGTTTTCATTAGGGTCTCATATAACAGATTAAGGAGGAAGTCTCTAGAAGAGAAAATTTCAAAACTATTTGCATGTATGTACATATGTATAAATTTAGTTATTAATTATTAATTCAATATGGAAGTATATAAATAGGCAATTAAGTATTTTATGGTTATGTATGTTTGTATATAAGTAATCGGACATACATAAATGCAAATCAAGCGTTAGTTTATTTTAAATCGCATGCTAGTGACTACTGATTGAAATTTGATTTTTGTTTTGTTCAGCATTTTGACGATAAGCTTGTGTTTTGTCCGCGTTTAAACAAAGATCATTTATTTGGTTGGAATGCCAAGTCTTCATCAAGGCCAATAGAACGTGAGTAGTATATCTGAGTATCGTCCGCGTATAGATAGATAGATATTAGTGTTGAGGTTTGCACTTCGACCTTTTGATCCATTGTGATCTCCGTTCTTTATAGTACCTCATCTAACCCCAAAGCTCTTAGGACGTCTAAGATGATGGTTGGTGGTAGCGAGCGTACAAGTTCCTGATCGGGGATATATGAGCCCAGATATCCCTTCCGTTTCCTTAAGACGGCTTCACAATCAAAGAGAAGCCGCATAGGGTCTGAGTCACCGAAGCGACACGACTCATTCGACCATATTCCTAGCCTGTGTAGATGGCTACGCAGTCTGCAATGACCTGAAAGAGAACCTGTAAGTATCCTCAAGTGGAGTTTTGAGAGGTTAATAAACTGTTTAGATCGTTTACTGTTGTACCCTTCCAACAGACATTTCGCCTGGCGTAATCCTGCCATCTGGTGCAGTGTCTTTCCTTTAAGGTATTTTCCTTTGTGGACCGGAACCCAGAGGAGCTGGATGTGATTGTGGGTTGCTAGAGAGTTAAGTTTTTCTACACACTCAGGCACCAATGAGGATCTGATCTCATACGATGATAGTGCCTTGAGTGCTGCTTGGCTGTCACTTGCAATGATTATCCGCTCCTTGCGATAGTTCCTTTTTAAGTTTACCTCTGCACACCGGAGGATGGCGTGCACCTCCGCCTGGAAGATGCTTGACATCTTACCCATTGGCACAGACAGGTGTGTTCTGGGACCGAAGACCCCGGCCCCTATACCCTCCGGAGTCATTGATCCATCCGTATACCAGTGCATGGTGCTTGCTCGGAGGTGTCTCTCCAGCGAGGGCGTACTCCATTAAGCTTTGCTTCCTAATTCAATTTTGAACCTTTTCTCAAATTTAGTTACTTTGATGATCTCATCCCTTGGAAGCTGAGCAAGAGGAAGCTGGATGCTCATCTTCTCAATGTTTTTGAATGATATAATCTTACCTTTTCCATGACCTTCCCTAATTATGTTAAGTAGGATTATATTGGCTGACTGTTTTATGTTAATGTGCAGCGGTGTCAGGTCCACTATCACTTCCAGCGCCCCGTTGGACATGAACGCATTGCTTCCGTTATGCGTACACATGCCAGCCATTGGAGCTTGGTAAGCGATTTCCTCACTGTTGACAGCGATGCCCTTGAGACCCATGCCACTGCACCATACGCTACTATCGGCCTGACTATCATGGTGTACATCCATCTAAGTATGCTCGGGCTGCGCCACCAGGATTTTTCCGCTAGACGTCTGCACACCATTATTGCCTTAGTTGCTTTGGATGCTGTTGCATCCACATATTCTCTTCAGAGCAGCTTGGAGTCAATAGTTAGACCCAGATATTTCACCTTGCTTACCACAGGAATTTGAGTACCGTCCAATGAAATTGTTCTCATTGCTGGTAGCATCCTTTTTCTAGAGAAAGGTATAATGGCTGGTTTCAAGGGATTAATATTAAGCCCCACTCCAGCGCACCATTCCTTTGTCAGGTTTAGTGCTCTTTGCACAATATCGCATAATGTGATTTCGTACTTGCCTCTAGCTATAACGAAAATTATCGGTTAGTTTTTGTAGGAGTTCATCTACTACATGACTCCACAATAGAGGAGATAAAACTCCCCCTTGTGGGCAACCTCTACTGGTTTTCAGCTGTATTGCCTTGTCCGCTACACTAGTTTCCGCCGTTCTAGTCTTAAGCAGCGCTTCTACCCATCGACAGATGGGCGCTTGCACCTCCCTTCTCTCCAACACCTTGCATACCCCCGTATGTGAGGCGTGATCGAAGGCTCCTTCTATGTCCATAAATGAACATATTACGGTCTCCCCACAGTCAGTGTAAGGAACATTCCCGCTCTATACGCATGCTGACTGGAATGTAGTGGCTTCCGCCGCAGAGTTTTTAACCTGATCTCATTATCTATGACCTTCTCCATTGTTTTCAGTACAAAGGAGGTTAGGCTAATTGGCATGAAGGACTTCGCCAAGGCGTATTCCCTTTTCCCAACTTTTGGTATTAATATTACCTTGGCTCTCCTCCACACAGTTGGAATGTATGACAATGCAAGGGAGTCCCTCATAATCTTTACCAAGTGTGGGATAATCTGATCGCCGCCCTGTTGTAATAATACTGGCAAGATATCATTCACCGGACACCTATATCGCCCAAACGAGTTCATGGTCCATCTCACTGAGTGTTGCGTAAATAAGTTTTTAGCTAGTTCCCAATCAGATTGTGATGGTCTCATTTTCCCTATATAGGACTCACATTCAGGCGTAGATCCATCATTGAATTTTCGTACCCTGTTTTCTAATTCTATACAGTCTGTCTTCCTTTGAATGTGCCCTATACTAGGCAGATTTAGGCTTAATGTGTTGCTGTACTTCTCCCAGTTCGTTTTCCTTGGGTTCCTGTTTGGATTAGTGTTCGTTATCATAGCGCTCAGCTTAAACTGGATGATTCTGTGATCCGACAGAGAGGGTTCTGAGGAAACTTCCCACTGCGAGATCAAATCGTCAGCCAGTTTGCTGCTGAGTGTTATGTCAAGTACTTCCTCTCTAGCTCTGGTAATGAATGTTGGTCTGTGCCCAACATTATGTATACTTAGATCACTGCATATAATGTATTCTAATAAGGACTCACCGCGTCCGTTGGCATCAGTGCTGCCCCACTCCACATTGTGCGCGTTGGCATCGCAACCAATAACTATCGGCAGCTTTGCCTTCTCCGCTTAATAGCGGGTGCAGGTTGTTCCTTTGAGGCGGGGGGTTTCCCGCTTCTCCGCTCTACAGCGGGCGCGAGTCTGTGATGTGCCTTAGGTTCTCCGCTTCTCCGCTCATCTGCGGGTGCGGGATCGGTCACTAGTCTCATCCTCAGCCCAGCCATCTCGCGAGCTATGTCAGGAGGCTTTCCCTGCTCCAGATACCACTTGACGGCCGACCCGGAAAGCCCAGATCTCCTTCGGTCATCAAGGGCTCCTGGCTTCCCCGGAGAGGACAGAGGTGGTGGTTTGCTCCTTCTGGGCCTGCGCCTTCTAACCACTCTGAAAGACTCGCTGGGGCTTGGACTAGAGGATCGGTGCCTCTTTGATGATGCTGGGGATGTGGTGCGCTTACTGGAGGCAGATGCCTCGCTTGTTGGCTCGTGCCCAGCTTTGTCCGTGGTCATATTCCCACTGGGTACCTTCTCCCGGTGCCTCGCTACATTCCTACTAGTTGAGGGCCCCTCGCTATCGTCCCGAGCGTGCTCGGCGAAGAGGGCTGCCTCTGCAGGGGAAAGGTCTTTAGGGAGGGGATTTTCCCGTCTCCCTTTTTTGTTGTTGCTATTGTTTGCGTTGTTTTTGTTGTTGTTGTTATTGTGGGTTTTTGTTTGTTTGCATTCCATCTTGTTCGTACGACCGCTTCCTCGCCGAGGCAATACTGACGGTCTATATTTAAAATTGGGGATCTCTGATTGTCCGTCGCGCCATCGCCCCCTGTCGCGGTAAGGCCACCGTTACTCCTCGATTCGGCCCTGTGTCGATGAGGCACCGTTATATTACATCCGGTTGTCCTCCTGGCTGCTCACCGTCCAATGGGCACGGTGTCGCTTAACACCCTGGATTAGGAGGTGGCAGTTCTTGGTCAACGTGCTCAAGCGGTATCTACTATCCAGTTGAGTCATCACCTGTCCGACGGTGCCCCCTCTCGATAGCAGGATCCGTTTTGAGCTTCGATTAAGCCCCTGCGCCAGGTCAAGGTGCCTGCCCTAGCAGGAGATCGTATAGGTGTCCACAGGTCTTTTGACAGAAATAGAGAATGTCATTCACAAAAGTAAAAAAAAATTTCGCACCCAGGATTGACCCCTGAAGTACACCAGAAGAAATTGTACTGCGTTGTGAAAATATATCTCCACAATGGATTTATTGTAACCTAATCGTATGTAGCTTCTCACCAATTTGTCTGATGCTGCATGTATGCAGCAATAATGCTGCAATTTCAAGAGCAAAATATTATGAGAAGTCCAGAGGTATTAAATGGTAAGTTGTTTACTATCAAAGGCAGGGCGAAAGCCATCAATTATCTTTAGCATGGCTGCTGAACAACTGTGACTTGATCAAAAGTCATATTGAGATTCAATTTCATTCAAATTCAATATTTTAAACTGATATATCTTTAGTTTTAAGCGGAGCCATAAAGGTTACTTTTAGGAATTAGAGTCACTTTCCATTGGTTTGGAAAAGTAGAAGGGATTATGGGAAAATTTATTATATGTGAAGTTAGCGAAGCACGCAAGCGAGAATCGCTTCACAACATGGAAGTTATTGTCAGCCAAACCAAATGCATTCGACTTCATGACATACATATACATATACACATTACAACTTAATCTTCAATGTATGTATCGTGAGCCGATTTGGAGATTATACTTTGATTGATTGTAAAAGCTCGTACACACTATCGTAATTTGTGGCTCTTTCTTAATTTTTGGGCAAATTACGATGCAACTAAGTAATCTCGCCTTGTAAAATTTGTCAATAAATTAAGATGAAATGAGGCATTTTATCATAAATCAAAAAAGAAATCACGAACAAATAGTGACGGCTCTAAATTTTATCGCTAATAATCGAAAAAAATGGCATCCCAAACCAAACTGGACGACGTATTTGTCTGACTATTTACTTCCGTTTATTTCATCATGTTGGCATGAATCATACAGATTTTCTTCTCCTTAGTACAGACTCCCAATGAATTTAAATTCTTCCACAAAACCTTGGACGGAACTTTAGCGTTGGATTTAGATTCAAGATACGCTTTTTTCGTCTGATACAAACTCGTGATTATTTAATATCCAAAACTTGTATATATACTTCATCGATTATTAGTAGGATTTCGTTTCCAGTATTTATAGGCCGTATTTCGCTTATTAATAAAGCTTAAAATGGTTTTAGTGAACCATAATTTTATTTTGCTAGAAGCTTTTATATTTATATACTGATAAAATATTTGTATGATAAGGGGCATGCACATCATACAAATATTTTACCAGTATATTTAAGTAGGCAAATTTTTGTTAATATTTGAAAGGAACCAAAAAGAGTTCCAGTCCGGTGGGGCACTTTCGTCAAATAGTGCGGACATATTTATGTTCTTGTAATCTCTGAACGTCAAATCCGTAATTCTAAACTTCTATATTATAATATAATAACATTTATTCGTGATAAGGGAATTGGTCAATATGGATTATATTACTAATGACACTTACGCCGAGCAGATCAATCATGATTACTTGGCTTTTTTGGGCAGCGCAGTACGTTGCATATTTATTAGCAATAAGTATGCCTCTGCCGTTAAAGCTGTTCAACAAATGTTTACACCCCGCGTTATTGATTAAAATATCTACATTAAAATCACGACAGACAAGGACTTGACGACAAACCATTCCATTTATTGCGGTTATAGACACTAACAACAATACATTATTGAACATTATCACTAAACTCAACAAACACACTTTCAACGTTATCATTACAGAGAGATTTATGCAACATTTTACATTTCAACTTAACATTAAAATAGATCGCTATGCCGCCACCTTTGTTACCGTGGATCTATCATTTATTACAACACCCATATTAGCTATCGTACATAGTTGAGAGAACATCGAAGGTAAATTTTCATCAGCTACCTGTGGTACTCCATATGTCTGCTGACACCAACGCATTGTCTAACTCTGGTTACGCCATCCACAGTATTTTTGAGTAGAACATTATTCTGTGTTTTTACCATAAAGTGCATATTCAGTCATAATTTAATAATAAATTAATGTTCAAAAATTACAAACATTTATTTACTTACGCCTCACAAGTTTTAGAAGAAAATTTTGAAGCATCTGGCATCACCAACAATGAAGTATCGCGGCCATCCTTCAGTAATTGTGTATTTACGATTATTGGAGAATTGCAATATATTTGGAAAATAGTGATAAAAGAATTAATTCTTACGCATTTTGTAAGAAAATATGTGTGAATTAAGTTGCATACGCATGAAAGGTCATGTATATACTAGTAAAAATCGACGTCAATATTGCAGTGTTTATATTAAGATTGTGTGAAGTAAATCTAGAAACATATACAACAAATAACTTTAAAACTATTATTATTTTTGCCCAAAATGCTATAAATATCGGTCAATGAGCCACTATTCCTCGTACTTTGGCTAAAACAGCCAATGCTTCCTTATTGGAAAGCCGACCACGCCCTCTTTACTCTCGTTAAATTTTTGGAATATACTTCCCATGGGTGTATCCAATTTCTTTTCCAGCCTCTCAGACAAACTCACTGTTGTTTGTACTGGAGTTCTCTGTGGAGAGGGAGCATTGCGTTGTTCTTTGTGCTGATATATTTGTTTACTGAACAATATTTTATTCCAAACCACACCACAAATTGCAGGAGAAGTTCGGCCAAAATCGCTTAAGCGGTTATAGCGCCACTTAAGGCGACATATTCAGTATGTGTAGCTGAAAAAAGAGCAAATTAAAGAAAACAACCACTTGAAAAAAAAATTCTATTATTTTTTTTCAATTTTAGTGTTTACAGCATAACTTTACATATATTTATTGGATGAAGCTCTCACTAGAGACAGGATTCGACAGTTTTTAACACGAATTAATCCTTTAATTGAATAAAATTTTAATAGTTTATCACAATGTTTACGTTTTACAATATAATAAGCATGCGATTTGACAGTTCAAAAATTTCCTAGTGACCGATGAGCTGGAACACCAAAAATCCTTTTTTCTCGCACCGCTGATTGCCAGAAATTTTCTTTTTCGTTCATGGAGAGCGCCTTAGAACCAACCATCATTCAATAAAAAAGGTGATGCCACTTACTTAACCTCATCTTTTTGGTAGCCCCATATCGGCAACGCATATAAATGTAGTAATACAAGGGGAAAACTATCGGGCCTTTTTAAGTACTTTTTTAATACTGTTTTTAAGATGCATGCATTCAACAAATTATTTTATTAAACCAACGAAAAAATAACAAACATCCTTAATTACGTTAAAAAATCTTGTAAACAGATTAAATATTTTGTAGATTTTTATAACATTAGCTGAAAAAATATTTATATAGTCTTATCGAACGTATCAGCTAATTCAGCTTTAATTTAAAATCGAAGTCATATCGCAGCTTCACGCTCAACTCAATTAGTTGTTTGTGCCTTCCTCTTGGGTGTGGGAGTAAATATTCAGTCATGGAGCTGCTTAACCCGTGAGAGTTCCGACGTTTTTCAGATTTGTGCCGTGCGACTCCATATCGAAAACTAAATAAAACTCAAATGAATTTCAAATTCGTTTAAAATAATATACATATATTATTTAATAAACTATGTATTTAATCGTAAATATACCTTTAATGGATTACAAAACACTAAATTTGTTTGCTGGGAGGACACCCGCAAAGGGATGTAAAAATTTTGCTGTTCATATATAAATCAGCGCTCTTGATAACATGAAAACATTTGACGGAAGAATATCCAACGAACAGACGAACACCAACTCTGGCGTAATAATGACTAAAAATTGTTTTCAAACACGAAACAATGACTTAGATACCACCACAGACTTCGTACCTACATACATACATATAAGACGGAGACAATCGCGAATCAAAAACAAAATTGTTTGTCATTTACGCGCTCGTGAACAATCATATTTTAGGTATCTACATGCTAAGGCTGCATAACGCGAACACTTACTACTACCTGTTAATAATAATAACTTATACGGACCAGTAGACGTCAAAGGAAAAATTACACTCAAACTTTACAAGGGATGATGGCAAATCGCTCCAGTATACAACATCACTCCATCCTATCGGAAAAGAGAAGAAGGGAACAAATAAATAAACACTCAAACAAATAAATAAATACCTAGTAGTTTTTACGTTTCGCAATATACGAACCTTATAAAAATTGTAAATCAAGACTTAAATTTTTCTTAAACATGGAGTTCATGTGAAGACTAATGGAGATTTCTTGTAGCTGGCCCCAAAAAAGTATTACAGTTCCTTTATCGAATTTTCGTAAGACAGCGAGAAAAACAAATTGGCAGCAGCGAGTACAAATATATAAAACAGCAATCAACTCCAACAAAAAATTTAAATTTAAAAGGCCCTTGAACCCAAAACCTACGACTTGCTGGGCAAGTGCATATCCAATGGACCACAGTCGGCATGTATGCTGCTGTTGCTTTTTACCACTTTTCCTATGCCCTACCAACACAATTCAAGTACGACAGTCTGTCTCCATTTCAAATTTTCCTATGTTTATTATTTTTCTTCACTATTATTGAGCTAATCATTGGATTAGTGTGATTGTAGTTTATCTTTTTGCAGATGGGATCCCGATTACAAAAACTTTTTATTCGTGCACTTAAGATACATGAAACTCAACTACAATCTTGCCAAAAAACAGGAGGTGTTTATGCAAGACCCACTTTGAACCCATCCCATTTCGTGTTCACGTTCTAATTAAAGCAAGTTTAATTGTTAACTAATTGAGAAGCTTTTAATAGTAAACATGTATAATTTTTTTTGGTCCGGTTCTTTAATTTCGTTACGGAATTCGGTGTTATATTTGAAATACATACTCTTATGCTGGAATTATTTGAGTCTCGATTATTTATCGAATCCTTATTTAATATTTCTTTAAATATTTATTAACGAAATTTTTTGTTCATCGAATTTTTATCGGTGTGTACATATTTTCATTCAGAACATAGTAATTTCAGCCAGACGTTTTTTGTGCTTTAATATTTGTGGAAATAATAAAATAAAATAAAAAAAGGCTTCCTCAATGAGTTTCGAAGAACGGTATCCAATCATATTGCTATATGACTTTCATATTTCCAAAGTAATGATAAAATTCATTCCATTGGTCTCCCTCCAGCTAGTCTCGCGGCTTTGCGACATGCGACATTCGATAGTGAAAACCAAAAACCTCATAAATTGGTACTTAATCCCTGCAGGTGTTCCTCCTTCTATTAGGTTTAAGGAAAGCTGTAGTAAAAAGCTTCAAACCCCATTTCAGAGAGAATGCAGGTTCAATGAAATAAACATTCAAAGAACTACGCTGTTGGCCAGGATCGGGTCATCCTTAAATTATCACCCAATTAGTCAAATGTCACAGTGACATTGACCACTGAATTTAAACCGCTTGCATCAGTACACTTTCTGATTGCCACTGCTCTGATGGTAAAAATTAAAGGTAATGACCCAGATGAAACCAGAAACCTTGATAACAACGATGTTGTTCGCGAGGTAAACATACCATCCAACCATTAGAGATTAGGCAGGGAGCCAAAGATTCGAAGACAGCGTGATAGAATAAGTAGACCAGAAGTGAAACTTGCTCTGTCACCAAATGAATTCAATTAGATTTGCTTTTTTTATTTATTTTTCTTATTTAGAAAATGTTGATATTCACCTGTGGTCTTTGAAGAACCATCCTCTCCGTTTGTGCCTTAAATTCCGCCGACTGACTACCGAAATTCGGTTGAGAAGAGCTCTTATTTATCGCTACTGTAGCAATTGCCTTGCGTCGAACCATGCCTTAAGCGAGTGCGATAGCTTAATAAGATGCGAACGATGCGGAAAATCCAACTACGCAATACTTCATGGTCTAAGCTCTGACGCAAAAGAAGAAGATGAAGACCTCCTCGAGCTGTGATGGACGCAGCTAGTCGAGGAAGAATAGCAATGATGGCAGAATCGATAACTTAGCGCATAATGAAGACATATATACGCCACCGGCAACTACTGCATTGAACGCTATAACACTCTCTCACCCGTTCCGGCCACACTTCAGTAAGACACAACCAGATAATTGTTCTACAACGCGACCATGTTCGCGTGCACCACCCATTCAAGATCGCGACGATCGGACTGGCGGAATGGGAACGACCGAGACAGACTCGGGTTGTCTCAGCGTTGTACGGACGCACGGTCGGAGAAGCGCGGGCAATTATTGAGAGACAATTGGCTGCCCTCCCCTGGCTGCAAATTCTGGCGTTGTCACCTACAGCATTAGTACGTATGCGTACTTCGGGTAGGTTCACCACAGGGCGGGCCGTCCTTAACACGATTAGTCCGTCATTCATCATTACCGATGCCACGGTACCAAAGTTGCGACCCAGCACTCAAGCGCGTGTAACCCAAATCGGTGGTTATGAACAGATGTCCATCTGCGCAAACATAGAGACCATCAGCACAACGTTTACCCCGTTGCGTTCGATTGCACAACAGACTTGGCAAGACTTTAACAATTTGTGACTGGCCAGTTTATAGAGCCTTGTCTAGTGCCTTCCAATGGGTGGACAGTTGGTCGCGCAGAACATGCTCCTGGGACGAATTAGGCAAAAATGAATCGCGAAGTGAAGTTTACTCAACAGATATTAAAATACTGAATTGTAGAGAACAAACTATATACACTTGGTAACATGCGCTTTTCTCAGTAATACGGCAAGGCGGGTGGAATGTTCACTCCGTTCGCATAAATACCATTTAAGCGAGGTAACGTAAATTGATCATCTAAAATTTTTTAATTAATCTACTACTACTAATCTACCTAAATTTATTTCGATCACCTGCTCGTGCATGTGTGGCATTTTGTAGTTTTTAATGTATACAGGTGTTACTTCCGTTCTTCGTCTTCAATGTCAAATACATGATGATTTCTAATATTGCATTCATGTCATTACCTGCCACGCTGTCTAATGCTATTTCATCTTTTACTTTCATAAAACTATTGTTATAATTTTAATCATAATGCCTTTTCCAATAATTGTAACAAATAATTCTTTCATCTCGACTCATATCGTATCTAAATCTTCGAGTTGCATATGTGTACATGTAAGATTACACTTTTTTAATCCCAATGTTATTACAATCGTCTCTTAAGGGGTTATATACAAAGTTGAGGTGAAAAAATGAGCTAAGTTCGTGATTTTTTTTAAAGGTTTTTTGCACATTTTATTCAATAAAGCGAAAGACAGTTTGTTGGTAGTATTATTGAAGAAAAAAAAACAAGTTAAATTTCAAAAAAATATTTAAAATTTTCCGAGTTAGAGCCCATCTCCCGAAGCGTGTTTTTTCTGTAGAGCCTTGCCGTTCACACTCTCCAAGCCGAACCGCTCAACTGAAATCAAAAAGGTACTATAATTATTGAAGAGAAATGTATTCTTGTGTACTTGAACGAACCGACTTCCAAAAAAAAATTTTTTTTCTGAAAAAAATTCATGGTTTTCAAAAAGTCAATTTTTTTGTTGCTCAAAAATTTATTGCAAAAAATCGAAAATTTTCGGATTCAAAAACGATCGTTCAAGTACACAAGATTGTAAATACGAATAATTATAAAAAAAATTATGATAATCGGTTTATAAGTTTTTGAGTTATCGTGTGAACGGCAACGGTACTTTTCAAAAAATGCCATTCCGAGATAATTGCGTTTTAAGTTTTGTTTTAAGTTAATTATGGATGGGTCCAGTTCGCTGCGAACGGCTGTAATTTCGAATCTAGTGATCCGATCTGGATGAAATTTCGCGCTGATATTCTATAAAGTATGTACTTTTAGAATATGCAATAAAAATATTTTCGATTTTTTGAGCCCCAACTTTGTATATAACCCCTTAAGCAATTTTACACTTGTATTGCATTGTAAAATGTCTCTGCCTAGAACTCAATCTGCTTTTATGAAATTTATTGGCTTAAAATTGTAGATTTTATTCAAAATTTGAGTGTCTTGGAAATTTATGTCAAATTCGATGAGACTCATCTGCAGTTATGAAGCGATTCGTGATACCGATTATTTTGTAACATGTGTTTATTTTTATGGAATTTATTGTGACTGCTTTTCTTTTATCATCGAGATATCGTTCCCATAATCTACTATAAGAGTTACTATTTTCGTATTTACTTTTGTTCTTAAGAAATTTGCAGAATTCCCTTCTTCTAAGAATCCTATCGTCTTTGGTTTTGTTGTCCCGAGCGCTGACGGCTCGAGATAAATTCATTCCCCTGTCCATGCTGTCTATTTTGAGTACTTGTTATATTGCTGATTCTTGGCTGATAGTTGTGTCTGCTGTACTCAAGCTTGGATTATTATTCAAAATTGATTGAAAGCTGTTAACCATTTCTGTACATATAAGGTATGTGGTCCGACATAGCTATGTGGACAGGTTATGTCGACCTCGAAATTGTTTACGTTAATATACACCCTATCACCCCATGCTGGCAGGATCAAAACCTGATATAGGTGCGCTCCTCATAGGTGAACCGTATGGTAGTAGGCGACCATATGAGCTGATTAGTTAGGTTCGCAGAGTTTTCTGAGGCGCTTTCATGCGCAAGATCCGCAAGGTGATCGCGATAGCTGCTTCACTTATCCCGGCTGGCAGAAACCGCTGCCCTTGCGAACGAGCGGGAGCACCTTTGCCACTCCGTAGTCTAGTAATCCCCGTATCCGGGATTTAAATGTGGAAATACGACGGTTGGTTAACAAGAAAGAGTAGGACAAGTGGGAGGTATTATAACCTGACCACGGCCGTAGGTAAGCTCTAGGCGACGTAAGGTCCTGTCTAATCCGGAGGAGTGCAAGGAACGAATGGAGATTTCACCTTACCGAAGATTTCACCTTATCGAGCGGGACCTCCTTCGCCACTCCTATCCCCGTAATCCCAATATAAGAGATTTGAAAGTGGCGATTCGGAGGTTGGCAGACCAGAATAAGCGGAACAAGTGGGAGGAGCACCTGAAATCCTACAACCTAGTCAACGGGTGTCGGTAAGCTGTGGTCCACTGTGAGGTCCGTGTCTCACCCGACGAAGCGCGATAACCGAGTTGATATTTCATAACACAACCGATGGATCCGGAGGCGAACCGGCGGTTCCTAAGCCACCACCATCGACTCTCGCCAGGCAAATACCGTAATAGGAGTCCAACCACCCCCAATTGCAGATGAGGAATCCCTGCTGCCTCGCGAGTCCCGCGTCACTCTGGAACAACTAAGATGTGGATATTGTAGTAGATTCAACTCCTACCTATCCAGAATCAACCTTGACCCAACACATGTCCGGCATGTAGAAATTCTCCCTACGACACTAATTACCTATTCACATGCCCTTTTAAACCCTCTCATCTAACCCTCTCTCCCTCTGGTCCAGCACATTTCCTGGGCCTCCCCCTAGATAAGTTTGATGTCAACGACCATAGGTGAATCCACTTTTCACAGGGCGTGAGTAGCCACTACAACAGCAACAACAACAACAATGCAGATTTTATTCGGTGATCGCGCTTCATAGTAACCGAAGAGATGCCAGCGGGCAGGTAAAGAGGCCATGGGGAAGGCGAGTTCCTTGAACGCCATTGGTCCTGAGGGATTAACCATGCCTATGCTGAAAAACTTCGGCCCGACGGGAATGGCTTACCTCACTAGAGTCCATAATCTCCATCCCTTCAATCAATATTCCTGATATGCATAGTACAACAACAGCAGGTGGGAGGGACAGACTACTGTTGAAACCAGGGAAACCGTCGGATATCTCTCCTTTCTACGTTTGCTTAATTAGCGCTATAATCGCTTAGACGAATTTGGTCGCTTCTCTGTTTTGCCAACTGGCATCAGGTAGATACACCTAGTGAAACCGAGTTCTTCTCTCCCTAGTTCGTTTACGGTTGCCTTCAGCCTTTCACACAATACGCTCGATAGAGACTTGTTTGAAATGTTAAAGAGGCTGATCCCGCGGAATTTGGCATATATTGCAGGATCGCTATTCTTGTGAATTGTACAGAGCACATTTAAATACCAGTTATCCGACAATATTCTGGGAATGAGTTGGTGCATGCACCTTACCAGTTCTTCAAGGCCTTGTTTGAACAGCTCAACTGGTAACCCATCAGCTCCAGCAGCTTTGTTGTTCCGTAGCCGCTTTATTGCTATTCGAATTTAATTAAGGTCAGGTCGCGGGATAGATAAGTGTTCTCTTCAAAATTTGGATGTGCTTTGGATATCAGTGGACCAAGTCGCCGTCCTTGTTTTAAAAGGAATTTGGCCTTTTCTTGAAACCTTCCGCAAGTCGCCGCACCTTTTGGTAAAATTTTCGTGCGCTTTTTCTGTTAGCTAGCATCTCAGCCTCTTCGTACTCACGTATTTCGGATTCTCTTTTTTGTCTGCGAACACTATATCTCTCTTCCTTTCTCAACTCCCGGTATAGCTTGCGTGGGCCCTATGGAAGCGTAGCCCTGTAGCTCACATCTTTTTCCTGCGCATATGCGTTTGCGCATCTTGGCTGCGACAAGATCATTATCTTGATCCGAGTCAAAAAGCGCTTGAATATTCCGAGTGAATGCTCTCAACTCATTGTACTTAATATATTGCAAGTGGTATCCTAAAAAAGGGATATCTCGTCCGAGGCTTATTGAAATTTTTCATTGGCTTTAGATTTTAATGGGCGGTACTAGATACTGCCGTTTTTGGTTTTTGAGGCACGTTTATATAGTCAGCCGCTTGCAATAATAATGAATAAAAAATACACTAATAAAAAAGTTTACCACTTTTTAGTGTATATTTTTACAAATACCAATACAAAAAATATATAAAATAAATAATTCAAAATGATTTACTTTAAGTTAAAGTTTTTATTTTTTATTTTTTATAAAAATTTGATATTTTTATGCAACGCAGAAAGCTTTAAACTTTCTCTCCTACTTTCTTCCTCTGAAACAAAATTTTGCGGCCAGTTTCACCTTATGTCGACCCATGAAGAAGAAGGCCAATTGGTTAAGATTTAATAAACTAAGTTTAAGCTCTTTAGATAAGTACACATAAACTAAAACTAATTTAAACTAACAAGCGTTTCTCACCTTAAAGTGCAGATTGACAATGTAAATGCAATTGGACATATGGGCTATTAAATCTGCGATGGTTCTAGATGTTAACATGTTTTGATTAAAAATTAACCCAGAATCCAAGGAATGGTTGCAAAAGAGCTTCAGTAAATGAGAAGCATCGTCGAAAACAAATATTTTTTTATAAAATATTCGTAACTTGCCATGACTTATTCCAAGAGCTTTCCACAAACTATGATTCACGGAATCCATGTCGCTCTACTGTTCAGCATTATGTCTGATTTTTTTAGATTGCACCCAATTGGGGAAACTTTATTTTATTTAAATTACCTGGCTTCTGTGCGCACTAATAAATTATTCTAATCTAGCGCACAATTGCTCATTTTCTCTTGTGATGATTCAGATTCGTACCTGAAATTTGATGTATAGTTACTACACAATCCCTTTTGAATATTTCCGCACTCACCTTCACTCTATCATCTTTAAGGGAAAAACAAGCTTTATCGTTTTCCTTTTTTCACATATATATTATAAACGTATTTTTTTGCTATTTTCACACATTAATACCTTACACAATCTTTAATTAATATTTTCCAAACTCAAGCGTTCGACGCGTGAGCGGTTTCTGACTTTAGTAGTTGAACTGATGAAAGACAAATTACGGCTCTTCTTAGGCGGTCGATCCGCCTTGGCTAAGACGGCCGTGCGTGCTAGGTAGTAGTCGGAATAGTATCCACGATGCGCGCACTGTAGTTGCATTTGGTTTAGCGACGGCGGCTTAAACGTCAACGATATCTGAGCCTTCTGTGAAGGAGACAACCAGAGACTGAGGTTTCCAGCAGCAGACCTGCGTAAGAACATCACCTATTGGTGATCGACGTAACCGGGCAACGCTGTCAGCAATCTTAACGATTGTATGCCTATGCATGGGTTTTTTGTTTTTTTTTTTATAGTAATTGCACTTTTTATTGATTTTCATTCAACTTGTTTATTGTTTTTATGTGACCAGGTTTAACCGCATCTTTAAATAAACATTTGCATATTTATTGATACATCATTCGTACTCTCGTCCGGTTACATACCAAGCTCAGGTGTAGATTGCAATTTCTTCCGTAGCTTCATATAAGCTAACGCAACACCTTGCGCTGCTAACATACAGACGGGTAATCCAACACCCCACACGCGCAACCCAAAATTAGATAACGCAACAGACCAGCGACTGGCTTTCCCACAGGATCCGTGTTACTAATTAACCACTGGACATATGTTCCCTCAGGAAAAAGAGGCAGCAAGATCCGTGTACGGTACCTTCATCGGACAGAGACTGCTTTAGAAAAAAAGCAGAGTTCGTACGCGCCTGGTCGGTTAGAAGAAAGTCCCAGGAGGAACGCTCACATCGGTGGATAAAAGCGTGTGCGGTGTCAAGGATCCGCAGTAGTAGCAGGACGCCAAATAAAGGACACATCCGGACCCGTCACCAATTGGGATGATTATCTGTTTGCTACTTAAGTAAGTCATTTAGATATTTGTTAAGTCATACATTAAAAAAAAAAAAAAATTGTGTGATAAAAAAAACAAAAACACAAAAAAAAAGATTGAAAGTGTAGAATAGGCATTTTCGAAAACGAATTAACGTGGAAATTATAATTATCTAAGAAAAAATAAGTGGGCAAATTGCTTTTGATAAAAAAATGAAACATAAATAAGTGAAAAATTCAAGTATTGAGAAAAAAGAAAATAATAATAATTGTGGAAAATTAACTTGCTTTTGAAAAAAAAAATAATAATGGTGAAAAAATAAATAAAGCATAAATAAGTGTTAAGATTTAAGTATTGAGAGACAAAATTTTTTTGAAAAATAAATTTAATTTCGGGAATTAAGGAACACAGGGAAAAATTCAAAAGTTATAATAACAAATCCTTGTGAATAATTTAAAGTGGAAAATAATTACAAATAATTTGAAATTTAAAGTTTTCAGTACAAAATAGACGATATACCTTCTATAATTAGACCCACGATACTTACTAATACTACTAGTACCACTACTCCCCGGTTAGAGGAGACCATACGAAATATAGTAACTACAATATTTCAAACTGAAGGACAGAAATTAGTAAATAACATAATAAATCCAAACCATGAATTCATAAATTTAAGAGACGAACCACTAGTTGCTCAGGGCAATACGGACTCAGACCGTGTCCCTGAAATAGCAAAGACAATTAGGGAATTTTCTGGAAACCATAGCGAATTCAGTTCTTGGCGAAAAAGTGTAGAAAGGCTTCTAGATTATTATGGCCAATTCCAAGGGACGTCTAAATATTTCGGAATCGTTATGGCCATCAGGAATAAAATAGTTGGTCACGCAGAAGAATTGTTAGAATCATATAATGCCCCCTGAAATTGGAATGGTATTCGGTCATGCCTAACGTGGCACTATGCCGACAAGCGAGATCTGAAAACCCTTGAGTATCAATTATGCAGTATGGTTCAAGGCCGATTGCAACTTCGACAATTTTATCAGACATATACTCTCACCTTTCCTTAATACTGAATAAAATATCTTGTATGGAGGAAGGTCCAGATTCACTTAAACTCCTCACCCAGATGTACAGAGAAAAGGCCCGAGATGCATTTATCAACGGACTTAACGGCGATCTACCGAGACTTTTAGCAATAAGAGAACCAAAGGACCTCCCACATGCCCTCCACCTGTGTGTGATCCTAGACAATCAAATAAATTATTCACCACATAATAGAATCAATTCACGTATTCCACCAACTTCTCAGCGACAGAATATTCAGAAAAACGCGCCCTTAAACGCACGTCCCTCATATTATAACCATCAATCATATCATCCTCCACAGGTTCAACCTCCACTAAGGACTGGTTTCAGGGTTCAACAAGGAGCGCAGTATGTTCCACCTCTTTGGAATAGGCAACTTTTTCAGGCCACTCCTCAATCTATTCAACCTCCTTGGCAGACTCGCACTGCCCAACTTTATCCTCAACCCTATATTAACCGTGCACCTCCACGCCTAAGCCATTAGCTAAACCAGAACCTATGGACGTCGACCTGTCCATGCAAACAAAGGCAATTAATTATATGAACCGGCCAGGACCAAGCAGGCCAGCAGAAAAAAGGACATCGAATTTTTCGCATCAAATACCTCACAAATATCAAAGGAATTTTCATATTAGTACCGCGATCGAACAACAAGACCATGATCAAAATCAGACACCAACAATGGACGAATACCAGATAGCGTACAACGACAACGAACAATCGTACCCAGAATATGATCAACCACTTTCGGACTTCACAGACATACATTTTTTAGAATGACAAGTTCTTCGCTTCAATACATAGAATGTAAGTCGAAGAACGGAAAAATCCTTAAAATACTGACAGACACTGGTTCGAGTAAAAACTATATTCAACCACATCATGTTTCGAGACCACTTCCTAACGTGCAACCATTCTATGCAAACTCAATAGCTGGACAAGTGAAAATCGCACACCACACTCTGGTTAATCTTTTTCGAAAAACGGATACGAATTTAAAATTTTTCCTTTTACCCACATTAAAATCGTTCGACGGCATCTTTGGCAACGACAGCCTTAAGGACCTGTCCGCTATAATAAACACATACACGACAACACCCTCCTAGTTGGCAATGACGTAAAAGTTAAACTAAAACAAAAAAAATCACCAGACGTTAACAAAATTGACATCAGGACAGAGCACATGACCCAGATCCAAAAGCAGAATATAAACCTCTTAACGGAAAGGTACTATAACTTATTTTCAGAACCAAATGCTAAACTAACATATACTACTACGGTAGTTGGCGAAATAAACACCACTTCCGACTCACCAGTTTACACAAAATATTACCCATATCCTTTGGCAATGCGAGAATTCGTAACCCAAGAAATCGAAACTCTATTACGAGATGGAATAATTCTACCTTCTCGATCCGCTTATAACTCACCAGTTTGGGTTGTGCCAAAAAAACTGGACGCCTCCGGACAGAAAAAATATAGACTGGTCATCGACTACCGAAAACTAAACGGCATCCTATACCCGAAATGAATGAAATCATTTCACAACTAGGAAATAGTCAATATTTCTCGGTTCTGGATTTTAAAAGTGGATTCCATCAGATTCCATTAAAGGAGTCTGACGTCGAGAAAACCGCTTTCTCAGTCAACAATGGGAAGTACGAATTTACGAGACTCCCATTTGGCTTGAAAAACGCTCCAGCGATTTTCCAAAGGGCTCTTGACGATATCCTTAGAGACCATATAGGGAAAATTTGCTACGTCTATATCGATGATATAATTGTACTCGGTAAAGACGAACACAGCCATCTGAGAAACCTAGAAACCATTTTCCAAACACTCGAAACAGCTCAAATGAAAGTACAATTAGACAAATGTGAATTCTCCAAGGACGAAGTTGAATTCCTAGGCTTTATAATATCACGGACTGGTATAAAGACAACCCCTGCCAAAGTTAGAGCAATCCAAGACTTTCCTTACCCAAGGACTTTGAAGGACTTAAGATCCTTCCTCGGACTCTCCGGCTACGGACGAGTTTCGAAAAACGCTTCTAGTAAAAAATCAATCACATTGACAGACGAAGCCATGCAAGCTTTTCATCAAATTAAAAGTTCCCTTATATCTGCAGAAGTTATATTAGCATATCCGGATTTCAAAAAAGAATTCCAACTTACTACAGACGCATCAAATTGCGCGCTAGGTGCAGTCCTAGAACAATCAGGCAAACCCATCACATACATATCAAGATCATTAACGAAGACGGAGGAAAATTACGCCGCCAATGAAAAAGAAATGCTGGCGATAGTTTGGGCACTAAATACGCTCAGGAATTATCTATACGGTACTGCTAAGGTAATAATTTACACAGACCATCAACCACTTACCTTCGCCCTAAGTAACAAAAACCATAATGCGAAGATGAAAAGATGGAAATGCAGGCTGGAAGAATACAATTACGAACTTTACTATAAACCTGGAAAAACTAACGTCGTCGCTGACGCCCTTTCTCGCCCACCAAAATCAGAAACAAATGCTCTTACCACAACTTGCCATAGTGATGAAAGCTCTCCAAATAGCCTCATACCTTCTACAGAAGCCCGAATAAACGTATTTAAGAATCAAATATTTCTGCTACTTGGCGACGAAAATAGTTATACCTTTGAACTGACATTCCCCGGTTACTACAGACATAATGTTATTAGGACGGAATACTCGACCCAGGACATATTTGACATTTTTAAGCAACGATTAGATCCAGCCCTAATTAATGGACTGTACACGACAGAAACTATTATGGGTAGAATTCAAGAAATTTATCCGCTACATTTCAGAAATATGAAAATCCGTTTCACACAAACCCTTGTACAGGATATTAAAAGCGAAGTCGAACAGGAAGAAATAATACTGAAAGAACATCGACGCGCTCACAGAAATAGCCGCGAAAACAAAACTCTAATTCTAAAAAAATACTATTTCCCCAGCATGTTTGCTAAAATAGAGAAAAAAGTCAAACAGTGTTCAACTTGTATTCAGCAAAAATATGACAGACATCCCCCAAAACCAAAAATCCTAGCCACCCCAATTCCACAAAATCCCGGAGAAATTATTCATGTCGATATCTACTCAACAGAGAAAAGATTTATCTTAACTTCCGTAGATATGTAAATACTCTAAGTATGCACAGGTTAAAATAATCCATTCAAGAGCAATAGAGCATATTAAGGATCCTATACGCGAACTTATGATTGTATTCGGAATCCCTAAACTAATTGTAATTGATAATGAGAAATCACTGAACTCCGCCTCCATCTCAGCACTATTGAAAGACCAAATGAATATTGAAGTATACGTTACACCACCCTACGCAAGTACAACAAACGGACAAGTGGAGAGATTCCACTCAACCCTTTCCGAAATAATGAGATGCCTAAAATCTGGCAATAATAGCTTAATTTTTGAAGAACTTCTTTTTAAATCAGTGCAGAAGTATAATTCAACAATACATTCAACCACCAAGAAAAAACCTATAGAGACATTCTTTGGAACTAGGATTAGTACAGACCAAGAAATAGGCAACAGAATGTAGATTTACTTGAAAAAAAGCAACAAAAGGACCTTGAATATCATAATAAGAAGAGAAACGCAATAAAAAAAATTAACAAAAGGTTAGGTTCAAAACTATCGTCAAGGTTTAAAAAAGAAATAGTAGCAGAAAACAACAGGACCACAATTAAAACGCGATCAGGCAGAATTGTTCATAAAAGTAATATCAGAAGCTAATTGAACATTTCAGAACCTACCTGCCAGTAGGAAACAAAAAAAGGAAAGACCTATAAAACCGAAAACAAGAAAAGAGAAATAAAGTAACATAAAAAACACACAAACGAAAAAACCAAACAACAAATTCAACCAGTTTAATAAATTTTTTTTTTTGTTATTTTAGGGACAATTTTAATTAAATTTTCCAAAATAATTTATATTTAAGATTCGAGTAAGGATTTCAAATCGTTTAAAATGCCATAGGCGTTCGATACATAGATGATAGATAAAATCTTTTAAAAAGCCATAGGCGAACGATATAGATAAAAAAAAAGGTTAAATTGATACATAATTATAATTTTAAATTTTTTTACAGTTTATTTGCCTTTACGGCCCACGCCGAAACACAAATTCTTGACTATACGAACGCACAGCTTATAACACTAAGAGACGGAAATGCGAAAATACAGGAGGGAACCTTTAAAATAATTCATATAATAGACATGACGCAATATGATAAACTCACTAAAGAACTTGAAAGTACCATTGCACAAAATATGCCAACCAATCACCCACTGCATCCTTTTCTTACCCACGAATTAGCTCAAATTTGGTCACTACTTTCAAAATTAACTCCAAAAATAAAACAGAAACGTTCATTAGATTTTATCGGCACTGCATGGAAATGGATTGCCGGTAGCCCTGACCACCATGACCTTAAAATAATAAACGAAAACTTTAAAAACTTGTTAGAAAATAATGATAAGCAGATAGTAATAAATAAAATTTTTTTATATAGAATTAATGAAATAACCAGCAAAAGTAACGAGATACTTAAACATATTAAGGATAACGAAAATATGAAGTTAGAAATAGGCTTAAAATTTAAATATAAACTACAATTGATAAAGGAAGAACTTATTAACATTGAATATGCCTTACACTGGGCAAAATCCAACATTATTAATTCATTCATTTTATCCAATTTAGAAATAAGTACAATCGAAAAAATTATTGAAAATGAACAGATTCCATACATTAATATCGAAGAAGAATTAGAGTTTACGGATATAAAAATAGCCACAAATGGCACATCTATTATTTATATTTTAAGTTTGCCCACTACCAATAAAGAAAATTGTAAAAAATTAAGACTCAAAGGAGTAAAGGAAGATAATAAAATTAATAAGATCGATTTTGAAAATGTAATAAAGTGTAAGAACAAAATTTACGGATTAAATGAAGAATGTAAAAGTTATAATCGAATAACAATTTGTAATGAAAAAAATCTTATTGATATTAGTAACAATAGTTGTATTAGCAGTCTTATTAATAGTAAACGCCCAAATTGGGTCCATGGTAACGCTGACCACATCAATATGATAGGAGAATTACAACCCGGAACTTTATTCTTAAACGACTACAATGGCTCCATTACAATAGATGATCAAACACTTGAACTTATTGGAACATTTATTATCAACCATCATAACTCCACCATAAAGGTACAGAATTGAATTTTTTACGTGCGCGAAATTAGCAGTTTGCAACCATTACCAGCCGTCTTACAACAGAAAAACTCAAAAACACCCCTCGAAGAGATTCTATCCTTGGAAATGATGAAGGACCTCCATATAAAAATATAAAGAAGCTTGACATGATCAACAAAGTCAATAAAGTAGGTCTAACATCCTCTATAACACTCATCATATTTTTGGCAATAGCAGTTCTATTACTCGTTCTAAAAATCCCAGATAAGATGGGATCAAGAAAGGACAATGGAATAAATAGCACCACCCTAACAGTAACCCAAGGCCGTCCGCGCTTGAGGAGGGAGGAGCTAACGCAACACCTTGCGCTGCTAACATACAGACTGGTAATCCAACACCCCACACGCGCAGCCCAAAATTAGATAACGCAACAGACCAGCGACTGGCTTTCCCGTGGGAAATGCCAATTCAGCAAAATGAGCACGTTGCCGAGACACGGGCTTAGAAGTAAGAATAGAAGTATTAAAAATTGTAAAGTTTAGTTTTAAGTTGTGTGTCAACCAATAAAGACCGGAATCGTCCGGACAACATTTAAAAAAAAACTATTCGCGTTCGACTAGTTTAACTTATACACTCACTCTTATATATATGTACGTTTATACATATGTATGTGATCACAAATATGCATATGCGCATATTTAAAGGCTTTATTCAAGAGAAGGGTATTATTAGTGTGTAAATTAATTTTTTTTGTACTTTTTTGAGTTGAATATTGCAGATTAAATATTTTTTTTAAGTAATTATAATAGCGTGCGAAGATTTAGCCTTAGTTTTAATTTAATGAATTTTATTAGAGCCCAGTTCTCTTTGGAAATATTTTTAATTTCTGCATGTGGAGAACATGATGCATTGTAAAAAATATATACATATATTATACAATGAAACCTAAATATTTCAACATTTCAAGCAGTTAAGATATACATACGCTAGTATGGAGTGCTAGATCCCCTCTTGGTGTAGGTGTTGTGTGTGAGCAATATTGGGGACGGGGGAGTATGGACGAAATTACGTACTGACTGGGCACTGACTGACTGATAGACATACGCACACACGTCTGGCAAGGGGGAGCAGCTAATGAATGGGAGTCACAGTCGCGCTCGAGACTCTGTGTTGACGGCACGGAGAGGAGGGTGGGACGATCCACCTGAGTCCGAATGGCTTCTCTTTTTCACACACATTTCTTTCTTTGCTACTAGTCTCGTCTCCTTACTAGCCTTCTTTGTACTGTTCTTTGCTCCATTGGAATGGAATAAATCACAGTTTAACGAGGGGCGTATGACAAACCCACTATGCGTACGTGATTATCAGAACCGTGGCGCACGTTTGCGATTCGCCCCAATCGCCTCTCGGTGGGTGGGGTGGGAACAAATCTTGTTTAATGACGACGAGGTCGCCAAGTTGAGGATCGCGTTGTGAATCTTTGCACTTATATTGCTTTGCAAATCTTTGAGGTGGTCCTCTTTTCACCGGCGACTGAATTAGTGGTGGAGCTATTTGACTTTCTACCACCGATTTAGCATAGCGAGATCTTCCGTGTTAGGCTTGGGAATGGTCAGTTGCGGTGAACCTCGAATGAAGTGACTCCGAGTGAGCGCAGTGAAATCCGTTGGGTATGGGGATAGTGAAGCGTTGTGAACTAGTGGGATACAGCGGTTTTCTTTAGATGTATGTTAAAACATTTTATATATCCTGATAATTAATGCTTTGAGGAGCAGAATTTTTAACAATGCATTCGTTAAGGAATTTACTGAAGTCGCGTTCCGTTGCGCATGTTCCATTTTTGCTCATCGTTCCATTGTTGCTCATCATTTTTGACAAAAACCCTCGTCTGCCAACGAAGCGGGCAAATGCTGCTCGAAAACCTCGGTGGTAATATCCGATCATAGCTCGAGACGCACTGCCTTTGTGGAAAAACAGAGTAACACTGCCATGTATACTTTAAGGAGGGTAGTAGATATTAGCACCGATGTTTTAATTTGGAACGACCCTGCCAAGCCTACTCCGGTGGTGAAAAGAGGGGTGAGAAATTTGGCATCATACTTCATTTTTGGTGTGCTATATTTCAATTTAAAGTTCTTTCAGTCTAAGAAAAACACCCTTTACATGGTAGCTTTTCCAGCGAAGATAACACAATCTCCGAATCTGACCATAAGAATGAGTTGCATGCTTCTAAGTGATGCTGTTTTCGAACCGTCATTACCAATCTTGCTACTAATACTATGCCACAAAGCTCTAGGCGTGGCAAGCTCACTGTTTTGAGCAGAGCGACCTTGCCTTTCGCGCCCGAAATCAATGCCATCAAGGCAAAGATCTTGAAGTAGAGTAATCGGCGAGAGCCATCCTGCCGGGTAAGAAGTCGTGCAACAGAAGACAAAATTTGTCGTTTTGTGGCGGCATTTGTTGTTGCCGCTGGCTGAATGCCAAGAGTTTTGGTTATGGAAGCACTGTCAAATTTCAAAAAGTTGGAGTTGAAAAGATCCTCCTTTGAAAATTTGTCTAATATGAAAGAACGTTTGGCCGTTTGCTTTTTTAAAATGCAGCCAGCTGACTTCAGTGCTTTAATCAATTGAACAAGTGATTCAGTTACGAACTTTCAAGGTTTATATATTTTTTTATAATTTTACTTTAAAAGTTGGCTATGAACCGTACTGCCGGGATGAACCGTTTGGCACACATACTTTAATATTTCATATAACTTGTGCATATTTTTATTAAAGTTTACTTTTCAAACAGGTTGGAACCCTCTTCCAACTAAACAAAGCCATTAATAAAACCCTCCCGAAGCAGAAACCAATATAACACAGGTGGCAATTTAGATGTATTATAAAGATATTTTGAAAACGAAGCTTTCCTTTAATACCCAAATTGCAATATTTGACTTCACTAATTACTTTAATCAATTTAAGATTTTAAAAAGGTGTTAACTCTCTTTAAAACCTGCTTATATGGGAAGTTATATATCGGACTAGATACATATGTGGCAAATATTATCCAAATCTGCCCAGTCGTCATTTAGGAATATGAGATTTTGCGCCCACGAGCTGAACTGTAGTTGAATTGAACTGACAAAAATACAATGTGTGCCTAGAGCGCCATCTATTGAGAATTTTTTGACTTTTCTTTTCCCTAGACTTTCGTGGAACAGCTACCAAAAAACCCGCAGAAGGAGGTCTTCATTTTGGTCGTCGTTTACCAGTTTTAAGCATCCGAAGAAACAACGATTTTATTATTAGGGAATAATATGAGTCTAGAAAAAAAAATCTGATGAAGGGATGTGGTGACCTCCGAAAAAGCTGCCAGTACTTCTACCACTTTGAAATATTGCTGCTCTCATATTATTCCCTAATATAAACTATCCTCGAGCTCAATAAAAAACGAAGACATACTCGGGGAAATTTTCCAACAAGGCAGCAAGCTTTGAAAAAAGAGACTTAAAGGAGCAAAAATTGTCGAATTTAACCACCCTTTTTCCTTCGTTTTTTAATTGGCCTCAAATTTGGTGCTACCACACAAAAAAATCGATAACAAATTTATTTTTGTTTTCATAATTGTCCAATTTAACCTCTCTTTTTCCTTTGTTTTTGAATTGAACTTTTTTGAAGTGGGTTGCTTCGTACCCGTCTGGTGTTCCTCAGGGTAGTATTTTGGGCCCTCTGTTTTTTGTTTTGTTTATTAATGATATTGGTAGCTGTTTTAATTTTGCCAAATTTCTTCTCTATGCTGATAACCTTAAAATTTACACCTCAATTAGTAATTCACGTGATGCGCAATTACCGCCGGGTGACATCAATAATTTGTTTCTGTGGTGTGAACGTAATTGTCTTTCTTTGAATATAATAAAATGGTTTCAGATTACCTTTTCCAAACGTCGTAATTCTTTCGATACTTCATTTTATATCTCTAATTTCCCGTTCTAATTTCTCCGTCCGCCGTGCCTAACATTCGAAAGAGCTCTGAGTTTTCTGTTCGTTCATATACGAGCGGTCTCATCGTCTGCGGCCCCCAATTCTGCTTGGGCAACAGTTGAGAACAAAAAAACAAAGCGAAAGAGAATGCAAACTCGTGCAGTTGGATCTTGTGAGAGCAGTGAACTTGAGGTAGCTGATCGCGTTAAGTGGTTACATTTGTCTTTGTTCTTACGTACGGTCTCAACTGATAATGTCATTGGATAAATGGAGAAATATGCTGGCATTGATAAGAAGCACATCTTATGCTATAAGCTCATTAAAAAAGAGTCGAATGCGGATTCTCTTAGGTACATAAACTTTAAGCTTGGTGTTTATGAGCATGATTAAGAGAAAGTGCTGAAGCCTGATATTTGGCCAGTTAATGTATCTATTCGGCCGTTTCTTTTTTTCGAAAGCAGGAGAACCAACAGCCTCTGAATTATCTGCTCATACTAGTGCCAATAAAAGTATTAAGATATACTATGAAAATGCTTCTGGACTTAGAAGCAAGTCTGATGATGAGCTCATATTGTGAATATGACGTTTTTGTTGTAACCGAGATTTGGCTCAACTCAAAATTTTTTGATGCGGAGTTTTTCAATCCGAACCTTTACGCAATTTTCCGTAAAGACAGAGATTCGGTTAAAACTGGATGTAGCCGCAGCGGCAGTGTGCTGATAGCTGTTCGTTGCAATCGTGAGGTTTCTCTTATCTCGTTGGAGGAGAATGACACTGTTCTTGACCAACTGTGTGTGCGAATTCGCGGCTTGCATGGTTTTCTTTATCTTTGTGTTTCTTATAAACCACCTTTAAGTAATGATAATATCTACAAATCGCATGTTAACATGTGATTGGTCAAAACCAATTATGTGTTCTGGGGGACTTTAATTTGAACAATTTGAGCTGGTTATATCTAGATAATAATATATTCTTAACTCCTTCGAATATTAATAGTCCTATTGAATCTTATTTTATCGACAATTTACTAGTCATGGGCTTAACTCAGCTTAATAGTGTACCAAATAGTAAGAGTCGCTTTCTAGATTTGATTTTTGTAAGTGACAACATGAGTTTTGTTGTATCGCAACCTGCTTCTTCATTATCGCGTGCTAGTGTACATCATATTCCTTTGTTGATAGATTTAGAATTTATTGAATTTTTTGAAGTCTGTTCTGAGAATACTAAAATTTCATACAATTTCGCTGGTTGTGATTTTAAGATTTTAGATGGCGCTTTAGGTGAAATTGATTGGAATGTTCATTTTGGCGATACTGAAGTTGCAGATTGTTTTAATATGTATATTTAAAAATTTAGTGCTGGAACATGTTCCGGGTTTTAAGAGCAATAATTATAAAATTCCGTGGTACACGAAAGAACTCAAAGTTCTAAAAAATTTAAGAAATAAGTTTTTTAAGAAGTTTAAGTCAACAAATGAAAAACGTTTTTATGAATTATTTATCTCACATAGAAAAAAATTTCGTGATTTAAATAGGTCCCTGTATAAAAAATACATTCATAACTCTGAAATATTAAAAGTAATCCGAAGAGTTTTTGGCGTTACATTAAATCGATAAAAAAATGATGCTTCTGCTTCCTGCCTTAGTGACGCAGCAAATTTATTTGCTGATTTTTTTTCGTAAAATTTTTCGTCTGATGATGATCTTCTTGATGAAGACTTGGCCGGTATTCGAAAAAATATCTCAGAGAACTTGTTTTCTTCTACCGACTTTATATCACTTATTCTGGCGGACGATGACGTCATTGAGGGTTTATTGAAGATTAAAAACTCTACTCAAACTGACACTGATGGCCTATCTGTAACCTTGCTTCAAAATTGTGCCTCGTTAGTGCAACCTTTAAAGCTAATATTTAATAAATCCCTGTCTTAAGGAATTTTTATTAACAACTGGAAGCTGATATCAGTCACTTCTATTTTCAAAAGCGGTAATAGGAGCGATATTTCTAATTATAGACCAATTTCCAAATTGTCAGCAGTCTCTAAACTCTTTGAATGTGTTATCCCAGACAAGGTTTATTTTAGTGTAAAACATCTAATTTGTCCAAGGCAGCATGGTTTTGTTCCTAATAGGTCTACGTTATCTAATCTGTCAGTTTTTTCTGAAGATTGCCTCGTAAGCTTTCGTAATGGTTTCCAAATCGACTCAATCTGTACGGACGTTTCTAAAGAATTTGACAAGATCTCCCATACAATTTTAGTGGCCAAATTGGAATGTCTTTGGTTTTACTCGACTTTCCTGGATTGACAGAAAAGAGCAGCACAGTTGTTATTGATGGGGTTTCTTCGAATCAATTTATTGACACCTCTGGTGTTCCGGAGGGCAGTATTTTAGGGCCTTTATTATTCATTTTATTTATTAATGATATCCGTTCTTGTTTCTCTTCTGCTAATTTTCTTCTGTATGCAGATGATCTTAAACTTTATGCTGAAATAGTGAGTGACTCAGCCGTCCTACAGTCTGAGCTAATTAACTTATATTATTGGTGCCTTATGAATCGTCTCTTTCTAAATATTAAAAAATGTCATAAAGTTACCTTTTCTAAGCTTCAGAAACCTCTTTACACATCTTATCATTCATCTGATGTGATTAAGGACTTAGGTGTTTTTTTGATTCAATTTTATCATGCATTTAAACTATGCTGTCCCCAATTCGCTTGCTATGCTCGCTTTTGTACGACGCAACTCTTCGCATTTTGCTGACCCATATACTCTTAAAATATTTTACTCTGCGTTTGTCCGGTCCAAATTAGATTACGCTGCTTTTATTTGGAGGCCTTATCATGCAGTCCATACAAATCGTGTGGAGAGGGTTCCAAAAAGCTTTATACGGTTTGCTCTGTATTCTCTCAATTTCTCAGATCCGACTCCTTCGTATAAATCTCGCTGTCGATTGATTAGTCTTTTTCCATTAAGTGATGGAGGAACTCTTCTTGCACTATCTTTTATCTTTGACCTTGTCAATGGTAAAATTGACTGCCCTACTCTACTAGAAAGATTAGATTTTAATATTCCTTGCAGAAATTTTCGTCGTTTTAGCATTTTTCGTATTGGCTTTTGCAAGGCAATATATAGTGCCAATGTTCCAATCATTAGATCGTTAACTGAGTTTAACTATTTCTCAAATTTTTTGGATTTCAACCTTTCTGGTACAAAACATTTATTTCAAACGCAATTAAAAAATTACTTTCTTTGTAAAAGATAAGTTGAATACTACACAATTGTTTTATATACATTATGTTTTATTAATTGAGTTTCAATATAAATTTTATAAAACTCCATATATACTAAGATTTTGGATTGCTACTATTTATTAATCTTAAATGTCTGTTCTGAACTAGCGTTAGACGTAATTGCTCTGATTTTACTGATCCACACCGTTGAAGCTTCTGTATGCGGCATTTATTCGGTCCAAGCTGGAATATGCTTCTTTCGTTTGGGGGCCATACCATGCCTGCCATGATCATCGCATTGAGAGAGCTCAATGGTGGTTTTACGCTATGCCCTCTTTAATTTACATTTTTCGGAACCCCTCCCTTATGCTTCTAGATGTATGTTAATAAATTTGAAGTCGTTGCGTTCGAGGAGAGTTATTCTATCCTTGTCTTTTGCTTTCGATATAGTCCGTGGTGTTATTGATTGTCCAGGTCTTCTTCAGCAGATTGGCTTTAATATTCCGCCAAGATTTCTTCGTCACTCTGATGTATTTCATGTTGAGGCTCTTAAAACCTTATATGCGCGTAATGCTCCCAATAAAAAAGCCCTTCTTGAGTTTAATTCTGTTTCCAGTCGCGTGGACTTAGATTTTACTATTACGAAAAAAAATTTATAAATAAACTTAATTATATTTATCTTTAAAAGTATATTTGGTAACATTAGTAAATTTTATCTTTAATCGTCATTGAAAATGTTATTTAGTTATTACTCCAATGAATTTTATTATATCTATTCTTGTATTTTTTTTAAACTTAGTCTTATAAAATGTATTGCATTTTTTGGACTAATGAACCTAAACTAAATAACTAAATAAAAAATTTGATGCTACTGGTGAATACTAAAATAAATTTGTTTTCTTTCTTCGTGCTGTGGCAGAATCAAATTTCAGCCCAATTCAAAAATAAATGAATAAGTGAAGTTAAATTCCACAATTTTTGTTTTCGACTTTTATGCGTGCTGTGTGGCAGAACCAAATAGCAGTCCAATTCAAAAACGGAAAAAGTGAGGTTAAATTCTGCAATTTTTGCACCTTTAAGTCTCTTTTTTCAAAACGTACTTCCAAAAACCCTTCTGCATTGGCTGTCTTCGGTCGCCCTTAAAAAAATAACCCTGGCCAGTCTAACTCCAGCTACGCCATTCACAGTATTTTTGTGCAGATCACCTTTCGGCGCTGGCGGCCTTCAGCCGCGCTTATAAAAAATTACCCTGGTCAGTCCATCTCCGGCTACGCCATCCACAGTATTTTTGTTGCAGAACACGTTTGTGCGTTGGCGGCATTTGGCCGCGCTTTAAAAAAAATAACCCTAATGGGTCCAATTCAGGCTACGCCATCCACAGTATTTTTGCGCAGAACACCCTCCTGTATTTTTTACAAAAAAGTACATATTCCAATCGTAATTTATTATTAAATGAATATTTGGAAGCTAGAGTTCGATTGCCTTACGCCTACCAACATATTTTAGAGTAAAAAAGAGTATTTAACTTTTGAAGGATATGGCATCATCAGCCATGGAGTATGGCGGACATCTTTCAGCAATTGTGTGTTTACGTTTAGTGGAGCGTAGAAATATATTTAGGAAAACAAGGCAAAAGAATGAATTCCTCTACATTTTGTAGGAAACTATATGTGAATTAAATTGTATACGTATGAAAGGTAATATACTTGTAAAACTCAACGTTAATAGTGCAGTGTTTATATTACAATTTAGTGAAGTAAATCAAGAAATTTTAAAAGCAAATAACTTTAGAACCTTTAATATTTTTACCCAAAATTGTATAAATATCGGCCAGTGAACACGCCGCAATACCCTTTTGCGAATTTCATCAAAAAATACCACGAAGTTTGGCAAATACATGCAATTTTTCCTTATTGAAAAGCCGACCCACAATATCTAAGAATATAAGGCCGAAAATTATATAATAAGGGTGATCACACCAAGATTGCGATATATGGGAAGACAACTCCGAAAACTCCAAAGGTTTCGTCACGTACTGTTGCAAAATCTGTACGTAAATTGCAGTCTTTTTTAGAAAACAAAAGCGGCAAGCTTCATTGAGAAGTTTTAAAGCTCGAACAGCTCCAGATCGAGACGCAAAACAAAATCTTTCCGCAAAATCCCGCAGCCGGAAGCAATGTTATGCACAACGTAACCTACTGCTTTTAAAATTTCATTATTATTTATATTGCTAGTCAAGATTTTTATACTGCTGCCAGTCGCCAAGATGCTCCGGAAAGCTCTAAACTAAAAATGAAGTCCACGTTCCCAAAAAAATGCATGGTTTGGCAAGCCATTTGTTCCTGTGGCCGTAAAAGCAGTCCTTTTATCACTGCCGGATCGATAAGCGCCCAAGTTTATCTAGATGAATGTCTCAAAAAGCATCTTTTGCCATTTATTAACGGCCCCTGTAGCAGACCACTCTTTTGACCGGATCTGGCAAGCTGCCACTATGCCAAGGGCACACTGCAGTGGAGTGTTGGGCAGTGGAGTGATGAACTCCGGGTTCATGCAGTGCTTATCCGGGGTTTCCATAAAACAAATGAGTTCGTTAACTACTACTTCGCACTAGTTCGTCTAGTTTCCTTTTATCACAAAGGAGTGGGAGTAGAGCCTACACGCAACCTTCCAAGAGATCTTGTTTGTGTCTAAACAGCTATGATGTTTCTAGAAGAGAGGAAGTAGTGCCCGTCCGTCTCTTAAAACCTATGCTGTTTTAAGAAGAGGGGGAGTCGTACCTACGTCGTCACTTAATACCTATGCTATTCTTAGAAGAGAGGGAGTAGTACCTGCCCGTCTCTTCGCATCTATATAGGGAGTTGCGTCTACCCTATATTTTCAAAAGCTCCTACGTGTCGCTAAGTAAAATGACGACTCAAGACTGCCTTTCACTGATTGCTCACCGGCTATTTATACTCCTTGCCGGCCGCAGCTTTGTCACAGTCGCCTTGCATCAGTCCCGTTTTGCCGTTGTGCTTCACTTTGTTTGTTACTATTCTGTGTTTATTTTATGTTGTGTTTTAATTTTTGTTATTTTCCTTAAAGAGAAGTTGTTGGGCACCAAGCCCCTGATTTAGGGTACTCACCGCCACTGTTCCGTTCTTTGAAATTCGTATCCTCTACCAACGCCCTTCTACACATCTCTGGAACGATTGTTTTGTCTTTTGTTGTAGGTTTCACACCAGTTCCTGCGGTAATTGGGGTTCCCCGTTGATGTTCCGCCTACCTGCTGCAACGGACGTTGTTTCCGTTTCACCATTATCGAGTCACTTCATAATCGCTCTTATGAGCTGCACTTCGTGTCCGCTGAAATTTACGTTCCCGGCCTCTTCGCTCACCTCTTGGAAGAGATCGTCACTTGCAATGAAGTTGAGTTCGTCATCATGCTGGGTATTTCCGTCGCCTACTTTGCATATCTATACCTTCACTGGGGTCTTCTTGCCATTCCGCCGTGGTGGTGTAAAAATGCGCAGGTATGTACTCTACGTACCCGTCCCCTGCGCGCTGCCCATCCTCGGCGTTAATTTATATTTGGCCTCGGTCTGTTATCGTCCTCGTCATCGGAAGATATTGTTATCGGGGTAGTCACCCTTTCTAGCGTTTCCTCACTATCGCCGCTCGGTATTCCGCCTACTTGCCTCGTCCTGATGTCGTCTTCGTCATTGCTATATCTTTCGCCGGACACCTCCGTTGCGTCGTCTACGCTCTCGTAGCTCGTTGACCTAGATATGCCTTCATTTTCAGGGTATTGTGGGCCATTCGTATGTCGTGTGACTTCCGATGCCGTCATCCATTTATCTATTCGGTGGAGTATTCTTCCTTCTCGTTCAGTTGGCCAGCCGCGTCCCTTTTATAATGGTTGAATCGCAGTGACTGTTTGTATTGTTGTTGTTCATTTGTTTGCCTTTTCAAATGCCCTTTAATTTGATCACACCACTTTTCCGTTGCCTATTAGTCCTGCGTTTTGATGGTGATTTGTGTACTTATATTATGTATGTTGGTATTGATTTGCATGTAAGGTGTGTTTGTAAGTTTTTTTTCAATACAATTTTTATGGTAGCAATCATTGCATTTAGTGTTGCTTCTATTAGACACTGCCGCCCCTCTCGTGGAAAGGCTTCACTTCACCAATAAGCGCTTTCCGCTTTTTTCACCACTGTCTTTTTCGAAGGTTGTAGTGCCGTGACTGCTCAGCTGATGCGCGCTATTAATTTTGACGAACCACCTTCAGCGTTATGGCTTTCTCGTTACGGCTTTCTCGTTCGGCGTCGTATTCTGTCCCATGCCAAACGTGGTCTCATCGTAAACGGCTTTCGGGAGCCTCGAGTCGCGCCCTTGTATCAGAAATGCAGGCGTGTATCCTGTGGTATCACTGATACTGGTGTTTAGAGCCAGTAGGATTTTTAGAAGCTCGTCCCAGGAACGAAGTCGTTCGCCGGTGAAGTGAGCTATGATGCGTTTTATGTTCTGGTGTGCCCACTCTGCCAGATTTTCTTGTGGTGTGTAGGGAGCGGTAAACTGCTATCTTACCCCATATCGCTATGAAAATCGGTTGAAGGCTCGGCTGGTGAATTGCGCTCCATTGGCCGTAACTAACTGAATGACACGGCCAGGCTTTCTGTCGTCACTTTACTGAGTGGTATGATTTCTACCCGCTTGGAAAATTTATCATTGAACACGAGTATCATCGTGTTGCCGTGTATCGATCGTGGAAGCGTCCCGAAAAAGTCTGCACACAAAGTGGCCCAAAGCCGGTCCGCCAGGTTGGTCAGCATCTTGCCTGCTTTTTGCTGTTGGCTGGGTTTGTACCATTGGCATGATTGACACACTTCTACGTACTTTCGTACGTCGCGAAACATCTCTGATCAGTAGTACCGAGCTGTACCTGTGGCGATAGTCTTCCGTACGCCCATGTAATAGACGCTGGGTGAACCGTGCAACACTTGTAGCACTCATTGCCTCAGATTCGTGGGCACAAACAGGCTCCACGCGATGAAGTCTTCGCCGTCTTCGTGGGCAGGGAGATATCGGTAGAGTTTCTTGTCTTACACCGCGTTATCTGGAAATATACTGGCATTATAATTTACATCAGTCACTTTTTCTGTCAGCCATTAGCACGACATTGTCACCTTGCCCTCTTGGGTAATGCTTCCCAGCAGCTGGCATAGGAGATCACCCGCTTTTCTCCGTCTATCCTTGGGTTAACACTGCACCCAATCCATAGTCGCTAGCTTTTTTCGTGGCAGGCCAATATTGAAGCTTCTGTCAGTTCTCGCCTAATGATTTCGAAAGAAACCTGTGACTCTTGCGACTACTCTAATCGCTTACCTTTATTCTTCGCACTTCTCCGGCTTGACATTCACGTTCGCTTTTCAAAGCCGTCGGAATAGAGTTGTCGGATATGTTCCGACAGCTTGAATCCGCTTTTCTTGTTCGATCCTGCATGAGTTCTGGAATTGCTTTCGGAAGGGCATTGAGGCTGATCTCGTAGTCTCTTCCGCAGTTCGTCTATGAAGCCGGACCCGTCTAACACGAACTCCGCAGCGTACTGGAGGAGTTCCTCGTTCTGTAGATAATATACCCATGATAATTTCACCGTCTTTTTTCTCGGTATTGCTAAGTCCCTGCGCGAGCGCCATTTCCGACGAACTCCGGATTTGTCCTGGGGTATCCTAAGCGGTTGTCCGGGTTCTCCACGAAAACAAACGAATTCGTATTAGTTGTAAATACTTTTTGCACTAGTCCGTCTAGTCTTCTTTTATCATAAAGGAGTGGGAGTAGAACCTACACAGAACCTTTCAAAAGAGCTAGTGGATCTTTCCCGTCTCTAAATATATATGCTGTTATTAGAAGAGAGGGTAGTATCTGCTTCCTATGTCTAGCTAAGTCAAATGATGACTCACGACTACCTTTCACCGATTGCTGGCCGGCTATTTACACTACTTGCTAGCCGCAGCCACGTCGCAGTCACGTCGCATCAGTCCCGTTTTGTCCTTGTGCTTAACTTTATATGTTACTGTTGTGTATGTCATATATATATGTGGGATTTGACCGACAGACAACACTAAACACAAACTGACCGGAATGCCTTTAAGCAACACTGGACTGTAACCCACAGGGGCAACACTGATTGACGAAGAAAAGGAGCAAAGGGAAACAGACAAACTTGACGAAACATAGGACTCATCAACGGACCGAGTATCACGGACATTACACTCGCTAGCAGACAAGGGTAGACGACGCACCGACCAAACCGCAGGCTTCAACCTAAGTGTACTATAGTTAAATGTGTTCAATTATTTAATAAAGATTAAAATGTGTATTTGAATCAATTAAAGTCGTTATTTAAATTCAATTTCTTTGCGCCATCCTACAAATTGGTGTCAAAAGTGATATCGAATCTGCGAAAATTCGAGTGAAGTGATTTGCAGCGCATTCACATATTTATGTAAACTGGTAGTGCGCATATGCATATAGAAAAAACTTTAAATTCGATACATTAAAAAACTCGACATTTTGTGCAAAGTTTTGGCGTCCGTTATGCCTCATAACGGAACATAACTGTTACTTCAAGTGGTCCGAGTGCGTCGTTGTGCTAGAGCATCGAATTGTTGGTGTTGAAAATTGCAGCACTCCACTAAGTACATAGGCAAGAGTGCATATACACATGTACATATGTACGTAGAAGTACAACCTGCTAACGGTCATACAATAGCGAGCTAGGCAGTTGCGCAGCAAAGGCAACGCGCAAGAAATTATCAGCAGCGACAGTAGCGAAGCAGGCGGCGTTGCGCAGCAGAAGCGACGCGCAAGAAAACAACGGCAGCGAAAACCAAGCGTTGCGCAGAAAATCCCGACGGCAGCAGCATTGCACAGTTAGCGAAACAGCAAGTAGCCTAGTTGACAGCGGCGGGGGACACCACCGAGTACATAAACGAATAAACAGCAACAACAACAACATACTGAGTAGACAGCAGCGAGGGATGATCGAGGAGCAGATGAGTAGATAATACATACATACATACGTTGAAATATAAATTTTTGTAACCTTTGTTTTACTGTATATGTATTTGTGGTAACGCAATAAGAACTTGTAAAGTGAAGCGATAACTAAAGAAAAATATTTCCAATAAGAAAATTTCTAGTTACCATAATTTAAGCGAAAGTTTTGAAGCCACTGTGCAATAGCATAACAGTCTTATTGTTTCGTATAAGAGCAACTAAAATTTTCCTTGTTTTTACGCAAAATATTATCTACCATTATACACTATATGAGTTAATATCATCAAATATTACTACATACCTTGTAATTTACCACTGCTTATTTAATATAACATTTTATTCATTAAAATTGTAAACTATGGACCGAAGCGAAATTTTTAACTTGACTGTCGACGGTTTGAAGGAGAAATTGGGCGACTTAGGGCTATCGACAAGCGGACGGAAAGCGACTTTGCAAGACAGACTAATGGAACACTTCGGCCTAAATATGAGTGATGGCGAAGATACCGACGTTGATGAAATAGTAAGTCAGCGAGCGTGCGTGAGGTTCGAATTGAGAGGCATAATTTTACTCTTCGTGATGTCGAAGATTCCATGACTTCGTTCAGCGGATCAGGTCGCCCTAGTTTCGAACAATGGCTTGGGGATTTCGAAGCAAATGCATCAGCGGTTCAATGGGACGATTTGCAAAAATTTATTTATGCAAAGCAACTTTTGAAAGGTGGCGCGAAAATTTTTATACGCAGCCAAAGCGGCATCAACAGTTGGAACTCCTTAAAGCTCACACTGCGTCAGGAATTTGGTGTTGCGTTGTCATCGATTGAGGTGCACCGTGCCTTGCGCAATCGCCGGAAACGTCACGAAGAAGATCTCCGAGAGTATTTGTACGTGCTAATGGAACTGGGGAAACCGATTTGTCTAGATGACGCTAGCCTAATCGATTATTTTTTTGAAGGCATACCGGATTCCAAGGCAAACAAAAGTAACTTATACAAATCAAAAACTATCCTGGACCTGAAAAAGCAAATTAAAGTTTACGAGAAGATTCGTTCCAGCCGGCCACCATCCGCGGTCATGAATACTGGAAAGCCATCGTCCTCAAACAAGGTTTTCCAGAACTCAGCATCAACAAGCAAGGGTTGTTTTATTTGCGGCGACGTATCACATTTTGCTAGAAATTGCCCTCGTAAACGGAACGCGTGTTTCAGTTGTGGTAAGGAAGGTCATCGTGCGGCTGAGTGCAAGTCAAAAGACAAAACGGTCAAGTCGGAACAGAACAGCGTGAATACCATGACGAATGAAGAAGAGGTTGTCAAATCGAGGCAGAAATGCGGGTTGATCTTTAAAGATATAAGCTTGAACGGAACAATAATTTCGGCACTGATCGACACGGGTAGCGACCTATGCCTAATGCGCTACGATACGCTAATGATGCTCAATTTGGACGTTGATTTAAGCAACGATCGACGACGACTGGTGGGGATTGGTACAAGCGAACTCACGACAATGGGCAGCTTTACCACACTTACGGAAGTAGACAACATTAAGTTGGAGATGACATTCCATGTCGCAAGGGAACGAGACATTAAGTACGCACTCGTGATCGGAAACGACGTTTTGAAGCAAGTCGATTTAGTGGTTACAGAGGATGGTGCTCTGTTAAGGCGGAAGGAGGTGCAACAAAAGCAGTTGAGTAACGAGACGGTTAGTAAAGGAGCCGTGCCGAAGGGTACGCAAGTTGGGTCTGCGAGACCTGAAAGATCTGCCTACGGATGAAGTCGATCTTTCACACCTCGACCGGGAAAAGGCAGTTGTGGTAAGAAGCATCATTGCGAAATATAGGCCAGCAAGCCACTCAAAGTCTCCAGTTGAGATGAAGATTTTGCTTTCTGATGACATACCGGTTTACGAGAACCCGAGGCGAATGTCACACGCTGACAGGCAGGTAGTAGAAGAGCAAGTGAAGCAGTGGCTGAAGGATGGCATCATCCAACCCAGCACTTCAGACTATGCGTCCCCAGTGGTGCTTGTTTCGAAGAAGGATGGAAGAAAACGGCTGTGCTGCGATTATCGGCGCCTTAACGCCAAGATAGTTCGCGATAATTTCCCGGTGCCTAATATTGACGACGTAATCGAGAAGCTACAGGGTGCTGGAGTGTTCACCACACTGTACCTTACAAACGGATTCTTCCATGTGCCAGTGGAACCTGCTTCCAGAAAGTACACCGCATTCGTGACCCACAACGGTCAATACGAGTTCCTGCACGTGCCTTTTGGCATATCAAACTCACCAGCGGGTTTCTCGAGGTTCATCTCAGCCATCTTCAGAGATCTTATCCAAGATGACACTGTCGTAGCTTATATGGACGATTTGGTTATTCCCTCCAAGGATTACACCGAAGGCGTGCGCAAATTGGAACGAGTCTTTCAGAGGGCAGCAGAATACGGCTTACAAATAAAGTGGGACAAATGTCAGTTCCTCATGCGTAAAATTGATTTTTTGGGGTACGTAGTAGAGGACGGCGCTATCAAGCCTTCGAAAGCTAAAACTAAGGCAATCAAGAACTTCCCATTGCCACACGATCGGAAGGCTCTGCAGCGATTTCTGGGTTTGACATCGTACTTCAGAAGATTCGTCGAAGGATACGCAGTGATCGCCAAACCTTTGTCGGACTTACTTAAGAAGGAAGCCTAGTTCCAGTTGGGTGACGAGCAGCTGACATCATTCGAGCAGTTAAAAGCAGCGTTGACGAGTGCCCCAGTTCTTATGTTGTACAACCCGAAGGCATTAACGGAGTTACATACGGACGCTTGCATGGCTGGGTATGGCGCAGTGCTACTACAAAAGAACGCGGACGACCAAGCATTCCACCCAGTTCAATATATGAGCCGGAAAACTAAACTCTCTGAGGAAAATTACCACTCCTACGAACTCGAAGTGCTCGCAATCATAGAAGCACTCAAAAAGTGGAGGGTGTACCTTTTGGGGATCAACTTCAAAATCCTTACTGATTGCAACGCGTTCGCAATGACGATGCGAAAACGGGATATCCCATTAAGAGTATCTCGTTGGGCGATGTTCCTGCAAGATTTCGACTATCAAATAGAGCATCGAAGCGGCTCAAAAATGCGACACGTTGACGCATTAAGCAGAGTATCTTGCCTCATGCTGGAAGATTCGTTGATCCACCGGCTGAAGCAGGCGCAGCAACAAGACGACTGGGTACGAGCAGTCCTTAAGGTGCTGGAGAAGAGTGACTACGACGACTTCTACGTTAAGCACGGTGTGCTGTATAAAGATCCGGCAAGAGAACTACTGGTCGTGCCATCCGTAATGGACACCGAAATCATCAAGATCGCACATAGGCAAGGGCATTTGTCCATCAAGAAAACGCAAGAGGCCGTGGAGAAATCGTTTTAAGTCCCGGATCTTAGAGCAAAAGCTGCGAAGATTGTGGGAAGTTGCATCCAGTGCATCATAAACGATACCAAGTCAGGCAGGAAAGAAGGCTTCTTAAATCCAATCAACAAGGAGGACAAACCTCTGGGCACTCTCCACCTCGACCACGTTGGACCGTTGGAGTCGACCAATTAAAGTCGTTATTTAAATTCAATTTCTTTGCGCCATCCTACATATATTTTTATTTAACTTTTACATTTTTGGTTTTTTTTCCTAGTCTAATCCTCTTGCCTAGATATGTCGTCCTCACAATGGTACAATGCAAATAACAGCTATTCGTACCTCGCGACTTTTATTCACTTAAGTCAGCACGTTGATGACTGTGGGATAATGGCTAACGTAAATGCAACTGATGAAGTGTGCTCGAAAGTAGGCAGTTATTTCTCCCACCTTGCTCACTTCTTCACTTTGCGAAATCTCCTACTTAATCCCCGGCGGCCTTATTCGCAACATGGAAAAAGGAGGTCTGGCAAAACTTAACATCTATGTTTATGGTACTCTTACCCGAACGGATAACCACGATTTCGGTGATTATATTTGACAGCCTGCTTTGTACCGCGTAAAACCGCAATGGTCAATCAAGAAGAGAGTGGCAACATGGCCCTCAAGTCAGTCGCCTCGTAGCAAACACCGTAGCAACTACCGTACAAGGTGATTGGTCGGGTTGGTAATAAACTATGCTGCATGAATTTGGACCAGGGACCAGTACGATCCAGTGGGCGAAGTTGCATTGCGCATGCCCAGACCGTAACGGGATATCTTCTGATGTCGCCTTAAGCACATATTCACAGGAGGTTGGCATGCTTACATCTTGCTCAGAAAGGAGTTCCTCATTGGATGGCACCGAACGTGAAATAACATGGAGTAAGTAGCGCGCAATATTCACCTAGAGGGTCATGAAAATCATGACATTTCGTTTACTTGGGTTTGACGAAACCTAGATTGAATTTTGTAAATAGGATTAAAAGTTTAGAAGCAATTTTCCAGTTGATGAACGGAAAACTGCAGGAAACTGCAAAACGTCTATTTTTTAGGTGCCGAATTAACAGCTGAATAGGCGTTTAATAGTAAAAAAAAACCATGAGAACGGTTTATGGGTTACAGGAAGTGTCTCATTTCCACATCATCACCATCAACATCAATACATACGGCCCTTTTATGGTCCACAAGTATTTTCGAAGAGACACAAAAATTAAACTTCACCAAAACGAGTCCTTTTAAGGGTCACCCAACTATATAACAGAAGTAAAACTTTGACCATATTACTACTGAAAATATATCCACAATTTCGTTATTAATATTGCAAAAATTTAAAATTATTTATGCACAAACTGCTTGCAACACTTTTCGTCCATTTACTTTCAATTTATCACCTTCACACTATCATTTGTTACTCATCTACGTAACCAGTAGCTCAAGTCACGAATGCAGATTATTTTTTATTATTATTATGGGTACGATATTCAATATCTGAGTTTAGGGCATTCGCCACGTTTTCAGCGTCATTCTCCTCATACTGCGCCTCTACGGAAGCCGTTTCGCTTATCTTAGGTTTCTTCAATTTAATGCTGATATTTAATATTACCCTACCCAAAGGCCCTGAAGTGCGTGTATTAAGGTGGTGCAGCAGGTATTGTATGTGTTGCTACGCAGCCGGGAAAAGAAAGCGTCGTTCCACGCATCTCATAAAATTAAGCGCACCTGGGCGCGGTTTTAGCCGGAAAATGTAAGCTACCACCATTTGGTTGTTAGCACCTATATGTAGAGCTTATCGTTGCCGCCAGCAGCTGTTTATTTAGTGGCACATACTTGACGCCCATCAAAATCCGTCTGTTGCGTACAATCTCGCGTATCCACCTAAAGCTTACAATTACCTACACTTTCAGCGTTTTGATCACCACAAAGCGTTTAATGCTATGCAGCACACTATCAAAATGCGCTGGTCCGTGCAATGCCATCCCCTTTACGACCGCATCTTGCACTGTTAGCGCCAGCTCAGGAAAACCACTCACCGCCGGACAAGAGCTGCCCGTCACAAAAATATGCTTCAATCGCGCTAGCTCGGTTTTGTGCTCGTGTGGAGAGAACCGTTTGCACCCAAAACTCGCGAATTTACTATAGCCGGTATATAAAGCGTTTACTTCCTTCTCATGTTGTATAGCTGCTTCTCGCGCGAAAATTGTGACGTTGCTGACTTAACTGGTCGGATAATATACATAAGTTAAGTTTTTATTTTATTAGTTTATTTTTTAAAAACTGGCGGACTTGCGTCCGCTCTTGTCTTTATTGATTAAGAGCCAACTTAAGACTAATTACAATAATTTTCTTACTTCTATATTACACCTATTATTGACCACCAAATTGCTGACTCTTGTTGAGTGCAATTGTCGCTGATTATTGTTTGCTGGAATTGTGCCGGAAGCTTCGTCAGCAGTTAAGCTGGCGCGTGCTGTGTCGTTAACCGTAAGGTTCATTGCTCAATGCATAGCTTTTGTAATGAGCTGTGTTAACTCCTCCCCTCTTAAGTGCGATCGCCCTCGATCGTTAAAAAAAAGGTAGGTCGTTAAATTTGTCGGAATACTGTTAGGTTCTTCTGATGGGGAAACTTCTTGACTCATATTAGGTCTTGCTGCTTCTTTTCCTATGTAATTGATTTTAATATGTTTTCTGCGTAACAAGGTGAAAAGTATAATAGTGATGATTAGAGCTGCCGCTGCCAGACTGCCAATAGATAATGTTGCCTTTTTGAGAAGATTTATTCGTTTGATATTGGTGAGATGTAACTCCTTTAGGGCTTCTAGTCAAAGTAATTCGATGTGTTCTTTTTCTAATGGGGTTGGTTGCAAAATTGCGGGAATAGCTTCAGTTGGTTTTACTTCGATGTTGCTAAATATTTTACTGTTGATTTTGATTGTTGTGTTGTAAAATATTACAACATGAGTGCCATTTATTTCTTGGGGCACTCCGTTGACTTCTAATTTTCCGCTGAATTGATTCAGTAAAATTATACCGGGTTTAACATATTTTAATGTAGGTATGTGGTGGCCGTTTGTTGTGAAACAGGTTGAATTTAAACTACCCATTAACCTAGTGATACATTTATCTTCACTTATATCTACTATATTTGTTTCCTTACAAATTGCTAATTCATTAAAATTTTCACATTCATTTTTTATTCCATAATATGTATTTCTTCCTTTCAAAATTTCTTTGTAATCAGTTTTAATTGTAATATTATTTTGCCTTTTTACCGGTCTTATAATTATTCTTTTAAATGTTTCCTGTAACGTCAATGGTATTTTTATCATGTATAAAATCTTCATATTTTTGCTTAGTACGTTTACTTTTGAAAATTCTAGCGCCTCTTCGGAATTTTTAAAAGGCACTTGTTCCTTCTTAAGTTTTCTAATGGCGAGTTTGATCTCGTCACTGCTTAATATTACTGAATTTATTACATTTTTCTTCGCCCATTGAATGGCGTATCTAATATTTACTAATTCCTCTTTAATCAATCTTATTCTATTTTGCAAATTCATCATAATTTCTGTTATGGTGTCTTCGTCTTTTCTTACCGTATTTAACATTTTATTTATGATATTAGTTATGTTGTTTATACGGTTTTCAAATACATTGTTAATAACTAGTTGATCGTTATTATTTTGGATTAGGTTATTCAAGTTATTATTTATAATGTCTAGGTCGTTATGATCGGGAGATCCGGCAATATATTTCCATGCCGTTCCTAGTATGTCAATTGATCTTCTCTTGCGGTTTTCTACAGGCTTAAGTGTGCTAAGAATTTCAAAGGTTTGGGTGGTTTCATGTTTGAGGATAGGATAAAGGAAGTTATCTTTAGGAACTCGGTTTGTTATTTCATCATACGCTTCTGTTAAAAATTTTTCGTACCGGTCAAGGTCAATAATATGTATAAATCTTAATGTACCGTCTTGTATTTTTGCGTATCCGTTGTCTATTGTGACTAGTTGAGCTTTACTGTAGTCCAAAACGTCTATGTCTGAGAGTGAGGCGGAAATTGCGGTCCAAAAGACGAAAGTTCGAATGTAGTTCATCTTTCCTGAAAAAAAATTAGGTTTTTATGAGTCCTTTATGAATGGTTCGTCCTGATACTGTCTTTACTGTTGTCCTGTGATTTTCAGACACTATCTCTTTTTTATATTTAGGGGTTAGTTTTGATCCTAATCCCTTATTTATTTTTACATAAATGACTTCACCTGGCGTGAAACCTTTAACTTGTGATCTATTTTTGTTATGATATGAGAGGTCTGATTCTTGGTTTTTCCGAAGTAAGGCGGTATTTTCCTGTCTTTGTTGTTCCAGCTGCTGTGGATTACTGTTAACTATATTTCCAAAAAATTTATCTAGGGGCTTATTTTTTGTGGTTGAGTGTATCGATGAATTGTATTCCTGTACGGATTTGAATAAAAGTTCTTCGAATGTTATTGTTGTTTGGTTAGATTTGAGGCATCTCATGATTTCGGAAAGTGTGCTGTGTTAATCTTTCCACTTGTCCGTTACTGCTACCACTGTAAGGCGGTGTTGTATAAACGCTAATGGACATTTGGTCCTTGAGCAAGGATGAAATTGAGGCAGAATTAAGAGATTTTTCATTATCAACTATTACAAGTTTTGGTATTCCAAACGCTATCATCAATTCTCTGATTGGATCTTTAATGTGTTCTATTGCTCTAGAATGTATAATTTTAACTTGTGCATATTTTGAAAATTTCTCAATGGCAGTGAGGATTAATTTTTTTTCAGTTGAATATATGTCGACATGAACTATTTCGCCTGGAGACTGTGGAATGGGGGTTGGTTGAATCTGCGGTTTTACTGGATGTCTATCATATTTCTGTGCACGACAAATTGAACATTGTTTAGCGACCTTTTCAGTTTTCGAATGCATGCTTGGGAAGTAGAATTTTCGTAAAATTTGGGTTTGGTTTTCGCGCCCGTTTCTGTGAGCTCGCTGATGTTCTTGGATAATAATTTGTTCCTATTCAGTTTCCGATGCGATATCCTGAAGTAGAGTTTGTGTATAGCGAATTTTAACATTACTAAAGTGGAGTGGGTATAATTCCTGAACTTTTGTCGCTTAATGCGAAGGTGAGCGGTTGGTGATCTGTGAAAATTATAACTTTGGCGGATCCATATATGTAGTTTCTCAATGAAGTGAGGGCCCAAACTATCGCCAGCATTTCCTTCTCGTATTGGCTTGCCAGATTGCTCAAGGACGGCTCCTAGAGCGTAATTTGACGCGTCTGTTGTTAGGTGAAACTCTTGTTTGAAATTCGGGTAGGATAATATAACTTCTTTGGAAGTTAATGTGGCTTTTATATTGTTGAAAGCATTTATGGCGTCATTGTCGAGCACAACTGGCTTTTTGTTTGAGGAATTTTTGGACACGCGTTCGTCTTCAGAGGTTTTGCTAATTCAGCGTAACCTCTGATGAAGCGTCGATAGTAGCCAGATAGGCCAAGGAAAGATCTTAAGTCCTTCAGAGTTTTTGGGCGAGGGAATTCCTGAATTGCTTTGACTTTCGCGGGATTTGTTTTTATTCCGGTGGGAGATATTATGAAACCTAAGAATTCGACTTCTTTCCTGAAAAACTCGCATTTGTCCAGTTGGACCTTCATGTTTGCTTTTTCGAGCGTGTGGAAAATTTGTTCAACATTTTGAAGGTGGCCTTGTTCGTCTTTGCCGAAAACATTTATGTCATCTATGTAGACATAACAAATTTTCCCTATATGATCCTTCAATATGTCGTCTAATGCTCTTTGGAAGATCGCTGGTGCGTTCTTTAAACCAAAAGAAGTCGTGTGAACTCGTATTTCCCATTATTGACCGAAAAAGCCGTCTTCTCAATGTCGGATTCCTTCAAGGGAATCTGGTGGAAGCCGCTCTTCAAGTCAAAGACGGAGAAATATTTGTTATTTCCCAGCTGCGAGATTACCTCCTTAATTTTTGGGATGGGGTATCTGTCTGCTATTGTTAACGTATTTAATTATCTGTAGTCAATTACGAGTCTAAACTTTTTTTTCCCTGATGCATCTACCTTTTTTGGAACAACCCACAAGGGTGAGTTGTAAGGTGAACGGGATGGCCTAATGATTCCATCTTTTAGTAAGTTTTCTATTTCGTTTTTAACAAAGTCTCTCATTGCCAAAGGGTAGGTATAGTATTTAGTATATACTGGGGTATCCGAAGAAGTCCTAATTTCCCCTACTACGGTGGTGGTATATGTCAATTTTTCATCTGGTTCAGTAAAAAGGTAAGGATATTTATTCGTTAGGTGATTTATATATTGTTTTTGTGTAGTTGTCATGTGATCAGTCCTTACGTCTATTTTGTTCTGTTGGGGAAGGTCTTTGTATAATTTTAATTTTAATGTCATTTTCTAATGTTAGGTTATTGTCATAGGTATTGATTATTGCACGAAGCTCGAAGGCTATCGTTTTCAATTATCCCGTCGAAAGATTTTAGTGTAGGAAGCAGGAAGAATTTCAAGGTAGTGTCATTTTTGCCAAATAAATTGATGACTGTATGGTGAGTAATTTGTATCTGTCCCGCAATAGAATTTGCGAAAAAAGGTTCGTCATTTGGTATTTGGTTCGAGACATGTAGTTTTTGCTTGAGCCTGTCCAATGAGGTGGTCGGAAGTCCTGAGGTTTCCTAACCTGGCCATGGTTACTCATCGCGTAGTGCGAACGAAAGCTTTGATTCTCCAATTTTAAGCACAAGTGGAGGGCTTGGGGGAGATCGGCTGGTTCTCTCATACCAAGAAGTCTTGGCAAATCGCCTTTTAGTCCCCGAATAAAAGTATCTAGAGCTTTGTCCCGGTAAGTGCGTGTAAGCAAATGCATGGATTCTGCACCGACTTCCATGCATCCAATTTTGTTTAGAATAAGGGACAGGTGTGAATACACGCGCTGGGAGAACTCCTGGATAGTGAGGTTGCCCTGTACCAAGGAAATCATTTGGTACTCAAGGGTACCTAGGTCTCGCTTATCAGCGTAGTGGAGGGTAAGGCATCTTGAAATAGCTTTCCAGTCCAATGGTGTGCTATAAGACTCGAGGGCTGTGTCGGCGTTCACCACAACTTTATTTCTTATAACATTAAGGATGCCGTAGTATTTCGGTGTTCCATTCAGTGGCTCGTAGATCTGCATAATTCGATCCACACTCTTTTTCCAAGAGCTATACTCTCCTGGATTACCAGAGAAATCGCGCAGGCATCTCACAACGTCCGGTATTTTGTCAAGTTCTGTTATATTGTTAGAAAAGTTTGCGTCAATGGTCACGTCTGTTATGTTGGAAAAGTTAGCGTTTGGGTTAAAGGCTGCTTGGACTATATTTCGTCCTTTTCGATTCAGTATGTTAGTTACAACTCCAGTTATGATTGTTGTTAACTAGTCCATATTAAAATTGTTGGAAGAGGAAGTGGATGGTTGTTGAGGAGTGGTGCTAATCACCGGAGGTCGGATAAGATGAGAGGTATTCGACATTTTACTTTAATTAAAAAAAATTTATATATTTTTTTTTTTTATTTGTCCTTCTCCTCTGGAGGGTCCCTTGGGTGGTGAATCGCAGAGTTAGACTATTGTTATTAAGAACCGGAGGGTCCCCCGTTAGGTGGTGAACCGCGGCTCTTTTTACATTTATTATTTTATTGGCTGTACGAGACTTAGTTATATTGTTCCTAATTTATAAATCTCTGGAGGGTCCCTTGGGTGGTGGGTCGCTGCTTTTTTTTTTTTATTTATTATAGGCTGGAGGATCCCCCCGAAGGTGGTGCATCGCAGCCTTTGGGTTTAGGAAGTTATTAGCTGTACAAGCCGGTTGTTATTAAGTGTTAGTAAATATTGTATTAGTAATTAGAAATCACAAAATTCTATAATTGACGTTTCGTTTGTTATTAAATTTCCTTTTTTATTTTCTTTTTGATCAACTTTTTAGGACTATATTTCAATTGTGGACTTCCTTAATTTTAATTTTCTTTTATCACTTTCTTTTCAATCTGTATCTTTTCACAAAATATCCTTATTACAATTAGCTACTTAATCTAGTTCTTACTCCCTATCGCCTCCTGGCGGGTGGATGTGATCCGGTTTGGTAAAGGATTCGAACGCTGGTTGTAGGTTCGGGACCAGCCGGTTCCGTCTTCCGTTCTTTTAGATGTCTTTCCACAGGTACTCTCGATAGGGTTGTATTGCGTTGCGCGGTTTCACTTAGTTTTTTTTTCAAAGGATACCGAACGCGTTGGCACGGAGGCTATTTTTTTCCAGGCGACTGGCCAAAAACAAATACTTCGACGCGAACTCGAACTGGTCCCTGCTCGGGCGCCAGTTAAGTTTTTATTTTTTTAGTTTATTTTTTAAAAACTGGCGGACTTGCGTCAGCTGTTGTCTTTATTGATTAAGAGCCAACTTAAGATTAATTACAATAATTTTCTTACTTCTATATTACACCTATTATTGACCACCAAATTGCTGACTCTTGTTGAGTGCAATTGTCGCTGATTATTGTTTGCTGGAATTGTGCCGGAAGCTTCGTCAGCAGTTAAGCTGGCGCGTGCTGTGTCGTTAACCGTAAGGGTCATTGCTCAATGCATAGCTTTTGTAATGAGCTGTGTTAACTTATATTCAGAACATTCTCAGAACGCTCCTCCATTGCGAAGAATATTGCCACTTATACAAATGTTGAGTGTTTGAATTATGTTTGGTATTTTCGTAGCTTCTGTTTGTATTTGTGTACACACACATGAACACAAACACTGCAAACCAGTGGTTTTTGATGAAAGATTATACATACATGAATTGGTAAATATTGTAGTTGCTATCTTGCGATAACCAGATATACTTATCTTTGCCTACCAGGTATTCCGGCACTGCTGACCGCTCACCGCTGTCAAAAGCCGCTGACTCCATCTACTTCCAACTACTTCATCCTGTAGAAACGACCGCTGCCACGATAACCCCAAGTTCTCTGCTCTCTAGATAGCATTGTAACCTGGTTTATCTTTTTTTGCTTGAACGTAAATAGTACTGCATACTATCACGGACCACGGTAAAGTCCATCAGCCTCAGTCCGTTAGCGGATGTTTTGCAATGTAGGCTGAATTTATCGCATGTGGGACCAAAGATCCCTTCCCTTTCCACCTTGGTATTAAAATCGACTTGGCCCAGCTTTATATCGTTAAGGCGGCAGCGTTAATACGCCCGCTCAAGGCGCTCATAGAAGTGATCGTTAGTCACGTAGTCCTTCTCTTCCGTAGGGGAGTATGCGCAAATTAGCGACATGTTGAAAAATCCGCTCACTTGCCGGGCAGAGACATCTTCTCAATTTAGAGTCCGGACATTCCAGGAGCATGCCCTCAAATCATAGTCCTTTTATAGTTTGCTGTGGTTGTCATGAGAGTAGGGAGGTCTCATCCGAGGCTTGTTGAAATTTTTCATTGGAAGCTTTTTTACGTGGCGGATACCAAGCCCAGCGCACAACCAGATTCCGGGGAATTTTTAATTTAGGAACAGATGCTGTAAAACCCCGGTGAACTCTTAAACAGGAAACGTCGGATTGATCCCACTAAGTACGTCTTCTCATTTTAGCTCACTGCCAAATGAATGTTCGAGAGCTACCCAGAAGACATTTGGACGAAATCACCCGGAAGTTGTGAGCTGGTTTAACCGCATGCAAGAGAATTGTTCTGGCCTAGGTTAATGGCAATCAAAGACTTTACCCAGTTGCGTGGGCTTCTACATACGGCTCCATCCTCCGAATGCTGAATATAACCTATAAAAATATTATGAAATATCAACCAGATTTTTTAGGGGGTAATTTGAAATAAGGTGTTATATTTTCGAACGCTATTCAAAAAATCAAGGATTTTAAAAGTCCCGTTGGTTCTTGTAGTCTGAACAATATAATTTTTTCCACCAGCACACAAAGTCCAGGGCTTTATTCTGCCTTTTTTGGGACTGCATTGTATACATATTTTATGCACACCACCAAATTGAATATCAGTTGATAGCAAAGAAATGTGTGAACTGCTTGCTAATAACACAAACATTAAGGGTATTCATCTAAACGGATAAATGCCTCGTAAACTAGCCAACCTGATAAATTTATCAGCTTGATAAATGAACTGTCAAAATTAGCATGAAAAATCGTTTATCAGACCTTGATATCATTGCGCCACCTTCTGGGTTCGCAAATGAGTTGGCAAATTCGACACGCACAAATTGTCGAAACCTATCTTCTTATAAATTTGGCAAAACATTAATGAAAAAATATGGCGATTTTCGCACAGAATGATGAACAAATGGGCATACATATCTGAAATACTCAGAAACTGCCATTGCTAGGGCAAAGTTTTCCATTAGTTCTTCCTCCCTTTTTCGTTGAATATCTGCAAAGTGAAATGATTTTAGCATGACTCTCTCAAATGAAACGTTATTACCTTCGCTTTTTTCAAATAGTTCCAACATTAGCAAATCGTTTGCTAACAAATCTTTTTAAAAGTTTAACAAACCGAAATTTTTTGCTTATTCTCGGTATTTGAATTTCGTAGTTTAGACACTCAAACAGCTGATCGAGAAAGAGCATTTACACAATACATTTTTAAGTGCGTTCATGTAACATAGTGCTTAAATGGATAAATATATGCGATGATAAATTTATGAGCTTAAATGAATACCCTTATTGTGTTTAATTGCGATAATTGCCTACATAACTCTTCAAACTTGGTGTAATCAATTGCATATCTGACTAAGGAGGTTAATGACTTTAAAGTCTTAGTCTCGAAGCTGATTAGTTCGGCTGATGTTGATAAAATTTCAACTAATAAAACATCAATTGTTGCTGCTGAGGATCAGGGGCGGACTGGGCCACCGGGCAACCGGGCAAATGCCCGGTAGGCTACCCCCCTTTTGCCAGCAAAATTTTTTCCAAATACAAGAAAAAAACTCCGTAAAGACTCTGCAGTACTAGTTAACTGTAAATATACTCTCGTATAGTTGTTTCCAAATTTTTATATAAGGGCCTCACCCTTTAACATGATAATTGAAAATAAAACTCTGATCAACACCTTATATTTTAACCCGAGAGATTCTAGATAAGACTACAGGTTTTACATATATATTGAGTTATTGAATAGGAAGCAATTGGGGGCTAAGAATAGAGGCCCCCGAAGAACTCTGAGATAACTCAAAACTCAATATTCCGTCAAAATGTATATATTCTAGTATTTTGGAGTTTCGAACCTCTGAGGTCCTAAGCTGTTTGGGGCCCTACTCTTGTGGAAACTTTTTCGAATTCTGATATGAGATTTCCGTCGTGACTGTTTCGTGGCCTTAAAGATAAAATTATATAGAGTTTTCGAACACTGATTTGTCTAGGCTTCAAACTCTTAGGGCCCCCACAGTACTTTTAGATAATTGAAAATTTCACTCTGATGAAACTTTTAAGAATATAAACATGAGTTTCTAGGGATGACCACAGTTTTTAGGTATATTTTCGAATATGTGACTCTTGGGGCCCCAATATGTAGGGCCCTCCTAGTACTCTTGAGTAATTGAAACGAACTAACATTGTCATGCACTCAAGTCGCTTGCGAAAGATCATTTTCGAAGCTCAAATACATAAGAAACGTTTGAGGAATACCATGACACAAGACCACCTTGAAACTGCTATGCTCATATCTGTGTTTGAAAGAAATTCGTAACAACGATATAATTGATTCACTGGCAAATAAGAGTAATTTGTTGCAAAACCTTTTGCTAACTTGAGTAAGTCGAAAGTTGTTTTCAATGTACATTTAGTTAATCAGTGTCATCGTAACTAAACAAAACTTTTGTAACTATAAACAAACAAAAAAAAAAAACCTTAAAAATGATTATTCAATAAAATTTCTTAACATTTACAATTGATAAAATTTGGGGGCCCTTTTTTTCAAAAGCCCGGGGGCCCTTTGACGCCCAGTCCGCCCCTGCTAAGGATGATTCGTCCGTGCCCACCAGTTCGCCTTCAGTTGCTGTTTCTTGTACTGGTGTCAGTAATAACACGAATGCTCTCTCGGCTTTATCATATTCACGTGCAGTTGTTGGTCTGTCGACTACGTGCAGTGCGGTGCTAGCAGAGAAATTTTTGCCGAAGTCTGCTTGCTGTTGTACCTGACAAAGCTGGTGATAATGCTGGAGCTTCTTTGCGTTCGTCTAGTACTACTGCTGCTGCTGTTGTTGGTCTGTCAGCTATTGATCGCACTTCGTTTGTTTCTTCGGTGCCGGTGAACACTGAGTGGACAAAAGTAACAAAGTCTAAGCGTCGAAATTAATTAAGAATTGTTGGTATAAACACAAATACGGATTTGGAGGTGGCTGGCCGTATGAAATGGTTACATTTATCTTCATTTCTGCCTTCTGTTTCTGCTAACAATATTATTGAGTTTATTGTCAAGCATACAGCTATTGATAAAAAACATCTTTTGTGCTATGCACTAGTTAAAAGAGAAATTTCACTTAGTAGCATAAAAAAGTTATTTTTAAGCAAGGTGTTTCTGTTGCTTTTTATGATAAGCTGCTTTCGGCTGATCTTTGGCCTGCCAATGTCAACATACGCCCTTTTCGTTTTTTTCGAAATGAAGAGAAGCAACAAAATCAAGTATAACTTCTGATAATTTTAGCGGCCTGAATGTGTATTTTCTGAATGTATCACTGAAGATGATTTTATTCGAAAATTTTCATAATAAGCCTGAATAACTTTAACACGTTGCTCGATTGTGTATCTTTCCATGTTCAAGTTAAGTTAGTCTGAAATTGAGAAATGTCAAATGAAATGCAGAAAAAAACTTGACGTTTAGGTGTGGTTCACATTCTACATCGGCCCTTAAAATTTAACCACCCTTTATTAGAATATTTTGGCAATCATTGTGAATAATTACATGTGAAAAATCTTAGCCATATACGTCAAAATTAGACCCAGCTGAGATCACCTGATTTGGAAGGATGTATTTTTGGGCACTAGACACCATTTTTACATAGAATTGTTTTCACACTGTCCAAAAAAATGTGTAGTAGAAACTACCGGCGAAGTAGCAAATATGAAAAAAAGTTCAATTGAATTGAAAAAATTGCAACATAAAAGTGCGTGGCATTGAACCTTACTTCATATGTACATTATAAATGTTGTTAAAATTCGAGTTGAATAACATTTTTCATTCATTTTACAAATATTTTCTTAGCTACCACACAATACAAAATTGTGTTTATAAATTTTCCCAAAACTGCATCAAAATACAAGAGTGAAGTTGATGTATTTTCATATTTCTCTTTCACAATTTCTTTCGTGTAAAAATTTCTGCTGCTCAGTAAGACAAGGTAAGATAAATTTTAATTTTGCTTAAATTTAAACCATAAATTACCATGTTTGCCCCCTCCCCACAATAGGGCTACTCAACCTAGGCGATTTTAATGGAGTAATTTCCAGGTGTGGCTGTGTCGGCGGCGGTGACGGTGACGAATCAAGGCTTAGTGGAATATACAACAAAGTAAGACTCGAATCATGATCCGAGCGGTAAAATAAATGAGGATTTTAACAATTTACGGGTCAGGTAAGCTCTTCACGCCTACTTATATTTCAATATTGGTATTAAATGGAATAAATTTAAAGCTAATTTCATTTCTTTTTGCAGTTCTTACAAGAAATCGACTATGGTATTATTCTCAAGAACCTCACTGAGAAAGGTTCACCGCTGCAATATACATATGTAATTAATTAAACTGTTTTAATAGCTATTAGAATCATAACAATTTCTTAATTATAAGCTTTTTTAAAGTTTTGTGAATTTGCGTAGATGTTTATTGCACATGCATAAGGCATTGTATGAAAATGAAAATTTGTTCCAAAATATGTAAAAATGTTAAAATGAATACATACGTACATTTATTAAATATTAAATTATATATGTATGTACATATATAAAAGTAAATAACATGATATTGCTTGGGAATAGCTGGAAATATTTAAAAAATATAGATATTAAAAAATCCGCTGAGCCGTTTGGTTTGAATTGAAATGGCCTCCTTGCAGGGTTGCATTACAGTGGTAACTTTGCAGAAACTTTGTTCGTGATAGTTTGTACCAATTGGTGCAAATTCTTGGTGGAAATATGTTTACTTGTAACAAATTGAGAAGAATACCTGATCCCAACATACTAAGCTCATTGAAAATATAACATATTATTTCTTGAACTAATTTAATAAAACAAGAGACAGAAAGACGAATTTGAAAAAGAAAAGATGAGTTTAAAATACATAAGCAAAAAATTGGATATTACTATAAGTTTCTGTTTGATTCTTAAGAGCATTACGCATTTTCTGACTGAAACTGCTATATTCGGGTGATAATCTTTTCAAAGCATCAATTTCATTCAGAGATGATTGAATTGACTGACCACTTTTGCATTTGCATTTTCAAGCAATTTCATTTAAACTTAATTTCTTAATAGCTATTTCCCGATGTAAATATAACATATGTTGGAACTATTTTGGCATGTTTTAACTTCCTTCTATGTCGTTACGAGTAATACTAATAAGTCATATCAATTGTGGATGTCTACTTCAAATATATGAATCCCTTCCAATAAAATTAAAAGCGGGACAGGAAAGTACAATATAGAAACAATTTGCAGAAATATTTATCATAAAATTTATTAAACTTTTGTTATTGTATTTTGAAATCAGAAATAATATGTAATTACAACACGGGAACCCGTATTGGCTTTTTTTGTGCAAACGGGGTTGCCTTTCGGGAAACTGTGATCAAAATCAGTATTCGGCACCCTGGTTTCCCTGCCTTTTTATTACTCGAATTCTTGTATTCACATATCATTTATCGTGCAATTTCTATGTCTGGCAGTTCTTATCAGCCCTTATGTGACATCCCATATCAGCTGTGACTATTCACAATGAGAAGACTGTTCACTTGTAATTATTCACAATGCCCACAATTGTACCGATTCGGTCAGCGTTACCTTCAATTATTTAAAAATGAAATCTATCGATATTATCGCTTGTTTTTCCGTCTCTAGTTGCCAGCCGAAGTAACAGCACATACCAACAGTAATTAGTTAGTTGTCCATTTCTAATATTACATGCCATAATTACTTTATTATAGAATCATTTCTATACTTAAATAAATAGTAGTTTAAAAAACTAAACAGAAAACATGCTTTAGTTTTAGATATTTTACTATATTGTTGTAACAAATATACTTTCAAAGAAATTTATTAAAGGTGTTCCTACGCTCTTTTAAATATTATTAATTTAAACTATTAGCTATTAACCCCACGCTTTTTAATAATGATACCGATCTTTTTCTGTTATATTAAACATTATTTTCTGCTTTGTAGTTCTACTTACTACTAAGCGTGTTTTTTAATATTCTAAACTATTATTCATTTTTTATATTTTACATACATATATAATTTTTCACCTACAAGGGGCAAAATATAGTTTAAGAGAAAATTCAGTATTCAGTCCAGTTTAGGTTATCGTAGTAAAATTCAAATTCAAATATACAATTTTTGTTGTTATTTATTTTGTCAAGGTGATTGCAAGATAACCAAGACGAATCTGCTAATGTATTTTGTTTGTGTAATTTTCTGAGTGTAATGTCAGAAATCTGAATTCGCCCTAGATTGGCATAGAAATTGCAGTTTGCTTAATTGTGCCTTGCTGTAAGTTGAATAAACTTGCATATTCAGGGTTATCCCCAATTTCTTGGAAACACACATTTCCACAAATTGGTCATATAGGACAAATGCTCCTTTTGTGGCGATGGAACCATACAACCCGAAATACATATAACGTAGTAGTTTCAAACTAGAAATTTAAATATTTGTTTCTGGCTAGAAAATCTAGTATACCTTCCCAATTTACATAATTGGAAAAGTTTTCCTTCAGAATCAATTCGCTTTATTGATCTTAGGCATGTTAAATATCTTCAAAATTTGGCGGTATTGAGCATTTTGCCGATACAGTAAATACGCTGACCCTTGCTGACAACATTATCAACGAATATCGTGAGGAAGCCTTGGTACTGACCGCACTTAATATATCTTCAAGAATCATTATGGTAGCGAGCAGGACACCTGCCATTGCAAGGCTGTCAGTAAAAGCTCCAAAACCTCAACATAATTATCCGTGTAATTCACATTATCTACCATGTATATCCAGGCGGCCGCTGTAGCTGAGTGTGTATCTTGTGCGCGCTTCATTCGGTGGGTCCCTGGTTTATACAAAAATTATAGAAAAAGTTATTTCTAATATCGGGCGCCCGTAGGTAGGCAATGTCAAACCTCCGAGTGTATTTCTGCCACGAAAAAACTTCTCACAAAAAAAATACTCCGCTCGGAGTAGGCATAAAGAAGTAGGTCCCTCAATTTGTGTTAGAACATCAACCGCTTAAGCGGTTATAGCGCCAATTAAATAAAATGAAAAAATATCTACAAATCTATATGCATAGCAGATTACAATAGCTATGAACAAATCAATAAAGCCTTCAAACCGATCGACTCGATTAAATTATAAGCAATATAATATACATATGGGTTTATTTCGCATAGTAAGAATCTTATATATAGGGTCTTGCAATAGGGACGCACAAAAGTAGACTGATAGTGACAGCAAACGACGCCATATTTTCCCCCGCTCTTTCGATATTTCTCTTCAGTAAGGTTTGCCATGTCATCATGGAAAGATATACGATCCAACAACGACGCGAAATTATTACCGTTCTATGATAACCGAATATTTTTGACCCGAATTTGATGATATGGACTTAGACAATATGTGGTTCCAACAGGACGGCGCCTCAAGCCACACAGCGAATGTCACAATCGATTTATTGAAAACCAAGTTTGGTGAACATGTTATCTCACGAAATGGCCCAGTCAATTGGCCACCTCGGTCGTGCGATTTGACTCCGTTAGACTATTTCCTGTGGGGCTACGTCAAGTCTATGGTCTATGCCAACAAGCCAGCGACGATTGATGAACTTCGTACGAATATCGAACGTGAAATTGCAGCAGTATCGGCCGATTTATGCTTGAAACCCGTCGAAAATTGGGTTCAGCGTCTGGACTTCTGCAAGCGTGCCCGTGGTGCCCATGCAAAAGAAATCGAGTTCCATACATAATGGCATCAAATGTACTTTCACAGAAATAAAGGATTTAATTCATGTCCCGAACCGTTTTTGTTTTATTTAAAAAAACTTTTGTAGCGTTCCTATTGAAAAACCTGTATTAATATCTGTATGATTTAGTTTTCATATAATAATATAATACAGTAGATTAAAAGCCTCTCCATTCAACTTTATATTTTTCATACATTAAACGAATAATATTTTTGAATAAACTTTATGTTGAAATGCAATCTTGCGTACAACGTACTACATATCCATGAATCCATGAATTTTTGTCTATTACCTTTGGTACTTGTAATTTTTTCTTTCAGTTGCCTTTGAACTGCGATTGAATAAACTACTGAATTTAAGCGTTATAAGTTGTGTACTCTAATTTTTCACTTGGAAGCAATAAGGCAAGTAAAAGCATACATATATATGCAACAGGTTATGGTCCCAAGTGAAAATTCTTGCAGTCCAAGTTTACTGGTGTATAATAATTTTCCTTATTTTGTTTTTGTTTACTTATGTGTGTCTAATTGATATAGTTAATACCATTCCCTTTGCTGATTATTTATAAAATTCTTACATTTGTAGAATTAATATTTTTTACATAAATTGTTTAAATTAAAAATATAGACAAACAACGCATGCGAACAGGGAAAGAAGTACAAGCAATCAGGTGATTGGATAACACCACCTTATTTAAATTCATCTTGCTGTTTTGTCAAAACTCCAAGGAAACAGTTGCTTCTGCCCGCAATTCGCAAGACAAAAGCTGGGTCGCAAAGTCACCAAAGTTGAACTAATTTTTATTTGAGGTAGGTAGGGGGAAAAAGTGGATTTGAATACAAATATTGATTCTAGATCGAATAGAGGAAGATCTAAAAGAAACTACATACATATACATAAATACATAAGATGATGTGGAGTTATACTCCACAGAATTAAACATGTAACAAAAATGTTTACAGTAAAAATAATACGGTTTATTTGCAATTTTTTTTTTTGAATAAGCGTTTCACAAAAGACAATTAGACAATTGTAGAAAATTTGTTTAAAAGGTGGTATATTTTCGACTCTTACATTTTTTATTCTTCTACTATAAACACGAACAAAATTTAATAAATATGTATGTGGGCAAGTATGCGTTTGGTGGCGCCGATGTGAAGTAGAACAATATTAAAGTTTTACATTACATATTTTCCAGGATTTCGTGCTAAGTCGTTTATTATAAGTAAACATAATAGATTAATAATAAATGAATTTCTTTAAAAAGATTTTACGGGTACAAACGTGCCACGCGTCCATCTCTACCTGCGAGCAGTTGGCCTAACTACAAAAATCTTCAATTGAAGATTACAGAAGCTTTGTGTTCGACGCGAAAAATATTGCGGGGAGATGAAATGTTCGCGTTTATGAAAGAACAGTTGTTTTCTTTCAATGATATGCGCGTGCGTTAATGAATTAATTTTTTTATGTTGTGCTGTGCTTGAAAACAGGTTTTTCGCGGAGACGAGACGCGCTGGTGGAGGGATGGAAATACATGCTGGTCAATATTTTTTGTGATTTTATATTTTTTGGCTTGGATAGCTCGACACAAAAATTTAACACCACCCAAAAGCTTACGTAAGCATGCGACTCAAACAGTGGTTGCGAACGACATTACACGCACATCCGGAATAAATGCTGACACAGCGTCGCCGCTGCATGGGAAGGTCAGTGCTGCTACTCCAACCACAACCACGACTGCAATACACCTGTAACTGCATCGTGGCTTCTTAGCTTAATTTATATGTAAGAGATTATTCATGTTAATTCTAAGTTTGGCTGTCTAGTTAAACGCACGCCTCGCTGCCGAAAGAAAATATAATTTTTGTGTATTTCAATACATAATAGTTTATTCCAAAATGCCAATCGTGTCCGTAATTTTGATAAAGGTCAAAAAGAAATACAAATAAAATTTTAAATTTTAACTAGCGAATTTTGTTAACCTTAAAACAATTTTTAAGTGAAAAATTGTTAAATTAAATTTAGTCCAGAAACCTAGGTTAATGAATTTTAGTAAAACGCGAAAGAATACAATTTAATAATAGTTTAAATTCACTTGACTTTAACAAAAAGCTTGTACAGCTTATAATAAAATATCACATACAACTCGCTTCATTTCCAGGTATTATAGTAATTAAACAGCTCTGGGATTCACCACCAGAAGAACCCTCGAGAGATTGAGAAAATTCGCAAATCCCATCACAAAACGCAGTTACGAAATAGTAGCAATACACTATAAAATAGTTTTTTGTATCTTCCAGTAAGCATTCTGTAATAGTTTTCACTAACCCTTTACTAGACTTTTCGTCCTAATACAAATGTACCACCACCCACCAATCCCCAGGTAACTCCAGGGTCATCAAACATTATCCGAACTATCGTATCCGAACATAATAGCTACAGATCAGGAAATTTACTCCAGATACGCCGAAAGCTTTATAAGACTCGATAGGGTAACAGACGTTGTGATGTACTTGAGGGTTTTTTCATGTGATCCGAAAGAATTCGCATATACGAAAGTGAAAGAGGCACTCCTCGTTATTTTGGCATTCTAAATGACATAAGGAATAAAATAACAATGACGCCGATATAGCTCTAGAATCTAACAACAACCCTCAAAATTGGAATGCAATCTCAAAATGTCTGAATACCTACTACCACGACAAAAAGGACATCAGTACGCTTGAGTACCAAGTGTCATCACTATTTCAAGGAAGCAAATCCATTAATGAGTTTTACCATATCTTCTTAATATTAAATAATAAAAATATTACCTTAAACCTACCGCGTTAAGCACAAGGCACATTTGTTAGGGGTTTAAATGGCGAACTTCCAAACCTACTGGGAATTAAAGAGTCAGGTGACCTAAATACCACAAGCACTCCAGTTATGCACGAAGTTGCAAAATCAAAACTCCAGGGCACATCACGCGTTTAGCAACCAACCTACATTGCGAAAATCTTACCCACCGCAATTTCCACTAAGGAAATAACAATATTTCAAATCTTAACATATACCACAACCTCGCTTACCAAACTTCGAACAACAAACAGCATATAGAAATATGCCGCCCCAATAATCACACCATCTGCAATTTCAATATAAATTAGCTAATCCCCAATATCATCAAAATGTACCTTACACAGAAAGGTGATCTCCAAGACCCAACTAATACCTACTCAACCAAAACCTCCCGTTCCAATGGAAATAGACGAATCACAAAAAAACATCATATCTTCAAATCAAATCACTAAACTCATATTCCCCACAGTGAAATTTCTATGTTAGCTCATTAAGAGGAAACATTCAAATAACTCACCACATTTTCATTGATCTTTTTGGACTCAACGACGAAAGTCGTACGTTTTTTATTCTACGCTCATTAAAATCTTCTCATGGAATTCTAGGTAATGATAGTCTAAAACAACTGAAAGCAATAATTTTCACTTCCTAAAACTACATTCTATTACAGAATGATATTAGTATAAGAGTATCGATCAAACAACAAACGGGTAAATCTCTAAACAATATCGAACTTTAAAAGGAACATCTCACTAGCACACAGGCAGGAAGACTTAATTATTTATGTAATTCATGCACTCAACTTTTTTCCGACCCTGACATACACCACAGTTGTAAAAACTTAAATTAGGACGACCACTCAATATCCAGTGTACTCCAAATATTACCCTTACCCTATGTCTCTTAAGGACGAAGTCGGAAATCAAATAGCAAAATTATTCATTATTACTGGCTTATATTATTATTTTATATTACAGCTCTTGATCTGAATAATCCCTTTCATCAGATCCCATTCCTTGAATCCGATATTGGAGAGACGAATTTACCAGACTCGCCTTAGGCTTAAAAAATGCACCTGAAATTTTTCAAAGAATATTGGAGGACATACTCAGAGAATATATCGTGATTTACAGAAGTTGAGTGTTTAGAATTTGTGGTTTCTCAAAACGGATTAAAACCCCAATTAAAGTAAAATCAATTTAAAACTTTCCCCCACCACAGACCGGAGCTTCGATTCTTCCTAGGGCTTTCCGGTTTCTGCCATCGTTTTATTAAGGGCTATGCAAATCTTGCAAACGCCTGACAGTACTTAAAAGAGGTGAAGAGGAACGCATGTCCAAAAATCGTTCATCCAAAATTAGGATAAAATATCTTAATCAGGATAAAATAGCCGCATTTGACATATTCAAAAATTCCCTGGTTTAATCTGACGTTATGCTGCAATATCCTGACTTGGAAAAATAATTTTATTTAACTACAGATGTTTAAAACTACGCAACAGGAGCAGACCTTGAACAAAACAATAAGCCAAAAACCTTTATTCTAGGACATTGACAGCTGTTGAATAAAATAACGCGACAAACGAAAAAGATCTGTTAGCGATCAAATGGGCTTTAAAAACATTGAAAAACGGGATTGTCCTGAGCAACGGCATCATAAAAGGTCCTATAGAAAAAGTTTTTTGTAATTTTTTTAAAATTAATTAATGGAAAGAATATATTTTTTTTATTTTTGTATTATTTTAATACAGGCGCGCAATAAAAATATAATTTGAATCCATATTGGTATTTTTAATCAGGTTTTTTCGTGAAATAGTTAAAAGTCTTTATCTGAAAAACTAGAGCCAATTCGACAAAACTGATATTATTTTCGTAATCAGCGCCCCCAAATTACCCTAAATCGACTTAAAAATCTCCGACCGCAAAATTTTGTTCCGCAGTGTTATCAATGAAAATAATAAAGCTCATCGCAATCTTATGGAAAATAAGACACTACTATTATAAAGGATGTTATTTCCCACAAATTAACGCCAAATTAAGGAAATTTACAAAGAAATGTAAAATTTGCCTAGAAAATAATTACGAAAGTCACTCAGTTACACCTATTCTGAAAGCCAGTCCGATTCCCAATTACCTAGGACAAATCGTCCATGTAGACCTTCATGTTGACAACGTTGACGTGAACGGTCGTGTTTTTTGCTCGCTCTTAGGTGTTGGTTATGAAATCTCTTGTCATGCTTGCAAAAGTAAATTTCATAAAATTTGTGCAGTATGTGAAAATTCTATTGCTAAAACGCCAATTGTTCTTGATTCGGCCGTGCTTACTGAAAGTGCTGAGAATGACTTGCCGATGTCTGTTGCTGTCTCATCTTATGAGTCGTCAAACATTGCGAATGCCAAGAATGTCTGTAAAACGAATACTCTCACGCCCACATAATATTTGCGTGCAGTTGTTGGTGTTAATGCTGGAACTTCTTCGACATCTGCTGCTACTGCTTTGTATTCTGCTGTCCCAGCTGAGAATGCCTTGACGACGCCTGTTGACAAATCTTCCAACATTGTTGCTAATCCTATGAGAGTGCCTATTTCGGCTGATGCGTGTTTTACAAACGCTCCCATGTCTTTATCATATTCGCGTATACTTCTTAATGATGATAATGCTGGTGCTGGGGTTTCGTCGTCTATTTCTGCTGCTACTGCTGTCGCTGCTGCTGTTCTCTCACCTTCGCGCTGTATTATGCCAGCTGCTGATCAAATTTCGTTGGTCTCCACAATGGCAGTGAACGCTTAGTGGACTGCTGCCGCTGCTGCTGTTCTCTCTCCTTCGCGCTCTGTGATGCCAGCTGCTGATCAGATTTCGTCGGTCTCCACAATGCCAGTGAACGCTGAGTGGACGAAAGTAGTTGAGGCATGACCCAATTCTAACTTTTTTGATGAGGAATACTTTGACTCTAATTTATATAATGTTTTTCGTAAGGATAGAGATGTATCTAAAACTGGTTTCGCAAGAGGTGGTGGTGTACTCATTGCGGTACAACGTAAATTTCATGCATATTTAGTTTCGCTTGAGAACGATGATTCTCTAATAGATCAACTGTGCGTTTGTGTTAGCATTGACGTCTGGAGTTTTCATTGATGACTGGAAATTCACTTCCATTAGCCCTATTCACAAAAGTGGTAGTAAGAATAATGTTTGTAATTATAGGCCCATATCAAAGTTATCAACTGTTTCGAAACTTTTTGAGAGTATCATTAAAGAGAAAATGTATTTTGCATCTAAGAGTCTGATCTCGCCAAACCAGCACGGTTTTGTCCCTCACCTATCTACAGTTTCGAATCTAGCAGTATTTAGTGAATATTGCATTGCGTCTTTTTCTGCTAGGCTGCAGGTTTATTTATTTATTTATTTATTTATTTATTAATCAACAACAAACCATGTGCTTAATGACTATGTGATATGAATATGGATATAAATTTTATATTATAATAAAGTCAAAATAAAAATTGATAATTGATAAGAGAGACTCTAGAACAAGAGTTTTAAGAGCACACTTTTAAAAGTAAATTTTGAAAAAGAAAAATCAACGTCTAAGACAGAAGAATAAGCATTGAATTGAGTAAGTGCCCTCCGTAAAGGGGCATTCATCCCATAGACAGTTTTAGCAATACGAAGAAAAAACAATTCATTACAGCGCAGAATACGTGCCGGAACATTGAAACAAATTTTCATTAGAAGGTACGGGCAATCGATGCCACCTGCAATGATATCAAAAACAAAGCACAGCGATAAAAGAGTATGCCTGGACTCCAACGACATTAAATCAATAAACAGCGAGAATGATAAGATGGGATAGGATCCTCAAATCTCAACGAACGCAGAGCAATGCGTAAAAAAGACTTTTGAACAGACTCTATTCTATTAACATAGATAGCATGAAAGGGGCGCTAGATAAATGCTGCATAATCCAATCTCGACCGCACCAGAGTTGAGTACAACAGTTTGAGTGTGTAAGGATCTGAAAAAGAAGAGCAATTACGACGAATAAAGGCAAACATAGCAAATGATTTAGGAACAATGAAATTTATGTGAGCCGTAAAATTGAGCTTGGAATCAAAATATACTCCCAAGTCTTTAAATCCACTGATTGAGTTAAGCAGAACATTTAAGATGGAATAGGTAGTAGGAATATTGTTTACTAGTTTTGAATAGGTGGTGTAGTGACATTTACTAGCATTTAGTGACAAATTATTTCGCACACACCAGCGATATAAATTTTCAAGCTCAGACTGGAGAATTAACGAATCTTCCAGACACTTAATTTCATGATAAATTTTCAGATCATCTGCATAAATGAGGAAATTACAATTATTAAAACAGGTGGAGACATCATTTATGAAAAGGACAAACAATAACGGTCCTAAGATACTACCCTGAGGAACACCAGAAGAAGCAACAAAAAAATAAGACGAGACATTATCAACTCGAACAGCACAACGTCTATTATCCAAATAGGAAGTAATCCACTTCAAAAGCTCAGAATGAAAACCAAAACCTGCAAGTTTAGTTATCAGTATGCGATGAGATACTCTATCAAAAGCCTTAGAGAAATCTGTATAAATTGCATCGACTTGGAATCCCTTTTGAAAGGTTTCGAAACAATCCTCCGTATAAGTTGCTAAATTTGTTAACGTAGATCTACCCGGAATGAAACCATGCTGATTAGGGCATAACAAATGTTTAACAGCATAGTATATTTTATCCTTAACTATGCACTCAAACAGTTTAGAGACAGAAGTAAGTTTGGAGATCGGTCTATAATTTTTAATATCGTTTTTGCTTCCACATTTAAGGATAGGAGTGATAAACGTAAATTTCCAGTCATCTAGAAAAATACCAGCAGATAGTGAGCTGTTAAAGATATATCTCAAAGGCGTAATCAGAGCGGGACAACATTTAAATAAAATAACCGAAATGCCATCCACATCAGTGTTTGACGAAGACTTAAGCTGATTAATACCGTTGGCAACACCCTCATCTGTTAAGCTTAATTTTCCTAAATTGTTAGGGTTATCCAGATTAGAAAAACTATCTTCCAGAACAAAATCAGTATCTAAGGTACTAGAGCAAAAATTAGAAGAAAAGTAATCAGCGAAGAGATTAACAGCTTCAGAGAAGGAGTTCGCTGATACTCCGTTGAGCTGTACCGATGCCGGAATGCTTGAGCAGTTTTTTTTTTGATTTTACGTAACTCCAGAAGAACTTTGGGTTACATTTGATATTACTTTCTACTTTGGAAATATAATTACGATACAGAGATTTGTTGAGCCTGTTAATTTCAGCTCTATAAAACACGTAAGGCTCACGCAACTGTACATCACTAGAATGTTTTTGCTTTTTGTAGAACATATTCCTCAAATTTCTTAGACGCTTTAGTTCTTTCGTAATCCACGGACGCTTACAGTGTTTAGAGCTAAGGATTGGGATATGACTCATGCATATATCCTTTAATGTAGTCTTAAAAATATCATAACATGCTGTTACATCACCGTTCCCAAAGAGCAGAGGCCAATCTAAATCAAACAAATTATTTAATTCAACAAAATTACAATGCGAAAAATTAAAAGCAACTGAATGGCTAAGAGATGGTAGTTCAAAAAATTCATAAAATTCAATCTCTAACAACAATGGACTGTGATGCATATTAGGAGACGAGATGTAACTAGCTGTATGCGAGACTTTAAAGTTTATATTAAAACTAACAAAAACTATATCTAAAATTCGATTTAAATCATTATAAAATCCATTAATCTGCAACAACTCAATACCTAGCAGGTTATCAATCAAGTACGACTCTGAAGTACTATTAACATTGGAAGGCGTTAAGAAATTATTATTATTTATTAAAGTCTAATAAATATTGGGCATATTAAAATCGCCTAACACATAAAGTTGGCTGTCACCAATACTTTCATGTAGTGCTAGTATGTTGTCAACATGCGCTCTATACACGACATCTGAAATGCCAGGTGGAATATAGGAGACACAAATGTAGAGCAAGCCGCAAGCACCATACAATTTTACACAGAGCTGATCCAAAACGGAGTTGACATCTTGAAGCGGACAAAATGAAGCTCTAAGTTGTTTCCGTGCAGCTATTAAAACGCCACCTCCTCTACTAACTCCAGTTTTAGCAAAATCTCTGTCCTTGCGAAAAACATCAAATAGGACTGGATCAAAATACTCTGCATCGAAGAAGCTATCGTTCAACCAAGTTTCAGTTAGAACAAAGCAGTCAAATTCCAATTGCGAGCTGAACAAAAAAACGGTTTCACCTTTCGTTCTGAGTCCCGAAGAATTTTCATAATAAATTCTTATTTTACGTTCACTATTGATTACTTTTTGGGCTGAGGCTGGAGCACTTTTTGAAAAAAATCAAAAGGTCTGATGGTAACGTTGGTTGGCCAAATATCCGAAGACATCAAATTTTCAAAAAAAAGGTTCTGGAACTCCAAGTTTGAAATTAACACGCTTAATCGCGTTCAAATCAGCGTCCTTCTTAACAAGGGTGTAACATAAAATTTGTCAATAGCAGCATGCTTGGCAACATAGTCAATGATGTTAGCGGGCGTTACAGAGGGCAAAAATGATGAGACATGCAGCCATTTGTGGCGTATCGCAACTCCAAGATCTGAATTATCATTAGAGCCAACAACGGAAAAGCGAGGTTTTTTATGTTTACGCTTTTTATCCACAACAGACCACTGTGCAATATTAGCATTTGCATTATTATCTATTGCTCCACTACAAATAGAAACCGCGGCAGCGGCAGCAGCTGATGGAGAGCATAGAGAAGTACCAGAAGGCAGCGCAGGTAAAGTGCTAGAAAAAGCGTTGGCAACAGACGACGATTCGGCACCAGAATTAAGCACATTCGTATCAGCAGCAGATAACCCAGTATTATCATCAGCCGTAGTAGGCGTACAAGCAGACGCAACAACAGCAGAAAAAGCGTAGGCATTACGTGGTGAAGTTGAAAAACCGGTATTACTACCAGGCGTACCAGAAGCAATGGTATTAGCAGCATCAGCAGAAACATTTGATGGCATCGAGCAGGCGGGCAACTGAGAGTTTGCATGCATTTTTATTGGCTGAGCGACAACACTATCACTAGCTTTAGCTTTTGAGCGCGTTATGCGCTTATTTACACTTGCAGTCGGTGCAGGCAAAGTAGAGTTAATATTTATTGCGGGAACAATTAAAGAATTAAAAACCCTTTTAATTTTATCCATGTCCGAGATCAAATTTAAGATTAAATCTTTGAGCTCACCGTGGCTCACACAATTAGCGCATAAAGACATTATTGCAAAATAAAAATACTTAACGGCAGAGCGAAATGAAAAACACGACCGCACTGCAAGACGGTTATTGCCAAATTCTGGTTGATTGTGACTTTTCAAAAGCTTTTGATAAAGTTTCACATTCTTTATTGATTTATAAGCTGGCGCATATAGGCTTTCATTCAGTTTTTTTTAAATGGATTAAATCCTATTTATACAAAAGAATTTGCGTAGTGACAATTGACGGCAATTCTTCTGAGTCTAGTTTTGCCTCCTCTGGGGTTCCCCAGGGGAGTATACTAGGTCCGTTACTGTTCGTTCTGTTTATAAATGATATAAGTAGCTGATTTAGATTTGCAAAATTTTTGCTCTATGCCGACGGCTTAAAAGTTTTTTCGATAATTAAAAACTCCGATGATGCGCTTCAGCTTCAAAATGACATTGACAGCTTTCATCAATGGTGTGTTAACTCTCAGCTCCCTTTAAACATAAAAAAGTGCTTTAAAGTCACATACGCGAAAACTCATAATATCTTGCCGACGTCTTATATGATTTCTCATTCTTTTTTACAAAGTTTGGACGAAATTAAAGATCTCGGTGTAATTTTTTCGAGTAATTTTTCTTTTAATAAGCATATTTGCCATATTATTTCGAAGGTTTACTCGGTATCAGGGTTTGTTAGGCAAAATAGTTCCAAATTTTCCGACCCCTATACTCTTAAGTTATTATATACGGCTTTTGTTCGTTCCAACTTGGAATATGCTACTTTTATCTGGAGGCCTAATCATAAAAATTATATAAATTGGATTGAACGGGTCCAAAAAGTTTTTCTTAAATATGCCTTACGTTCATTGAGTTTTGTTGAGCCAATTCCCTTTTATAAATCTCGCTTGCTTTTGATTAATCTTAAGACTTTGGAAGCAAGAAGATCGGTCCTCTCACTTTCTTTTGTTCATTATATCATCAATGGGGACATTGACTGCTCCTTTCTTTTGGAAAGAATTAATTTCAACATCCCTCAACGTAATCTTCGTATTTCTTTGCCTTTCTATGGTAAAACAGAATATTCGCGAAATGCTCCTCTTGCCCGAGCTCTAATTGAATTTAATTCACTCTCGAGTTCCATCTAACTTGATTTTTCAATTCCGAAAAATGTATTTTCCCACATTTTAAATTTAGCTATCTAGGTTTTTAAATCTTACTTTTTAATTACTTTGTAAACAGTCTGTAAGAAACTTTTGTTCATAGACTAAATAAATAAATAAAAATAAAGAATAGTCAATATCACTTTGGTAAAATTATGTGGTTATCTCGATTGTTTTTGTTTGAAAAATGTGTTTTGAATACTTACACAAAAACTAAAGGGACGATTCCATTCACCGATGCAAATAATATTGTCTTGAATACTATTAATAAATTGGTTGGAGACGTGGTGTAGGCATCAAATAATATAACTTTGATTTTGCTATTAACTTTAACATTATATAAATGTATTTTACCATGCCTTCATTTAGCTTTCAAAATAAAATAAATATTATAAGTCATGTATGTATGTAGCTCTTGCTTTTGATTTTCTCAATTTGCATTATTTATACATTTTTAATACGTACAAATAATAATGAAAACAAGATTGCGCCTTCCACGCTGAGAGCAGCTAGTTCTATAATTTTTTTTTTAAATCGCCTTTGCCTGAAAACTTTAATAAATTTGATAAGTTTTACAATTAGTTTCAATTCAAGATTTGATTTGCTACTGCTACACTTTGTATTGCTACTGCGCCCTGCGCTTTCGTTAGCAGTCAAAATGTAAAACTTCGCCAATTTCACTATCGGTCGTGTACATAATCCACTCACTGTCCTTACTACCGTGCTACGACCTTGCCCATCTTTACCAAATGCAGGTCAATCACTACTTTCGTAAACGAATTTCGCTTTGAGTTTTTATCAACGATGACCACAACGTCGTTTTGTTTGATTGGACCTGGCGGTGGCTGATACCATTTCGTACGTCTGATAAGACAGGGCAGATACTCACGAATCCAGCGTTTCCAAAATTGGTCGGCCAGCTGACAAGAAACACAATAGTTTCGACAAATCGCAGATCTGGAATCATCACCCTTTGATACATATCTATCGAATACCACTAGAACATGCGAGTAGAAAATGGTTCGGAGTTAGATGTTCGTGTTCAGCGGATTCGAGCGGAACGTAAGTCAGCGGCCTCGAATTGAGTATGTTTTCAACGTCAACTAAAGCCCATAGTACCTCCTCACGCACGCCAGCACCTGGCAAAATATCCACAATATGGATAAGCATTGCGATTGCAGCACGTTTGACATTTTGCCGCACGCCCTTTTACCAGTCTTCTCAGTGCTGCTATACAGTACCTCTGCCTCATCTCATTGACGATGATTTCATTAAAATGGTGGTGGAACTTCTGGTGATAGTAGTCTACGATTAGTCATGTCACGGTATGGTATCATGGAAGAATACCCCACCAACAGCATTGATCCTTCTTTTTACTGGCAGCAAGCCTTTCCCAAGTACGGAGAAAGTTTGAAGAGAAAATATTTTCGTTTAACTTCCTCACCTTTAAGCAGTTGACTAATTTTTTCATGGAAAACCTCGCCCTGGCAGTTAAGAATTAATACAAGTTCTGCTGTATCCAGATCCCCCGTACCGAGTAGTTCATTTAGACGTTGTGAGCATGGGCTATGTTTTGTGATCAACCGTATGAAGCATAGAACGAACAGCTGGGAGGTGCGTAGCTTCTGCCAGGAGCTGAGTCTGTTTTCATCGGGCGTAACTACAGACATTTGGAAGGGAAAGTTAGTATCGTAAGCAGTAAGACACAGTGCTTCTCCGGTTGTCGTCTTCTGTTGAACCAACGCTGATTGTCGTCGAAATTACGGTTACCATGCAAGTACCACGAACTGGCTAAACTACCTGGTGTCGGTGCGTAGCCAAAATAAAACGTTCATGGAGTCACAACGCGAGTTTTCGGTACAGGATATATGTGTATCTACCTCTGTGCGCATGTAACCAAGTGCAGCGTAGGATTTTATTCATGCGTGCACAAATGCATGTAGCTGTTGTTTAGCTTTGAATGCGATAGAGAGAATTGGAACCAGTTATCACGTTCATGTTGTTTAATAGGCTCGTTCCAACCGACATCAGAGCGTTACACGACTTGTCGAATAATCTTTGCTTGGATAATACAAAGCCTAAAAGACCCAGAGTTTCAAAAAATGTTATTATGGTGCGCCGAATCTGGGGCTTTGATACAATCGCATTCTTATCAAAAATTTCAGTCGGAAATTTTTCAAAAAATTTTAGCTCCTCTGAAATCGGCAACCAACACATGCCTAGCACCTTCTGTATAACGGCTTTGGGCTCCTCATATAAATTGCTAAGGATGGCGAGCACGTGACGTATACGTCATTGTCACAAGATAGATAGCCGTTCCACCACAGGAATTTTTGCTCCGCTCGGCCCTTTTTTACAACTTGGATCTGATGGAACATTTCGCGTATATCTCCGCAAAAAGCGAAATGGCAAGAGAATACCCAACAGAGACTTAGCAAATCGGGTCCTTTAAGTAACATGTCAGCAAACCCGATACTCTGAACTTTCGCCGAGGCATCCCATAACAATATCGTTTTATTCTTATTAGCGTTTAGTACGGTAAATATGGGTAGATACCAAGACCTCGCGCACTATTCCATCTCGTTTTGCCTACCTTTCGGATATAGCCCTTTTGCTCGTAATCCTGTATTTGATCAATTAAAAAACGTTTTAGTGACGCATCCCGCTCCATTTTACTTTCCAAGCACGAAAGCCGACGTATTGCTATAGGAAGCAAATCTGGAAGCTGAAATTCGTAGCCAGGAAAGCTGTGGTTCTCTCCATGATCTGCAGTGCTCGCTCATCATCTCTATTGATTAGAGGCTTGCTTGGTGCTTACACTCCAATTGAGTTGACTGAAAAATATTATTTCATTTGCTGGTCCATACGATCCGGATAAACTACATACGCAGATGTGCAACAGTGACTGTTCAGCTCAGTCGTTTGCATTGCCCCCGTATACGCTCCAACCTACATGATAACTCGCGGCATTATATTTTGAACTCTTATTATCTTTCATTTCCATAGCACACCAATCTTCGCGTTATCTAGCCCTTTTAAAATTCCCGCCCTACAGATTTCATATGGCCGCATCGGTAAACCCTTAAATTCGCGACTGCTTTTCTTACTTTCGTTGTTGCTTTGTCCCGATGCTGACGCTGGCTGTAGAGACGTCACTTGACTCAAAGCGGCGATATCAACGCGAATTAGCGACATGCATTGCTGGACCAGTTCAGCATTTTACTGCACGCAGCGTAGCAACTAAGTCATTCAGTAGAACTGGATCATTTAAATAGTCCGATAGGCCAACTGCTTACATCATGCAGCGGCAGTTTTGTACCGCTAGTGAAAAAGAGACCAAAGTTTCCAATTTATTCGGTTGTATGTACGGCTCCTCTCTCAGTTTACGTTGCTTGATTGATAATATCTGGTCTACTATAGAACATGCGCCATAAGTCTACTGCGAACTGCTTCTAATGCTTGACGTCTAAGGCATTTCTGCAATCTGATAAGGAATTTTTGATCGCTTAACCCGTTGTAGACTGTTCGTCTACGCTATATGCGCAGCTGTTAAATTAACGTCGGTAGTGGCAGCCAAAGTACTGCTGCATGGAGGTATAATGTTTGACTGCACTCCGAATGTCGTAGTTTGGTTCGGTATAAGAATGGGATAAGAAACTCCTGAAGCCCCAGCAGATGTTAATGGGTGATACATGGAAGTGTACGCCGGGAAGTGCTGAGTAGCGGGCGCTATATTGCATAAGGTCGCGTTTGAGGTTAGGTTGGGCAGCATGGTCGTCATGATATTTGATGGAACACCATATGGGAATTTCACCGCGTTAGCGAGGTTAGGGACGGCATTGTACGTGCTAGATGGAAGTAACGTATGTACCTGGTTGATCCGTGGCGTGGGAACCGAGAAACGTGTAAAAAGACGTTATCATACTCCCAGAATTTCTTACGAAACCTGATAGCGGAAATTGTGTAGATGTATGGCCGCTGCGTAGCCGATTTTGTCAGCCGCATCTACCGGAATTTCCTGCCGAACTGCACTTAGTGGCGTCACTGCAGTGGCTGTCTCGGAATTTGCAGTTCCCTGTAGCGCTGTGGTTGGAGGTATGTCGTCCATATACTCTTCCGAATATATTAATATTTAACTGGCTTCAATGATCTAAAATTTTTCAGAATGTTAACGACGGCAGCACGGTGCGCAACGGAAGCGTCTTCTTAAGCTTTAGATCCAACAAACAAACACCTGGTGAGTTATTTGCAAGATATGCGAGAAGCTGAAAATTTTATTAAATTTTATAAGTTTTACAATTAGTTTCAATTCAAGATTTCATTTAAACTTACACTTTGTATTTCTGCGGCGCCCTGCGCTTTCGTTAATAGTCAAAATGTAAAGCAAATTTGACAAATGTCGTTTCCCGAATAAGACGAGAAAAAGGATGTAAGAAAATGCAAAACGGGTTGCTAATGCAACCTTTCACAACAATACCGTTACTTCAAGCGATTCTACAAGCTTTTCTGGGCAAGTACGTAGCCAATGAACCTCAGTCGGCTTGTGGGCTGCTGTTGCTTTTTACCACTTTCCTTATACCTCGAGCTCAAAAATTAATATTTGTCGATTTAATAAATTTGGCCAAAAAATAATATACATATGTAAACTTGTAATGGATGAGCACACCAAACATAACAAAATTCTAACAATAATTAAAAAAATAAAATTAACCAACAACAATAACCACACGTTCACTGTAATAGCGGCAGACTGTCGTCTATGAATTGTGTTGATAGGATACTCGTATAAGGAAAGTGGTAAAATGCAACTGCAGCTCACAAGCCGACTGTGGTCCACTGGTACGTACTTGCCCAGCAAGTCGTAGTTTATGGGTTCATGAAAGAAATCTGATGAGAAGATGTGGTGATCTACGAAATAGCTACAATTTCTACCACTTCTGACTGTTGTTTTTGGTTTTTCCAAAATTCTTTCCTTATACTGGCCTCGAGCCCAAAAACTAATATCTGTCGTTTCTTAAATTAAATTCAAAAAAATTAACATCAGTTTTAAAAAAGTCAAATATACTTAAAAAATTACAATTATAATAATATGGTAGGTACGCTGTAAATTTTCCGATCTTAACATAATAAATAAATGTTCATACAATTTTCTTACTGACCTGTCTGTTAATTAAATTATATATTTTAAATAACCGTGAGGAAAACCTAAAACGGTTCAGACATTAGGCCAACAAATAATATATGTATAATTTCAGAAACTGTTTTCTTATTTAATCTCGCGCTTCAAGGAAAATAGCCCTGGTCGGTCCAACATCGGGTACGCTATCTACAGTATTTTAGCGTAGAACTCCCTTCTGCGTAGGAGGCCTGTGGCAGCGCTTAAAAATAACCCTAGTCGGTGCAACACCGCTACGCCATTCAAATTATTTTTGGGAATTTTTTGGTTGCTAGCGTAATTCGTTTTAAAAGTGAATTTAGCGCGCGTATTTTAGAATGCGGTGCGACAAAAGCGTTTAAAAAAAAAACCCTATATCTTTTAGTGGAGGCATACTGGCACCAACCAGGGCTGAAAACGAACTGTTTTTTATTGATTATTAACTTAAATCGAAGCTTTTTGCTAAATTACAAAATTGCTTATTTTATCATTTTACTTTACCATATCAAAAATGCTTAACAGCTACTTTTTATTTAATTGTTCTTAGAATTTCTTCTGTATTTAATTTATTTATTTATTTCTTTTGACCCAATTTAATGCCAAACTGTCGGAAGTGGTATTTTGTTACCTTGCTTGTTTTTTATTTATTTATGAACTCATCATATTTGTCGAGTGCATGTGCAACTACCCCCGCCTTTAGATGAAAATTCTCCTGAATTATTTTGTTAAATTTAATAATAATTCTTTTGTTTTGTGGAACAATATTATGGCAATAATTATAATTGTAATTATACATAGAATATTGCGACCATTACTGTAATTTTGTAAGCTGAAAATATTTTTTTTGATTCCACTTATTTTCTCCTATTATTTGATGGAAAGTGATTTTTTGTGTGAAATATGAAATGCTTTCGTGTTGTATATTGATTTTAATTGAACAATTATTATATCATATTAAATAATTTCCATTTATAGTTAGTTGCTGTTCTTTACATGTATCATTAATGTATAGATTAACGGCATTTTTAATTATAACTTTTTATGTCTATTCGTATTATTTCCATTTCTTTATTTTTTGTGAGCTGTCATTTTTGTTACATTTTTCACTAATTTTAAATTTTCGAAATGTTTTGTTTTCGTAACTCAAAATTTCCTCTATTTTTGACTTTATTTCATTATATTCTTTATTTGGTATTGGAGTTGCGGCTCTTATTTTTACATTTTGAAAAGTTTTAGGTATTTTAAAACCAAATATCAGGTAAGTAATAATACTTAATAAAAAAAGCTGCTGTGCCTAACTGCAAATATCTAAGTCCATTATAGTCAATATAATATTTAATTATTTCATCACTTGTTAGTATATTGGGATATTATTCCATATTTTGTTGATACAATATTGTTTTGTAAATGTTCTACTTTGCTTTTCAATAATTAAATTATCGACAATTGTTCTAAATACAAGTTTTGATAATGCTCTTCGTTAATAAATTTACTTATAGAATTTAATTCCTTTTCGATTTTGCTTCTGTCGCTTTTTATTATTTCTCAATTTCACAGTTAAAATAAGTATTGATTTGAATTTGCTGGTTGAATGATTCGTTTTTTTGAAAGAGTTCTCCTTGTCTACTTTGTCGGTTTTCTGCGTCCATTGGCTCGTTTCTCATTGGAATTAGTGTTAACAACTTATATCTATGCTCTATCAAGTCTAGTTGGAATATGTCTTTATGTTTTATCTTCATTAAAATTATACTATCCGTCACATCATTTATAAGCTCTTATTGTGAGTTGCATTCGATCTTCGATGGTTATCGAAAATCGAAGATCGAATTCCAAATTCGTATTATGAGCTTGCAACTCTGTCGAAATTTTCGTTGAGTATCGAATTTTCTACCGAACAGGATTTTGCATTCGACAGCGTAACGAAGTGTGGGAAAATTTGTAAAAATGTAAATTTTTTGCAATTATTGATTACTTTATGTCATCCAAATAATAAGTGTCTACTATTTTTGTTAATTTTATGCAGGTTGAAAGTCGTGAGTACCAAACAACAACTAGAAAAACTGGTTGCATTGATGGAAGAAAATCTATAATTCGCAAAAGGGATTTTCTCAAAAGTTCAGGCTGCAAAAAAGGGGGAAAAATTAACAGCGGAGCTAAATTGTTTGGGGCCACCAGTTAGAACGACGGCAAAATGGATTAAGGTTAATAAAGTTGTTATGTGATGTTTGAGAAATACATTTTTATTTGGCCTTTGCAGGTATGGGCTGACATGAAATCGAAAGCGAAGAAGAAAATGTCGCAAAATAACGCTGAATTCGGAGCAACAGGTGGAGGTCCTAACAGCCTGCATGGATTTTCAAATATTGAAGAGGGTATAATTGGTTTACTCCAGCTTGATGCCTGCATAAATCTGCCGGGAGAAGAATTTGGATTGGATATTACTGGCAATGACCAGCACCCATTTTCAGTCCAATCAAATCCCAGCCCAGGACCTCAGGCCGAAAACTCTGGGGAAAGTGAGGCGGAATTGAATTCTGAGGCTCGAGAGGAACCATCACGCAAAAAGAGGGCGAATAAAAAGTGCGACAAGGCAGAAAAGCTGCTGCTACTGATAGCCAGAAAAAATTCTACAATGAAATGGTTATAAGTTTAATGGAAATAAGAAAATGTGCCACAGAAACCGCGGAATATACAAAGAAAATGTATGAGCTAAAAAAAACGCAACTGGCGAAATTTTACAATTAAAAAGAGAAAAATTGCGCGTGTATAAAGAAGAAATTAAAAAAATCCAGCAGGATCGAAGATCGAAACTGCTGGTAAAAGTTGCGCTTTTGGAGCTCAAGAGAAAATATTAAAAAAAAATAATTACTTTTATATTTAGATTTAGTTTTAAGCTAAGCGCCTCAAAGAAACTGAAGTGATATTTTTCCTTTTTTATTAGTATTTAAGAAAATACCTTATATACTTTAAAGTAGGTTAAGCAAATGAAGTGATTTTTTTTATTTTTATATTAGAAAAGGCTGTATATAATTTAAAGTAGGTTAAGCAAATGAAGTAATTTTTTTAATTTTTAAATTAGCAGACTGTTTATATTTTAAAGTAGGCTAAGCAAATATTATTGAGATGTTTTTATGTAAGAATTGGGAAGAGGCTGTTTGAACCAAAAAGTGAATTAAAATATGTACGTAGATGAACTAAAGTAAATATTTTATTTTTACATGACGAACACTAGTAATGAGATCCATAATTATTATTTTGAAAAAGAAACTTCATAGTATTTGATTTTTTAAATATATTTTTAATAATTTTATCTAAAACGTTCTGAATATTTGGATTCTAATTTCTTCTGCTTCGGAGTTGTTAATAAATTCAACTTCATTGACTCTTCCACGATCGTCGTTAGTCTCATTAGCAAATTCTTCTGGAGAAATTTGGACTTTATAAAACATGCAGATGTTGTGCAAAGCTGCACACACATTTATAATTTGCGTCGCCTTTTTTGGAGAATAGTGGAGAGTTCTTGCTTTGTAACATACATCTGAATCTATTTTTCAACACTCCAATAGTGCGCTCTATAATATTTCTCGCTTTCGCATGTTGTGTGTTGTATCTACTTTATGGAGATCCTTCTTCAGGATTTCTAAAAGGTGTCATCAAATAAGTTTTAAGGGCGTATTCAGCATCACCTAAACCGAAAACAAACTAATTGTGAAAAATATAACTTTTGGTTTTGTAATCATATACCTAGTAGCCAAGTATTTCGAAAACCACTTTGGACTTGCTGTTATAAATACGTTTTCAATGCGGACAAGTTAAAAATCATTAAATCATGCGTTGCTCGCGGACTCTTTGCATTTATATATCGTATGGTCGTTTTATGATCACAAACCTGCAAATAACATAAGGGCAAAAAACTTGCAATCACAAATTCACATTATACATGTATACTTACAATCATAGCATTAATGCTAAAGAATCCTTTTCGGTTATAGTATAAATGCTGCAATTCCTTTCTGGGAGCCACAATTTTAATGTGTGTGCCATCAACACATCCGATTACTCCTGGAAATCTAGTATTACTATAAAAATATGATTTTGCTCGTTGCATCTCGGCCTCCGAATAAATGAATTTAGTCCATCTTTGGCAAATGAAGTTCTCCAGAACATCGAGCACCTCTGATAGTACCACAGATACTGTGGGCTGGGCAAGCCCAAGCATATTTTCATTCCCTATACTGAGCTGATACGATCCCTGCGCACAAAATCGTAAAGCTGTTGCCAATTTTAAGATATTTGGAATAGATTTCGCTCGGGTGTATCGCTGCAGCAGCTCGTCTGTGGTAGACAGCAAGTCCACATATGCCTCTTTGGACAAACGGAAGTTTTTTATAAATCTGCAAACAGAACTTCCTAAATGTTATACATACCGAAACCTCTAAGAAATATCACTATATTTACGTAGTGGAATCCATTTCCAAAGGGTTGGAAGCGCCCCTTAGTTGTTTTTCTATTTCTGGCTAGTTCGAGCAAACTTTCCTCCTCTGATGATGATTCATCAAACCATAACTCCGTCGTTGTCATATTTTATTTGTACTTTTATTTATCTTTTCTTTATTTATAAAATATTTGTGTTTTTATTTTCTCAATTTGTGAACAAATCGTTTATAATTTCAGCATCAGCTGATAGAAGTGTACTATCGTGAACCATCAAAATGATTGCAATTCACAATGGGGCAACACTTCATCGAATGCGCTTCGTAATACCAAATTCAAATTCGTTCGATCAACATTTTCGACAACGGTCGAAGATCGAATGCAACTCATAATAGGGGCCATAGTGTTTTCAATTTGTTTGATATCAATTATATGCACAACTACATCGGGTTTTTAACTACTTCTTGGTTTCTTATTTGTTTATAAATAAACCCTGTTTGATCGGTTATTTTTGTTATCTTTCCACCAACTAATCGAGTCCATGCAGTGTCATCATTATTCGTAAATTTATTAATATTTTTTCGTTTAATTTATCTATAGATCTTTTCTTATTTTCTTCTTTATCGTATTTCTATCTATACATCATTCCGTACATCTAATGTTCAGCTTTTATTGCTTTTAATATCTGTTGTTATATTATCTAATTGCTTTTTGAGTAATTTGTTTTATTGACAAATCATTATTTAGTTTATATATCATCCTAAATTTCTTTGTAATTGTGGTGTGGAATCATTTGATGTCCGCATTGTATGTGTGTGTTGGTTTTGGTTAAGGGGTTATATACAAAGTTGAGGTGAAAAAGTGAGCTAAGTTCGTGATTTTTTTTTAAAGGTTTTTTGCAAATTTTATTCAATAAAGCGAAAGATAGTTTGTTGGTAGTATTATTGAAGAAAAAAAAAAAAGTTAAATTTCAAAAAAATATTTAAAATTTTCCGAGTTAGAGCCCATCTCCCGAAGCGTGTTTTTTCTGTAGAGCCTTACCGTTCACACTCTCCAAGCCGAACCGCTCAACTGAAATCAAAAAGGTACTATAATTATTGAAGAGAAATGTATTCTTGTGTACTTGAACGAACCGACTTCCAAAAAAAAATTTTTTTTCTGAAAAAAATTCATGGTTTTCCAAAAGTCAATTTTTTTGTTGCTCAAAAATTAAAAAAAAATTTATTGCAAAAAATCGAAAATTTTCGGATTTAAAAACGATCGTTCAAGTACACAAGATTGTAAATACGAATAATTATCAAAAAAAATTATGATAATCGGTTTATAAGTTTTTGAGTTATCGTGTGAACGGCAACGGTACTTTTCAAAAAATGCCATTCCGAGATAATTGCGTTTTAAGTTTTGTTCGATTTTTTGAGCCCCAACTTTGTATATAACCCCTTAAGTGTAGTTCTACATTTTCATTGTTTAATAATTCCTTCATTCTTTTTGCCTTGAACTCGTTATCCGCAATTATTTTTTTTAGTTTTCCTCTCTTAGCAAAGTTTTTCTCCAGTTGTTCTATGATGGTAACATGGTTTCTGCCATTTAGTGAATAAGCGGCTCCAAATTTTGAAAACTTGTCTATTGTTATTAAAAAAAGAAATCCTTTTATTACATATGTGTCTATGTGTACTAATTCGTTATTTGGTGATGGTGCTTCTGTATTTGAAAATTTAGGTCTTACTGGATTCCTATCATATTTTATTTCCTTGCAAATATCAGATTGGTTTATAACTGACTGGATAATTCTTTAAGTTTTGGGTAATAGATTTTGTTTTTTATTTGAGCATACTTCTCCTCTATACCCTGAATGAATGCTTTCCCTTACGTGATAAAATGATATTGGCTTTATTACAGCTTTTATTTCAATTTCAATATCTTGAGTTGTTATTGTGCATTTAAGGAATTTCAAATTTCTGTCATTAGAAAAAATGTGGATGAATTTTGCACTATACTATACTTGTGATCTGATAATTCTGGAAAAATACCTGTTTTCCTTTCCTTATATATCTCCTGAATATATCTTCCATATAGTCATCGACTAACACTCGTTGCCTTCGGTTGTGTCTAAAGTATACTCCCGTGACTATCATATTTTTTTCTATTTCGCTATTTTCTCTGCTGTTTTCGTTTTCTTTACATAGTATTCCACACGTGTGTATAAGATTGTGTGACAAGTGTAAAATCAAGTGAAGATGCCCCCTACGGGGACCCTTTTAGGGGACAATAGGTTTGCCATTTTAATGGCAAGCCCAGAACGAAAACGAAAAAAATCATCAACGTTTATGAAAGATAACTTTCCGGCATTGCCCGTATTAATAAAAGATTTACCCTAAATCTCAATAACCTTTAAATAAATATTCCTGTTTTGCCGTGCACGAAGCGCTAAAGAACATAAACACGGAAATCAACCACATATCCCAATTAAGAGATGGTAATCTCCTTCTCCTCGTAAATAGCAACAATGTAGCAAAAAAATTCTTATCAACCAAACAACTTTCTGGCATATGCAATGTTAAATTTGAGCTCCACAACAACCTTAATTCAGTCGAGGGCACAATTTATGCTCCATGCCTAAATGACGTCCATGAACAAGAAATTGTTGAGAATCTCAAGGAACAGGGTGTTACATCTGTAAACAAGTTTACAAAACAGGTTGACGGTAAGTCTTTTTCAAGTGGTGTACTACTGCTTACATTTGATAGGTATTACCTCCCAGGAAAAATTGAAGTATCTTGGTATACCACAAAAGTAAGGCCGTATTACAGAACACCTATGAGATGCAAAAACTGCCAACTTCTTGGCCATACCATTAAACGCTGTACAAAGACCCCTGTATGTGACAACTGTGCTTTCCCACCACATTCACCAACTCCTTGCTCTCGTACCTTGTGCGTTAATTGCTCTGGTGGTCACCCTTCTTCAAGCAAAACATGTCCAAAGTTCGAGCAAATGAAGCAAATCATTATTATAAAAACCGACAACAAGTGCTCTGTACGTGAAGCTATACAAATACACAAAAAACAAATTCCTCCAGTTATAAACGAAAACTCAGCTTCTTTCGCTGAAAAAGCAAAACAAAATACACAACAACAACAACCAACTAATTAACCCATTGCTCACGCTGCGAGCACATGTAAAAATAACGAAAACGCAATCCAGAATATTACCAACAATAAAATAGTGAACAACGACTTAAGTACACCAATAACAACCGACAAAGCACAGGTAACAGTTTCAGTCGATAACTCAGCACCAAACACCGTTGTAAACGACTTCATTTCTCAGCTTCAGTCTATGCCATTAGACTATGCTTGTCAGCATCCTTCATACGTCGGCTCCCCTCTTCCCCTTCTCCCTAACCTTAGTGATACTCAAGCCTATACTATACTATACTAACCAATTATGAAAGTACTCCAGAGAAATATCCGCGGTCTATTAAACAATTATCCAGATTTAAATATTTTAATGAAAGAATTCAATCTACATGTTATAGCCCTGCAAGAAACTCACGTACCAGCAAAAAAATCGGTATATACGCCAAACAAATACTTTAGCTACTTTTTCAATAATAACAATAACAATTCCTGCAAGCAAGGTCTCGCTTTGCTTGTTAAAAAACCGATTCAACATAAGCTTCTTCATATTACTTCAAATATCCAGACTCTAGCAGTAGAAATAGACATTGGTTTCAAGTTATCCATTATTTCATTTTACATTCCGCCTGACCAATGTTTCACCAGTGAAGACTTATTTGATATTCTCAATAATGTTGCCACACCTATCATATTCTTAGGAGACTTAAATGCCTGGAGTCCCCTTTGGGGCTCTGTTACTACCAATATAAGAGGCGAGATTGTAGAAGATGTAGTTCTATCCCAAATCCTTGTCATCCTCAATTACCATTCTCCCACCTATTTTTCTACCCACACTTTTACTAACCCAGGTATAACCTTTTCCTATGCCTCCATAGCTCCTAAACTTTCATGTAAAACATTAGACGAAATACACAATAGCGACCACTTTCCTATTATAACTTCCTTTACCACGACAAATTCCTACCATGTAAAACCCTGTTCCTTGTCGAAAAGGCTGACTGGACAAAATTTTGTTCCATTTCTGCAAAATTATCCAACCAAATCCCATGCTCGATTAATATAAATGCTGAAGCAGCGATAACCAAACGCATTATTCACACAGCTGCTCACATGACGATACCGCAAAGTAGCACTAGAAAATTCTATTCTAAACTTCCTTACTGGTCTAATCTGCTTTCCATCCTCAGAAACAACAAGCAGTCAGATGAGAATTACGTTAAGCACAAAAAAGCTAACGCGGAATTTAGACGGGAACTCAATTCGTCTAAACGGCAAGTATTAGAAAACTTTTCCTCTAAAATCACGCCAGCTTCCAGCACAAAATAACTCTGGTCAGATATCAAAACACTAACATCTGGCGCTCAGCACAAACACATTTCCTTCATATATTCCCCAGAAGGTCCCATTTACGAACCGATGAACATTGCAGATAAATTCGCTTCAACTTGGTCGGAAACTCTCATAACTCCAACTTCCACTGTTCTTTCAATATGCTCCACGGCAATAACTCTTCTTTCCTCTACCGAAACCCTTTTCCTTCCTCTGAAGCCTTAAACGCAGATGCTCCTATTTCAATTGAAGACTATGAAGCCTCTATCTCTTCAATGACAGGCAAAAGCCCTGGTGCTGATAAAATGCCTTACCTTCTTCTAAAAAAATCTCCCATACACCGTTAAATACAGAATTATAAACTTATATAATTCTATTCTAGCTCAGGGTATATATCCCCAAGAGTGGAAAACTGCGTCTGTTCTTCCTATCGATAAACCAAATAAAACCAACGCATTTATTTCAAGCTATATACCTATTTCTCTGCTCCCCTGTGTATCTAAGATATTAGAAAAAATCATTTCTACACGCCTCTTGTGTTTTGCCGAACATAATAACTTAACTAATCCACACCAATTCGCTTTTCAAAAAGGAGTTAGTGTAATAGATCCTCTATTGATTTTTGATCATTTCTCCTCCTTGGCTCTCGCTACAAGAAATCACGTGTCTGTCCTAAGTTTGGACTTCGAGAAAGCTTATGACAGAATAGGGCTCCCATGCTATTCTTTTAGAACTCAAAAGCTGGAAAATTGGAGAGAGACTGTATAACATCGTCAAGTCATTCCTCTGCAACAGGAATTTCTTGGTTCGAGTGAATAATTGGCATTCGAAAATTGTTCCCCTTTTTAATGGTATCCCCCAAGGATCTCCTCTTTCGGTTCTATTATTTACGGTAGCCTTTAATAAAGTTAGTTCCATTATATCGTCTTATGCCAATATTTACGCTGACGATGTTCTAATTTTCTCAAAAATCAAAGACCTTGAGCACGTAAAAGTGATTTTTTCTAGTATCTTAAGGGACTTAACCAATTGGTTCAAATCATCGGGAGCAAAGATTTCGGCCAATAAAAGTTCTCCATTTCACGTTTGCAGAAAACACAACTGTTCTCCCCCAACCCTTTCCTTGTGTAACACAATCATAGCCCATACTGACACATTAAGAATTTTAGGTATATTGTTTGATAAAAAACTTTCGTATAAGCAGCACTGTAATTATGTTAGACTTAGTTTAATTTCTAGACTAAATATCATCAAGTTCCTATCTTCCAAGCATTCTTTTGTGCACATAACCACGCTCGTTAATGTAACAAAGGCTATAATATTAAGTAAAATTGACTTCGGTCTCGCAGCCAGAAGAAGCATTCGTGCATTCCCCACCTCGCCAATAAAAGCAATCTTAACTGAGGCCGGTTTGCCGGAAATTCCAGAGAGGGTTGACTACAATTCTATGATGTTAATTCCTAAAATTTTACACTGCAGAAATGAAATTCTATACTCTACCGTGAAATGCTGCGAACAAGCAAAAACCCAGATGAAGAAACCATCAGCAATCTCACTTTACGCTTCATTAATGAATTAAATATCATATCCACGCCGACGTTTAGAAAAGTTAAAACGCTGCCTCACTGGCGTTTGCCTAGTTCTATACTTATAAGCGCTTTACTTCAGCATCCTAAACTTTCTACTGGCGCCTGCGAATACAGACAACTTTATTACAAAGCCATTGAGCCTTTAAGGACGGATTGGGAATTTATATTTACAGACGGTTCCAAATCCAACACCAGCACTTCTTTTGCTGTTACAAAAGAGCCAGGTGTCACTATTTCCATCGGTGTTCTACCCATGTACAGCTCGGTATTCACAGCTGAATCAGCTGCACTGCTAGAAGTCGTATACTTTGCCTCAAAAAACGAACGGAATTCAGTCATATGTACTGACAGTAAATCAACCATTGAAGCCGTTTTCAAAAGTTCCAATGATTCGCATATAATTTCCAGTATCCGCAGAGTACTCTACCAACACAAAATATTTATTAAAATCATTTGGGTACCTGGGCACGTCGGTATAGAAGGCAATGAGTATGCAGAACAAAGAGCTAAGGCTGGCGGTAATGAACCATTAAAGATATTTAATTATTTCTCCCCCAAGGACATCAAAAAGCTTGTAAACGATTTTACGACCTCAAATTTCTCTCCAGCATGGCTCAGCTATCAACACCAGTACAGGAATTATAACCCTTATGCAAGTAAACCCCTTTATTCGCCTAACATACCGTGCCACAAAATTAAAACTTTTGTTCGCCTGAGAATTGGTCAAACATTATCCACTCATTCTCATCTACTGAAAGGTACTGAAAAACCAACATGTTCCTTTTGCAATTCAGTAGTGCTAACAGTCTCTCATATTTTGGATACCTGCGTGGTACTAAATTTCATCAGGATCTCCATATTAAACAACAATAAACCATCGGAATACCTTCGAAAGGCAGATGACAGTAATATAGACCTTATGTTGAACCCTATAATATAGTCTAGATATTTTCTGTTCTCTTTGACAGTATATTACAATATTTTAGATATCAAACCGTTAAAAATGTTAATATTCCAAAACGAGTAGTGAACTTAAACTAAAATCTAAGGAATTATTTAGTATAAGATAAGCTGAAAGCCATTGTAGCTAGTGCTTTATTCTATAAGTAGATTAATTATTTATAATTATTTTTCTTCGAAATAAATAAATAAATAAATTTATATCTTCCACATTTTTAAAAACATGCAGTGAATACTATACGTTTTCCATGTATAGTCTTACACTCTTCTGTCTTGTTATTGGTTATTATTATTTGGGGTTTGTATTTGTAAACGATTTCCTCCTTTATGAGAAATGGTCATTTCAATTTTCTTCAGCGGAATGTATGGTAGCCATTGTTACATCATCTTCCCAATTATCTGCTATATTTATTTCTAGGCTAACGTCTTTGTATTGATATTAAAAATTATTTGAACTTTGACTCTTTCCTCCGTATTATTTTCTTTTCATAATCTACTTTAAAAATCCGCCTCTTGGTTTCCTTTGCCTTGTAAATATCCAATATCGAATTGATGTTCTCCAAGTTTTAGTAGCCTTCTCTGATGTCGTGGTGACATATCTTTTCCTCTATATTTCGAATGTAAGTATTTAATTGTCTGGTGGTCAGTAAAATTTTGAATGGTCTACCGTAAACGCATGGTCTGAGTTAATTCACACTCCACATTATTGCAAAAAATTCTAATTGCATAGTTGGATGCATCCGATGTTAATGCAAATGGTTTTTAAAAATCTGGATAACGCAGTATGGGGTAAGCTTAAGGTTTTTAATTTTTGAACTGCTTCAATGTAAGTTGGATCGTTCAGATTAGTTTGTATCCCTTTTCTTAATTACTTCGTGATTAGGAGTGCAATTTTTGCATAGTCCTTTATAAATTTTGTAGAGGGTTACCACCTTTTAAAAAGTCAAATTTAGTTAAGGATAAAGTAAATTAAAATTTGATTGTCAAACATATATATATATATTTTCAAAAGGGTCAATTTATAAACGAATATAGGCAGGGCAACGCCTGCTGGGGTCTTCTAGTTTATAATAAAATAAAACGATGTATTTATTTATAATAGATTTACAAAAAGGTGAATTGGCTGAAGAAACCTACGCCTGTCAAACTAGATTGAGGAGATTGCATTGACGCTCTTTCGCAGCGTTGCCACAATAGAGTGTTTGAAATACGAATGGTTTTTGCTTGCGGTGTTGCGCTGTATCCGTTGATTGAAAATCGTGCATGCTATCTAACAATGTACACTGATCGAAGGCCAAGCAGTATAAGTGGAAGCAATTCGCGGTCGTAAGTCCTTATTTGCACTGTGCGGTTGTAAACTTCCCTGAAAAAAATGCGAGTAGTTGTGGATGCCCATTGATAAGTTGGCGTTATCACTTTCGTCGGGGCACAATATCAAGTCGGCCGATGGCGCTGGGTGTGCTAACAATGTAGCTTTTGCCAAGTCTTCCTTACGTTCTTGAAAGTAGTGGTTTGATTTATCCGTCCAAATTAAAGGAGTTTTGTCGCTTCTTTTCTCCCTATAACGAGCGAGTTCAGGTATTGCTGATGTTCAATTGGGTGTGATATAAACCGGCGATAAAAATTTACCATGGCTAAGAATCCTTTGAGTTCGAATGTGAGTTTGGGCAATGGAAATTTGCGGATGGCTTCTACTTTTTCAGGTAGAGGGCTGATACTTTTTGGTATAACTAAATAGCCTAAAACTCGATTTGCGCTGAGCCGAATACGTATTTTGACAAATTGATGATTAAAAAGTTTTTACTTCGTCTTTCAAACTGAACGAAGGTTTGACGTGTGCTCTTCGTTTGTTGTGAATTCGACGCAAATGTCATCCACAAAGCTGAAGGAAAAGTCCAGGCTTCTTAATGCTTCGCGCATATACCTTTGGAAGGTTTGTGCAGCGTTTCACAAACCGAAGGGCATACGTACGAATTCCAATAGGCCGAAAGGCGTGGTGACTGCAGTCTTCGGTATATCCGCCACGGTATAGGTAGATTTTTGAAAAAAAAATCCTGCCATGCAAAAACAAGTGAAGTCATGAATGTGCGGTAGAGGGTATCTGTCCGGGAGAGTTTGAGCGTTTAGCGCCCTATAGTCACCACAGGGACGGCATGTATTGTCAGTTTTGCGTACTACGTGGAGTGGACTGGCGTAGGGTTTGATGGCCTGCATATACCGGTCTTAATGAGGTGCTGAAATTCCGCTTTAACTGCATGCTATTTCTCCGCACTCAACCGTCGAGATTTTTGGAACAGCAAAATGATTAACGTTGTTGCTAATAGTAATATTAGCGAAAGGTTTGTTTGTTTGAGTGATATCGTTTAACTCTCGCAGTAATTGTGTGTGCTATTATACGGCTGTACACCGACTGCGCATATAGCTGGGCTAGCCTATTTCGTCTATCAAAGTGTTGTACTTACTCAGAAAGTCAGCGCCTAAAATATTATGTTTCGTGGCAGGGGTGACAAAAGTCCACTTGAAGGGTTTTCGTAATCCTAGGTCGAAGGTTAACCTTATGACGACGAATGAATTTATTGTGGCGTTTCTTGTGGAAGTGATCGTCGCTTAACAGCTGGATTAATGATTGATTCAATCAAAATACGACAATGGGCACGATGATCGAGCGCTGTTGAGCGTGAACTGCAAACGTCTTTGATATCGCTAGCTAATGATGATTCCCTACTGGACCAACTCTGCGTCTGCATTAGGGGAAACACTTCAAAGGATTACCTGTACGTATTAACCTCGTATATTCCACCGGGTAGTTCGTTTGAGTTATACGAAGCGCACGCTGATAATATTTCGTCACTAGTTTTAAATAATTTGGGTGATAACCATTTATGTGTGCTAGGAAATTTTAATTAACCAAATGTTAGCTGGGTTAGTAGTGAATCATGCCCTAGTCTAACAGCTCATAATATGGTTGCCAGCCATGAATTGTATCTTATAGATAGTATATTAAGTCTCAATTTAAAGCAAGTTAATAGATTCCCGAATGGATTAAATCGAATCTTAGATCTTATATTTGTTAGTGATAATTTGTATTACCTAGTTAGTGAATGTTTAAATCCAATAACACGTACGGACAAACATCATATTCCTTTAATTATTAAGTTTGATTTTTATTGTTTTTCCTCTGTTGCTACTAATGACAAATTGTTATTTAATTACGCACTTTGTGATTTTAATAGTTTTAATGATATATTATCTAACATTGATTGGGATGATCTATTTACTAACTCAGACTTACCATACTGTTTTTCAAAATTTAAGACAGTCTTGTATGATTTGTGCCTAGGTCATATACCTATCAAAAAGCAAAGACCTTATAAACTACCTTGGTTTTCAAAGGATTTAAAAAAGCTCAAAAACTTGAAAAATAAATTCTTTAAAAAATTTAAGACATCGGGAAACCAAATGTACTTTGTTAAGTACCAGGAACGTTTAAAGGATTTCAATTCCTTAAATCATACTCTCTATAATTCTTATATTCGTAATACTGAGTGCAATATTAAATCAAACCCAAAATTGTTTTGGAACTACGTGAGATCAAAAAAAGGTTGTTCCAGCTTACCCGTAGGAATCTCCCTAGATGGTAGAACTGCGCAGACGTCAAGTGATGCGGCAAACTTATTTGCTGACTTTTTTAAGTCTAATTTTGTGGTGGATGAATGCATTTCTGAAGATTTTTCGGCTAATATTTCCTCATCTCTAAATTTTGGATCACTAAGTCTTTCATCGCAGGATATCCGCAATGGGTTAGCTAAGTTAAAATCCTCCACACAAATGGATGTTGATCATTTATCGGCAATTCTTTTGAAAAAATGTCCAGCTTTAGTTTATCCCTTGAAGCTAATTTTTAACAAATCTTTATCCTCCGGCATTTTTATAAATGATTGGAAGCTTACATCAATTACGCCTATTTTCAAAAGTGGTAATACAACCGATGTCCGTAATTACAGACCTATTTCTAAGCTTTCGACTGTTTCAAAAGTTTTTGAACACTCAGTTATTGAAAAATTAAATTTTACCGTCAAGTCAATTATCTCTCCATACCAGCATAGTTTTGTTGCTGGCAGATCTACTGTCTCTAATCTTGCCATTTTCAGTGAATATTGTTTTGAATCTTTTTCGTTAGGCTATCAAGTTGACTGTATTTATACAGACTTCTCAAAAGCATTTGATAGAGTGTCACATAAAATATTAGTTAAAAAATTGGCCTGTTTCGGTTTCCATTCTATTTTCCTGAGTTGGTTGAAGTCGTACTTATGTAATAGATCCTGTGTTGTATCAATCGATGGCGGGACTTCCACCCCGTTCGTTCCGTCGTCGGGAGTGCCACAAGGTAGCGTATTAGGACCACTTCTCTTCATAATTTTCATCAATGATATTAGTAATTGTTTTTCCTTCGCAAAATGTTTGCTCTACGAGGACGATTTAAAAGTCTTTTTGGCAATCAAAAATCCGGCAGATGCCATCAGGCTTCAGGATGATATTGATAAGCTCAATTTATGGTGCCTGAATTCAAGGCTCTCCCTGAACTTTAATAAGTGTTTTAAGGTAACGTACTCAAAGCTTTTTAATATTTTGCCTACCAGTTACCAAATTTCGACTAGAGTTTTAAATTCTCTTTGTGAGATAAAAGACCTAGGCGTAGTGTTTGATGAAAGATTTTCTTTTAACAAGCATGTTAATCATATTACATCAAAGGCGTACTCTATGTTGCGGTTTGTGAGGCGAAATGCCTCTAAATTCTCAGATCCATATACCCTTAAAATTCTATATACCTCGTTCGTTCGGTCGCATCTGAAGTATGCGGTTTTTATTTGGAGGCCATGTAGTCAACTTGGCATAAATAGAGTAGAACGTGTTCAACAAATTTTTCTCAAATTTGCTCTTCGTTCTCTGAACTTCACGGATCCTATACCGTCATAGTCTTCTCGTCTCATGCTCTTAAACCTTAAGTCGCTAGAAAATCGTAGATCGGTACTATGCCTATCGTTCATGTACAACATCATCAACAGTTTAATTGATTGCCCTTATTTGTTAGCTTTAATAAATTTTAATATCCCAAGGCGATCTCTCCGAAGTTTTCACCCTTTTTATGGTGGTACAGTCCGAACGCAATACGCCAGCAACGCCCCAATTTTTCGTGCCATTCGAGAATTGAACACCATCAATAATCCAATGGTCATAGATTTTTCAGTCTCGAGGACAGTTTTTTTAAATCTTTTGAACTCTTTTTTTTTTCAAATATTTTTAATTATTATTAATGATAGTTTTAAGTTTCATTTGTACTCTATTAGTCTGTAATGTTTTGTAAAACAATAGACTACAATAAATAAATAAATAAATAAAAAATCTGATTGGCTTGAAGCGACGACGTTAGCTACAGACCACGCCGATGATGGTGGTTTTTTGTTCGCTAAAGTTGCTCGGATAATTGCATTTTAGTGCTTTGGCTCCAAATCGCTTGTGATTTGTTGCGAATTTGCAGAAGAAGAACGTCGAGGGCTATTGTAGCGACCAAGTGCCCGTTTAATACGTTCGATTCTACCTTCTACCGAATCCGCGAGTAACGAGCCCTGTTGGTGTGGCCGGGTGTTGTTGGCGGCGGTCACGGCCTTTACTGAATTTATCCGAACCACGTCGATAATTTCATCAGCTATTAACGCCAGTTGTTTCAGTGTCATCCCCGGGTTAACTTTATCGATTCCAGTGATTACGGCAAGTGCTGAGACAGGTAGTTTTTGAAGCTAAAAATCTTTTATTAGTTTATTGTCCGATGTTACACCGGTCTTTTGTAGCAGATACAAGATGTGACAATAAACCGTTATTGTCGCCGAGCTGAATTATCGAAGTGAGTTGCTCTAGCCGTGCGATTGAAGAGACTGCAAATTTGCTTAACACTGCGGTTCGCTGAAGGATATCTTATTCGTGTAGACGCTCACCCATGTACATTACCGTGATGTTGAGTTTGGCACTGTCATGCTGTTCCTGGTTCATTTCCCGAAATTATTGCTTGAGAAAAATGCTTCCAAGCGGATGAGAAAGGACTCAAAGATAAGTAGTGGCACTTGGACTTGAGCTGCAAAGCTACTAATTTCGACGCGGGCATCAGTACAGGTGGTATTTTCGGAGGGAATGCCTCCAAATTTTTATCGATGGGTGCCATGCTTATACAAATTACCGAAATTTTAATCGGAAGGAATCCGCCTTATATCGAAGTGTTCAAAGTCCGAATCACCAGTTATAGTGTCCCTGGCTCTCAATGAATGAGGACCACCAGTTATTAATAATAAAATAAACAAATGTATTTACATGGTCAAAATCATTGTGTTTAAAGTTACAGTCGCACGAATATTTTCGTTCATATATCCGTAATATTAAATAATATATACAAATTTTCAAATGCATATTAAAGTAGGCCACAAGGTTTACATTTTATATGTGTAAACTTTTTTTCCATCGTCAGCAGTTTCAGAGATACGCGAAGTTTTGTCTAGTCTTTAACGTTACATTTTTTGGAAGAGAGTTAGGAAGTAACTCAACACTTGAACGAAAATTAGCGAATCTTGCAGAGCTAAAATGTAAAACAATGTAATTTTCCCAAGACCTAGGTTCAAAGAAATGATATAAGTATCAACTTGAGAGAAAACTTTCCTTTCAACAATTTTGCAAATCCAAATGTGCAGTCTTTAACGTTACAAAAAAAGTCTTTAATGTTACATTGCGATTTGATTTCAGAAAATTGGTAAATTTGGGACAAGAAAATAATTGTACACTAGCTAAAACGTAGAAAATCGAATATTTACTATTCGTTGCAGTGTTTTTTAAATCTTTGCATTACACTGATCGACGAAGTTAATAAAACGCATCAATTAACGTGAAATACATATTCCCTCATAGTTACTGAGGCATAGAAAAAATTAAACATTCAAGCGAATGAATTTTCTTAACTGTATAGGCAACTAACAGACCAGTGAGGCTGACGATGAATAGCGGCAGTTGGATGGCTTGAATTAACTGCAGCCTGGTGTCATTCCATTATGTACATATGAATATATGTATGCAGGTATGAACCCGTGTGTAATTTGGGCTGCATCAATAATGAGTGATGGTGTGATATTTGTCGTGCCGAAAATCTATTTTTATGCTCGCACTTTTACATATGCTCCCGAATAGCGGTGCCATGCAAAATAATACTGACCGCTATTACCTATTTCTAAGTGCAATGTGGGCAGCGATCCAACTTGCGCTGCTACTGCGATAATTTAACCTCCTGAGGTCTCTTGTCCTTCAACATCCACCCCCTCTGGGAAATGATGCTTCAGCAGTTTTAACGATGATGACACGTACCTTTCCATCTGGGCCCTCAATGGTGCCTATAATGCGCCCCATTGGCCATTTGAATGGTGGATAGTTATCTTAAAAAAGCAAGACCAGGTCGTTCTTTTTTAGGTTTGGTGTTGATGACTTCCGCTTCTTGCGACATTGTACCTCTTCTTAGTCCTTAGTCCTTACTCCATCGGGTCCAAAATTGTTGCTGAATCCACCGCATCACATGGTACCGTTTCAGTGTTCCAATATTAAAGGACGTCAGCGATGGCTCAGGTAGAGAAGTGAGGGCTGGTGCGAGATGAGCTGGTGTTAATGAGCGAAGATTATCTGGTGAACAGGACATAGGCATGAGGGACCTGCTGTTGATCATAGCCTCAGCCTGGCAAAAAATGGTGTGCAACTCGTCGAAGTTCGTGACATTGTCTGAATATATGACACGACATTTGCCACGACGAGATATGAAACGTTTTAGAGCGGCGATGAATGCGTTTGTGGTGAGGCCCGGAACCAGCTCAAGATGGACTGCTTTGGTACTGAAACATATAAATATAGCGATGTAAACTTTACTAGGAGATCTACCCCCCCGAGTTTGTGGGTGATGAGTAGAGGACCGCAGAAATCCACTCCGGTTTTCTCAAATGGAGGTGATGGCACAACTTTGAATAATGGGGCAGATGGTGAGAAGGGCATCGGTCATTTCTGATGTGGTTGTGTGATCTTGGTAGTCGAGGTGGTGAAGCGCCGCACATAAAAAAAAAATTCGAATGAGTTTGGTGTAGTTGGTGGTGAATTTGTGCTCGCCGATGATATCTAATGCCGGCTTTGTTATCATCGTGATGTACAGCTGACATTGTTCTGGGATCTCGATGTCGATGAACGATTGTGGTGGCGGTGGCGATCATCAATAATTAGCTTCAAGCGTTAGGAAATTTGGTCCGTGGAACCACAGTTTATTGCCAATGAGCTGGTCAACTTTGGCTCCCCGTGAAAGTATATCTGCTGGATTTAACTCGCTGGAGATGTGGTGCCACTGGTTTTGCCTCGTGAGGAACTGAATTTTGATCACGCGGTTGCTGACGAATGTTGTCCATCGTGATGATTCCCCTTTATCCAGGCAAGCGTGATCATCGAATCTGTCCAACAGTGAACACTGGTTGAATCGTGACGAAGTTTTTTGGACACTGACTCAAGTAGTTCAGCTAGAAGCAATGCAGTACACAGCTCCAATCGTGGCAGACTGACTTCTTTTGTATGTGCGACGCGAGACTTTGATAGATGGAGGCAACACGTGCCCTTATCTGCAAATGCATGGATATTAGAATCATAGTCGAAAATTACTATCCTTGGTACTCGAAAATTTTTGATAAGTGACAGTTTTGAGTGGGTTGAGTAGTCCCAGTGGGTCGAAGAATCTAGCAATGTGAGAGATAATGGTTCTGTTACTCACTTTCGATGATGGTGATGATGGTGTGTAGTGAAACACAAAACTATCCTGCGATGGGGACCACATCAGGCCGATTGCCTTGATGTAGTCAATGTCATCAAGTTGTATGACGTCTTCACGATCTGCTTCTGGTACGTCTGCGATGATGAGTGTATAGTTAGATGCGAACTTCCGCAATGGAAATCCCCCATTGTTCATTATCTCGATGACCTGTTCAATGGTAGAGGCACCCGTCATCAGATAAGGCCTGCAAACATTTACAATGGAAAACTGTCAAAATGAGATGCCGATGTAAGCTACTCGCTGACAGGACTCGTTACTTGGTTCGCTTTTGCGCGAGTCCTGTTAGCTGAACCCGTTGCCAGATAGTGGTTCTATAAAAGCGACAGGCAACCAGTGAAACATTCTTACTCTTTTGGTTACTTTCATCACAGCGACATCTCAGGTGAGTGACACTCTTCTCTTGCGTATGCAAATTTCCAGGTTTCTTTACAGAAAATAAACGGCTTTTAAATACTGAACAGAATTTCTGTTATTTTTTATCTGAGTGTGTGCACACAGTGGAATTGAAAAAGATCAGGTAATTATTCTTAAAGGATCGGCCCCCATTTTAAGATCCCCGTTTCCAGAATTCAAGAGGAATTATGGACCCTATTCAACCCCGTCCTTAACATGGTCCTTCGAGCCGGATCCTTAAGACAATAATTATTATTTTTAAATTTTTTATTATTCTATAAACTCTCGCCAAGTCCCACTTGCAAGATTTAAAAGCAACGCTTATTGTGAACGAGCACGTGCACTCGAAGCAGCGCTTTTGACGTTTTTCTAAGTGCTTTGCACATTCAATTTGTTTACAATAATTTGGCTGCAAGATCAGCGGTGGTGAGCGATCTCACCAAAAAAGCTAAGTCCGCAAGTCCCCGAGACTAGCGAAGCACCCAAGGCTAGCAGAAAGGCACCAAAGGAAGGTGCCCTCCCAGCAGCAGCAGCAGAAGCAGCAAAAAAGGGAAACCTGGTGAGTATCATAATTGATAACCTAAAAATTTGTTGCAGCGGAGGCGACCTGCATTTGTATCACAAAGGGAAGACCTAGCAGACCGCTAGCTAGCCGTGTAAGTCTCAGTGTGTTAAAGTGAAGCAAAAAAGCAAAAAAGTGAAAACCCCTACCGGTAGGGTGGTGAGCGCCGGCAAAAAGTGCCGCTATTCTTTCTCGAAAAAGTTAAAAACCCTACAAGTAGGGTAGTGAGCGTCGGCAAAAAGTGCCAGTGTGTGACAAACCAAAGAGATAAAAGTGAAAATCCTTACAAGTAGGGTAGTGAGCGCTGAAAAAAAAGTGCCAGAAAAATACAACGTTATAAGATTTTTTAAAAAAGGCGAAAAGCAGCGAAGCAAATAAATTTGTGTGAAAGTCCCTGAATAGCAGGGCAACAAATTAATTTGTGTGAAAGTCCCTAAAGGTAGGGCAGTGAGCGCAGGCCACGAGGGTCATCAAATAAATCGCGCTAAAAATTATAAAATTTTATAAAACAGCCATACTGGCAGTGAAAGTCCCTGAATAGCAGGGCAGCAGATTAATTTGTGTGAAAGTCCCTAAAGGTAGGTCAGTGAGCGCAAGCCACGAGGGCCAACAAATAAAACGCGCTATTACAAAACAAAATCATATATACAATAAATCAAATAAAGGCAATTAAAGTAAATTGCCCAGGTCATCGTCAACGTGAAGTACTGAAAGGGCCTTACCAAAGCCCCAACGAGCTGCCATAAGGAGGTACGCTGAACTTTTGGCGGCACCAAACAATAACCCCGATACTATAAGCTGCAGAAAAGGTAAGCCTTTGAAATCCCCCCACGTATATTCGCGTATTCGGGCGCGAAGCAAATCGTTTCGTGGAACTGGTTGAACGACGAAAGAATCAATCTCACATCTAAGTGATAATATAAACCAAAAACAGAAACAGAAAAAAAACCAGAAACCTGGATCACCAGAAAACGAGGTAGAATACACCAGGTGACAAAGCAAGGCAAAGGCTTGAAGGAGTTCGCCATCGGTACACTCACCGGTACCCCCAGTAAGAGGTAATTTCACCCCAATCAGAGGAGAATCAACAAAAAAAAAATTGTTTTTTTAATTTTTATTTCTTGTAAATTTTTTAAAATTGTTTATTTTGTAACTAAATCGTTAAAGAAATAAAAAAAAGGTTGTTAACAATGGCTCACGCAAACGTTTTTTCACGCACCTGTAGTGCCCTGTTAGCGTTTGAAGAGAGGTACAATACAACTTCAGGGGCAAGTCATTCCATATTTTCTCTTGAGATTCAAAAAGAGGAAGCATCATGGACAAAAGTGAAAGAATCTTTTGACAGCCGCTCACGGGATTTGTCTGAAGACAAATCAACTAACGCGGCCATGAGTTAGCAAAGTGTAGGTATCAGGATTGCTATAGAGCATACCTGACGCGCGCTGCGTTGATGGGTGAAACCATCCATAGTCTGACTTTTGTGCAGCAAAGCTCATCAACGGTAATCCCCTCAAACCACGATCCTGAGCCACATCTGCGCTCAAACGTTAATCTTCCTCCGTGCGATACGGAAATTTTTTATGGGGATTATATGGCATGTCCATCTACGTAAATAATTCGAGTCTAAGTCCGGTGGAAAAATTATACCACCTCACTCGTGGGGAAGCCAGGGAGATCGTGAAGAAATGCCCTTTGACCAATAACGGGTTTTCTATTGCGTGGCAAAATCTCTCTGATAGATATGAAAACAAACGAGTCATAGTGAGTAGTCAGTTGAAGATCTTGTTCAACTTGCCCACGGTGACAGTCGAATGCGGCACCGAGATAAAAAATCTACAGCGTTCAGTAAATAATTGCATCTCAGTTCTGCAAATGTATGACATTGAAATCGAAAACTGGGATGCAATTTTTGTCCGAGCAAATTGCCGGACACTACATTAGCTTTATGGGAACAGGGAATCGTTAACAAGGGTGAGATTCCGAAGTGGGAAGATTTAGATAACTACCTCTCGAGCAGGTTCCAGACTTTGGAAACGGTATCTGATATCCAAAGTTCACGAGTAGCTAGGGCAGGACCAAGTCGTACATCAGCCGGGTTCACGAAAGGAAAATACGAGCCCATCACAGTGTAATGACGCAATCAGCTTGCAGGTTGTGCCCAGAACAGTCGCATTCTTTGAGAGCTTGTTCAAAGTTTTTTGCGATGAAGGTAGATGATCGGGGTAAGGTAGTTAGGAAATACAATTTGTTTATGAACTGTTTAGCGCATTCCCATCTAGCGAAAAGTTGTAAGAGCACTTTTATTTGTTTGAGCTGCCATCAACGGCACAATTCTTTGTTGCATCCCTCTCCTAGTAGCAATCAACGTCCGTCTACAAAAGACGGAGAGGCTCGAATACCTCACCCCCAGCCCCAACCGGAAATGTAAATGCACTGCTCGCCGCAAGTGCCAAAAACGTTGCATTGGGTACGGCCATGATACATATTAGTTACTTAGGAGTAGACTATGAGGCCAGAGCCCTTCTTGATTCAGGTTCAGAAGGAACTTTTACCACGGAGCAGTTGCAGATACGCATCAATCTTCCGACAGGACCGGTGACACCCAGGTCTGTGGAATAAATGCGACAACACCGGCTAAGGCTCGAAAAGTCGCCCACTTTGTTAAAGGTTCTCCTCTCAACCCCCAGATTAGAATTGAGGCAAGAGGTCTGATTCTACTCCAACTGGCAGGTGACCTATCCCAGTTTCCGGTAGATCAAGCACATCTTGATATACTGCCCCCAAATAAACATAGCCGACGTTAATTTCCACAGAAGCCAGCAGGTCGATGTTATTATTGGTGCGGACTTGTACCCAAACTTAATGAAGGGAAGCATAAAACGAAATATTTTAGGCTCTCTCCTGGCACAGGAGACAGTATTTGGCTGGATCTTGATAGGCCCAGCCCCCCAGTCTGCGGCAAAGAGGCCAGACTCAACTGCTTCTCTGCTTGCGGAAATTTCAAGTTCTCAGCTAACTCGGTTTTGGGAGCTTGAGCAAGTCCCGACTAAGAAGCAGCTCAGTCCGGAGGATGCGTTTTGGGAGCTACATTATACGAAGACAACTACGAGGAATGGCCAAGGGCAGTATGTGGTGACATTACAATTTCGGCACGAATTTCTCGAAAAAATCAGTTTTGGAGATTTATGAAACATCGCAGCGCATCAATTCGTGCGAAACGAAGCAACAATGATGAGAAGACCGGAGCTGAAGGCAGAATATCATCGAGTACTGCGAGAATGCATCACACTTGGTCATATGATGCCAGTGAGCAGCGCCGATAGTAAACCACAATCAGACACATACTACCTACCCCACCATGCAGTCGTAAAATCGGGCAATACCACCACAAAAGTTCGAGTGGCATTTAACGCATCAAGTTCAACTTCGAATGGAATTAGTTTGAATGATGCACTCTACCCCGAGCAGGTCCTTCAAGCTGACCTTATCGCACTGCTATTGAAATGGCGGTTTTTTAAATACGTTTTCAACGCAGACATTAAGAAAATGTATAGGCAGATCCTTCTGCACCCCGATGATACCCGATATCATAGGATTCTCTTTCGAGAATCACAAGCAGAGAGCTTGTAGACTACGAACTCCAAAGTGTGACATTTGGGGTGAACTGCGCCCCTTATTTAGCAATAAGAACTCTTCTGCAATTGGCGGAAGACGTTCGCCTGAAATTTCCGTTGGCTTCTAGGGTCTTAACCCAACATATATACGTTGACGCTGTACTGACAGGAGCTTATGATTGCGAGACTGCCAGTCGCACCCGCGACGAACTCATCGAAGTACTCAAGGAAGCCGGGTTCCCCTCCGAAAATGGACTTCGAACTGCAAGGACAAAGATTTTTTGGAGATATAAGATCTGAGCGAAGCTAGAATGTTGGGCATTCGGTGGAATTTTAGTGTCCAAGAAATCTCCATTCGACCTAGCTATACCAAACGAGAGGTTTTATCGTGTGTTGCCAAGTCGTTCGACCCAGCCGGGTGGTTGAACCCCATAGTCGTGGAGGCTAAAATTTTAATGCAAGACATCTGGTTAGCCAAATAGATTGGGATGGCAGTTTACCTCGAAGTTTGTATTTGCGATGGGAAAATTTTCTTAAAAATTACACGTTTATTTCGAATATTAAAATCCCAAGGTGGATCCATTTCCCCCGTGGAACGAAATTGAATTTCAAGGATTTTGTGATGCCTCCGAGAAGGCATATGCAGCTGCTCTGTATGTGAGAGTTCGCGATCGAAACTCAGACAGGGCCCCATACATAAATTTACTTGTAGGCAAAACGAAAGTAGCACCAGTGAAAACAGTCTCTCCACCTCGATTAGAATTGTGCGGAGCGCTGCTTTTAGAAGAATTATTTAATGCTTTACTTCCACAGTTCGCCGTTGGCCAGCCAGTGATCTACAAATGGACTGACTCAGCCATTGTGCTCTCGTGGCTAAGGAAGCCCCCTGTTACTGGACCACATTCGCGGCAAATCGAGTTGCCAAAATAGCGGAGGTCGTCAGAGTGAAAGGATAGAATCATGTGGATTCAAGCGATGTCCCGGCAGATTTAGGTAGCCGTGGCTTATCGCCCCAAGAATTGGCGAAGAGCACTCTGTGGTGGCAGGGCCCTAGTTGGTTAACGGAGAAACCGTCTGGCTGGCCCCAAAAAACTGATGAGGTGACGGTGGAGACAGGGCTGGAGCATAAGGTCGTTAGAGTCAATACAGGTTGTATTTTGCAAGGGACGGACATTTTAGAACGATTCTCCGACTTTCCTCGTGCCCTAAGAGTAATTGTACGGATTTTTCAATTTTACTACAAGACACATCCGGTAAATAAACCTCACGACGGGAAACGTCAGAAATAACAGCGGTAGAAATTCAAAAGGCAAAAATGTGTCTTATTATGTTAACTCAAAAACAGTGCTTCTCCAATGAGTATCAAGCACTTGTGACGTCAAAGCCAGTGAGCGCAAAAGCTCCATCCGCACCTTCCCTTCCTCGATGGGAACGGAATCATGAGAGTTGGAGGGAGGCCTCCGTTAGATGGGCTGCCCTACAACGAACGATTCCCTGTAATTTTACCGTACGGTTGCCAATTTTCCCAACTTCTCGTCAGATTCTCACATCTGATTTCTCTGCATGGGGGAAATCAACTCATGTTGAGACTCTTGAGATCCGAATATTGGATCGTACGAATGAAAAATTTTATAAAAAACATTATTCATAATTGTAAAATTTGTCTAATTCACAGAAAAAAACACGAGAGCAACTGGTGGCATCATTGCCTCCGGAACGATCGGACTTATCTCGCCCCTTCACCAATACAGGCGTGGATTTTACTGGCCCGTTCGAGATAAAGAATTTCACCGGCAGGGCGTGTCTAATAACAAAGGGTTATGTCTGCGTTTTTGTTTGTTTTGCTACGAAAGTAATACATTTGGAGACAACCAGCGACTTATCGACTTCCACGTTTCTGGCGGCATTTCCCCGTTTTGTAGCGAGACGAGGCTGTCCTTGTAGCAGGTACTCCAACAATGGGACGAACTTTGTAGGAGCCAACAAATCATTAAGGCAAGATTTCCGAAACTTTCTTACCGATGCCTCGCGTCTAACCACGCAATCATACGCACATCAAGAAATAACCTGGCACTTCATCCCTCCGGGGGCTCCCCACATGGGAAGGCTTTGGGAAGCAGGTGTAAAAAGCTTCAAAACTCACTTCCGCAAGGTAGCCAACACTATGCGATTTACGATGGAGTAGCTCTCGACGTTGCTGGCCAAGATAGAAGCTTGTCTGAATTCGCGACCTATTAGTCCGCTTTCGGAAAGCCCCGAGTCAACAGAACCTCTCACGCCAGGACATTTTTTGATCGGCAGTCCGCTACTCGCGATTGCGGAACCTGAAATTAGAGGAAACCCGATGACGATCATCAACCGATGGCAAAAGATAAAGGCAATCCATCAAGGATTCTGCCAGCGGTGGAAAGAAGAATATTTGAAAGAACTACACAAGCGAGTGAAGTGGCAATACCCCTAACGAAACATCGAAGTGGATGATTTCGTGGTTATCAAAGAGGATAACTTACCCCCGAACGAGTGGCGACTTGGCAGAGTTGTAAAGGTTTTTTCAGGAAAAGATAGCCGCGTACGGGTCGTAGACATACGTACGACAAGAGGTGCAATTACGCGACCAATCGTGACATTAGTGCTAATACCTCTAGTCAAACCAAATTAACGATTTCTCCATTTTCAGAAAAAATATCCAAAAAAGATCCATGTGGCCCGATAGCATAACCGATGCCCAGTGTGCAAGCACAACCCCAACCTCCTTTTTTGCCGGCAGATGTGCCGCATGGAACCAGAGGAGATACTGCATTCTGTCCTCCTGCACGGCCACTGCTCAAACTGCATGTCACCGCGGCATGCAACCAACGAGTGTCAGGGACGACACCACAGTCTCCTGCACCTGTAGGAAACTTCCAGAAGCGTGGAAGACGTGTCGGAAGGACAAAGGGCGGTAGACGAAGGGCACAAACAATCAGCCGAAGCGGCAACTGTGCCGATCGAAGAAGAGCTGGAAATCGATACGAGCGATGAGGACATCCAGCAGGCGGTTGAAAATTCGCATGCATCAACTGAGCCCCGGGTATTCAGACCTCCTCTGTCGGGTATCCCGCCGTAATCCAGCGCCGCCCAACACGTCCAGAGAGCAGACGATTGGACTCGCGCTAGTCCGCGAGTAAACCCCGTATACGAGTAAGAGACGCCCGGGAGCTAATCAAGGGACCTGGCCGAAGAGCTCTAGGGCAATCTCTCCTTACTCCAACCATATTGGTGAAGGTGATGACCGGCGGAAAGATACACACGGTACGCGCTATCCTTGATCCTGGTCAGAGCACCACGACCATATCGAGAGCCCTCGCCCGACGACTACACGCCGTGCCACGAAGTGGAGAGAAGTGCTCCCTTATACTAAAAGGCTGGAAGTTAGAGCGACGGTGCTAGCCATCCTGATGCGGAACGCGCCAGAACGTACCGTCGATGCTCGTGTGGCCAATGAATTCGACAACCTGCGATTGGCAGACCCACATTTTACCGCGCGAGTACGGTATCGCTGATCCTAAGAGCAGAAGTATATGGGGCCATAATACGACCTGGACTGATGCCCGCAACCCGCACTTGACCAGCCGCTCAAAATACGATATTTGGGTGGGTTATCTCAGGTGAAACCCCGTATTGAATTTAAAGTAGGAGACCCCCGAACGCGACATTAGATTTAAGCATTTTTGTTAAAATGAATTTTGAAATTTTGATTAATAAGAACAAAAATGAATTATAAAAATATGTAAATAATAACATATAATAATAATGTAATATGTAATAATGCAGTGATACTGCAAGGCGGGCGGAATGTTAAGGTCCGCAAACATTCGCAATGGAAAACTGCCACAAGAAGGTGTCGCTGTAAGCTACTTGCTGACAGGACTCATTACTTGGTTTGCTTTTGCAAGAGTCCTGTTAGCTGAACCCGTTGCCAGATAGTGGTGCTATACAAGCGACCGGCAACCAGTAAAACATTCTTACTCTTTTGGTTACTTTCATCACAGCGACATCTCAGCTGAGTGACACTCTTCTCTTGCGTATGCAAATTTCCAGGGTTTTTTACAGAAAATAAACCGCTTTTAAATACTGAACAGAATTTCTGCTATTTTTTATCTGAGTTTGTGCACACAGTGGAATTGAAAAAGACCAGGTAATTATGTGTCTTAAATGTGCGTCTTTATTATCTTCGATGATTTGTCGATACATCTTTGTAGCGTCAGCCAGCAGCACAATTGTATGCATTCTGAATCTGATGAGAATCGAAAATAGGTCGTCTTGTATAGTAGGTCCAATTCAAAGAATATCGTTGAGTGACTTGCCGTTGGATGTGCGGCACGATGCATCGAAGAAGACGCGAAGTTTGGTGGTACTGCTCTCTAACTTCACTACTGCATAGTGCGGTAATTTACGTAACTACCAGGATGAGGTAAGCAAACCATGTGATGAAGATCGGAGTATTCTTTCATGAAGGAATTATATTCTCTCTCGAGACATTTATTGCGACAAAGTTTGGTTTCGATGGACACTAATCGTTTTAGTGCTATATCATAAGAGCTGCGCAACCTGTCTGGTGATTCCTTAAACGGCAAACGAACGATGAACTTATTTTTGTTGGGCCTTCTCTTTGTTGTCTCTGCAAAGAGTTGTTCGCACTCGATTTGATCAACAGTTAGATTGGGTGGTGTTTGATGTGGATTATGTTCGATGAACCAAAGCCTTTCCAAAATTTGATCAAGTGAAGGCTCTAACGTGATGGCCATGAGTTGGACAGTATGCAATCGGTGCCTACTGAGGTGGTGTATGATGAGACCGATGATTCCGAGGACAGTAGTGGTGGAATTGTGACAGCTCCAGCAACCACCCACCCAACTTTGGTTTTTTAAAGAACGGGCAGGTTGTCGCCCAACTTGATTTATCCAACCATCAGCAAGTCATAAAAAATGCTCACTCCGATGAGAAGATCAATAGGGCCTGGTCTATCAAAAACATTGTCAGCCAAGTTGATGTTCTTTGGCATGCACCATGCGGTGTTGTTCAGCGATGTGTGCGGTTGGCATGCCACGAAGATTGGTTACGGTGTGGTTGGTGATGCGATGGGCGTCGAAGATGTGGTGAAGATGCGTGTGGAATATGTACCGCTTATGGTCGAATCGGGCTTCGGTGTCAAATCACATGATCTTGGTGGCCAATTGACATCGCCACCACATGAGATAACACGGCCATTGAATTTGTCGTGCAAAAGAGCCATTGTTTCGTTTGCTGTGTTGCTAGTGGCACCATCCTGTTGGAACCACATATTGTCCACATCCATATGTTCCAATTCGGGCCATAAAAAGTTCGTTATCATCTCACGATAGCGAACACCATTCACAGTAACTGCCTGACCGGCCTCATTTTGGAAAAAATACGGCCCGATGATGCCGCCAGCCCATTAACCGCACCAAACAGTCACTCTTTGTGAGTGCATTGGTTTTTCGACAATCACTCTTGGATTATAATTCGCCCAAATACGGAAATTATGCTTATTGACGAATCCACTGAGGTGAAAATGTGCCTCATCCCCGAAGATGATTTTCTTCGATATGCATTTTGATTTGAACGCCCATTTTCATAATAAGCCTGAATACCTTTAACACGTGAGATGTGGGTGCTTCTCAGCTGCATATCGGTTGAGTTGGTGCGCTAAAATGAGAGCCTTTCGCTGTACAAAGCCTTTACCCTGGAATAGCTTTCGTCCATGGCCAAGCGATTGTCGTCTTCTTTTAGCTGGGTTTCGTCTAAAATCTCCAGCTGCATTTATAGCTCCTCGAATGAATTAAAGTAGCGCTCCATTAGCGCCAGTTTGGTCTCTATGTGTGGTGTTGATAACGCGCTAAATTGACCCGACGTAATTTCAAGAGCTTTCAAGCGAATTACTAGCGATAATCCCTGACTCTTTTTTACACGGACCTCACGCGATTCGCGGAACAGGGAAGTTTGCACCCCTGTATTTTCTTGCTCGATATAATGGCTAAATTACGAACGAAAAAATATTAGAAGTAATGACGATAACGAAAATTTGCGAAATTTTGTGAGCCGGGCGAGATCCGGCTCGAAGCACCAGTATGTTGGAGCTATGAGCGTTTTCCTTAGCCTTTTCTTGCCAAATCAAACGAACCGAAAGTACTTTGTACTTAGAAAAAATTTATTGATGATTAATACATTAGGTTATTTTTTAAGTTAAAATATGCCGAATAGTGAAGAATCGAAGAAGCAAAGAAATAACTGGTGTGAAGTACTGAACTCTCCACAACTTGTCCATGCATGTATTTCATATTTGATTGTATCTTTATTTGTTAACGTACTGAATATTATTGGGCGTTTCAATTTATATCGTGGAATCATTTATTTCGCTACTAATTAGGATAAAGCTAGCTCCTGTATCAATTTGCACTTTTTATTATTTATAATTAGTTTCATTTTTGGGAGGCATTCCGAGGCGGCTTCGTAAAAAAATTGGTGTTGTTAGTTTCCACGACTAGACTTTCTGAGAATTATCTGAATATATTTCAATGTGATCCATTTCCATAGGTTCGACCTGCTCTTGCCTAGGCTGATACCAGCGATATAGACCCGAATATTGCCAAGGGTTTCTTGGCGTCTGATCTTTACCATTTTGGAGATAGATCCTATTATTGTTACAATTGTTTCTGCGCTGAATTAAAAGCTCTTTAAATTGATTGGAGTTCTTATCATGATTTTTATGGGCGTTATTCAGGATATTGTGATTCCGTTGAGGATATTTACTAAATCTTCTACCATTATCCTGATTTGGATAATTCTTGTGACTTTTCTACCTTTCTATACTGAAACTCTGGTCTTATACAACTATCCTCGTATCTCCTTCTTGTCAACTGCTCTAGAATTTTGTTTAATCCCTGTTCGTCTTAAATTTTATTTAAAAGTGTCCCTTCGGTCATCTCTGTTATTACATTAACCAACAACTTATCGGAATTACTTAAATCTGAACAACTATTTCTTTTATAGTAAACAATTAATTCGTCACTTTTATACTTTATATTTTGGATGTCTACAGCTAATTCTTGTAACTTACGGTATTTGGTCGCAAATTTGATATTCTTCAGTAGATGTGGTGTATTCTGCATCTGGGCGATAACGTTGTTTTAACGTTGATTTAATTTGCCTCCAGTTGCTCGTTTTTGAAGTGTTTATCATTTTTCGCTTCACCCAGTATGTTGGTATAATATATGGCACGAACTGCTTCTTTTCTTGTATGCTCGGCCTGTGTTGTTGACAGTAAATATTCCACGCCTTTAAAAAATGAATTTACTGTAATTTCTCCGATTCCCGTAATGCCTTTGTCTGATATTTCATAGGATGTGTTCACGCCGTCTATTGACTTCTTCCGATGACTGCTGAGTTTAGTTTGGTAACACTTCACAATGTTCTTTACTCTTAATTATATTATATCTTGGAGGATTCGGGCAACGTCTTATCGTTGGCTACGGAATCGCAAGATTTATTTGGGTGTTATTATTTATTTAATTTTTTCTTCATACCGTTCGTATCACTGAATCCTTAGTTATTATTTTCAAGGATCCTACCGACTGGGCCAATTTAAAAAACTAAATACAACAGATTTTGGTGGAGGTGTACCAACACCAACCACGGCTGAAAACAAACTGCTCTTTATTGAATGTTAACTTAAAGCGAAGCGTATTGCTAAATTAGAAATTTGCTTATTTTATCATTTACTTTAACATATCAAAAATGCTTAACAGCTAGTTTTTATTTAATTGTTCGCAATATTGCTCCCACTTTATTGCCAAACTGTCGAAAGTGGTATTTTGTAACGTTGCTTGTTTTCTTTTATTTCTGAACTAATCATATTTGTCGAGTGCATTGTGTGGTGCCCTTACATAAGTACTTGCTAATGGAACGCTATGAGAAGGTATCAACGTCATCAACGGTGATTAAACCAGCTGCCACATAGAACTCAAAATTTCGCATGAAAGAAAATAGATCCGATGCTGGTTTAATGCTGGTCCGATGCTGGCTAGTGGTACCAGAGGAAGAAGTTGGAAAGGCCAGGGTGGGAATGACTTAGCAAAAAAAAAAGGTTTTGCATGAAACTGTAAGATATGTACACTTTTATAAACGCGAATGGTGAAAAATTAGGTTTATGGCGATTTCATGTGCCGCAGCATACACTACACTGCGTGTGTTAAATTACTCAAGTTGGAATCGGTGGATCTGCGTGTCCTGCCGCATAGATGCAAACGCATCTTTCATTCAATGCGATCGAGATATAAGAAAATAACTTTAAATAAACTTTGTTTTTCCTTTAAAGTAAGACACATGACTAAATGACAATCAGGTTGTCGATATTAATTTTTAATATTATAAACCAGATGGTTGGGTCTAGTCGCTAACGTTCACCTTTTGGTCGTTGTTTTTTTTTTCTTCAAATGCATACATGTTATATTAAGTATGAAAAATCCAAAAACAATATTTTCATTTATGACTAACTCTAATCAATCAATTTAGAAAATATTGAGTTTACAATATCGTTGCTAAGTGCTCGAAACACTCGATTTGACTGATTTATAGGAAGGTAAAATACAGATTAAAATCAATCCGCCGATTCGAAAAGCTGCTTTTCCGGTAGGGGCGCAAGGCAGATCTTTTAAAATACGTAGATTAGATCCTAGCAGAGAATTTAAGCGATGGATAAGAGCCTGATATATTGCAGATAACAAACGGCATCCGCTCCAAGAAACTCATAAAATGTCTAATTTTGTATAATATTGTATAAAACATTAAGACTTCAAATTAAGGAAAATAATTCTTCCACGGGAATTATAGGTGGAAGTTTAATGAGTCTAATATAACCGTTAGAGCCACCATCAGTGTTAGGTGGACCTTCTTCATTTAGATCAAACAAATTCAAATCACAACAAACATTACTGCATTGCTTGCTTCCGAGAGATGAATCCCAATACTTCAATAAACTGCTTCTGGAGCAGATATTTCGGCCCCATAACAAAATGTATGGCCTATATGCTGGAGTATTTGTTTAATAGTATAGGTTCTGGCATGGCTTCATTTAAGAGCCAGTTGGGTTATACGCGTTTGTTGGGCGATCTTGCTAAACTCGACCTTAGCGCAAGCAACTAATCATCGAAGGACATTTTTATTCTAGAGTTTGCAATAAATATTTCGAAATCATTTAAACTAAGAATTCCGGGAGAAGTCCAATACGATTTCAAAAAGTTTGGATTTAAGAATAATTTTCTTTATGCATTTCCACAAGTGGTAACAAAATTTGGGTAAAAGGCATGGGTGGGCACGGACTACCACAAGGAAAACTTGCTGCCTCTTAGTTCTCTTGATTAATTCGATAACACCTGGAAAGGTTAGAGGACCCTGAAGATCTACCTTAGGTGCACCGCACGTGCGGGGAACCTTTTTGTTGGAATACCATTATCCGATAAGAATTTTGACAAAGTGTTCATCAAAGATGTCTCAGTTTTCTTTGTTAATCTTAGGGATTTTCCGGTAGCGATAATCGAAGTACCTATCACAACTCACAGCGTCTGGACGGATAAAACGACAAACTTCCTGAGTTGACTAATTATTTGCATCATCCTCAGAAATATCTTAAAAATAAACTGCAATAAGATTACTAAAAGATCGATCCATTGAGACTCAGCGGCAGATAATGTTTTAAAAAATGAAGGGAGACCGAATTGGCGGATCATAGCAATGGCTTCTTTTTCTTCGCCTTTCTTTAAGAATTTTGTAGCTATCATTATGTTGAATCAGGTATAGCACAAAGTAGTCATTTAAAACATTTTGGGCAGTAACTCGATTACAACCCACAAGTTTTCGAAGGCTGCCGCCGTAGCGGAGTGTGTAGCGGGTGCGCGCTTCTTCCGGTGGGTCCCGGGTTCAAGTACTGGCCGGGTCAAGTAATATCAAAAATTATAGAAAAAGTTTTTCAACGACAATATTATTTTTTGAGCTCAAGGCCAGTATAAGGAAAAGTATATTGGAAAAAAGACAACTACAATCAGGAGTGGCAAAAATGATAGCTATTTCGGAGATCACCACATCTGCTCATCAGATTTCTTTCATGACTCCACCATCATTTCGATTACTCCTGACTGTTGTTGTCTTTTTTTCAATATATTTTTCCTTATACTGGCCTTGAGCTCAAAAATTAATATTGTCGTTTAATAAAATCAGGCCAAAAAATAATATATGATTATTTAAAAAAAATGTTTTCTAATAGCTGTCGCCCCTCGGCGGGCAATGGCAAACCTACGAGCGTATTTCTGCCATGAAAAAACTTCTCACAAAAGACATTCGGCGTTCGGAGTCGGCGTAAAACTGTAGGCCCCTCAATTTGTGTTACAATAGCTAAATTTACGGTTAATGTCCATGTTTTCAATAGGAATATTAGCAAGGAGAGTTTCTTGACCACCCACACTTAGTTCATCAACATCTTGTGCGAAATTTTGATAAGTAGCTGAATAGCTATTATGAGAAATAACTTGTTATTCTTGAGGAACGTTACCATGTCATTCACAGAATGAAGGATGTTGACAACTGCACCTTTCAGTGAACTCTGACGCTGGTAGCTTAATGGGCGAACCAATGTGAACCAAGGAATTTTCACGGGGGGTCAATGGTGAGGGATATTTAAATTTTGCTCAGAAGAGCAAACTTGTGAGTTTTCGCGAAGATATCTGCATTGACGAGTATTCCTATTTTGTTCAGAAGAGCATATTTGTGAATTTTCGCGGCGTGTTCTGCGTTGGCGAGTGTTTATGCTTTGCTCAGTAGAACGAACTTGTGAGTTTTCGCGGCGAGATTTCCTGTGGCGAGTATTTCAGTTTTGCTTAGAATTCCGAAGTAAGGACTTTTTTATGACGAACGCTATGAAGGATATTTCTATTTTGCTCAGCAGAGCGAAGTTGCGAATTTTTGCGGCGTAATCTATATTTTGTTCTGAAGTCTGAAGTAAGGAATTATCACTGCCAACTAATTTGTTTAAGTCTGCGACGATGTCGGGCTTTCAGTAGCTTACCTCTGAACAGACGTGATGCTTCCACGACAGTTTCCGCTTATTACTGATGTTCCCTTTCAAATAGTTCTGTTTTTAAGTTTAAACATTTTTCTTTGCTTGATATTTTGGGTCTTCGTCTTAATTTGGTATTGTTTTTCACTTTATATTTCTTTTATGCTATATATTTGTTTAAAAAAAAATGAATTTAATAGATTTTAACACGGTTGTAATTTGTTTGTAGTTACTATAAATTATTTTTTTTTCGACTGTAATTCACTTGTTTTCCAAAAGTACCGTCGCTTAAAAAACAAGTTTTTTAACTTATTCGGTTACATTGTTACTTGTCAGCGGTGCCAAATCATGACTGAGATCTGAACCCTCAACCAAGAATCTCGAAAAATTTAAAATTTAGGCTCGGTCTCTTTACGTACACGCGAAGAAACCATAAGGAGGCGGTTACACTGCCTGACCTCATGCTAAGGAAGTCACCTTGACATGGCGCAGGGGCTTAACCGAAGCTTAAATCGGATCCTACCATCGAGAAGGGGTACCGCCGGATGGGTGATGCCTACTGGGACAAGGGGATGGCGCGGCGGACCTTTAGAGATCCCCACTTTTAAGATTGGACCATTAGTATCGCCTCGGCGAGAAACCGGAGTCCAAACCCTAGCGATTTTTTCAGGGTGGTTAGAAGGCGAAGGCCCAGAGGAGGCAAACCACCACATCTGGCCTCTAGACTATCGATGGAGATCTGGGCTTACCGGTATCTGAGTGGTATCTGAGATATCTGGAGCAGAGAAAGCTTCCTGAAATGGCACGCGAGATGGCTGGACTGAAGATGAGGTGAGAAACCGAACCCGCTCCTGTAGAAGAGCGGAGCAGCTGGAAACGTGGGGCTCAGTACAGACCTGCACCTGCTGTAGACCGGAGAAGCGAAAAAAACGAAAATACGGATGAAAAACCTGCACCCGCTATTAAGCGGAGGGGCGGGTAAATAACACCCCAGGCACCTAACTCCAAACGGCAGAGGGCCCACCCTCCTCTCCACGATCGAGCTCGGCAGGTCGTGAGGGAACTCGGGACTCGGTGTTGCCGGCGGATGGGACTGGACAGTCCACCAGCTACTCGGATGCCCTCAAAGGTATCCGGCTAGCGGTGCTGCTCGAGAACTATCCGGCGGTAGCGCTGAGTTCAGAGGACCTAACCAATCTGCAGGAGGCGATAGTGGACGAGGTCTTCAAAGGATGGACCCACCCGCTAGCTTTTTGTGGAGTTTACTTTTGTCCAGGGATACTCTTGGTCGATTTCAAAGACGAGAATACCGCAACATGGCTCGCGGTGGTAACATCCCAACACGGAGCCTGGAAAGGCACGAAGCTGTGCACTAGGAGGGAGAAGAGATACCGCTAACGCACACTATGATGGTGTTCCTCCCGAGGATTGCACGCCATAGGGCTGTTAAATGCCCAAAATGAGGGAATACATACCTCGGCCTGGCGTGTAGAGAGCAGCAACGTGGAGGGCAACGGTATACGACTAGTCGTTGGTGAAGATGAGGAGCCCTTCAACAGAATGAGGAGGGATGGTTATCGGCTGAACTACAGGTTCAGCTTTGTTACTATAAAGCCCAGGTGACCAGCGATCGCGGGCGAATCCGAGGCAGCTTCGAAGCAGGTGCAGGGTGACGAGGACTCCTCTTTAAAACCTCAAACCTCTGCGCCATCTACATCGACCATCCCTCCAGAAACATTGCTCAGGATAGTACGAAGGTTCCCTCCATATAAGGGTTATTCGAAGATCTCGACTTGAGCAAACGTGAACTCGACAGGAGAAGAGAAAGCTCTCTGAGATAGACAAGCCACAGCAACAATGACCCCGGCCATGAGAGTAACCCAGGTTAACCTCCACCACGCTAGAGCGGATTCTGCCATTATAGCGAGGAGGTTAGCCTCGGAAGATCTGGGCATAGTTCTGGTGCACAAAGGGCAGGTAAAAGGCCTAACTGAAGCTTGAAATAAGGTAATATGGGATCTCTCATCTGAGAGGCCTAGAGCTTGCATAGCGCTAAGAAGATATTCAATACTTTTGCATTACAGAATATCTGACGAAGGACCTGGTAGCGGTGCAGACACAATTGGAGGTGGACAAAGGCTCCATGAATGGCCGCGGACGCCTACTTTGCTGGGGACAACACCATACCCCCAAAAGAGGTCCAGTAGCTAATAAGGTACTGTGAGAAAGCAAAGCTGCCAATTATTATTGGTTGCGATGCCAACGCGCACAATTTGAAGTGGGGCAGTACCAATACCAACCGACACGGTGAGTCCTTATTATAATACATAAAATACAGTGATCTAAGTTTACACAATGTTGGGCACAGACCAACATTCACTACCAGAGCCAGAGAAGAAGTACTTGACATAACACTCAGCAACAAAGGGCTGGCGATTTGATCTCGCAGTGGGAAGTTTCCTCGCAACCCTCTCTGTCGGATCACAGAATCATCCAGTTCAAGCTGAGCGCTAAGACAAGGAACAGTAATCCAAATAGAAACCCCAGGAACACGAACTGGGAGAAGCACAGAAACACATTAAGCTTAAATCTGCCTAGTATAGGGCACATACAAAGGAAGACAGACTGTACAGACTGTACGTAGATTCAATGACGTTGTCATTGATGCCTTCTATTTCAGCTGCCGTGAGGCCAATCCAAAGAAGAAGCCCAAGACCCCATGATCGTCTAAGTACCTCTCAGCCCTTTGCAAGGTCGTGAGTAGGCTTTTTAACAGAGCCAAGCCCAATGGATGCTGGGAACAGTATTCAGCGAGCCTAACAGCATACAGTATGGAAATCATAGATGGACGGTGGATGGTATCTTGCCGGTGTTCTTGCAACAGGGCGGCAAACAGATTATTCCACCCTTGGCGAAGAGAATAAGGGACTCCCTTGTATTGTTCTACATTCCAACTAAGTGGAGGAAAGCCGAGGTAATATTTATACCAAAAATTGGAAAAAAGGGACTACTCCTAGGCCAAGTTCTTCCGACCAATTAGCTTAACCTCCTTTGTACTGAAAACAATGATGAGGGTCATAGACAATGAGTTCAGGTCAAACACTTTGAGGCGGAAGCCACTAAAGTCTCTGACCGCCATTCACCTGGGAGTGGCCAGAACGATTCTTCTGCATACGGTTCAAGCAGCTCACAACTTCCGGGTGATTTCATCCAAGTGTGCTAAAATGAGTAGGCAAACTTTGGAGGGGCCACTCTGACGTTTTCGGTTTAAGGGCCCTCCAGGGTTTTTGCAGCGTCTGTTCATCAGTAAGTGCGGCTGCGAGCGGGCGTCTGACTTGGAGCAAGCGGCTCGCTATATAAATGTGCCCCAAATCAAGAAATCCCCAGAATCTGGTTGCGCGATGGGCACGGCACCCGCCACGAACAAACACTTTCCAATGAAACATTTTAGCAAAAAGCCTCGGATGAGACCCCTTTTACAGATGACGACCACGGCAAACGTTTAAAGGACCACGATTTAAGGGCATGCACCTGGAATATCCGAACCCTTATTTGGAAAGGTACCTCTGCCCTGCTGGTGGATGTCCTCGTAAGGCTGACATCACCGCCATCCAAGAGATGCGATGTAAGGGGCAAGGAATGGTGGGAAAGAGACTTCGTCACCAAGTACTGTCGTTCACCCCGGTGGACGAACGTCTCGCCACGACTCGCATCAAAGCTAGATTCTTTCACATCTCGCTGATTTGCGTCCACGTCCCTAGGGAGGAGACGGACGATGTGACCAAAGATAACTTCTATGACAGCCGATATAAAATTCGAGCTAGACGACTTTAATGCCAAGGTGGGAAGGGAAGAAGTTTTTGGTCCCACATTCGAAAATTTCAGCCTAGATGATGAAGCATCTGCTAGCGGACTGAGGCTGATCGACTTCGCTGGGGTCCGAAACATGGCAGTATGTAGCATCAGATTCAAGCATAAAATCATGGCTATCTCCTGATGGAAAAACACGAAATCACATTGATCATGTTAGTGGACGGAAGGCATGCTTCCAGTATCTTAGATTCGCACTCGCCTCTGTGCAGCAAAAAGCGCTCTATGACACGCGGAAAGCTCGACGTTCAAAAGTTGTAATCACAACAGGTAACCGACTGTTTCGCCACTCGACTTGTACTCCAGCTCTCTGAGAGCAATGTTCAACAAACGGATATCTGCGCGCAATGGGACCACATTTCTCCCTCATTACGTACCGCCGCTGAAGGGGTCATTGGTTTCTAGCGTGCCCGAAAAACGACTGGTACGATGAGGACTGGCGCGCCGCCATAGAAAAGAGAGATGAGGCCTATAAGGCCAAGCTGCGATCGGGCGCAACGCGAAACGTGCGGGAGAGATATCGGGAGTTGAAGAAGGGGGCGAGGCGCATTTTCCGAAAAAGAGGAGAGAAAAGCGCCCATAAATTTTATCCGAAGGTACGGAGGCTTACAGAAGGTTTCAAGCCCGGGGCAATTTCCTGTAAGAATCAAAACGGCGACCTGGGAACCGATATCCAGAGTACACTCAAACTGTGAAGGGAACATTTCTTCACGCTGCTTAATGGTAGTGGCGCGGAAAACATTGAAGATGATAAACCCGAACCCCCAATCAATGAAGACGGAGTCGAAATACCGTCATCCGACCTGGACAAAACGCGAACGGCCATTGCGGGCTAAAAAATAATAAGGCCGCTGGTGCTGACGGACTGCCAGCAGAGCTATTCAAGTGCGGCGGCCAGGGGCTGGTAAAGTGCATGCACCAGCTCATCTGATTGGAATTTAAGTGTACTCGGCGATCCTGTAATATGTGCCAACTATCGCGGGATCAGTCTCCTTAGCATAGCATATAAAGTTCTGTCGAGCGTATTGTGTGAACGACTGAAGCCCACCGTGAACAAACTGATTGGACCTTATCAGTGTGGCTTTAGACCTGGTAAATCTACCATCGGTAAAATATTCACGATACGCCAAATCTTGGAAAATACCCGAGAAAGAATAATATACCCACACCATCTTTTTGTCGACTTCAAATCCGCTTTCGATAGCTCAAGAAGAAATTGCCTATTTGCCGCAATGTCTGAATTTGGTATCCCAACAAAACTAATACGGATATGCAAAATGACGTTGAGCAACACCACTAGCTCCGCCAAAATCGGGAAGGACCTCTCGGAGCCGTTTGAGACCAAACGAGGTTTCAGACAAGGTGACTATCTTTCGTGCGACTTCTTAAACTTTATGTTAGAAAAGATGATTCGAGCTGCAGAGTTGAACCGTTCAGGTACTATATTTTATAAGAGCGTGCAACTTCTGGCGTATGCTAATCATATCGATATCATCGGCCTCAACACCCGCGCCGTTACTTCTGCCTTTTCCAAACAGGATAAAGAAGCAAAACGCATGGGTCTGGAAGTGAACGAGGGCAAAACAAAGTACCTCCTGTCATCAAATAAACAGTCAGCGCACTCACGTCTTGGCTCCCGCATCTCTGTTAACAATTACAATTTCGACAAAGTGGAGGACTTTGTTTATCTGGGAACCAGAATTAACACCTACAATAATGTCAGCCTGGAAATCCAACGTAGAATCTCTCTTGCCAACAAGTGCTACTTTTGGCTGAGTAGGCAATTGCGCAGTAAAGCCCTCTCTTGACGAACCAAAACCACACTCTACAAGTCTCTCATCATGCCCGTGCTATTGTATGGTGCTGAAGCATGGGCACTGTCAGCATCGAATGAGACGGCCCTTGGAGTGTTCGAGAGAAAGATTCTCCGAAAGATTTTTGGACCTTTGCGGTTTTGCGACGGCGGATACCGCAGACGAGGGAACGATGGGCTGTATGAGCTTTACCGCGACATATACATAGTCCAGCGAATTAAAATACAGCGGCTTCGTTGGCTAGGACATGGTGTGCGAATGGACGAAAATGCTCCAGCCCTGAATGTATTCAACGCGGTACCAGCTGGGGTAGTAGAGAAAGAGGACGGCCTCCTCTGCGTTGGAAAGACCAAGTGGAAAAAGACTTGATGTCAGTTGGTATTTCCAATTGGCGCCAGTTAGCAGGAAGAAGAAGTGACTGGCGCAATGGATGAAAGACTCCGGAGGGTGTAGGGCCCAGGGTCTTCGGTCCCAGAATACGCCTGGCTGTGCCAATGGGTAAGATGCCAAGCATCTTCTAAGCGGAGATGTACACCTCCTGTGTGCAGAGGTAAACCTAAATAGGAACTATCGCAATGAGCGGATAGTCATTGCAAGAGACAGCCAAGCAGTACTCAAGGCCCTATCATCATATGAAATCGATCCTCATTGGTGCTTGAGTGTGGAGAAAAACTCAACTCCCTAGCAGTCCACAATCACATCCAGCTCCTCTGCGATCCGGGCCATAAAGGCATTGAGGGTAATGAGGAGGCCGATCGATTGGCCCATAGGACCCGAGCCCTTTCTGCCGATAGGTGGGCATACCATAAGGGAGGTGCTCAGGAGAGAGGAAAATACTTTAAAGGAGAAACACTAGCACCATATGGTAGAGTTACGCCAGGCGAAATGTCTATTGGGAGGATATAACAGTAAACGATCTAAACAGTTTGGTTTCAAAAAACCACTTGAGGATACTTACAGGTTTTCTTACAGGTCATTGCAGACTGCGTAGCCGTTTACATAGGCTCGGAATATGGTCGAATGAGTTGTGTCGCTTCTATGACTCGGTCCCGGAGGCCCCGATGCACCTGCTCTTCGAAAGTGAAACCGTTTTAATATGACTGCAGAGATATGTGGGCTCATATATCCCCGATAAGGAACTTGTACGCTCGCTGGGGTTAGATGAGGTACTCTAAAGAATAGAGGGCACAATGGATCGCAAGGTCGAAGTGCAAACCTCAGCACCAATATCTATCTATCTATACTGCCTGACATGTTTGTCACATAATTCCACTCCTGAACAAAGTCCTCGACCTACTAATAATACCCAAAGCTAGCAGCTGCGGGAATCTTGTGCTTGTTAAGTAATTGTTGCCATATCTTTTTGAGATTCATAATTTTCAGAGATGGTACCTGTTGCTAGAGCATTAATGTTATTTGCGGCTCTTCATATAATTATTGCTTAGGTTCAACATATAACCATAGTAGGTATAATGTTATATTAACGCGGTTGTTGTTCTAAAAAAGGCTACAGTTTACACATATATTTAAGCTTTGTATATTACTCTGTTTATTTAAGTTGGGTATATGCGAATGCACCTTATGTAAAGCAACACGACGATACGAAGAAGTGGGAAGAGAATGGAAAAGAAAGGTGCTAGAAGAAGAGGAATAAAAATTTCTGGATATACAAAGTAAGCTGAGCACATGTGAATTGTGTAAATTATAATCAAATCGTCTATTTTAATTTAACATTGAAGTGATTATACTATTAAATATAATTTATTAATGAATTCAAGTTGTAAATACTTTGCCGACCGAAATACTTAGTACTGGAAGTAAAAACCTTAATTGTTGATTCTTCTGTTTTAGGTTAGTTGATCACATATGAATTGTGTAAATTTAAATAAAAACTTCTGTTTTAGATGAATACAATTGTTTGATTACTACTACATTTCGACGCATATTATATATATGTAAGTATTGTGTTTCTGAGGCATTATCGCGTAACTAAGTGACCTTGAAATACATATTTTGGTGCGTTAAAACGTATACATCACAATTATCTTCTTCGGTTATTATCTTAGCGTCATTTCTAGTAACGTAGGTATCAATTTATGCCAATTTATTTCTTAAATCTTATTTTAGGTATTCTTTGTAAAAACTCCTTGCAAAAATTTAAATTTTAAATGTATGATATGTAATTAAATGTCTAAATTATTTTATTTCCTATATTCATATGTATATTATTTTTTGGCCTGGTTTTTATTAAACGATAATATTAATTTGTGAGCTCAAGGCCAGTGTTTAAGGAAAAGTATATTGGAAAAAAGACAACAGCAGTCAGAAGTGGTAGAAATTATAACTATTTCGGTTTTTTCGCATTTTTTTTTTGTAATATACAACAATTAAAAACCACACATTCACTTAAAAGCGACAAACTGTCGTACTTGAATTGTGTTGGTAGGACAATAAGGAAAAGTGGTAAAAAAAGCAATAGCAGCTTACATGCCGACTGTGGTCCATTGGCTGCGCACTTGCCCAGCAAGTCGTAGGTTGTGGGTTCGAGTGCCGGAAGGTCATGAAAGAAATCTGATAAGGAGATGGGGTTTGTGATTAGCTATAATTTCTACCATTCCTGACTGCAGTTGTCTTTTTTCCAATATATTTTTCCTTATACACTGGCCTTGAGCGCACAAATTAATATTATATTTTATTTCCTGTTGGGATATATTATAAAATATCGAACTTTAGCACATTTGTTTCATACTGAGCTATCTTATTTGCTTTAATTTTGAAATTAACGATTGTATGTAATATGGGCGTGGCTACTATCTGATTTTGCCCATTTTTTGTATGATCCCTATAATTTGAACTTGCAGAGTAGAAATGCAAACTATACAGCAAATTTGGATGAGTTTGGTATAAAAAGTATCGCAGATATAAATCATTGCACTAGATTGGGCGGTGTAACATACTTCTGCCTTCAACCAAGCTACTTAAATATCGTGTTTTTCTTATTTTTACATGACTTTCGAATTGGAGGGTAGCATCGTTTTCATCTGAGTTCTACATACATATCTCGAAGTTTCAGAGACATACCTTTTTTTCTAAGCAGGGCAATGCCACACTTAATCCCAACCTTTTTGATTCCATATATTTCATTATTAAAGCAAATATTGCATAATAAATGTCAGCAAATTTCCATTAGAACAAGTTATAGAGAATGTTTTAAGCCCAAAAGCACTATACAATATCTAAAAAAGCAAAAAGGCTGTAGAGTGACCCCTATTGCTCTAAAATCAGTTCGTATTCCTAGGAAACCTTGCCAGCTTCTTAATTTCGACTGACCTAAGATTGTCAGCTACAGCTTTAGCTTTCCTTTTAACAAGTGCCGGACAGCGGCAGAGTAGGTGACGACACGGAAACTTCTGCAATATTCCCGCCAGGGGGCACCTAGTCTGCTGTATGCGCACCTATTAAACAATGACCAGTTAAGACTGCAGTCGTCATCTTAATATCCTATCTCCACAAGTTGAGATTTTGTTCGTTGGCCACTCATCGATAGCCAGAGTGCCCTTCCAATTTGGCAAGTGGGTTCAGGCTATCACCTGTCGTTTGCGATTCTAACAAATTTTTGGTTTTTCAACAGTTTACATGCCAGTAGAGGCAAACCAGGTTAATCACTAATACCACTACCCGGCAAAGTCGTGCATTCACGAGCGGTCTCTTCAGCTTCGCGTTTACCCCACATGCCGTAGTGACCGAGAACCCACTTTATATCTCTTGGAAATGTCTCAGCCATCTCGTTAGAGATATCGGCGGCGTTTTCCTTAAGGATTTAATAGCCTGCCATGAAAGTATAGATTACATCACCGGGAACCATATTACGCTGTACCAGTGATGCGCTCTTTGAAATTGACATCAGCTCCGACTGAAAGACACTTCAGTAATCAGGTATACGGAAGCTATTATGCCTCCACCAACTCTTCCATAAAGCTTGGAGCCATCCGTGTGAACATTGTTGGTTCCACTTTTCCTAACCGCGTCCAATATGCACTCTTCTCTTTCGGGTAGTGGGACCATGAATTTGCTTTCGGTCAAGGCTGTCGGAAGTGCTCAGTGGACTATCGTAGGCAGTTCCGTGAGATCGCCATTATTGAACTGTGGTCGATATTCGGATGTGTCCATTTCCTATCCGAATTTAGTCTAATGGCAGTGTTGCATGCAACTTTTTACCATATAGATCCACCAGGAGGAAATTAAATAGCGCACTAAGCGCCTTCGTGACTATCGTTGAAAATCTCCCTCTTCAGACTTAGGCTCCCTGGAAAGTGAGTTTACATGAGAAGTTCCAGTTCCCACCCATCTTAACTAGATTTCTAGGTGCGCTTGTGTTCTTGGAGAGGAGTTTGCGTATACGGTTTGCCTCAGACCTACTTTCTATCGATTGACAGAAGATGCCCATGGACAAGGTTTGTACTCGCTCCTACAGTTTGAGGATTTGGACTGGTTGAATTTGGTCTTATACTCCTTCCAAAGTTTTACTATTTCCTGAGACCACCAAGGGCTTTTGTTCCTTTTTGCACATTGATAATTGTACAAATGTCCAGACGCACGGTTGGATATTTGAAAATAGAAATTAGAAAGATTTTGTTTAGTTTTAAAGTATAATGAAGATTTATTCAATTGCATATATGTAGATATACATGAATTTTGCTTTGCCTGTGGTGTGAATCCGTGGTAGACCTGTGTCGCTCTTGAAATCCTGTGAACGAGTGCAATTATGAAAAAACGTACGGTTGCCGTCAACCGCAGTTTTATTGGAAAGGAAAAAGGAATTATCCGGCGGGAAATACGGAGTAATTCGCAGTTGCATATGTATGCGTACATACACGCGCATTAGGGCGGTTAGAAAATATTTACGCTGCGGCGTAAACATGCCGGCCCCCTTGCGGTAAGAAAAAATCCTGAGCGTTGACAACAGTCTACTACTGGTTCACACCACATGACATATTTGATTAAAAAATATTATTCTGTTTGTTTGTTTGTTGCGCCGCTTGCTTGTTGTTTCCTTGAGCAACTCCGTGTTCCTCCGTCTCCTGTGCTCTACTAGGAAGGACGGTAATAGAGAAAAATATTAGGCTGAACATACGTGTGTTGTCGCGCTAGTTGGGGTAATTGTATGGGGCTTTCGTCGTAGTGATCGGGAAGGACGTGTTCCCGAGTCAACTCGCCGCCAATTATTTTGGATATCAGATGGTCGGAAAGAACATGTTCCCGAGCCATCCGTTCGCTGATGCTGAGCTGGTCGAGAAGGACGAGTTCCCACGCCAGTCGCTCGTCGTTTCTTTTTCATGAGCAGACGGTCTGAAAGGGCGGGATCCAAAGCCGCGCTGCCTGGGCCGTCGGAAAGGACTGGTTTCCGAGCCGCGCCTTCGCCGTTCATGCTGCAGTGACGGTCGGAAAGTACAGGTTTCCGAGCCGCCACCCGTTGAAAGTGGTCGTAATATTGGGTGGCAAGTGATATGGAACAAAATAACCAAAGAAAAAAAAAAAGATTTTATTTTATGAAATTATGGCATGACAAAAATTGTATGCATATATATATATGTATTTTATAGTAAATTTTATGTATTTATGTATTTATTATGTATTTGGTGCATTTATGCGCCAATTGTCCAAAAACTTTCATCACCCACTGTAAAAATAGTATTTGGGTGCGATCGTATCGGTACACTTGCGCCCCCCATCGGTAGATGGTAAGTAACTCCAGTTGCTCTTGAGGGTGGTGGACTTGGCTATGTCCACAGTTGTGATCGTATATGGCATTACGATATATTTTCATATATCGTAAAAACACCTGATTGCATATAATTATTTTAATATTAAAAAGAAATAAAAAATTGATATGAACTACCTATTCCTGTATATCGGTAATCGCGGAAAGTGCCCCCCACCATGAAATGGCTCAACATTCTGTTTTTTGTGAGGTTTATGTATGTACATTTGATATTTGATTGTGGTGAGGTGGGTCAGCAATCTGGCATCCAGCAATCTGACCACAGGGCTGTTACAAAAAAATTATTTTACACGTGAATTTTGGCGCGAGTGGTATTGAATTTTTTTCCATATTTTAAATTAAATTCGGGTTAAAAAAAGTTGTTTATTAAATAAAACAAGTGAAGTGCGTTGAGATAATTGTGATGTGTGTGTATAGTAAATAACTGCGGTAGTAATAAGCTGGGGATAAATGTGCCACTGAGCCGCAGCAGTGGTTTGAAGATTTGCCAACCGAACTGAGTTGTTCATACGACGGAACCACCAGGAAAAATACAAGCATGTTTCTGGGTCCCGACGACGAAAACTCGGAAGATTCCATGCACACGCTTCTTGGCAAAAGTACGAGCCTGGAACATGTCATTTGAGGTTGGCGTACATGTCGCCATGTGCAGCTGGCCAACAGTGCCTGCCGTACATAATCGTACATCGCATTCATGGCGATGGTGGACGCATGCATGTGTACGGCGGCGATGATCAGGAAAGTGGTAATTTATATATTTATACTAATAATAATCATAATAATTTTTGTACATAAATTTTTGAGTTTTTTACGTACATAAGTAGGCACATGTGCATGTATGTACATATGTATATCGATATATACATATCTGCGTGCACATGGTGGCGTGATGCGTTCGATTGCGAGGGCACAGTCGGAGGGAGGAGGGGTATGCCATGCGAAGATGGCGGATGATCGGAAGCAAAGAAAGGAGTTTGTAAAGTATTAATGTGGATCGAATTTTTTTTTTTTTTGTGTTTAATCAATTTTGTACACTGAACTAATTTGTTTTATTTCCCCACAGGTGAACAATGAAATGATTTTCACGATGTGAGGAGCAGGACACCAGTGGAGCTGTTCATAACCAACAAGTAACTGTTTTGTTTTTATAGGTATATGTATATATTTATTTAAAATTTTTATGTGTATAGGGTAAATACTAGTACTTAGATGTTTCCAAAAAAATTTTTTTTAACGGATAAATTGGAAAGATCTAAGTACTAGCGAGAATTTGCAAGTTGGTTAAAAAAAATGATTGAAAATTATTGAGTTGATCCAAAAAAAAATATAAAGTTATAATTAAAGTTATTAAAATTTGGAAAATGATAAAATATTTAAATATACAAAATGTTTAAATATATCGAAATATTTAAAATATATAAAAAAAACTTGCAACTTCTCCGCTTCTTGCGTCTTTACGTTTTCCATTATTGCGTGTTTCTTTCATTGAAAGCAAATTTTTCTTTACGCTCTGAAATTTAGTTAGTGGATAGGGTTTTTAGGGTTTAGGGTTTTCACCACTTATGTTAGGGTTGAACCGGGCTGATTTTTTGACAATCGGTCATAAATTCCGGAAAATTAACTCGAGCTATTGGTTAATTGTCGGTTAATTTCGAAATAGTTTCGGATATCAAAATGACCACTTTTCAAAGTTAACTGAAACTATTGGTTAGTTTGTCGGTTAGTTTTGAAATAGTTTCGGGTATTAAGTGACCACTTTTCAAAATTAATTCAAAACTAATGTTTAGTTTGCCAGTTAATTTTGTATGGGTATCGGGTACCGAATAACCACTACTTGATGTATGTAAAAAACATGATTTCGCAGATTTATTTATTTCTGTACGCCATCGTCGTAGGTAATCCATCGGAACATTTTTCAAGTTAAGTACTTATATTATTAGAAAAAATGGCAGTGCAGATTTCTTTATTTTCTTGTACTTCACGTACTGTTTATGAAATTTTTTTTTTTCTTTTTTAAGAGGCTCCAAGTCGGAAGGCTCATTCGAAGAGGGGCTTAACGGACGGGAGTTAAGGCATGACTCGATTCGGCATAAAAGAGTTGTGAACTCTTCGAATGTATAACTGAAGCCGGAAGCGATCTTCTTAAAATGGGTTTTAAAACTTTACCCCTGCTTCCCACAATCCGCCCATATGAGGCGCTGCAGTGGGTAAGAAATGCCATGTGATTATCTGATGGCTAATCATTATGTTATTTCGCGCTTCAGTTATAAATGCTTTGAATTCTGATCGTAGAGATCGCGAAGCTCCGACAAAGTTGGTGCCATTGTCGGAGTAAACATTTTTTGGGCATCCTCTCCTGGCTATGAACCTAGCAAAAGCTGCCAAAAAAGATGCAGTGCTAAGGTCATTGGTGGCTTCCAAGTGTATAGCCTTAGTGGCGAAACACACAAACAGGCAGACGTAACCTTTTGAGATGCGACAACCTCTGCCGCGGAAGTTTTTAATATCGAAAGGTCCTGCGAAATCTACACCCGTGTTTGTAAATGCACGCGAATAGGAGGTGCGTTCCTGAGGGAGCACTCCCATAAGCTGCGTTTGGGTTTGTTTTCTGTGGATTGTGCAGACCTTACAATTATGGATGACAGCCTTTACCATATTTTTGACTCGGGGAATCCAGTATTGAGTTCTAATGAGACGCAGCATTAATTGATTCTCGCCATGCAGGGAGATTTTATGGATAAATTGGACAACAAGACGGGCTAATCGGCACTTATAAGGAAGGATTATTGGGTGACGCTCGTTGTACGCTAAATCTAGCGATGCGCCAAGACGACCTCCAGTCCTCATAATCCCATTTTGATCTAAGAAAGGGTTAAGGGGTAGCACTTCGCTTTTTCTATCGATGGGTTTCTGTGACTCTAGGTTCGAATATTCATCACTGTAGTATTGCTTCTGATAAAGGATTATTAGGCGTTGTGTCGTTGCCTTAATTTCATCGGATGAAATTAAACAAGACTCTGCTCGAAAGGAAGCTTTTTTGTTCGGACGAGTGCTTTGGTAGAATCTCATGATATATGACAAGATTCTCAAAGCTCTCGGTAAATCTGAAAACCTATCGAGAATGTCATCAAAATTTTTTATTGTTACGGTTGCACATAAATGCGCCCTCTTTTCTTCGATGTTGGTGTTATAGTTTGTCTCTTGTCTTGGCCAATTTTCCTTGTCTTCTTGCAACCAAGAAGGGCCATGCCACCACAGAGTGTTATCGACTAATTCGTAGACGAGAACTCCTCTGCTTGCCATATCTGCTGGATTTGATGCCGACTCCACATGAAGCCAGTCAGTATTTCCGACTTTGTCTAGTATTTTGGTTATACGATGTGCTACGAACGTTGGCCACGAACATGGAGGTTTACGTATCCATGCAAGCACAATTGTGGAATCTGTCCATAATACTTTCGGCGAGCAATACCGCGCCGCATAGCTCTAATCGGGGCAGGGAAATAGTTTTAACTGGAGCAACTTTTGTTTTTGCTACCAGCAGATTCACTAGAACTTCACTACCCTGCTTAACCCGTAAGTATACCGTAGCTGCATACGCTTTTTCTGAAGCATCGCAGAAGCCATGTACTTCGACGTCATGGGCGGGAGAAAAATAGACCCAACGCGGTATCTTAATCCTCTCTATCTCGCGGTAGTGTTTGGTGAAATTTTGCCATTTTTCCAAAGTAGTTGAAGACACAGGTTCATCCCACTCTGTGCCTTCCAGCCAAATGTTTTGCATCAATATTTTGGCTACTATTACAATGGGCGCAAGCCATCCTAGCGGATCGAACAGCTTGGCGATCGAAGACAATATCGACCTTTTAGTGATTGTGTCACTATGCTCCATTGGTCTTGTTAGGAAGTAAAAATAATCCGAATGGGCGTTCCATCTTATTCCAAGAGCCTTAACTGTGCTGGTGTCTTCGAATTCCAAAAAATCTTCGCTTAGTAGATTCTTCTTTGGAATGTCTGCAATTATATCCTCGCAGTTGGCCGTCCATTTTCGTAAGGAAAAACCTGCTGACCGCAGTGCCGTAGAAATTTCGTCCCTTGCCTTGATGGTAGATTCGATGCTGTGTCCTCCTGCAAGTACGTCATCTACGTACATGCATTTTCGCAGAATATTAGCTGCTATTGGATGCGAGCTTTCTACGTCATCGGCCAACTGCAACAGTGTTCTAATCGCCAGGTAAGGAGCACAGTTTATTCCAAACGTAACCGTCTTCAATTCATATAGGCTCGCTGATTCGTTCGGGTTTGCCCGAAAGACGATGCGCTGATATTTCGACTGGTTATCGTTTATCCAGATTTGTCGGTACATTTTCTCAATGTCACTGTTGAAAACGTATCTGTATAATCTCCAACGTAGAATCAGTATCGGAAGATCTGATTGCAGTACTGGACCTGGTAGGAGGACGTCATTTAAGCTTTTTCCATTAGCGGTTGCACTTGAGGCGTTGAAAACCACGCGAACTTTAGTTGAGGTACTCTCTGCCTTTGTAACGGCGGGATGAGGCAGGAAAAAATTTTCACATGAGTCCGCTGAAATGTTACTATTTATTCTCGTCATGTGTCCTAGTGTCTCATACTCTGCTAACACCCTATTATACTCTTTTTGTAGGACGGGATCCTTGGCTATCCGTGTCTCATTCCGGAAGAATTGAGAGCAGGCTTTTTTAAGAGAAGGGCCTAGTTGTATGGTTACTGGAAATTCCTGTCGGAATGGTAACGAGACTATGTATTTTCCCTCATTAGTTCTGATAGTGGTCTTCGCAATATTTATCATCTTCATTCAGGCTTTTGGCTTTGGGTAAATCTTCTAACTCCCAGAATGCCGTAAGTTGCTTATCCAGCGCAACTTCGCTGAAGCACGAAACTATATTTCTGTTTGTATTTGTAGTATCCGTACTACCAGTTATAATCCAGCCGAATACGGTTTCTTGGAATAAAGGTGTCCTCAAGACGTTTTTCTTTATCCCACTTAATATGATTTGTGGATAAATGTCTTCACCTAGAATGAGGTCTATTTGTTCATTTACAAAAAACCTTTTATCCGCTAATACCAGGTCCGGAAATTCTTGCCTAGTCGTCGCGCTTATATTTGTTGTCGGCAGATTTCCGGTTAGTTGTGGTAAAACCAGGACAGTTGCAGTCAAGCTAAACAATGGGTCGACGGGGGACCGCAATTGTATGCTACATGCTTCTTTCACCTGGGCATTTACCGAGTTTGTGATGCCCGAAACTTGGGCATGCATCTTTTTTACAGATAGATTGATTCTGCGTTTGAGCCTCTCTGTTATAAAGGAAAACTCAGAACCAGAATCAATCAGTGCTCGTGCAGCAAAATCTGTGCCATTGAGACGTATATTTACGCGAGCTGTTCCTAATAGCACACCTGTACTTGTATTCGCAAAGCAGGACTTAAAATTTCTGTTTGCATTTTCAGTTGCTTTATCGGAATCACGTTGTGCTTGCGCCTGCCTAGATGTCGATGGAGAATCATCGGCAGGCCTCGAAGACGTCCAACGCGGCATTGCCTTTGGCTGAATTGCATTTAGATGCAGGAGCGTGTGATGTCGCGAGTGACACTATTGCAATTGTAAGCACTTGTGCATCTTGACACAGTATGTCCGGAACTAAGGCAATTCAGGCAACAATTATTTTCCTTTAAAAAGTTCAATCTGTTTGTAGGTGTTAGCTGTAGGAATCGAGAACAGCTGCGCAATTTGTGCTCGTTTGTATGGCACATTTTACAAGTAAAAGTGGTCACGCTTACTTGGAAGGTGCCAACTCTTTTTGTTGGGGTTTCGAAAGGATGACGTGTGATTTGTGGCGGCTTTGGCACTCTCACAGCTCTACCATCCTTCAACCCTGACAATGTCTCAAGGGTCTGAAAACGATTGGACAGGAACTTGTCCATATCGTCCCACTTGGGTATGTCGTTTTTATGGTCTATGGTTTGTTCCCATAGAGCCAGTGTACTGTCAGGCAGCTTCGTCGAGCAGAGATAAACGACAATTGCGTCCCAGTTCGATATGTCAATTTGATGACTCTTCAAGGCTGATAAGCAATTGTTTATCTCCCGCTGCAAACTTTTTATTGAGCTACCACACTCAAACTCTATTGCCTTTAAGTTAAACAATAGTTTTAGTTGCGTGTTAACTAGAATACGCTTGTTTTCGTAGCGTTCACTCAGGTTTTTCCACGCTGTAGTAAAGCCTTCATTCGTTAGTGGGCACATTCTTACTATTTCTTTGGCCTCCCCTTGTGTCTTATGGTTGAGATGAAAAAGTTTCTCAACCGGGGTGAGGCGCTTATTGAGGATGTAGATGGCCGTGAACATATCACGGAATGTTGGCCATGAAAGGTAGTCGCCCTTGAACACGTCTGTATCGCACGGTGGAAGGTGGATATTGTGTTCGCGGACGGACTGCTCCGCTACATCCTTTTGTACGTTAGTTATTGCTTCTGCTTGAGTAGCCATAGCAGACATGCATTTCACATATGTCGAAAAACATATTCTATATTTCTTTTTGATCGCCCTAACATCTTCCTTACTTAAACCTTCTGAGTTCGTTAGCGTATCGTACGCTACCTTCGTTTTCTCCCATTACACTTTTAATTCGTCTTGCTGGATAGCAAGACCGTGCTTATTTTGTTCGGAGGCGGGAGTGCTGTTGAAGTCAGCATTGAACTCTGCGACAGATTCTGCCAAACGGATGTATGAATCCATAGTGAAAGCTAAGAAGGATTTACTGAAGTAACCTAAATCTGATTTTGTTAAAAATTCCCACAAAATGACACTCACCAGTAAATTTTTATATGTCTGTATCTTTATTTAATGATTTTTCTTTAATTTCAGTCAAGTGGTTTTTTTTTTAAATGTGATGTAAAAAATAACACTGCCACCCTAATGTGTGAAAATGGCACTTGATGCAGAAGAAAAAAAAACACTTGCCACCCAAAATGTGTCGACGTATATATATAATTGTGTTTTAACAAGTAAAGTGGGTACTTAATTATGTACCAGTGTTATTGTTGATTTACTTGTTAGTTATGTATATATACAAAATTACAACAAAGGCTCAAAAGTGATTATGTGAAAACGCAATAGTGCAATAGAAATAGTGTTTCTCGAATCAGTGAAATAGTGACTTGCAAATAAACAATTATGCTAAGCCAATGAGCAGTATTGAACAAAGAAAGTTATGCCGATTTACTTTAAAGTAAATAATAGTGAAAAATCCAAAATAAAACTTTAATTTAAAATTCGATGGATTGAACTGTTGCAATACCGTACCACAGTTCACTTTTGTGCGTGTGTGTGTACGACCGTTAGTGTTTGTTGTTGTCGCTCGCGGACAAACGGAATTAGCACTGTATTAATTTTTCTTGAAGTGTAACACTATTTCGTTTTCACAAAAAAAATCACTTGCCTTGTAAGGCGTTGTTTCACAAAAAATTTATTAACGTGTTATAAAATGCAATTGGAACATATAACACGTACCTTAATGTCTGTGATTTGTGGTGATGGCAATTGATTGTGTTTGCTGTTGGTGTGTATGCAGCTGGTATATGTGTGCAGCTTGTGTATATGTGCGCAGCTGGTATGTGTGTGATTGCCATGCAAGCACGATTGTGGAATCTCTCCATAAGTGCACTTGTACATGTCCTAGTGGTAGGTTGCCAAGTGCCGAGAGTACCAGAGTTCTAATCGTGGTAGGGAAATAGTTTTAACTAAAGCAACTTTTGTTTTTGCTACCAGCAAATTCTCTAGAACTTCACTACCTTGCTTAACCCATAAGTATACCGTAGCTGCACACGCTTTTTCTGAAGCATCGCAGAAGCCATGTACTTCGACGTCATGGGCGGGATAAAAATAAACCCAGCGCGGTATCTTGATCCTCTCCGGTTAGTTGTGGTAAAACCAGGACAGTTGCAGTCAAGCTAAACAACAGGTCGACGGGGGACCGCAATTGCATGTTACGTGCTTCTTTAACCTGGGCATTTACCAAATTTGTGATGTCCGAAACTTGGGCATGCATCTTTTTTTTAGATAGATTGATTCTGCGTTGGAGCCTCTCTGTTATGAAGGAACACTCAGAACCAGAATCAATCAGTGCTCGTGCAGCAAAATCTGTGCCATTGAGACGTATATTTACGCGAGCTGTTCCTAATAGCGCACCTGTATTAGTATTCGCAAAGCAAGACTAAAAATTTCTGTTTGCATTTTCAGTTGATTTATCGGAATCACGTTGTGCTTGCGCCTGCCCCGATGTCGATGGAGAATCATCGGCAGGCCGCGAAGACGTCCAATGCGTCATTGCCTTTGGCTGAATTGCATTTAGATGCAGGAGCGTTTGATGCCGCGAGTGACACGTATTGCAATTGTAGGCACTTGTGCATCTTGACACAGTATGTCCGGAACTAAGGCAATTCAGGCAACAATTATTTTCCTTTAAAAATTGCAATCTGTTTGTAGGTGTTAGCTGTAGGAAACGGGAACAGCTGCGCAATTTGTGCTCGTTTGTATGGCACATTTTACAATTAAAAGTGGTCACGCTTACTTTGAAGGTGCCAACTCTTTTTGCTGGGGTTTCGAAAGGATGACGTGTAATTTGTGGCGGCTTTGGCACTCTCACAGCTTTACCATCCTTCAACCCTGACAATGTCTCAAGGGTCTGAAAACGATTGGACAGGATCTGGTCCATATCGTCCCACTGGGGTATGTCGTTTTTATGGTCTATGGTTTGTTCCCATAGAGCCAATGTACTGTCAATTTGATGACTCTTAAGGGCTGATAGCCAATTGTTTATCTCCCGCTGCAAACTTTTTATTGAGCTACCACACTCAAATTCGATTGCCTTTATGTTAAACAATAGTTTTAGTTGCGTGTTGACTAGAATACGCTTGTTTTCGTATCGTTCGCACAGGTTTTTCCACGCTGTTGTAAAGCCTTCATTCGTTAGGGGGCACTTTCTTACTATTTCTTTGGCCTCCCCTCGTGTCTTATGGTTGAGATGAAAAAGTTTCTCAACCGGGGTGAGGCGCTTATTGAGGATGTAGATGGCCGTGAACATATCACGGAATGTTGGCCATGAAAGATAGTCGCCCTTGAACACGTCTGTATCGCACGGTGGAAGGTGAATATTGTGTTCGCGGACGGACTGCTCCGCTACATCCTTTTGTGAGTTAGTTAATGCTTCTGCTTGAGTAGCCATAGCAGACATGCATTTCACATATGTCGAAAACATATTTTATATTTCTTTTTTATCGCCCTAACATCTTCCTTACTTAAACCTTCTGAGCTCGTTAGCGTATCGTACGCTGCCTTCGTCTTCTCCCATAACACTTTTAATTCGTCTTGCTGGATATCAAGACCGTGCTTATTTTGTTCGGAGGCGGGAGTGCTGTTGAAGTCAGCATCGAACTCTGCGACAGATTCTGCTAAACGGATGTATGAATCCATAATGAAAGCCAAGAAGGATTTAAATCTGATATTTTTTAAAAAAGTCCCACAAAATGACAATCACCAGTACATTTTTATATGTCTGTATCTTTATTTAATGATTTTCTTTTAATTTCAGTCAAGTGGTTAATTTTTTTTTTTTTTTTAATGTGTGTGCCACCCTAATGTGTGAAAATGGCACTTGATGCAAAAGAAAAAAACACTTGCCACCCAAAATGTCTCGACGTATATATAACTGTGTTTTAACAAGTAAAGTGGGTACTTAATGATGTACCAGTGTTATTGTTGATTTACTTGTTAGTTATGTACTCGTATATATACAAAATTACAACAAAGGCTCAAAAGTGATTATGTGAAAACGCAATAGTGCAATAGAAATAGTGTTGCTCGAATCAGTGAAAATAGTGACTTGCAAATAAACAATTGTGCTAAGCCAATGAACAGTATTGAACAAAGAAAATTATGCCGAATTACTTTGAAGTAAATAAAAGTGAAAAAATCCAAAATAAAACTTTAAATTAAAATTTGATGGATTGAACTGTTGCAATACCGTACCACTGTTCACTGTTGTGCGTGTGTGTGTACGACCGTTAGTGTTTGTTGTTGTCGCTCGCGGACAAACGGAATTAGCACTGTATTAATTTTACTTGAATTGTATCACTATTTCGTTTTCACAAAAAAAAATCACTTGCCTTGTAAGGCGTTGTTTCACCAAAAAATTGATTAACGTGTTATAAATGCTATTGGAAAATATAACACGTACCTTAATGTTTGTGATTTGTGGTGATGGCAATTGATTGCGTTTGCTGTTGGTGTGTATGCAGCTGGTATATGTGTGCAGCTTGTGTATATGTGCGCCTTGTTTGGGTGGTTGATTGTGCGGCTGTGTCTTGTGCGGCTTTTTTTTTTAAATTTTTGATTTTCTCCGGGCTTTGGTTTGCTTTTGGTAATTAAGTGGACTGTATCTTTATCTCGGCGCAGATGGACCATGTACAAATGTCCAGACGCACGGTTGGATATTTGGAAAGAGAAATTAAAAGATTGTGTTTAGTTTTAAAGTATAATGAAGATTTATTCAATTACATATATGTAGATATACATGAATTTTGCTTTACCTGTGGTGTGAATCCGTGGTAGACCTGTGTCGCTCTTGAAATCCTGTGAACGAGTGCAATTATGAAAAAACGTACGGTTGCCGTCAACCGCAGTTTTATTGGAAAGCAATTATTGGAAAATGTTAGCAAAAGGAATTATCCGGCGGGAAATACGGAGTAATTCGCAGTTGCATATGTATGCGTACATACACGCGCATTAGGGCGGTTAGAAAATATTTACGCGGCGGCGTAAACAATAGTAAAAATGTTAATTTCGTCGCTCGTTGAGAAGCAGAGTGGAGTATGTATTTGTCTTTAATGCTGTCTGAGACTATAGATGTAGGAGAGTGCCCGCAATATTGCATATCTCAATATTGTAACTAAGTATAAAATCGAAAAGTGACTCACCGCGAACGTAGTAGCCGAGTGTATAGCATGTGCGCGGTTCATCGGTGGGTCCCAGGTTCAAATCTGGCCGGGGAAAGTGACATTAAAAATTATAGAAAAGTTTTTTCTAATAGCGGTCGCCCCGCGGCAATGGCAAACCTTTTAACAAAAAAAACAATCGCCGTTCGGAGTCGGCGTAAAGCTGTAGGTCCCTCAATTTGTGTTACAAAATCAAGACGCGAACCACAAATTTTAGGAAAAGTTCTGGCAAAGTCACGTAAGCGTTATAGGGCCAATTAAGTAAGTAAATAAGACTCACCGATGGAAATTACCATCTGCTCCGAAAATGACGCTACTACCTCATCTTTTCGCCTCCACATCCGTGTTTGTCATTAGCAAGTACGGAACCGGCGAACCATGTGCTATGAAGTTTGATGCTAATCACAATTTGTACCTTGCTGACTCCACTGCAACCACTATATTGTCTGCATCGCTAAGGTGTGTCAAAAGAAAGACATTCCATTCCATTTCCTCCGCAGAGTCTCCTACTGAGCATACGAGGGGAGATTGTTTCGACATGTACTGTCGGTAAACGTGGATGGTTAGGGCAACAGGCGTTAGGAATTTCTTCCCGTCGCACCACATCCCAGCGCGTTCCGGGTAAGAACTCTCCGATTCTGCTAATAGCCTACTTATATGGCTGCGCCGACCTTTCGTTAGCACACTTCACCATATTCACACATCTGTGCCATCCAGCATAACAGCAACTTGGTGGAGGTTCCGGATTCTCACGAAGTACCTCGCGGTCGATCGTCCAGTAGTGCGATTCACCAACTTATTTTAAAGATATTCGTTTGGTTAACTCAACTTAACCAAAATTTTAGCGACCCTGCTATTCAGTAGCCATTTTTTAACGATTTTCGCATTCGCCAAATCAGCTGTTGATGTTAGCTAGTCGATGACCGAAAACTAAACGACAACAAATTTTGTGTTGTTAACTTAATCGAGAAAAGTGAAATTCATGATTTCAATTTAAATAAAAGAAAAATTTAAAATTCAGTGATTTGTTTTCTTGTAATTAAAAAAGGAACATTAAATAATGTCGTTTTAATATTTGGCATATGATTTATCACGAGGTGATGAAGAAGTAAGCGCTCCAACAGTGGATCGACGTTTACTCCGAGATGTGGACAATCCCTTTCATTTAAATGCAACAGACTTTCAAAAACTGTATCGGTTAACTCCAGCTGAATACCTGGATACCTAATTTATCAGCTTGACAACCAAATAAGAGGATCCAGAATAACAGCAATATCAACTGAGAAACAGGTAGCTCGTGTAATCTTTAAGCCTGCATGCAATTTTAAATTTTACTTTTATATTGGTAGGTTCTAGCGGCGTTTATGTTCTTCGCAACTGGTTGCTATCAACGACCCGTAGGTGAACAATCCATATCCATGAGCCAGTTTTCCGTAAGCCGGCATTCATCGGGTAACGGATGCAATCAATGATTCGTTGTTTCACCAGAAAGTGAGGCTTCCTATGCCCCAAGTGGAACGCCATTCTGCTAAAGAAATGTTTGCTTCGGCCTCGTCTTCCTTTGTGGGAGGCTCTATTGGAGCCGTCGATTCCACGCATATATCAATTTTGCCTCCAAGGAATCATGAGGAGGCTTATACCAACCACCACATCTACCATTCAATTAATATGCTAATTGTAAAAGCAAACTTTTACAAGGATCCATGTATAAAAACAGAAATATAGTTTAGTTTTAATATATAGATAAATGATTATAATTAAAAAAAATTAAAATATATATATGTGAATCCTAAATACGCTGGAGCACAACGCGAAGTTTGAAAACGATAACTAACGTTGATTACTATTCTAACAAAACACTCAGAGGAGAGTCCGGAATTCTGCTACAATGGAACATTGCAATATATATAAGGAATTTTAAGTGTTTGTAGTTTGAAACAAACTAATATCTATTTCACTTTAATGAAATATAATAAAAACGTTCAAATTTATATTTGGCAGCAGGCATTCGTTTGTTTTTTTTCTATTCCTCTTTGTGCTTTTCGCTTATTTTGGCATTTAGTTTGACTGAGATACCACTCTTTATCACTTTGAATAAATACAACGAAACAGCTGTTAAGTGTCGTTAAGAATAAGTTAGTGAATCGCACAATCGTTAGTGCAAACGGCAAATATTGCCGCTAAAAATAACAATTGTCGTACCGTTTAAAGTTAGTGAATCGCACTACAGGTCTGTTTACCAGGTGCACATTTTTTGTGAGATCGCACCATCACTAATACCACCCTTGTGACTTCGGCAAAAGATTTTTTCGGCCTCTTTGGAAGTATGCATTCGCTCTATCAAGGTAATCCTCCAAGAAAGACTCCACCCATACTTTGGAGTGTGCCTGCTCCGCGGTGATTCCGAATAATATCAAGAATTCCCATGGCTAAGTGCCTGGAACTTCCCAGAAGCACTTAGTGTTCTTAACGGCGTGGAGCCTTGGCGCCGACGTTTGAGGCAACACCTCCATCCCGTTTTGAGACGTGGTTGGAGCTGCTATCAGAGGGGCCATCTAGGGGCCTACCTACCGGGTGGGCTTTCCCCGAGTGAGTCTGACTCGTGGTAGGGCCTGGCATGAGTACGGGCTTGACACACGTTGGTTCTTTTGACGTTAAGCTGGGCCTTCCGGTTTTTTAATATGGATGCCTCGATCCGAGGCAGGGTGCTTGGGGTTCATTACAATATACATGATCGTCTGCGTTGCTCGATAATGCAAGCGCGGCAGTCCCGGAAGTAGTTTGGGGCAAAGGAAATGTTGCCTACGGAAGCCCCTCTGTCACAGCAGGGTCAGTTGTACCTCCCAAGGTGGTCCGGTATCAGGAGGGTAGTCGAAATGTAAGTGGATGCCCCTGGATGCAAACCTTACAATGGGCTCGGTAGAGCTAACACTCTAAGCTAGGGAGAGAGGGAATTTAAAAAGATTTTATAGAAAATTAAGGGGAATGAAAGAGGAGCATCAGTGCGGTTTCCTAAGCATAAAGACCTGGGGGAATCGCCGACGTGAGGTCAGCACGCTGGGATCCAGCGAAATCCCATACAAAGCCCAAGGACCCTACGGCAAGGGGACCGACAATGATGAAGGATTTTAACTTACCGCACCTATTTACAAAAATTTGCATGCCCTAATTATTTCCCTCCATAACTAAATTCTTTATACCAAATTTGAAAGAATTCGCGACATTGTTTTGTAAAATATTATATATTTTGATTTGTTGTCAATTACCGTTATATGATAGGTGAGCGAAGGTTAGGAAAGCGTTTCTGCACGGCTGGTGGATGTCTTTGCAAAGGCAAATGCTGGCATCACCTCTGTACAGCAAAATGGGCGCACTCAGCGACCGTTCAAATGTTGCAATCGCAACAGATAACCGACGGTTTCGCCACTCGACTTACATTCCAGCTCTCGAGCGCGAAGGAATGCCGTGCGGGAGCGGTATCATGAGTTGAAGAAGAAAGCGAAGCGTATCTTCCGACAAGAGAAGAGAGAGTCCGATAAGTGCGAGTGTGAGAAGCTGAATTCTAGCCGATAGAAAAAAAGCCCGAAAATCATAACAGAGAGTACGCGTCTTACAGAAGGTTTCAATACCGGGGCGATTTCCTGTAAGAATGTGCACGGCGACCTGATGATCTACATCCATAGTACACTCAAACTATCGAGGGAGCACTTACCCACGCTGGTTAATAGGGAGGGCGTGAAAAGCATCGAAGATGCCGATCTCGAACCTGCAATCTATGAAGGCATGAAGACGGAGTGGAAGTACCGTTACCCGACCTGGACTAAACTCGATCGGCAATAGCCCGGTTAAAAATCAATAAGGCAAATGGTGCTGACGGACTGCCAGCAGAGATCCTCTAATGTAACGACGAAAGGCTAGTAATGAGCATGCACCAGCTCATTTGTAAAATATGGCCTGACAAACGCCTGCCAAAGGGTTGGAATTTAAGTGTACTCACCGCCAACTACCGCGGGATAAATCTCCTTAGCATATCATATAAGGTTCTGTAATTTGATGAGCAGATTGGGCTTGAGAATGATATATATGGAATTATAAATGTTGAGAATGGCCACGGTATTGCCCACTTTAGAACAAATAGGTATATCTCCGAATCTTTTATATCAAGTTCTACCAAAATACGTACACACTTTGCATGTCACGCTGGCCTATACTACTTACTTTTATAATTGGCGCAATAACTCCTCAAGCGATTTTGGCCGAGTTCAACAAATTGCGCCAGTCACTCCTATGCTTTGTTAATTGGAGCCAATTGGAAATACCAGGGGACTTCAGGTCCTTTCCATCCGGTCTTTCCCGCGCAGATAAGGACGTCCTCTTTCTTTACCTCCCCCAGCTGGTACTGCGTTGAATACTTCTAGAGTTGGAGCATTTTCTTCCATTCGCACGACATGTCCCAAGCCAATGTTGCCCCTGTATTTTAATTCTGATAGAGACTTATGTACACACGGGTCTGATGAGGGACTTATAGAGTGTGGTTTTCGTTCAACGAGAGAGGGCTTTAATGTGCAGTTGCCTACCAGCCCAAAGTACCACCTGTTGGCAAGACAGATTCTACATTGCATTTCCAGTCTGGCATTATTGTAATTGTTAATGCTGGTTTCCAGATAAACAAAGTTCTCCACTTTTTCGAAATTGTAATTGTCAACAGTGATGCGGGAGCCAAGGCCCAATTGCGCTAATTATTTATTTGATGACCTCGAGACCCATATGTCTCGCTTCCTTATACAGTTTGGAAAACGCAGCAGTAACGGCGCGGTTGTTGGGGCCGATGATATCGATATCCCGCTCCTCCAAAATTTGGTGAAGTTTAGCGGCATAGGGTTTGATAGATACCTATTTGCACGAAAGTGGGCTTCAGGACGCCTCAAAATTTTTTATTCCGTGTATTATGTAACGTCATGCCACATTTTCAATTGGAGCAAATTCTCTTTAATAGGAGAGGCGGGCGTGGTTTTGGTTAGATTTTTGCAATTTTTGGAAATTGGCTGACTTCAAATGTGATGAGAACCTTATCCTTCTTATTGCATTTGAGCAAATTGTGTTTACTGCCGACTTAAATATCGCATTTGTTTTAATTTTTGTCCGATTTTTAAAATTTTCGAAACTTTGCTAACTACGTTGTAAGTTGGTAGAGTTTAGTGAAGTTGTTTTGTACAGTACAGTACAAATATCTTCAGCTAATGTGGATCCTAAGCAAAACGCTTGACCGCCACTGCCTAAGTTATCCAAGTAGTCAGATTCCAGAACCTTGATTTTTGCATGTGGTCTTAAGTCGCAGTCTTGCTCTTCTGTACCCTCCGGGCGTATAGTGAACTTTTTAAAATTATCTTCATCAAGTCGTCCCGGGTCCCATCTGACCATTACGACAAGTCCATTCTAGAATCGTCTTTCGTAACCGGGGCTGCAGATAAACATAAGTCTCTGACTACACTTAGTAGCGACTTCCCCAAAATTCTCTACACTACCGACAACCAAATCTATCTAAAACTTCGATTTAACGACGACTTCATCATCGTATACCATTAGATCTTCCTGCTTCAAAACATTGTTTCCGATAATTGCTTGATAAATAATTTCTCGTTTATGTTCGACTTGATGCAACCTTTTGATTTGACAACATTATTGACAAACGTTAATTTATGGGATTTCATCATGGCGCACCAGGCACTCCTCTGCTTTGCCAAGTCGTTCCCCACCTGGTCTTCCCAACGTAAAGGAAGCCTCCTTTCCCTCTGCCCCCACCATTGAATACTTTCAAGGCTAGAAAATTTTCCTCCATAAGTACAACATAACCTAACCAACGTTACCGCTGAATCTTAATTCGCTACGCTGTGTCAATGTCTTTATAAAGCTCATGCAACTCCTGCGGCATTCGACGTTGCAAAGACGAAAAGGTCCAAAAATCTTTTGAAGAATCTTTCTCTCTAACACTCCAAGGGTCATCTCATCTGATATTGCTAGCGTCCATGCTTCCGCGCCATACAACAGCACGGGCATGAATAGCGGCTTATAGAACGTGGTTTTCCTTAATCGAGAGAGGGATTAACTGCTCATTTTCCTAAGCATTCAAAAGTATCACCTGTTGGCAAGAGAGATTCTTAGTTGGATTTCGAAGTTGACACTGTTGGTGGTGTTAATGCTGGATCCAAAATTAAAAAGTCCTCTACATTGTCAAAATTATAACTGTCAACAGAGACGCGGAAGCCAAGAATCGAATGCGTTGATTGTATGTTTGATGACTGTGGCTGAAGAATAAAAGCGAAGTTATTTTGATTTGTATAATTTTATTATAATAATTCTGTCTTCTCATATGCTTATATAGTTACAAGAAGTTGACTTGGTTGACCTGTTCAAATTTGGTATTTTCTCTTGCTCTGCTTTACTACGAATACCAAAGAAACTTCCAGAAAAATAGTTGCATATAAAAGTTTGAAAAAGAATGATTTTACGATATAAGGCAGACTTCAAGCAATTACATACAGCAATATTTGAAATACATATGGCATTATTCACAAATACATAGATCGATGTTCGAAAATGAGAGGATTGAGAGCATTCGTAATTAGATACATAAATGAGAACATATGTTTGATTTATTCGCTAGTAGAGTTGCATTTTGTTGTTTTTGAGGGTATTCACGAACTGAATATAGAGGATATTCACATATCTCGCCAACATTCACAAATATTTAAAGCGGCTAGCTTTGAGGTTGGTCTTCTTAAATCTCCAGTGCTGGTTTGAACAATGGCTGATCGAACTTGGCCATCCTTGGCGGTAAACACTTCCTTGACCTTACCTTTGGCCCACTGACTTCTCGGCAAGTTTGGTTCGCAAATTATAACCAACTGTCCTGGCTGTAGTGGTTTAACTGGTTCTCTCCATTTTGAGCGACAAATAAGTGATGGCAAATATTCCTTAGTCCACCTTTTCCAAAGACGATCTTTCAGGGCTTGTGAAATTCTCCATTGTTTCCGCATACATAACTTTTCTTCGTCAAGACTTGGAGTTTGCGTTGAATTCAAGCAGCCTAGTAAAAAGTGGTTTGGCGTTAGCGGCTCTTCGTCGTGAGGTAACACTGGAAGGTCAGTAAGCGGACGGCTGTTTATAATGTTTTCGGCTTCGATTAGAGTGCTTCTGAATGTCTCCAAACGTGGGGCTTCTTCCTTCAGTACTCGCTCCAAAAGTCTTTTCACACATTGAACCAATCTTTCCCAACATCCACCAGCTGCCGGGTTAGCAGGGCAATTAAAGACCCATTCTATGCCTCGCTCAGCGCAGTCTTGTTCAATGCGCTTAAAATCGAATAATCTGTCTTTCACACCCAACAGTTTTTGAGCACCAATGAAATTAGTTCCGTTGTCACTCCGGATTCGTACGGGTTTGCCTCTACGGTTGATAAAATTTCTTAGGCAGATTATAAATGCATCAGTCGATAAGTCCTCAGCTACCTCCAGGTGTATGGCTCTGACGGTTAAACATGTAAATAACGCAACCCAGCGTTTTTCTCGACGACGACCAATAGTAATGAAAAATGGACCACAGTAATCGACTCCTGTATAGGTGAACGGACGAACGTAGGGCGTGAGGCGATCGACCGGTAGCTGACCCATCATCGGCGTATTTGGTTTGGCTTTGTTAGTGATGCATACTGGACAACATTTTTTTACTGACGTAAGCACTGCACGGATGTGTGGTACCCAAAACTTTTGGCGTATTTCGTTTATTGTAAGGCAGTCATTCTGATGATGAAGCTTTTTATGCCAATAAGAGACTAAGAGACGGGTTACATGATGACGCTGTGGCATGATGATCGGACGACGTGCCGATAGAGGAAGGCAATATGCTGCATCGATGCGGCCATTAACTTTCATCACACCATCTGTGTCTAAAAATGGCGTAAGTTGGTATAACGAACTTGACTTCGGCACCCTTTGTTTTAAGCGTAGCTCTTCTAATTCATAGGAGAATGCCTCTTCCTGAACGCGACGACATACGAAGACTTCTGAATCGGTAATCTCAGCTGCGTTTAGCTCTCCTGAACGGCGAATATAGCTTCTGGTGTTGAAGATGAATCGCATCACCCAGCTCATTACCCTAAGTAGCTTCAAAAAAGAAGAAAACTTTGAAAAATTTATGATATACTCATCTACTGTTAAAGTGAAAAGTAAGCGTTTCTTTTCTTCGGCAGCACATTCTGTCGACGTGAGGGGTGCTACTTCCTTTGGCCACTCGGAATCTGGAAGTTGCAGGAAATTGGGGCCTTTGAACCAAATGCTTTGTGAATCGGGTTCTGCCATGGGCTTTGATCGTGTGGCATCGTCGGCAATATTCAACGACGTGGGCAACCACCTCCACTCTGACGGCTTTGTGGTATAAATGATTTCGGCGATTCTACCAGCAACGAATTGCTTGTATTCTCTGGTAGTCGAACGGATCCAAAGCAGTACTGTCTTCGAATCACTCCACAATACGATGCGATGTATGTTGATGTCGTAGTTTTCCACAACTGAATTTTGTAGACGGCTTCCAAGAACAGCAGCTTGCAGTTCTAAGCGGGGAATTGTCATGCCCTTAAGCGGAGCACAACGAGATTTAGCGGCGACGATTGCTATATCAACGGCCTCTCCTTTGCTTATGCGCAGATAAGCGACGGCTGCATATGCACTGGAACTGGCATCTACAAACACATGTAACTGCACCTCATCTGCAACTGGCAGCGTTATAGAGTAGCATCGAGGAATAGACAGACTAGTTATATTTTGGAAACTCGTCCACCATGACGTCCACTGTGCCACGAGTTGCTCCGGGATTGGCTCATCCCAATCGGTTTGACGTTTCCACAAAGATTGCAGAAGAATTTTCATACATATAGTGACATTAGCTAAAAACCCGAAAGGATCTTATATAGCCATCACGATTCCCAACAGTTCGCGTTTTGTTGGTGGCCGTACGCAATTAAGGACATTAGGTGCTATCTGATGGAATCTTAGGTGAAACTCAAAGCAGGCAGTGAGGGTATTCCAACCCATACCCAACACCTTGTTAATGGTAGACTTTCGCTCTATGTCCACGACGCTGTCTGCGAGATCGTTGTCACCATTCAACCTGGCTTGAAGGCCTTTTTCATTTGATACAAAGCTTCGTAACTTGACCCCAGCGGCGGAATTTATGGCAATGGCTTCTTTAACGACTTCCTCGGCTTCTTTGGCGTTCGTAAAACTGACTACTAAATCATCAACATACATATTTCTTATGACGGCTGACGATCCGCGTGGCATGTGTGCTTCAAACTTTAAAGCATTAATATTCTTTACATACTCTGCGCAGCACGGCGAGCATATAGCCCCGAAAATCATTGAGGACATAACGTAAGTCTGTATCGGCTTGGATGGGTCCCCATCACGCCATAAGAACCGTTGCGAGTTCTGGTCACTAGACTTGATGACAACCTGGGAAAACATCTCTTGCACATCTGCAGCAACGGCAACAACTCCTTGGCGAAATTTTAAAATGATTGTCAGCAAAGGTTGCGCATGCTCAGGGCCTTTAAGCAAAGCCGAGTTAAGCGAAACATTCGAGGTGGCAGCGGCAGCATCAAATACAACACGTAGCTTGTCCGGCTTATGGGGGTTGACGACCCCAAAGTGAGGTAGGTACCAGGTCGTGGAAGTCATTTGAGAGACCTCTTCTGGTTTCAGCAATCTGGCGTACCCTTTATCGACATACTTTTTCATTTCACTTTTGTAACTATCGGCGTAATTGACATCCTTCATCATCCGACTTTCAAGCTTCTGCAGGCGATGGAGCGCCATTTCGTAGCTAGGAGGGAGCACGGTGTCATCTTTCCTCCATAATAGACCAACTTCGTATTTGTGCCCAAGAAACTTTGTTGATTTTCCCAAAATCTCTCTTGCACGACGGGTTTCGTCTGATTCTAAAATCACATCGGTACTACGGACGCCAAAACTCTCTACTGAAAAGTATTCAGTTACCAACCTATGTAAAGCTTGAAGCGACTGCGATTGTGATTCGCGAATATGTAGAACGCGCGGCTGGCGTACCGTGTTATGACAGAGTGGGCCGTAGGCTACCCACCCTAGACGAGTTTCAATGGCTATTGGCTGTTCAGGTCCTGCATCAACTACCTTTTGAGCAACACCCAGATAACTGTTGTCTATACCTAGCAAAATGACTGGCTTGGCGTTCATATACTTCGCCATCGGCAATGGTAGCAAATGACCAAAATTATTTTTATCAAACGATTGTTGCGGCCGGTTTAATGATTTGACGGTATAGATGTTTTTAATATTGAATTCGGCAGAGTTACCTTTAATATTGACAGATACCTTACGCGCCCTTTCGTTAATTTGACTCTCACCGTACCATTGTAATGTTAATGGTACATGCGGACCCCGTAGACCTAACTTGACGGCTATATTTTCCTCAAGAAGTGTTATGGACGACCCTTCGTCGAACATGGCGTAGGCAGATGTACTTCCATTAGGTCCTGACAACGTAATTGGCAGAATTTTAAAAAGATTAGTCTGATTTTCAAACAAACAATTCAGTACGCGTTCAACATTCTCCGTACTTGGCTGGCTTGTACCCTGATGCAGCGATTTGTGGTGCATACGCTTGCATCCGTTGACAGAACATACCTTACTTTGACGGCAATTCGAAAGGCTATGCCCTTTACACAAACACCCAAAACATAAGTGATTGCTTTTTACGAAACTCCATCTTGACTGTATATCGCGCGAAGAAAACTTAGGACATTCAACGAGCTTGTGTGTCTGTCCACACTCCAAGCAATTCATCTTTTGTTCGGCCCGTATGTCGTTACTGTAAAGAACGCGACGAGTTGCACCCCCGCTTTGACGAGTAGAATTGCGTGGCGGCACAGCCGACGTCGACTGCGTGACGCTTGATTGAATTTGACGCAACGACAGGTCAGAAACCCCCGGCAATAACGACACAAATCTGGCTATATCGCTCAACCATTCACTAAAATCCTCAACAGTTGGGAACGGCATTATATTAACGGCCCTCTGACTCCATTCGTACTGTTTGGATGGAGGAAGCTTTCCCACCAAACTCTCCAATAGCGTAGGGTTCATTAAGTGATGCCCGCACCTAGCAGACTTGAAGAAAGCGACGATGTTTCTTACTCTGTTGGAAAAGTCAAGTATCTGATCCAGCTGGCTCTCATTGATGGACGGAAAACGTTGTACCTTTTGCAACTGTGACTTTATGAGCAGCTCCGGACGCCCAAAGTTAAACTCTAATTCTTTAATAACCTTCGGTACGTCTTCGGGGTAAATCAGTAATGAGGTAACAGCACGCTTGGCAGCACCTTCCAAAGCTTTATGAAGGCGCATTAGATTTTGTCTATGGCTGTATTGAAATTCATTCGTTGTATCGTTGTAATTGGCCAAAAACAATGGCCAATCCTCCGGATTCCCATCGAAGGACGGCAAATGGAAACAATTTTGCGGCGGAATTGTCCATAAAAGTCAAGGCGGCTGTGTTACTAGTCGGCGTTTGGATTATACGTGGCGGCATTTGTGTAAATTGTGGCTGAGATTCAGTTGACGCAGGCGCTTGCGTCGACGTTCGCATAGGCGGCGCGGCATTGTCAGATGCGGCAGCGTTGGCAAAGCTGTCTCCGACTTGTGGCCTACTACGTAAAGCGTCGTTTCTCAATCCATCAACACATTCCCGAAGTGAGGTTATGCTGGACACCCGCAAGGCAATCTGGTCACATGGAATAACAGCTTGTTGTACGTATGATGACCCCTCCGGTTGTTCCATGTCATTCACTGTTGAGCTATACTCTGAATTGCAAATAGACTCCGAACTACTTGCAATGTTTTCTGCTTGAGCTCCCGATTTAGAACTGAACTCCAAACTGCGTTCAAGTTTCTTCGCTTTTTCTCTAGTCAGCATTTATCGCAGGAAAACTTACGCAGGAAAACAAATTTGAAACTTAATGTGGGTGAAGAATAAAAGCGAAGTTATTTTGATTTGTATAATTTTATTATAATAATTCTGTCTTCTCATATGCTTATATAGTTACAAGAAGTTGACTTGGTTGACCTGTTCAAATTTGGTATTTTCTCTTGCTCTGCTTTACTACGAATACCAAAGAAACTTCCAGAAAAATAGTTGCATATAAAAGTTCGAAAAAGAATGATTTTACGATATAAGGCAGACTTCAAGCAATTACATACAGCAATATTTGAAATACATATGGCATTATTCACGAATACATAGATCGATGTTCGAAAATGAGAGGATTGAGAGCATTCGTAATTAGATACATAAATGAGAACATATGTTTGATTTATTCGCTAGTATAGTTGCATTTTGTTGTTTTTGAGGGTATTCACGAACTGAATATAGAGGATATTCACATATCTCGCCAACAATGACAGCAGGTACTTCGTTTTGTCCTCGTTTGTCTCCAGATCCATTCACTTTGCCTCTTTATTCAGCTTTGAAAAGGCAGAACTAATGGCGTGGTTGTTGAGGCGAATGATGTCGATATCATCGGCATAGACCATGCAACCACAAACTCTTATAAAATATTGTGCCTAACCGGTTTAATTCTGGAGCTAGACTTATATTTAGCAAAATAATGTTAAAGAAGTCACACGACATCACTTCTGACTGACCTAGTCGTGGCTCAAGGTCCTTTTGCACAGCCGCAACAGGCAACTTCTTTTAGTGCTGTCGAAAGCTGATTTAAAGTCGACAACTAGATGGTGTATGTCGATCCTCTTCTCACATGTATTTTCCAATATTTGGTGTACCGTGAATGTCTGGTCGGTGGTAGACAAGGAAGACAAGGTCTAAACTAGTCTGATAAGGTTCAATCAGTTCATTGACGGTTGGCTTCAGTATTTTCCGCAATACGTTCGACAGAATGTTATGTACATTTAAATTCAAATCGGTGGGAATGCGTTCGCCCTACCATGTTCTGCAAGCAAGCTGGGGTATGCATCTTATCAGCTCATCGCCACCATGCTTCAATAGCTCATCTGATAACAAATCAGCTCCTGTAAATTTTATGTTCGGTAGCCGCGTTATTGCTATTCGAACTTGATCGAGCCATCATAAGCTTTTTGTGGTGCGGGACCTTCATCTTCTGCAGCAACGTGGTCGCTGCCACCATTTAGAAATATGGACAAATGTCCCCTTCACAATTCGAGTGTGCTTTGCATATCAGTCACCAGGTTCCCCTTCTTGTTCTTACAGGAACTTGCAACGGGCTTAAAACCTTTTGTCATTCGGCGCAAGTTTTAGTAAAATGTTCGGCGCTACTCCTCTCGGCTGGCATTTTAAGCTCTTCTCCCTTACGTATTTTCCCATCGTAGCGGGGCCGAGTAGGCAGCATCTTTACTTTCGTTAGCGGCCGGCATTCCTGATCGTACCAGCGACTTCCAAGGGCGGTGCATAGTGATGGAGAAATATTCTCCCAATGCTCGCGAGTTCTGGTTTGTTGTGGGAGAGTGCTGTAGGGAAGTTAGTAGCTGTCCTGTTTGAGACGCAAATTTGTATTTGCTTCCCAGTAAATAAAACCAAAATTTTGCTTAGAACTCCACTCCACCATATAATATATAGGATGTAGAAGACCATCGTGAGGAGATTTCTGGAACAGTATTCCGCCGTATCCTTCAATAGAGGCATCAGTATGTAACTTTGATTCGTAGTTACGATTGTATATCCCTAGCGCAGGATTCTCTGTTAGCGCGTTTCTAAGCGAATTAAACGCTTTTACTGCTTGTAAGTCAATATTAAATTTCACATTTTTCTTTGTTCGAGGTTTGGGATAAACTACCTAAAATGCCCCGCTAAACCCAAAACACTTAGAAGTTGCTTTGACGTTTGTGGAACTCTATAATAAAAGAAATATATTACAAACATTCAGCTTTGGTCTATTTAAATTTTCATACACATCTTGCGTTACAATATTAAACCTGCTACCGGTATCAAATAATACCAAATAACTTTTACCGCCGATTGCTATATTTTTGCTGGTAAAATCCTGTTTTAAAAGCACTTGTCGAGTATTTGCGCTTATATTATTTTCATCTTTTCTTTCCTCATCACAATTTGCCGAAATATGTACATACCGGTTGCACTTACAACACTTTTTGTTGTTGTGTTATGCTCGGTACTTCGAGAATGAAATTGATCCGCCAGAGGTCAGAGCAATTTTGCGAACTTAGAGTTGGAAGGCTGTCCTTAAGGTGAGTTGAAATATTTAATTCACAAACAAGTTTGCATCGCTTTCGGAAAATATTCGTGACTCACAAGGACCCGTAGAAAAGCAGCTGGAAAACGTGCCCTGTGCTGGTTTGCTGATAAATAAATAATGTAGGAAAATGTGTTTCAAAAAATGTTGTAAAGAGGCGAAAATTCCCTTTTTTTATCGGAAAAGTGGCAGACGATACAAGATCACGCGATTTCACCGAGCGCAATTTTCCCGATAATAGCGGAAATTGTCGTCTACTTGTGGATCTTTTTCCGCGAAATATTTCTACAATTTTTTCATTTGTCAAAAATTGTGGAACTCAGTGATAAGAAAGATAATGCACGTATTGCCACATGCTTTAATTTTCAAAATTTTAAATAAATGGCGAATTTAATGCTGAGAGCTGAAATGTAAGCAATCGCAAGATTTTCTTTGTTGACATGCATGCGTGCACTGCGCTGCTTACTTAGTGCTCATTTCTCGAAAAATTAATCAGATCGATAAATAAATGTTTGAATAAGATGTTTCTGTCTTCTTATTAACGATTTTTATTAATAAGTCGACTTCAACGCCACCTGACGGGGTTTTGGCTATATTTGATGATGAGCCAAATCGAATCATAAATACGTTTTTTAATAACTTGACTGCAGCGCTACCTGGCGGTTCTTTTTTATGAATTAACATTAGGAAATCAATGAAACTTGTCATAAGTTAGGCTTTACGAAATTATAATCGCTGCTTGCATGAATGGACTTCACCACACCAAAATGATTTCATGCTGCGATCTTTTTTAGTGAATCTAATATTATGAAACTAATTTTAGTGCAATATGCGTCTCGAAATTGAATTTGTAGTGCACACTCAAAAAAAGTTATCTGAATTGAAGAAAAACATACATAAAAAAAAATGTGGAATGAAATCGCGCTGAAGAAATACTTACTTCTTTTGGAGAAAGCAGATTTCAATTAATGTATGTTTTTATTCATCTTGAAAAACTTTTAAAAAAATTATGTCAAACTTTCAAATACTGGCGAACCAACGTTGGAAAGCCAAAGAAAACATGAAGTTTATAAAAGAATAGCAGCGAAACGAATGTGTTTAGGCATTTTTGACGACATATGTATGTAAGTATGTACATATATAGTGTTCTGACAAATTAAACCAAAACTATTATTGAAGAAAAATATACATTTATTTCAAGCATGTTTACGAACACTATTTATGACCCTATAAGCGTTTACAATTCCGTTATGCTGTTTAAATGGTTCTGCTAATTATACTAAATCTTTTTCGAATCTTAATGTGATCTCCCTAACAAAATTCCATATTTGGTTTTTCTGTACAAATTTGAACTGGTCTAACACGTATATTCCAGGTCGACTTAGTGCCGCCCCTTTTCTTTGTTAATATCAGTCACAAAGATTTATGCAGGCATGTGATTAACATATTCATAAGACGAAATGATAATAATTATATCAATTAAAAGAGTCGAGTAAGCAATAGTGGCCAAAGAATTTCATTTCATTATCAGATTATTTTTCGGAGCGAAACGTACACGTTCTAAAGTTTATTTATTGGGACCTAATTTTTTTACTATTACCATATAAGAGTCGCAGCAAGTATAGTTCTAACAATAAAAAAGGTACTAATTATGTTAGTCCCGTGTTGCTTAATAATTATAGCCATTAGCCTTATGTATTTTCCCACATTACATAAGCACTTTCGTAAGATTAAAGTGGCAACCAATAAGTCTACAAAGATAACATTTGAGGTTTACCAACAAGCACCTGGGCCTTTTCCATGGCCAATATATGGCAACCTTGATTTATTAGCCTCTCACAAAGTGCCTTCGGAACTATTCACGCACCTTTCTGAAATATTTGGAGACATATACACATTAACTCTAGGATCTACCAGATGTATTGTTGTAAGCAGTTTGGAGCTGATTCGAGAAGTACTTAATCAAAATGGAAAATTTTTCGGAGGCCGACCAAACTTTACGCGATATCATAAGCTGTTTGGAGGTGACAGAAATAACTGTAAGGAATAAAATACCTTACGCCTTTAGTTTATTACTTATCAAACCAAAGTGATACATATTTACATATATATATACAGCGTTACTACGAATTTTTAAGGATGGTGAAAGGGTAAACATCCGGTATAAGGGGTAAATACCCATTAGGGTATAAACTATGTCGTAAAAAAATTTGTGAACAATTATATTGTTCTGCAAAAGTTATAGAATGTTATAAATGAAAATAAAAGTGCGAACATGGTAATTGATACAGAACGACTTTAGACAATAACTATATTAAATAGATAAGATTTTTTTGTCAACATTGCATTAATGTATACGAATGAAACCAAATTTAGTGGCTGAAATTTCCATCATTAGCTTCACATTTAAATACAATTGTCTTCCAATTAATGTAATGTTGTTGAAAAGATGACAAAAAATAGTAAATAGTAGTAAATAATATAGAAAGTATGATATTTTAAAATAAACAGTAAAAGTAGAGGCAATGTGAAGCGATTTTATTTGCAAAAATGGTAGAAAATAACTTTAATTTGCTAACCCTCTTTTCGCCTATTTAATTGGCTAAATATCCTCGTTTTACCCATGGAGCGTATTTACCCAGTAGGAATCCCTCTGCACGAATAAGTATAACTGAAGTTTTGATAAAAGTAAACAAGCCGATATTGAGAATATTTATGTACATAATATTTTAATGTCAGCTTTTATTTTCGTTGTTTTTAATCACTGTTCGCAAATTTTTTAAACATTTTATTTTTCTGTTGGAATTGAATATCTGACGAACTGGATTTTGCCTGCGCTAGTCACTAACAAGAGTTGAAATTATTACTGCACTAAAACTAATATATTTTCGCTTTTAACCAATAAAGGCTTTTTTAATTTTATTCAACACTTTAGTTGCATATTTGTCGCAACGCTCTACACATTTGTATTTATTTGTATTTAATTACCATAAACATATAAAGTGTTACCGAAAGCATGGTGCTTAGTACGTTTCTATTAACCCTGGAACCCGGATACTTGTTTGCATGCTTCCGGCTTTGCGCTAACATACTTTCCACACCGATAATGGTAAAAAAATTAAACTTCGGATATACGAAGTGTGAATAACTTGCAAAAGCACCAGTTTGTACTCGGCGGCATAGGTTTAAGCTTTCAGAGTTGGCACATTGCCAATCACATACACGAGGTAAACTCACACTCACTTCCAATATGAACGATAGAAAAAGTTAGTACTTTTTAGTAACTTAGAAGTATTTCCCTTCTCCAGGGATTACAAACTTTCGAATTTAATACGTGCTTACTTTCTGGAGAGAAGTTATTGGGAAAAAAGAAAATGACAAAAATTCTTCATGTATTGCATAGTTGAGCACGTTGAGTGGATAGGCGCGTGTGTGCGTGCGTGGTGCATTTTAGGGTGAAATGATCCATACTCATACTGTCACCTAGTTTTTGGAAATATGATATACCTGTACCATGGCCGAAGTTAGCATTTTGGGGACCTGGAGCAAAAAGTAGGTGGGAGTTAAAGGTATACTAGAATGCGAAAAATGTCATCATGAATAAGTCAACAAAATTTTAGTTTCGAGCTTATTCAATTCACTGCAAATGAATTACATTTGAAAAAATTGGATCCCCCTCCACAAATTTTTACTCCTTTAAAAGTTTAAAGTGATGATTTTGATTGTATTTTATACTATAAATAATTTTAGGAAGGAATCCAATATTCAAAATCTTTAAAAAGCCGGCTCAAAGAGTATAGGCGCTTAAAAACGGTCAAATTCTAACATTAGTCGCTCAACGGCCGCCATAGTCGAGTGTGCAGCGTGTTCACGCTTCATTCGATGTGTTCAAATCCTGGCCGAGGCAAAAATAATAGCAGGCATTAGCAAACATCGGAGTGTATTTCTGTCATGAAAAAACTTCTCACGAAAAAAAAACATTTGCCGTTCGTAGCGGTCCCTTAATTTGTGTTACAACGTCATTACGCTAACCACAAATTGAAGGAGGAGTTCGGCCAAAAAGCGCTTAAACGGTTATAGCACCAATTAAGTTAGTAAGTAAGTTGCTTAAGTTACTTAACATCAAAATATGAATTCCAAAATAGTTGGCACTTTTCTATTCAATCATTTGTCATAAAAAAATTAAATTAATTTACTTATGTATGTAGTTTACATATAACACCCCAAATGAAATGGTCGCAACTCAAATATTAAATCCGGAAACATAACTGTAATTAGTATAAAACAGGTATAAAGTAGTACAATAGGGCAATTCATTATGTGCAAATGGCCTAGTATTTCCAAATTTGAGCATGCACCTAAAAATATAAATAAAAGGGCTCTTCTCGCGGGATTCTGGTTACCTTTAAATTATATGTGAGTATATGTAGATTTTTAAACTTAAATAAATTCAAAAGCAACACAAAAAGAAGTACAAACTTTGACTTCCCTTCACCTTTTACCTTCTATACTATAATAAAACCGTAGAAAAGTTGTGTCAGTACATTGAAAATTTCTTTGTAAAAAATGACGGAATGTGAGCAGGAATAGAATATAAGTACATTCGGACCATTTTTATGTTGTTTGTCTGTCTGTTTGCCAGCTGCAACGCAGTCATCTCGGAAATTACTGAATGTACCTCAGGCATAACAAAGGGTATATTTTCTCAAAATATTGTGTTAGAAATGTGTTAGAAGTGATTTAGAATCATTGTCTTTGAATAACCTTATTTCAACGAGATCAAGGTTGACTTGTTTTTGGTGTTGATAGCTTTTTTTTATTTTCAACTTTAAATGAAAATTAATGTTAGTTGTATAAATAAGAACGGTGAATCCGTTTATGACATATATGTAGGCTGAAGGATAACGCCAAACATGATTTGGACAAAAAAAACATATATTTAGAGCGTAGCGGTGCACGCTTTAATTTTTGAAAAGAAATATTTATTCCATCTTGTTGTTGTGTGAATCCAAAATAGTACGTGCAATTTTTCAAATTTGAATATCGATCAAGTCCTTCTACATATCTTTCATTATTTACTCCTCACCATGGATATACATATTAAATTCGTTTTCATATTTAATTGATTCGAAAAATAAATAACGTTCAAAATATAATCACTTTTCCGCTGCAATAGAAATCGCATTTTCATTAGCAATTCAGTAGCACAATTAGCCTGTCTTCCTTGAAGGAAATTATAACTCATCCAAATGCTGTAATTAGCTAACGGTTTCAAACAACCAATTTTACAAAGAAAGTTTCTCGGTTGTAATACTTAAAATTTCTTAGTAATTTAACAGATCAACAGAACAATATATATATAAATATCTACCTCAAATAACCGAAAAACACCTTCTGCAAAAAATCTACCATATCATGTGATCGGCAATATTTTCGAATTCATGTGAATTGTTATGAATTACGATGCAGAGAAAAGAAAGTGACGACAAAAGCACTTCCGCACAACTAGCTACTCTTGCGCTCGATGTTGGTATAATCAGCGCAATTAGTTCGATGTACTTACATAGGTTAGGTTAGGTTGGAGTGGCAGCCGCCTGCAGCGGCTCACTTAGGCCAATATTAGGAGGCGCATTGTGTTACCACAAAGAAAAATTGTGTACCATCCGAAGAAGAAAATTACCCCTCAGCAAATCATTTTGCCTCGCTGATGAACCTCAACAAGCAATTTACCTCTGTGCTTGAAACCTCACTAAAGTCATCCAAAAACGGTCATCCCAGATATCGCACTCTGCTTTTACACAGTGCAGGACACTTACACAGTAAATGCAAGACCGTTTCCTACTCCTCGTCATTCTTGCAGCTCCTACAGCATCTTCGGAAGGGTACTCACAACCTTTCAGCGTGTTTCCCTATCAGACAGTGCCCTGTTAGAGCCCCGATCACGTTAGAAATGTTTTCCCATTTTAGAGAGAGAACGCTGCGCGACCGTTTCCGATCCCATTTAGGACACGTCTGCCTTGAGGTTCGGCAGCTCGTATTCTGCCTCCATCTCCATCTTTGCAAGTGGCAAACGGCATAACAATGCGTTCTTTATCCTGAAGAATCTGCTTTGGTCGTACCTTTTCTTGCAAGTCCGTCTGCCATGCAGTCTCCCTCTATGTCCCGGTTGCCAGGGACCCAAATGAGGAATAGTCTGTTCTGCTTGGCCATCTCCTGCAGAGATAGGCGGCAGTCCAGCGCGATGTTCCAGTTACACGTGAAAGAGCTCATAGCTCTGATTGCAGCCTGGCTGTCACTAAAAATGAAAATATCTCTTCCTATAATCCCGGTTCCAATCTTCTCTACCGTCTCCATGATAGCTGAGGCCTCAGCCTGAAAGACGCTGCAGTGATCTGATAACCAAAAGGAAATTTGCAGGAGAGGGTTTCGTGAGAAAACGCCTCCTCCAACCTTATCGAATTTCGAGCCATCTGTATATGTTATCAGGTGGAGTATGAAACTTAAGTATCCACTCCTCCCTGCTTGGAATCAGTGAAATAAAGTTATTTTCAGAAACCGATGCCAAAGCAAACCGATCCGTGCTGCTCGGAATAGAGCAGACCTTGTTCAAAATACAAAAGTGCCCTTGGCTTTCAGGGTGCCACTGTGATGTCTCTCTTAGTCGCAAAGCAGTCATCGCTGCCATCTGTTGTCCAACCAAATCTAAAGGAAGGAGGTCTAAAATGGCGTTCAAGGCCTCATTTGGCGTAGTTCTGAGCGCACTACTTATGCAGATCATTTGCACCTTAGTGAGTAGCCTGAGGTTAACCTCTTTTTCTAATGCAGGCTACCATACGATCACCCCATATAGGAGAATTGGTCTGACGACCGCTGTAAAAATCCACCGACAGATGCGGGGATTAAGACCGCATTTCCTGCCTATGTCTCTCTAACAGTTGTAGAGGGATATGGAAGCCTTTTCATGACGTTGAACTAGGTACTCTTTCCAGTTCAACTTCCGATCTAAAATAACGCCTAGAAATTTGACACTTGTAGAAAGACTTAACCGGATACCATTTAGTACCGGTGGAGTCACCGAAAACACTTTATACCTTCTTGTGAAGAGTACAAGTTCCACCTTACTTGAGCGCAGTTTCAGTAGATTTGCCTTTTCGGTAGGCATGTAGTCGACTGCCGATGGTATCGGACAGGTAGCTACTAACAATCCTTTCAAGTGTCTTAAGAGCAAAGGATTATAGACTGATAGGCCTAAGATCCCTTGGGTTAGTGTGTGAGGCCTTTCCGGCTTTAGGAATAAAAACAGCCGTGACATTTCTCCATGCCAACGGTATGTGATTCAGTTAGAAACAGGTCCTGAAAATAGTAGAGAGCCATTTTGCAGGCACCTCCAGTGTCTTAATTAGCTGAGCAGGTATTATACCATCCGGCCCTGCAGATTTGTATGGTTTAAAGCTTTAGATAGTCCATTTAACCTTTTCTTCCGAAACCGGTACGTTGACGGGGAATTCTTTCCTCCGCAGTTGTGTTCCCATGAAAGTGGGTATCAAGTAGCAGTTCAAGGGTTTCCTTTCCAGTTGAGGTCCAGGAACCGTCTTGCTTTTGCAAGAAACCTATCTGGTTAGAGGATCCTAAGAAAACCTTCCTTAGCCTGGCTGTCTCGTAAGCACCATCGATGCCGCCGCAGAAGTTTCTCCACGAAGAACTTTTTGTCACCCTTAAAGGTTTTTTATAGGTCTGGAGAGACTTTTTGTACTCTCGCCATACCAACTCGAAACTAAGTCTCTTGGCTTTGTTTACGCAATGAGTCCAACTCACGGGACCACCAATGGGGTTTACGTTTGGCCCATTTTTTTGGTTCAGGGCAAGCCTGATCTAGGGCATTTGAGCAGTTCAGCCAACATACATACATATAAAAAAATTCATTCAGACCATTCTAAACTTTTCAAGGCTGCAGTCGTCCAAAAAATGGATATGAATTAGTTGTGCATTCAGTGTAATTCTGCTTACTTGGATGTACTCTAAACTGTATTCACTCGTTCACAATGATTTTTGATTTGGAAAACGATCTTTCCCCGTATGTCGTCACCATCATCGATGAATATATACGAAGGCTATTTCTGCACTGCGAAATATGAATTGCACATTGTTTTGGAATATAATAAAAAAGGGGACGATATTTTTATTTATTTAATGTTTATTAGAATAATTATGTCCTCTCAAATGCTTACTATGGTTATATAAAATAAACTTGTCGAAATTGGCCTGTTCAAATTTTGTATTTACTCCTGCTCTTGCTTTGCTTGCAAATATAAAGTTTGGCATAGAAAGATTTTACCATATTACGTAGCTTACAAACAATTACATTATACAGCAATATTTGAAAATTAGAGAATTGAGAGGAATCGAAATTAGATAATTAAATGAGTGTTAACACATATTTCACTTATTTGCTAGCAGAGTTGCATTTTGATGTTTTTGAGGATATTCACGAGCTGAATATAGAGGACAGTCACAGATCTCGTCAACATTCTACCTCCAAGTGAATCCTTATGGGATTCACAAATATTTAAATCGGCGAGTTTTGCGATCTTCTTAAATCTCGAGTGCTAGTTTGAACACTTGGCCATCCTTAGCGGTAAACACTTCCTTAATCTTTGGCTTACTAACTTTTCGTAAATTTGGTTCGCAAATTATTTCCAGTTGTCCTGGCTGTATTGCTTTGATGGAATTTCTCCATTTTAGCAAATGTAAATATTCCACAGTCCTCCTTATCCCAAGAACGTGTTACAGGTACTGTGAAATTCTCCCATTGTTTTCGCATACATAACTTTTCTTCGTCGAGACTAAATTTGCGTTGAACTCAAGCTGCCTGGTAAAAAGTGGTTAGGCGTTAGAGGTTCTTCGTCATGAGACTGGATTGTCCGTAAGCGCAAGGCTATTTATTAAATTTTCGGCTTCAATTAAAGTGCTTCTGAATGTTTCCAGACGTACGGCTTATTCCTTCAGCACTCGCTCATCATGAAAGTCATTTAACACATTGAATCAATCTCTCCCAACATCCACCAGCTGCCGGGTTCGTAGGATAATTAAAGACCCAATCTATGCCTCGCTCTGTGCAGTCTTGTTCAATGCGCTTAAAGTAGGATAGTATGTCTTCCACACGCAACAGTTTTTGAGCACCAACGAAATTAGTTCCACTGTCACTACGTATTCGTACGGGTGCGATGAGTTAGGATACAAGATTTTGTACGAAATTTTTCTTTCTGTTATAATTGTAACGAAGGTTTTAGTCGTGCATTGTAAGATTGAACACGTATATTCCTTTCCATTAGACAATTCCTGTGAATCAAATTTACCTCTTGCGGAGTCAACAAACGAGACTTATGGGGACTTAAGGGAATTAGCAGCTGAAGCCAGAATCACATCACATGAACTTTGTGAATACTGCCTGGTAAAACTAAATCTTTCAAGTACATATATCGTGCCGAAGTTTAGTGGGTATTGCTGTTTCTAATCGAGACATATATTGAAAAACGCCGCGGCTTAAAATATCTTCTTGTTCAGTGTTGTCATTAATGTCGGTTATTACACTTTGAATGGATTTATAGCCATGAACATTGAAAGTAAAAGGAGGTTGTTTCTTTAATTTACTTAGCATAGAACAAAATAGTTCACTGGATTCAACTATTAGTTAGCTTTAAAAATTCCATAATTGTACTCAATTGAGTAATATTAAGCGCAACACCAATTATGCCTAAGATTTTTAATCCTACTCTAGTATCCGCCATAGCCAAGTGTGTAGTGTGCCAATTACATTTCTAAGATATTTGGAGACACATGTATTCACATTTACTCCAGGATCTATTAGATGTATTGTTGTAAGCTATTTGGAACTGATTGTTATGTGCATAGATTTGCACCTAGTTTAAAGACCTGATTACAATTGTATTGATAAGTTAACTGAAATACTAATATACCGTTGCTCAAGACAGGTTTGTTTGAAAAATACTATCACAGAGTCTTACCAACTGTTACGAAGTTAAAGTAAATTTAAAAAAGGTTTAGCACAGCTTAATTTCAAAAATATCTTGGACTAATTAATTAATCTCAAATATTTTTTCAAAGGGTTGCCTTTTTTTTTTAAAAGTTAGTGCAATTACAATATTACAATATTTGTGTGAACAGAAATAGGTTTATAGACTATATCTTTGAAGAGGATTTCATAATGTTAAATTAAATTCTTTATCACGATATTAATTATTGAAGTTTTCTTACGAAACTAAGAATAATTGTTCAAATCCTTAAAGACGAAAAATTAAGATTTTTCTTGTATATGCTTGGAAATCGGTTATATTTTAAAAATATAAGAGTTTCAGGCAAAGTTTAAACAAATTAGTTAAAGCTGCAAAATTACAGTTTGTGCAATACTAAGCTTGGTGTGGAGTAATATGACAACCAATGATGTAAGGCTGGGCTAAAATGTTAATGTATTCTTTTTCAGTCGAGTATAACCTCCGTAAAGCAGCAGGCTTCTATCTTGTTCGTTAGGGTGTTCCACGATAGATTTGCCACAGTGTTTAACTTGATCAGTAACCATTAGCATGAGTAGGACCTTCTGAAAGTTTACGTTTTTAACATATAGCGCGAGATCCTGTAATAATTCGGGGAACTTTAAGCTGCAGTTTTTGGAGGTTTTCAATATTTGCCGGTGTAGCAGTGTCCCACACCGAAATTTTTTAAATTGTTGCCTGATTTGGTTGGCATGGCCGATGTGTAAAGCAAATACAGTACGGGGCATAGAACACTATTTTGGGTGCAACCGCATCTAATTTGTAAGGTATGAAGTCTTCTTGTTTTACCATGCATTCACGGTTTGAGAGGAAGTTTTGCAGTAACAGAGTATGATTTCTGCTATCGCTGTTAATTAGAAATAGATTAAATATTTGTGAATTATAAGAATTACATGTTCAAGAATATTTTTTACGCCTTCAGCGATTATTTCGCCACCATCTTCGATTATCTCATTTTGAATATTGTAGCTGAAATATATCGCATTAGCTGCCGGAGTCTTCAAATGATTGTGCAGAGCGAAATTTCTACGGCAAAACGAGGAAATTTCCGTCCCCGTCCACTGGCATTTTTATAGATCAACGTACATCATCTCGACGTCCTCGGATTGCAAGTCCTTGTCTGGCGCTCAGATAAAGGGGCTCAGTTTCTGCCTGTTTTCTATTTGGGGCGGTTTGCGGTACTAGTCAGCCTGCCTTCTGGCATCATTTCGCTTATCTTCGAATATCAGGTTGAACTTCTTCGCAACTTATGGGGCATCCAAGTGGAATGTCTTCATTCGGTGATCTTTGGATTTTTCTTAGGCTCTTTTCTAATTTTTTAAGCCATTTTCATTCACAACTATCCTCTGAGAATTATGACCCATCTTCAGGAACTGAGTATGCTACCCAATTAAACTTTTTCTTACTATTTCAGTTACTGGAAGAACCAAAGAAGTTCCTACCTTTCGGTACATATCGTAATCCATACTTATAGAGCGTCTTGACTTCTCTCTTTCGCTTGTGGTAATTAGTCAGCATGTTCGACCAGTTGTTCAGAACTCGGCATTTTCGGTTTGAAGAATGATATTCAAGTATTTATTTAACACATATTGCACTTACCGTTTACTTACGTATGCGAGATTGTAGCCTAACCCGCAAGATAATAATTAATGGACAGAAAAGGTGACCACTAACACGTGCTGTTCAAATTTAAAAATTAAAATGTGTATTCATCAAGGAAGGAATTGTGGTGAAAGTCAAACCCCCCAAAAGGGATTTTACCGACTGAATTTTTCCAAAAGAACTGGTTTTCGGGTTTTAGAAAAAAGGAATTGATCAAAAGAAGGAATGTGCTGTAGAGAGATTCAGAGAAATCTTTGAAAATGTGAGAAAAATTAGCGAAGCACATGACTTTGAGTTGTGGAAGCCAAGACTTGCTTCGAAACAATCTCAGCGCTACAACGCACCAGCAGATTCAGTCGAAGATTACTATTGAATCTCCATTTAGATACTTCACCTCGATACTTTTATCACACATTTACAAGATCGATTTTTGAGTCATCGGAATATTTTATCGAATTCCGGCTGCCTATTCCCAAACAAGATGAAAATTTTTGATGAAAACTCATGTGTTGAATTATTCAAATCATACTCTGCGATTCCACACGACAATCCCAGTGAAATATGGATTGCTGAAGTTCAATTTTGGCGACGACGCATTGCTAGGGAGGAAATCAACCATTCCCTTGATGCACTTGACATTTACAACGCAGAGGCTTTTCCAAATGTTCATCAAATTCTTCGAATAATGGCAGTTTTGCTCGTAACTACGGCGACGAATGAACGCTCCTTTTCAACGTTACGTCGTCTGAAGACGTATCTTCGACCAAATATGACTGAAGATCGACTAAACGGTTTACTCGTAGCTTCCCTGAATATACATCGGGATGTCAAGATTGATGTTCAAAGGGTTTTGGATGAATTTTTTCGGTACCTCGAAGAGTCCGTTTTTTGACTGAAATCCAATAACTATGCTATTATTCGAATTTTTTCTTTTGACTCAACGGTTAATAAATATGCAATTTTTCACTATTGAAAGTCTTTCATTATTTTTTTTCCGTTACTATTATAATTTTTATTGGCAAATATCATAAATTGTATTTACAAAGCAAGACTTTTCGATAACGAATGCTTTATACAATCAATGCTCATCTTCAGTTTCAATTTTGCATACAGCATGTCAAAAGAATTTGTTATCAAAAATCATAATATTCTCTGAGCATCCAAAAGTTTAATATGCATGAACGTACGTAGACATACACCATCATTTTGTCGTCTTGAAATCCGCTTTCGATAGCACGTGAAGCAGCTACCTATTTGCCACAATGTGTGAATTTGGTATCCCAACAAAACTAATAAGGCAATGTAAAATGACGATGAGCAACACCACCAGCTCTGTCAGAATCGGGAAGGGCCTCAACCAAACCAAACTGAGTTTCAGACAGGGTGACTCTCTTTCGTGTGACTTCTTTAACCTTATGTTAGAGGAGACAGCTGAAGCTGCGGAATTAAACCGTTCAGGCACAATATTTCATAAGAGAGTTAAACTTCTGACGTTTGCTGACGATATCGATGTCATCGGTCTCAACAACCGCGCCGTTACATTTGATTATCTAGACAAAGAAGAGCAACGTATGGGTCTGGAACGAGGGCAAAACTAAGTACCTCCTGTCATCAAATAAACTATTGTATGGCGCAGAAGCATGGGGACTGGTAGGATGAGCACACCAAATTGTTTTGTGATAACCAACAACATCAACCACCTTTGCAATAGACTTTCGTGGTTGAATTGAGTTGGTAGGATATAAGGGAAAAAAATCAACAGCATTTTACACGCCTGCTGTGGAGCACTGGCTACGTATTTGTCCAGCAAGGCGAAGGTTGTAAATTCATACCTTGGAGTCATGAAAAAAATCTGATGAAAAGATGGGGTGCCCTCTGGAATAACAGCTATAATATCTACCGCTGTGACGATGAGGTCAATAAGTACGGTTGATTTAAATAAATTAGGCCAAAAAATTAATATACTCATACTTAAAGAAAATACAAACTAAATTAAAACATTTGATCACTGAGTCATGTGAACACCTCGTCAGCCAGCTGAAGGTCAAATTATTTCATCTTTCATATCCTTCTTTGCTATTTTTACATTGCAGTCATACATATGTATGTTACATATATTTTTCACTTATTGTGCGCTGGAGCACTTAAACTTCAGTTACACTTAATTCTACACTTATTGATACTATCGCATTGGCCAGTATCAGATTTACTTCAACATTTATTAGAGCACAGGGGCACTAACAAACGCAATATTGTTCTCGCGCTGCACGCTGAGAAGACCTTCATCGCATCGCACGAGGGAAGACTCCAATTGTCAAAGTTGCTGTTGTCATAATTTTTTATTATATAATAATTTATTGAGCTAAAGGACAGATTTAAATAAAACAGTTTTTTATCTTATGTATTATTAAATATGTCTATATTTCGACTTCAATCTGTAGTCATTTTCAGGATGCCTGGTCGACTAAAGAAATTAACAAAAATAATGTTTAGCAAAACAAATTTGGAGACGAACTTAAATATGAAAATGTAAACAATTCGAAATACAGTAACTGTAATTGTTAGCTTGTTGTTGTGTGATGCAATTAAGTTTCGATAGGTGTGTGCATAATTTTTGGTGCCCGTTTTGAAAGTGTAGTTGAAATTTACGAGATATAACGTTTATTGTAATTTTCGCTATGGTGTGAGTTAGCATCGAGACCAATAATCACGTGGTTCTCCTTCGCTTCGTCTCGGGTACCGCCTTTTGGAACTACGCCGTGGGTGCCTTCACCTTGCTGCCTAATTCAGCTCCACAGTCCGAAATTAGAGGAAGTGAAAGCTTTCTTTTCGTATCTTATGTCTGAAACCGTCTGCATTATCAGCTTCTGTTTATTCAGCAAACCTAATTTCTGATCAACCACGGCTTCTGGATTAAGCTGGAACTTCATAGCATGATATTTTACCCTATAAAGTAAAAGTTCGAGCAATTTGTTTGCTTTTACATGCGTTGGTATGTAGGAGCCGACATGCAGTTGTGTGTATTTTGTACGTCAGTTGAATAACCAATAACACTCTGGAGGTGCCATAACTGTCGGAGGATAGAAGCCTCTCCACTCCCGCCCTTTCAAATAGCGGTTTATTTCTTCTTTGCGGTTAGAAACACATGTTTCATACAAATTTAACCCTTATGTCAACGGAAACATACCTGGGTATGTTTTGCGTTTTCAAACCGCTGTAGCTCTGAACTGGATAATCGGATCGACTTGAAATTTCGCGATATCCTAGCGAAAACTTTTTTACGCAATAGTCCCATGGTTAGGATTGGATCATCCGTTTGGTAGATAAAGCCCATTTACAAAGTTGCACCCTTACGTCAACAGCATACATACCATACCATATGTGTAGTAAAACGCATGCGAATATGATAATATAATTGAAAAGTATAGTTTATTTTGAGTGAAAAAAATACTTATGATATAAAAATGTGGCGCGAGCCACACTAACTCATTATTAAATTTCACATTAAGCCTAATCGCTATTATACGGTAGCACCGTGCTATCGAATCAGCTGGTATATGCTTGTAAAGCAGCGCTGAATGCGAAGGTCAGCAAAAGGTAAACAAGAGTACATAAGTGCATAGCAGGAGTTTTGCCTCGTAGAGTACATAAAGCGCATAACAGGAGTTTTGCCTCGTAGAGTACATAAGCGCATAACAGGAGTTTTGCCTCGGAGAGTAACATATAAAAAGGCACGCTTAGAATCACGCGTTATTATTCTGATTGGCTGCACTAGAACCGCTACAACTGGTGACCACCCGACGTGATCGGATTAATAGTTTTTTTTGCGCGTTTACATTATATCGCGTTGACTATTTTGCGAATTTTCGAGTGCACTTCTTTTTGTGCGTGCAATTTTGTAAGTTGGTTTTTACGCAACGCCAATATACGTGATCAGACATCCACGTACTCCATCGAATAATAAATTTTGACGCATTGTTGGCTTTATTGGTTTAAGTTGCTGATATTGTCATGCCGGATAACGTTGTAACACGATCACCTGACAGCGCAATGCCACTACAACGCGTCTCTATTCGATGTCCCCCTTTCAATGCTGAACGCCCAGCTTTGTGGTTTGCCCAACTTGAAGGGCAGTTTCATTTGTCGGGAATTATGGACGAAACAACGAAGTACCATTACGCTTCGTCGCATTTAGATGCCAAGGCCGCCGCTGAGGTAGAGGACATCCTCCTAAACGTACCGGGAGTGACTCCTTACACACGCCTCAAGGAATCGCTCGTTGAACGCCATACGCTTTCCCGAGATGCACGACTTCAGCAGCTTCTCGATCGAGAAACATTGGGCGACAGGAAGCCATCGCAGTTTCTTCGCCGTTTCTAAGCTGGCAGGCCTGGCTGATAAAATTCACGAAATTGCATTGCCGGCAGCACACATCAATGCCATCCAGGAAGAAACGACACCACCAGTCGTGGCACATTTTTCTCGTCTCGAAGCTTCAATCAGCGAGCTAGTCTCAGCATTTAAGAGGCAGAGTGTTGCGCGCTCCCGCCCCAGCTCGCGACATCGCTCACATTCTCGAACAATCTCGCCAGCAACCGGCAACAATATGTGCTGGTATCATCAAAAATTTGCCAATCATGCCAAACGTTGCAGACCGCTTTGCTCGTTTCAGGGAAACGCCCCATCAGACCGTTAGCGGCGGTTAATGGCCCCTCACTCGAAACAAACCGCCTCTTCGTAACTGGTCGCGCTACCAAACTTCAATACCTGGTTGATACTGGCGCTGACCTCTGCACATTTCCAAAGTCTCTCGCTCCTGGGGCACCGAAGCGAGTCAACTACACTCTTATAGCAGCAAATGGATCTACAATCAATACGTATGGCTGCGTTACTATATCGCTCAACCTTGGCCTCAGAGGAGATTTCACCTGGCGCTTTGTAATAGCGGACACAAGTAAACCTGTTATTGGCGCCGATTTTTTAGCGCACTTCGGTATTTTACCAGATCTGAAGAGCGGCTGCCTCATCGACTAAATAACTGGACTGACGACCGCTTGTAAAGTATCGTTATCTAATATTGTATCAGAAATAAAGGTCATGCCTTTCGAATCTTCATGGTCGAGCCTCCTTGCAGACTTTCCTAATCTCACGAAACCCGAAGGAATCTGCCGGAGGGCCAACCATTCGACGCTGCACCACATTGCCACTACCCCTGGACCTCCCGTATCCTGTAAGGCACAACGTCCCGCCCCCGAAAAACTGAAAATCGCCAAGGCGGAATTCGACAAAATGATGCAACTGGATGTCACTCAACGTTCGAAGAGCCCCTGGTCATCTCCGCTCCACCTGGTACCCAAAAAGTCGGGCGAGTGGAGACCTTGTGGAAATTATCGACAACTAAACGCACGAACAATACCTGATCGATACCCTCTTCGCGTTTTGGAGGACTTTACCGCTAATCTCGCTGGTAAATCAATATTTTCCACCATCGATCTCGTACGCGCATTTAACCAAATACCAGTGGCTAACGACGATGTTAACAAAACGGTCATCATAAACACCGCCAAGTGCCGTTTTGGTGAACAGAATGTCGACTTTCTTGGACATCGCATATCGGCGCTTGGAATTTTGCCACTCCCAGCGAAGGTTGAGGCAATCGTCAACTTCCTCGCCCTACAACGATACGAAAACTGCTTTCAGGCTCCCCTGCACGAATACACTCAAGGCGTTTCAGTCAAAGGTTCTCATCTGCTTGCAAAGAATTGCGAAAGTCAACGCTGCTGGTTTACCCAGAAACAACAAATACATGGGCCATCTTCACTGATGCCTCCGAAAATGCCATCGGAGCCGTCCTCCAGCAACGGCGAGGACAAAACTGGGAGCCATTGGCTTTCTTTAGCCAGAAGCTTCAACCAGCGCTGAGGAAGCACCGCCCTTACGACCGCGAACTCCACGCTATCTATACAGCTATACGAAAATTTCGCTACATTTTTGAGGCAAGACACGTCACGATCTTTACAGATCATAAGCCCTTATTTCATGCGTTCGCCCAGGACGCCGACCGAGCGACACCATGGCAATTCCACCGCCTAGATTTTATCGGTCAGCTTTCGACCGACATTCAACACGTAGCTGGCAAAGATAACGTTGTCGCAGATGCTCTTTCACGCATCGACGAAATCACAGAAGCAGTATCTGCAAACGAACTTGCCGAAGCTCAAGCCGTTGACGAAGAGCTTCAGCAACGCATACAGGGCGAACATCAAGATTCCCTAGCTCTTCGGCCGGTCAAGTTGCCAAGTTGCGACAAACCAATCTACTGTGACGTTACCGGCAATTTGATTCGCCCGTTCGTGCCCGCACCTCTAAGGAGAAGAATTTTTGATGCTCTCCATAGCATCAGCCATCCTGGAGCACGAGCATCTTTAAAGCTGGTGTCTCACCGCTATGTCTGGCCCAATATCAACCGAGACTGTCGACTGTGGGCCCGCACATGCATAGCCTGCCAACGCAACAAGGTATCTCGTCATGTCTCATCACCTATTCAAGATTTTCCAGGACGCACGCGGCGCTTTGAACATATTCACGTGGACATCATTGGACCCTATGCCCTGTCCAGAGGGTATCGAAGCTGCCTGACAATTATTGACCGCTTCACCAGGTTCCCTGAGGCGCTGCTTATCGAGAATACTGGAGCCGAATGCGTCACCCGCACACTTTTCGCCGGATGGATATGCCGCTACGGAGTTCCGCTCCGAATAACGACCGATAAAGGAACGCAGTTTGAGAGTCAACTCTTTAACGCCCTCGCTCGCCTCCTCGGAAGCAAACACATACATATCACCACGTACCATCCACAGTCAAATGGAATGGTGGAACACCTACACCGCCACCTGAAGGATGCTATTCGTTGTCACGAAAACAACTCTTGGGTGGGCATGTTACCAATTGTTCTCCTTGGAATTCGCGCCGCTTGGAAGGAAGATCTTGGCGCGACTCCTGCCGACCTTGTGTACGGGGAGCCGCTTCGCCTACCTGGAGAGCTCCTCGCTTCATCACCAGGACGCGGGTTACCACCATCAAATATCGCAGAACAGCTTAGAAACCACTTTGCTGAACTCGTTCCTCGACCAATCGCTCGTCATGGCCAGAGAAAGACGTTCATTTTTAAGGAATTAGCAAACAGCTCTCATGTTTTTGTTCGTCGCGACGCTCCGCATCACGCCTTCACTTCTCCATATGAGGGACCCCACCGAGCTCTATCAAGACACGAGAAACATTTTGTCGTAGAAATGAGAGGCGAAAATACTATAGTTTCCATCGATCGCCTCAAACCTGTGTTTTTACTCCCAGGAGACGAGCACAACGTTACTGACAACAGCGATAACAACTACAACGACAGTCACAACACCACGCCTACTGCACCATCTTCACCTGAGTCGCCACAACCTAGAACATCCAGACTTTCGTCGTCGTATCGTCCATCCGACTCCGATTCTTGTTCACCTTCACCAGCGGTGCAAAATCGCATCAGATTTCGCTGAGCTACATCAACTGTTCTCAGCAAACAATATTATTTTCGCTTTTTTTCGCAGAAGGGGAGTACTTGTGGCGCCAGCGACACTAACTCATTATCAAATTTCACATTAAGCCTAATCGCTATTATACGGCAGCACCGTGCTATCGAATCAGCTGGTATATGCTTGTAAAGCAGCGCTGAATGCGAAGGTCAGCAAAAGGTAAACAAGAGTACATAAGTGCATAGCAGGAGTTTTGCCTCGTAGAGTACATAAAGCGCATAACAGGAGTTTTGCCTCGTAGAGTACATAAGCGCATAACAGGAGTTTTGCCTCGGAGAGTAACATATAAAAAGGCACGCTTAGAATCACGCGGTGTTATTCTGATTGGCTGCACTAGAACCGCTACAAAAAAAATTATTATAAATTATAAAATTCTTATGAAAAAATATTAAAAAAAACTACGAAAACATTTAAAATTATTGAAATAAAATTACATCTATCGCATTGCGGCAAGTCTTTGGAATGCTCTGCGCACACTGGTTTGTTGCATAATGTGCATGCTTTACGAGTAGGGCGTCGTTTGGAGCAGATGTAGCAATTACCCTTTACTTTTAGGCGTCCCATACTATCACGCTCCTCCGCTTCATGTGCTCCAGCATCCACAACTCGGATGGGCCTACCTATCATGGCTTCGATGGCGTTGCGCGTTGAAAAAGCTCTGGATATTCTGCTTTTATTCACCCTTCTCTCTATCTCTGGCTTGCATAGTTGCTCACTTAGCTGATGGAGAAACATCCTACGGCGGCTTGTATATGACTTCAGGTGAGTGTTGTTGTCAACGTATATTATGTATGCAGCAAACGCAGCAACGTCCACAATATTATAAAAGAAAGCCAAAGGCCATCTATTTGTGCGCCGCTTGGTACTATATTCGGACAAGCACATGTCCATGTTATCAACTCCACCTTTGGTTTTGTTGTAGCCCAATATAAGCAATGGCTTCTTCTTAGGACCGGCCGTTTCTGTTGTATAATGAGAAGTGGACAATATTACAACTGCCTTGTTTTTCTTGGGCACGTACGAGCACATCGTAACGTGATTATAGAACCCAAACATTGACGATTCAGCCTCACGTCGTTTGGGGTTGGTAAATGCTGCTGGCACGAATGTACGACTTTTGTTGCAAGTACCCAATATAGATAAATTATTGTCTATCATCAAAGATTTTGCCAAGTTGTAGCTAGTGAAAAAGTTGTCACATACAATATTTCTTCCACTTCCACCAAAAAAGTTGATACATAAATCTTTGACTATTCTTTCACCAACGTTTCTTTCACGTTCACCAGATGGTGCCATTCCTGTATAGATTTGTCCCTGCATTGAAAAATTAAATTCAATTTAGTTGTTTATACATTCAACAATTTTCAACAATATTGATAGTACCTGCAATGGGTAGGACGAAATGGAGTCGCACACCCACCACACTTGTATCCCATATTTGGCAGTTTTTGATGGTATGTATTGCGTAAAGCCAGTTCCACCACGATAAGCATACAATTGTTCATCTACGGTGACGTTGGCTCCTGCCACGTAATATCTACGAAGACAGCTGCTTAGCATCAAAAAACCGTCGGATATTGCTGCTGCTTTGTCAGTTTTTTTGCGTTGCTGGCGTGTGTTTCCATTATCAGAATGAATGAAGCGGCTAATTTCCCAAAATTGTCGTACACTCATTGCAGCACAATATAATGGATGTGATTTAGTATTCCACAAATATTTCGTAAGCATGTAACCAGAATGTGTAACGCCACTTAGCAAAAGTACGCCCAAATATGCATCAAATTCACATTCTATTATGGCAATCCATGATCTCGGTTCTCTTGTTGGATGTTTTGCATTGTCATCGTCAAAGAATTGCCTTGCCTTTCGATTTGATTCACGAATAATTATGTCGCATATTTCATCTGACATTATCAATTTGAACGTTTCTGAAATGGTCAAACCTTGCGTTGCCCGTACTGGTCCAGATTGTGCACTTCTTAGAATGTTGTGCGTGCGGAATCTTACAGGTTGTGGTTGTATCGAAGACCAAGCATTACCCTCTCTGGCAGTAAAATATTCCCCAGTTTCAATTGGTGCATCTTCAAGTTCTTCATCAGAATCACTGTCGTCCTCTGGGTCATATTCTGGTAACGTAGGCTCTTCAAAGTCTGAGTCATCACCACCAATATCACCTACACATTCATCTAAAACCTCGTCACCAACTATTGAATCGTGGTCACTTATTTCTTCTTGGCTCTCTTCAAGCGTTTGACGAATATATGCTTGCTGTTCTTCGTACGAAAGTGCGCTTAGTTGTCGTGGAGTAAGTCATTCACCATCTGCCATTTCACTTTTATTTTATTTTTTTATTTCCACAAAATAAACAGAAACGTCCTTTCACTTCGAATCACAAATGTAAACTAAATTTGCTGACGAAACTACAAAGAATGAAGTTTCTGCAAATTTCTTTTGTCTCTTTGCGCTTGCGTTTCACGTTTTGTCACTAATGCACTCACACATTTGAGCTGTTGGTACACTAAATGTGTGAGTATATTAGTGAAAAAAATCTGAGTCGCAAGCGATTAGTTGAATGTGTACCTGCCGGGTTATAACGGCATGCAATTTGCCATACAAAACGTATGTCGTATGTGTTGCTGTTGACGTGCGTAAAAAAGTTCTGCTGTTGACATAAGGGTTAACGGCGGCGTGGAACCATAAAATAATACGAACCTCCTTTAATGCTGGCCCAACCTTTTTGTTTTAAATTTTAAATACAACCAATTTCAATTTCTGCTGCAAGCAATCGATTCAAATGACGCTTTATTATTAACAACAAAGCTTTGATGGAGTAGGTATAGAGCACTCAATAAAGTAATTTTTGTACTGCTTGGCTTAGGGGATCCTGGACCTTTACAATAAATATTACTCATGATTTGCGGTGATCGGCATGGTTTGCAGCCGTGTAAATGAACTCCCAGAGACTGAAGTTCCGTTATACACGCGAATGCACTTTTGTTTGCAAATATTTTATCATATTTTCTTTATATTTGTATTTAAGAACTAAAAAAGAAAAAATAAATGGCATCATACATACATATGTATGTATGTACATACATATAAAAACGTACGAATATAACACGCTTAAGAGGAGTAAGTATACAACGAGCCATGTTCCCAAAACCTTATTTTGGAACATTCAGTCGTACGGGATAAGTGAAGTGAAAAAACTGGAAATTTAATGTTCTCAGTTTCATTACCTCGATTACGTATGGCGTAGAGCAGCAAGACTTCGCGCTGATTTGATGCCCCACCATCAGTAAGATACAAATGCTTCGAGTAATCTATAATTATTAATCAAAGACTTGTATTATACAATTCTTTTCATAATAGTTATGAGCGAGATAAATACTTTGAAGTCTCAAAGACTTTTATTCTGGGCTTATGTTATGAAAGACTTCTCATAATAATTATCAGCGAGATATAATAAAAGTCTTCTCATATTAATTATGAGTAAGAACAAATTTTTTAAGTTTTGAAGGGCGGGACTTTTTCGGACCATTTCGGGATGATTTCGGGACTACTTCGAAATAATTTCGGAATCAGTTCTGGATCACTTCTAGACTAGTTCGGTACTATTTTCGGTCATGACATGGTTCCGTCTTTCAAAATTTAAAGAGAAAGTTGTCTTAGTCATAATTATTATGCAAAGACTTTTATAATATTATTCTCAAAATAAAAGTCTTTTAAAAACTTAAAAAAATATTAGTTGTTAATTTAAAAAAATTGTCTCACTCATAATTATTATGAAAAGCCGTTTATAATAATAGCTTCAAAATAATAAATATCGAGAATTTAACAAATTCGTCTCACTCGTAATTATTATCAAAAGACTTGTTTAATTATTATCAAAATTAGCATGACTGACTTTTTTAGAACTCAGCGAAAGACAATCACAACCACCAAATCTCGCCCAGTGAATCCTGTCATAGGGGTCAAATCACCACCCATTGCAGACGAGAAGCTCTAGCTGTCCCGCCAGTAATAAACAAAGTTCAGCGTTACTCTAAAGCAACTATAATCGATACTTTAGTAGACTCAAACCCAACCTATCCATAATCAATCCCGACGTTCCCAATATATCGACTCCTAACCATGAAGCAAACGTAAGTGACATTTATTTCAAAATGTTCTTTTCGGTGCTCTCTCTTTCCTCCTCTTTTGCAACCACTAATAGTTCAATCATGAAAGTGGACCATCCCAATCAGAAACTTATAAGTAATCAATGGAATTCATTCCTAAAGCTTTTTTCTACAATACCATTCCAATTCAATAATAAACCAAATACAGCATCCCAACGAAAAATTAAAAGAATTTTTTTCTGACACTACTTCATTAACATAACCACATAGTATAAATGTATGTACTACATAGCATACACATATACATTTATATATAAAGATTAAATGTAAAATCTCTATATAAATTTTAAAGGCTGTAGGCTTTTAGATCTAGTAGCTCCTTAACGATATACTTTACATATGAATTTTATATTGTAAAATACTGAAGCGCTTTCCAGTGTTGACATTTTAGCCATTTGATAACTAAATTTTACCACCTTTTCAGCCAAAACTTAGGGACACATGTCCATATATTTTTAAGCATTTATTTAAGAATTAAAGTTAACAAGTTTTACCTCGGTCTGGTATTCAAAATTTCCGTTTATGAAACATTTCCTCGTACAAATAGGTAGCATTGCTGATTCAATTCAGGGATTGCAAACAATTGATTAAATGCATCATTAATATAAAGAGTACACACATTTTAGACGAAAAGCACCCCAAATTGAAATCTGTTGCCATGTACGATTTTTTTTCGTCTTAGGAAATGTAAAAACCCCACATCGAAACAAAATCAGTTATACAAGGCCGACTTCGAAACAGAGAATATCTTACTAAATAATCAAGTAAATATGATGTTAATATATGTAGATATTTAATATAACATCTAACTTTTTTCCTTTTCGTAAGTTTTTTTTATGTCTTACCTTGTTTGTAAATATTTCTGTATCTGGATTTTAAACAATAAAAGTGGAACGTTTTTATTTTCAATACAAGTTTAACCAATTTTTTAGCTACTTTTGCAACAGAATATCTCAACCACTAAAAATTTTGAACGGTAGCATGGCTTGTGCTAAGTTATTGTCTCACTATTATTGCTATTAAGTATGGGTACAATCCCGTTACAGCCTGTAGAGATCTCTTGTGTTAGCCCTTAAAGGGAGGATCAGTCATAACCATAGGCTTACAGCCATTGAAACTCTTATATGTTTATACCTAAAAGGTGGCCGTGTGGACATATTCCTTGATCCGCTTCTTAATTTGAAGTTTCGCCGTTTTCTAAGAGTTCAGTTCCTGGCTGAAAATTCGTCCTCATTATCAAAACCGCTCGCTTTCTTCTTCTAATGACTCTACTCGTGGAGGCTGTGGAAAGTTCCAGGCGGTATTCTCCAAGGCTCATAGTTCTTTGATTTGTGTTTAAATGGTTCATGACCATCAGTCCACATACCTTGGCACTAACATGGCTAGCATGTAAGGGTATCTTCCTCAAAAAGACGCATGCAGTTGCCTCGATCGCTTCTGAGTAGTGATATAGGGAAAATAAATTGATTACTTCCATTAAGTCAAATTGAAGATTAACCGTATATTTCTCAAAATAATCAAAGCATACCATCAACAATTGACAACTTTACTTACGCAATATCATATGAATGAAAATTATGTAATAATATCTTCAGCAATCAAAGTCATGAAGTCAAGTCAGAATAAGGAAGGCACAGCTTATTGTAGCGATAATCCTTTCTTGGAAATTTTGAGATAAGCAACAACTGATTTTGTATTTACAAAATGTTTGCCTTCTCTCAAGTCGTGAGGACTCTTTCCAATGTATATAAAATCATTAGCGAGTATTATTTTCAACGTAAGTAGCAACCCATTCCCTGTCATTTCTCTCCACCGGCAAAATATATATAACGTCATGACCAAGTTATCCTCCCAAATTGTACATCAATTTTAGCAAACTAATATTCTATCGTTCTAACTAGGTGTCTGAGCTCTGCTCGTATTCAAACAAATTTTTATGTAAAATCCACAAGAACGATATCTAGCTAGATTCAGCGACCCCGAGTACGATGAAACCTCACTAAAAGGTTCGAACTAGTTGCATTCAATGCTGCAAATTGTTTCGCTGATATTATACCAGTTTTAAACTGCGCACATACGACGATTAAGTGCGCGCACGAGTTTGTTGCACATTACACTGGAAACTAAAACAAAAACTGTGTTGATACTTAAAACACCCACATTAGCGGAAATATTATGCGCAAGTCTTAAATATTTGACGGCTTGAAAATAGACCGCGCGCATTTTCATCGTCTATGGTCAGCATTACAATATCAGTTAACTTTTAGTATCCCTTTACGCCGTTTGAGGCAGTTCTCTATGTTTTATATTGGGTTTTCTAGTACTAATTATGCTAAAAATGCTAAAAATGCTCCTCTCTGTCTATATGTTTTGAAAAACGGCTATAAAGCTCTGGATAAAGACCGGCGCTGTGACCAGGCGCTCATTTGCCTCTTTAAAAGAGGTCTAACTTCCGCGAAATCATTGACATTCTTCGGATTTCAATGTTCAACATCGCTTCCACTTTTTAAGGGTCTACCTGCAGACCGTTTTTGTCTAAGACTTATCCCAAATACTTTAATACCGACCTACAGAAATAAGATCTTTATATCCAAATGCCAATGCATCCCTCAATATAGCATAACATCCGAACATTCGAACCACCGGAACCTACTCTAGCCAGCTGGGGACTGCAAAAACTCGCCCTGCTAGACCACCTATCCTGCTTTCCCAGGGGTATACTTCCTGTTTTCCGACTGATTTCTCAACCTAGGCTCCGACATGAGTGGATTGTCGTTGCACATACCACAAACAACCGGACTGCGCTCGGTCCACCGCACACATCGAACAGTCTCTTTTGCACCTTGAGCTACGGATCTCATCTAGCAGTAAAATATCGAACGATCGAAATTCCAATTTTAATTTCCTAACCAATACCTGCCTACTACCTAGCGTACGTCAAACCGATCTCATACAACGCCTTACCAGAAAACAAATTCACGACACCTCTGAAAAGGTAAGCACTGGGCACGCCATGAGCCACACTTAACTTCTCGGCCCCTTCCGGAAACGCGTGAACCAAGATATCCGTCCCATCAATCACCGGCACCGAAGCTGTTGCTACGGGTTTCGCTGTTGTAGAACGCTCCCGATCATCGGTCGTGCTTTCTACAACCTCCTGCACGTCAGCCATATGAAGCATCTACTTGCTCGTTAGCGTCATCTGCGCTGACATCTCGTCGTCATTACTCGGTCTCGCCCGACCTATCCGCGACAGACACAGTCAAGCTTCGCCAGGACCCCCGCACCATTGGCGAACCCGCCTAGTTTAACGCTGGAGTTGTTGGTGCCCATCATTATGCCGCCGGCCCTTAAAATCTCAACTGACTGTTGCGATCCTGTTTTGGCTGAACTCTTCCATATGAGACTTAATCGCTAGTTGGTAACGTACACCACCACCAGCATTGCCAATGCTTTGGCGCCTTTTGTGATTTTATTGGCATTACTAAAATGCCGAATTTTGTCGCTAGATATCGCTACTGTCGTATGAGAGAAAGAAATGCTGTTATAGTTAATATTTACATTTTTTCGGTTTCGGAGTAGATTTAATAAACTTATAACTGGAAACAAAATACTTATCTGTTGTGCTAAATAATTATACAGATTATGTTTTCACAAACACAATAAATTCAAAAATTACTTTTTATATCGTGGTTAACGGGCTATCTTGCTTCGGGGTCCTAATGTATTTCTTTTACAAAAGCAAACATTAATTTGTTACAGTTTCTAACCATAAGATGGGCTGCAGAAAAGGAAAAACTATTCTTTATGGCGTTTTTGAGTTCAATTTGTTATTGTAAACAAAAAAATTTAAAGCCTTACATGAACCGGAGGAAGAAACTCCCCAGTTTTATCAAAACTTTTGGACATGTTTTCTACTGAACTAACAGTTCATTAGATTTATATTTGACTCGCAAATACAAAAAACATAATAAAAAAATATTTGTACAAGCTACATCATAACCCGTAGATATTAACGTAATTGTTTTTGTTTTTGCAAAAAAAAATTCCACGCGATACAAGGGATCCTTCCAAACACACCGTTAAAAAAGCAAGATCACAAATAAAAATGATCAGCAACATCGACTGCAATACGATATGTGTTTATTAATTAAGCTTGGGTGGTTTTAATACTTATTTCATACCTGGTAGTAAGTATTACAATATTTAATTTGCTTAGTTAGTAATTTGTTTCATATAAAGGGTCTTGCAATAAGGACACTACAAAAATAGACCGATAGTGACAGCAAACGACGCCATATTTCTTCCCGCTCTTTTGACATTTCTCTTCCGTAAGGTTTGCCATCTCATCATGGAAAGATGTACGATCCAACAATGAGTCGAAATTATTAAAATTTAGTACCGAAATTCGGAGTCAATGGCCTCAACTTTAAGAGCGCTACGTCCAATTTATGGTCGTCGTCATTTCTGTTTGAATGGCTTCGTCAATGAGCAAAATGTGCGTTATTGGACAGGGAGCACTCCACACGTACTCCATGAGTCAACATTGCATCCCGGAAAAATTACGATTTGGTGCGGTTTATGGGCCGGCGGCGTCATTGGGCCGTACTTCTTCCGTGATGATGATTCCCAGGCATATTATATTATATTTTTGGCTCGAATTGGATGATATGGACTTGGTCAATATGTGGTTCAAGACGGCGCCACAAGCCACACAGAGAATGTCACAATCGATTTATTGAATACCAAGTTTGGTGAACGTGTTATCTCACTCATGGCCCAGTCAATTGGCCGCCTCGGTCGTGCGATTTGACGCCGTTGACTATTTCCAGTGGGGCTACGTCAAGCCAGCGACGATTGATGAACTTCGTACTGATATCGAACGTGAAATTGCAGCAATATCGGGCGGTTTATGGTTGAAAACCGTCGAAAATTGGGTTCAGCGTCTTGACTTCTGCAAGAGTGCCCGTGGTGCTCATGCAAAAGAAATCGAATTCCATACATAATGGCATCGAATGTACTTTCACAGGAATAAGGAATTTAATTCATATCCCAAACCGTTTTTGTTTTATTTAAAAAAACTTTTATAGCGTTCCTATTGCAAGACCCGATACCTTAATTCTATGAAATTGCTGTTCTGTTATTTTGATAAATGCACTTTTCAATAAATATTTAATTTGTGATAAGAAATGTATTTCATTTACTTAAAGTAATGTTGATTAGTAAGCATTACAATAAATAATACACATGTTTGGTAAGCTCTTTATACATATACTAAAATTCTACAAATATTGATGCGTCTGCATTTCCGGAGTTGATGACCGGTCGTTGGTGGCTGTTGTGTTGATGTTGTTGAGGCAGGAGCATTGGAAAAATAGTTTGGTATGCATTTAGCGTTAAGTTTCTTGGTGACATATGCGATGACGAGAATCGCAGCGATCCCAAAAGCGGATTTAATGATTAGCAGGGTATTACTCTTCTTGGATGTTTCTTAGCTTGTTCAGACTTAATTTTTCTGTAATGGTCTTAATTCATAGTGCAATTCATAGCGCAATAATGCCGATAGCCCATAATCCACACGAAACAGTGACTTTTACTGGATGAATTGATAGCTCTTACAATGCTTCTGGCTGCTCTTCACTTCAAAAACGTTTTGCTTGTTCACGTACCCATTCAACTGACTATAAAATGTTCTTTGTCTATTATTGCTGTGGTGCTTGATGAATTTAGGTACTATTTTGAGTTTCGCCTGAATAATTGATTCAGCGATGTTGGTTAGATGGTTATTTAAAAAGTCTATATTGTTGTTTATTTGGCTAATATATTGGAGCTCCAAAAATTTATTATCTTCTATTGATATACTATTCATTAGTTTGTTGAGGTAGGACTCAATTGTATCCTATTCTGTGTTTATGTGAATAGTAACATTAAGTAGTCTGTTTTTCATCGCAGTGTTAAAATTTCAATTTGATGTGTGTTTGATTAAATGGTTTTAATTTGTTTATTTATAGAAATTACATCGTTAGCCTCCTAATGCTTGTTATGAATTTGATTGTGATGCCTAGCCCATTGATGAGAACACGCCTTGATCTGTTAAGTGGTATCAGTGAATGTATTTTTTATTCGAGTTCTGGGAAAAACTGTGAAGTTTTTCGAAGGTGTTAATAGTAGTGTATATTTTGTTATCTTTTTTTATATATTCTTCGTGGTTAATGATGTGTTTAAGAATATTGTTGCCAGTAACTATTCTTGCAAGTCCCAGTTCAAATTTCACAATTTTCGGTAATTTATATCTTGTATTTCAATTTGATGGGGGAGTATATGTGGAAGGCTAGGGGTAAAGGAGTTATATTAGTTGTTGGGGTTTCGGGGTTTGTGCAAACTTAAAAATTTTGATTTGTGTAATTTTTTACCTTTTATAGTGATTATTTTTCTTGCTCCTCTTCTAAAAATTATTTGATCTTTAAAATTTTCTGTTCTTTGTTAAATTTATCTGTTCTTTGGTTTGTGTTTTGATTAATTTTTTCTTTTCCATTTTGGAGCTCATTAAGTAGAAATACCTTATTCGTGCTCGCTATCAACTGTAACTGTATTATTGAATTTGAACGTGACGACCAAAATCGTTGAAAATATTACCAGTAATGCTGCACCTCGATCTGCGACTGTCTTTCTTGGTGCACCGCACAATCGCTGATTGACTTTTAAAAAAGCTTGGGGGCTAAGGAGAGCAGAGGGAAGGAGATTGAAAACACTTTTGCTTTAAAATCTTCTTAATTTTATTTTTAATTTCTTCTAAAATTTTAAAGGAAAACGAAAGAATACAATTGTATTTAGTTGTGAGTAAAATACAGACTTACTTTGATGACAATTTATTCATTAGATGGTCCGCCTATACATTTTTACGTATCAAATAATGACCTTAAAGTTATAAGGGTCACAAAATATTGAACAACAGACGTTATATACTTATAAAAAGAAATATAAGAATTGCATAAGATTTATAAGAATGTGAACTACAAAAATTATAGCAAATATGTAGAACTTTTTGTAATAATATATAAGTAGTTAAAATTATTATAATTAAAAGCAAAACTTCCATCATTAAATAAAAACTATTTAAAACAACAGTAATGTTTGTTTTCAGACAATAATGTACTTCAAATTGATGAGATCATCGGCTCTTTAATTTCTTAATTATATTGAAGAGGTTTTCATCATAGTTTTACAGGTTATCTACTAGACTTTATTCTTAATTCTTAATTGCATTGAAAAGTTTTTTTTTTAGTTTTTCAGATTATCTTCTGGATTTTATTGAAAAGACATACCCATTCGTAATAAGAAGGGTGTTTTTATTGGGAAAAAATCATAGAAAAATACGCAAAATTTTGTTCTGGTTTATAGAGCATTTTAGGTGGTATTTTCGCTCATTGCGTACAAATTAGTAAAATTTGTTACAGATTTTAATATGCAAATGCTTTTTGGAGATGGTATGCTGTATTCTGCATCAAATTTTGAGAAAGTATCTTTATTGTAAGAATTAGTTCGTCTATGTGTAGAATACTAGGGGGTTTGTCGAGAGTTTCTGGTTTTCATAAATAGGTTTTGGAGAATTTCTGTCGTATTTCAGAGTTTGACATTTATCGCAGTTGTTTATTGTTTGTGCAATTTTGTTTTACATAAATGGGAAATATAATTTTCTTTTAAGATGGGAATAAGCTTCGTTTATACCCCGATGGTTTTTTTTTATTGGTAGTTCCTTAATAATTCTTCCTATTCGTTAGTGTTTGTTTTGTCTTTTATCAAGTCTTTACATTGTAAAAGCTTAAATAACTGACTATTAGATTATGTGGAAAGTGTCATCGTTTGTAAATATAGCTGGTTGGGTTGAAGAATTTTTTAAAATTTCGTTTACTACTTCTTCAGTGAATTGTGGTTTTTTGAATATGTGCCGCTGTATGTTTTTAAAAGCCGTTTTAGTTAAAATTTCCGGACCTTTTGCATTTTTTTCAAATATGCATTGCAGATTTAAATCATCAAACAGTTTTTCTGATATACCGTAGTTGCGGTATTCTTCTGCCGAATGTACTGTACTACCAGAGATGGCTTGGTTAGAGTGTGAGTCATTTATGTTTATGGCGATTGCGGTGTGTGGGTTTATTTTGATTCGGCTGAGTACATCTGCGTTTGTGTTTAATTTTCCTTTTTTATAAACTATTCCGTAGTTAAATTCTACTAGTTTGAGCCGCCATCTAACCAATTTCGCATTAGGTTATTTTAAACTATTTTTTGAAAGGGGGATACCTGCCCGGTATAGTTTTTTCGTTTAATTTACTATAGTCGATCCCTAAGCGCCACTTCAATTTGCCACTTGCGTCTGGTTTTTTGAATACAATCCATATTGGAATGCTCCTAGGGGAATAGATTGGGCGGATGATTATTTATCTAAACATATCCGCAGTTTACGTTGGACTTGAGTTTTATGTAACTTTTGTAAAATGTACTTTATTCTATTGATGCCAACTTAGAACTAATTTTTATTGTCTTATCATCTACCCTAGTTCCCTACTTGCGGTTTGTAGCTACTCCCTGATTGGTCGATGTGTGTGTATTGGTGTAGATGCGCTGCCCAATCTGGCTGACTAAGTACCGATCCGCCGGTAGTTCTGTTTGTGTGTTGATGTGAATGCATTGCCGGTTGCATCGTCGCAAACTGCACAAAGTCACGTACGTTATCAGGTGTCCGTCTGGGAATGCAACTGAACGGCAAGACAAGCGTGGGAGTTATTCTGATGACTTGTCGATCAGTTTGGCAGCTGTGAAGTCTAATTACAAACAACCAAGAACGTAGGAATGCTTCTAAGGAATCGTCAAAGCGGTGTTTTAGCTTTGCAGCTGTGCAATGCGCTAACTTCTCCTCCTCCTAAGACGAGTCGCCCTCGACTTGTGCCAAAATTTCTTCCACTGCCCTCTGAGTTTTTGCTTTATTAATTGTCGCATTTTTTCTGCGGTAGATGGAAAAAATTGCTATTGCGATTATTAGTAATGGAGGAAACGAAAAAATTGTCCACAAAAAAGTACGATGAATAGATAAGCCCTCTTTTAGTTCGTGAATGCGAGAAATATTATCGACGGAAATTTGATGCAAATATGGTAGGTGCAAACTTGTATGGTGTTCCAAGTAGTTTATCGATACCGTCGTTGGAGGATGTGGTTGAATATAAATCGGTTCCTTTTTTGCTACTTGGGTTGTATCATTTATAGTGATGGAATCTCGAAAAAGAAGCAGATACGTTCCTTTAATTTCCAATTTTTGCTGATCAAATATTGTTGTTGGTAGCACGTAAACATTTACGCCGCCGAGCTGCGCCGCCGATTTTTACCAGTTCAAACGCGCCGCCGCCGAGTTAACAAGAAAATGGCGCGGCGGCGGCGGAGGCGTGGTTCGGCGTACCATAACGTTTGGTACAATCTAAAATTATTTCCATGATAAAAAGCAAATTATGAATATCGTTTGAAATGAAATCGCTAAATAATCGATTAAAAATTACCACTGTCCCATCTACAGATTTGTCAGCTGATCTTGGTTTTGGTGCACACGTATTTTTCATATTTTCTGCTGATCATTCGGTTGTAGTAAAATAAAACCTAAAGGAAGCCGGCTCGACGCCGCCGCCGGTTCTATTAGTGCTTTACGCCGCCGCCGGAGCGAAAGCACTCGGCGTAAGCCTCTAGTGGCACGTTATTAAGAATAATGATACCTTCCTCTATTTTTGGAACTGGTGGTATGTGATATGCTGATTCTGATGAGCAAGTCGCTGTGTTATTATTTAGCACCTGACTTAAGCAATTTGAGTGAGCCGGTTTGGATACTTTTGCCACCAGAGTGTCATTACAGTTTTCGAATGGTTGAAATTTTTCGCTATATTTTGCCGCAAGCGTGGTCTCTAGCTTAACAATACTATTATTATGGACTACAGGATAGATTTTTAGAAATTCGCTAAAATTTATAATCTTTGGAATCTTAAGAACATAGTAAATAACATCTGAATTTTGTAAAAAATTTACTTTAGATACTAAAAGTAAATTACTTAAACTAAAAGGTAATTGCTCGAAATTGAAGGCGTGATCCATCTCATCGTCATCCAAAACAAGTGGATTTATAATATTACTTTTTGCTAACACAATGGAGAGTGCTAGTCTGTTTAGCTGGCTAATTATGTGGTTATTTCTTCTTACAAAATTTTCACAAAGCAGTGTTTCTTCGTCTTTTAATATCCAATCCGTCCGATTTCCGCGAAGTGAGTTGATTTGGTTGGTTATTTCGTTAATTATATTTTGTAAATCGGAGTTAATTTTAATTTGCCTATTGTTGTTCTCTACTTACATGATTTCCCTTGTTAAGAGCAATTCAAAGTCCTCATGGTCTGGGGTACCGGCTATGAATTTCAGAGCGGAGCCCAGGAAATCTATTGATCTTGCAATTCTTCTCGGTATTTCCAAGGTGCGGATGATGTGTAATATTTCTTCACCTTGTTGTTTTAAAATATTTTCGTTTACTATCTGATTTTTTGATTTTGATACGAACCATCGGCTTTCATAAGCTATGCGGCGGTAGTCTGTCAAGTTGGTGGCATGTACGAGGTAAACGAATTCATTATAAATAGCCACATTGCCCCGAGTAATGGTAATAAGTTGTGAAGAGGCCCTAGTATCTGAAATAAGGGCAAGCAGCAATCTGAAATTGATTTTATCGTAAATTACCTTTATGAATTTTTCTTCCTTCTATTGATACCGTTGTACCTAAATCTCGTTCTACTATTTTTTCCACGAAAACTTTCTCAAACTTATTTCCTAATCGCTTATTTCGACAAAGGAGCACCCTTTCGCCAGGCTGATATGTTTTAGTTATCCTTTTCTCATTTAATTTATGCAACACCAAATTTTGGGCTCTTATTAATTTTTCTTTAATTTCCCCAAATTTCCCTATTGGAAAGTTTTGCAAAATTTTGATTGGCTTCGAATTTATAACGGAGTGCATTGTTCTATTGTATTTGTATGTAGCAAGTAAAATCAAATCCTTAACTTCACTTATTTGCTGCTGCGCCTTCACGCACCTGGCTATTTCCAAAAGGGTTGAATGAAAACTTTCGACCTGTTCGTTGCTCTATGTAAGGTGGGTACGAAAAACTGCTCTATAGCGAAATGATCGCGTGGCATGGATCTGATTAAGTTTGAAGTAAACGCTCTTTCGTTATCTGTGACAATTGTTTTAGTGCTTTGGAACATACCCAATACCTCCAATAAAGCTTCTTTTATGTCAGTGGTGCATCTTGAAATAGTGGGTTTGACTATAGCAAATTTTGAAAACCTGTCAACAGCAGTTAGGAATAGTTGCTTTCCAGTAATTAAAATGTCTAAGTGGAGAATTTCTCCTGGACGTTCTGGGATTGGAGTTTTTCCAACTTCGGGATTTGGGGGTTTTCTTTGGTATTTATTTTCCAGACAGATCTTACAATTTGATGTTGCCGTTCTGAGCATTTTTCTCATGTCAAGAAAGTAGGATTCAGATAGAATTTGCTTAAAATTTTCGGACAGAGATCGGGCATGCTTCCTGTATGAATAAATTTAGCCCCCGGAAATGCTTCAATAAGAGTCCCCTGAATCTCTGATAGTGTCGAAAGATCGCAACAAAAAACATATGGAACGCTAGGATTTACAAGTTTCTTGAGATTTTGTAATAAATTTGTTATTGTGTCGTAATTTACAGTATAACGAATTTTTTCTGAAAAATTATTTTTTTACTTTGGTGGTAATGACCCCTTTTGTTAAAATGAATTGTCTTGTGAATTGGTTTACCGGATATTGGATAGTTTTAATTGTGTTTGAGAGTGATGACTCGCTATGTGCTGTAGCATCTGTATCACTTATGTTATTCAAAAACTGACGAGACAGAGCGTCTGCTACGACGTTGTCTCTGCCGGGCTTATAACAACATTTTGGCGAAAATTCTTCTATGAACGCTCGCCATCATTTCATTTTGGTATTAGGATTTTTGTTCGAAATGGCAAACGTTAAAGGCTGGTGGTCTGTGAATATTGAAATGTCCGTAATACGTATAAGTAATGTCGAAGGTTTTTAAGGGCCCACACTATAGGCAAAAGCTCACGCTCGTTGGTTGCCTAATTTTCTTCTGTTTTTGACAGTGTTCTAGAAATCATTGTGATAGGCCGCCCATTCTGGGATAGGACCGCGCCTAAAATACTAGAGGAAGGGTCTGTTGTCAGTTCAAATGTATTGTCACAATCCGGATAAAACAGCAAAACATCTTCCGATGGCAAAATGTTTTTACCCTTTTAAATGCTTGAATGGCCTCGCCATCGAGGACTATTTTAGTATGTTTGGACTTGTGGGATGACACATGGCCATTCTTCCCCCGAAGATATCTTGTTAATGGTTTGACTATGGACCCAAGAAAGAGCTCGAAGTGTTTCCGGAATCTTATAGTCAATTATGTTATTAACCGTATTTGGACATGTTTTTTATCCCTTTTTGAGAGACAATAAAACCAAGAAATTCAACCTCCTCCTTAAAGGATTTAGTCTTTTCTGCTGAAACTCACATTCCAGCCTTCTCCAACTTCCTTAATACCCTATCAACATGTTGAATATGAGACTTTTCGTCCCTTGAAAAGATGATTACTTTAACGTTGGCCAATGTCGTTTCTCAAGACATCATCAATGGCCCGTTGGAAAATACTGGGCGCATTCTTTAAACCAAATGGCAACCTATTAAACTCATATTTGCCATTATTAATGCTGAAGGCTGTTTTTTTGCAGTCCTTCTCTTCAAGGATTATCTGGTGGAATCCAGATTTTAGATCTAAAGTGGTAAAAAATTTGGAGCTACCCAGATTTGCTAATATGGCAGAAATATCTGGTATAGGATATCTATCCGCAATCGTATTTTCGTTTAATTTTCGAAAGTCGATTACCATGCGGAGCTTTTGTTTACCGTATTCATCTATGCCTTTTTTATTCACAACATGGACCGAAGAATTATAAGCCGAATTAGACTTTCTGATAATGTCGTCCTTCAACAATGTTTCTATTTCCCTATTAATGAATCCTGCCGCCGAGTCCTTATCCAAACATATGGAGTTTACTTGCTCACATTTGACGTTATTTAATTTTTCCTTACCACCCTCGTAAAATAAATAATCTGATTTCGTATCAATTTTCGCTCCTATTTCTGTTAGGAAATCATATCCCACTATACCATCGAAGCTTTTTAAATCTGGAAGAATAAAGAAGGTTGAGACTTTTCCCAAAATGAAAACCTTGCTCTTTTTCTATGAGATTAGACCCATTTATTGATTTGACCTTAAACCGTCTCTCCACAGGGGTAATTCCCCTTAGGAAACTCAAATTTTTGATATAGTTTTTCGAGGTTCCTGTATCAATTAACAACCTAAGCTCCCGCCCTTCCGACGACTTCTTGGTAATGTAGGGTAGGAGCGACTTTACACTAAAAAATTAATTTCGTCTTCCCTCGCAAAATTGGAAGCGATCTCGATATCTGCATCACTGTCACGGTCCACAGTAACATTTTCCACCTCTTGGGATGTCTTCAAATGATTGGTCCGTTGTACCTTCGGTTTTCGTGAATATACTGCATACCCTTGTTCGCGATCCCGTTTATTCGCATATTGATTAGCATCCCTTTTGGGATGCCCTCCTAATGCATTTTCCTTCCTATAACCCCGGTTGGACGGCTTTGTACGTCGGAATGCGGAGGATCCGCGGTCTCCATCCATTGGAGTAGGAGTGTCACTAGGCGTTTGGAGATTGCCTGGATAATTGTTCTGAAGTTTTGGGCTATCTGAAGTTTCCACGCTGTTAACCGCAAACGTTCTAGCAAAATCATAACGCATACGGTTATTTTCCAACTCCTGGGCAGTAGCCAGTGCGGAAGTCAAATCTTTAGGATTGGCCGAAAATGGAATGTCACATGACAGCTGATTTAGGTCGGAAATACAGACTCTTAACGCGTTTTCCCTAGCTCTATCATTGATCGCGGCGGCAAGCCCCCTGTTGTTTGATCGGGTCATTATATTTTTATTCGTTATAAGTGTTAGTTGTTTGTCCACCTTGTCATAATACTGGCATAGCGGCAAATTTCCCTGCCTCAGAACACTGAGCTCTGTTTCCAAAACATGTAGCGGTCTTTTGTCCGCGTATGTTTTATCTAACCTAGTTATTATAGCTTTAAAATTCAGTACAGTTGAGAAGGAAGCGAGCGTTGCGTTCGCAGAGCCTACTATTTTGTTTCTAAAAATTCCCATTGGAATATAATATTGCTCCGAACCCTCTGTGTAGTAGCGATGGCGAATTCCGCTGCGGAACGCCAGGCCAGATAGGATGCGGTATCCCCCTTAAATTCTTGCAAGGATTTTATTAGATCCATACTTGTGTTGCTGATAACCACAGCTGGATCTATTTTCACTGGAAGATAATTCTCCGCAGATGGCGGTTCTAAGCGCCGAAGTGTTTGCATAACTGCATCTAACTGGGTATTAAATTCTCTTTTATTTTGTTCATTTTGTTGTTTCAAAATCTCAATGACCTGCTCCCTAGATACACTCATTTTGGTATTAGTTTAGAAAATCTTACAATAAAATGCCTACGTTTTTTTCTCTATACTTTTACTTTTTCTCCTTTAGCACAACAGGAAAATTTTTATTTTCTATTCTTTGCACTTATTTCACTGGATCACACGAAAAATCGTATAATTACTTACAATAGTATTGTAGTATAGTATAGCATAATAAATCGGGCTCTCCCTGTGTCCTTTCAGTCAATATCCTGTTACTGTTTGCTGTTCTTCCAGTTAGTATCTTTCCAGTTACTATCCTTCCAGTTAATATCCTTGCTATAGGGGGAATTGGCAGGTTAGTTGGTTCCTTGCCAGTTAGGCGCCGCTTTTGTAAAATGTACTTTATTCTATTGATGTCGACTTAGAACAACCTTTTATTGTCTTGTCATCTACCCTAGTTCCCTACTTGCGGTTTGAAGCTACTCCCTGATTGGTCGATGTGTGTGTATTGGTTTAGATGCGCTGCCCAATCTGGCTGACTTAGTATCGATGCACCGGTAGTTCTGTTTGTATGTTGATGTGAATGCATTGCCGGTTGCATCGCCGCAAACTGCCCAAAGTCACGTACGTTATCAGGTGTCCGTCTGGGAATGTAACTGAACGGCAAGACAAGCGTGGGAGTTATTCTGATGAATTGTCGATCAGCTTGGCAGCTGTGAAGTCTAATTACAAACAACCAAGAACGTAGGAATGCTTCTAAGGAATCGTCAAAGCGGTGTTTTAGCTTTGCAGCTGTGCAATGCGCTAACTTGTACATGAGGGTTGCGGTAAAATTTCGTGTATATGGAAATGTCATCTGACGTAGTTATCCTGTGTTTAATTTGATTTGTAAATGTTCTTTTTTGATCGGGTTTTTGATACTCTTCCGTCTTCTCCTCTTAGGAGGCTCGTTAGAGGTTTGGCTCTCTTGGCGTAGTCCTTGATGAATCGTCTATAGTATCCAGAGATGCCTAGAAACGATCGCAGGTCTTTTAAGGTTGCTGGGTGAGGGAAGTCAACTATTGTTTGAACTTTACTGGGGTTAGTGGTGATTCCTTCAGAGGAGACTAGAAATCCTAGAAATTCCATTTCTTTTCAAAAAATTCGCATTTGACCGTTTGCGGCTTCATATTTACTTCGAGTAAGGTTTTACAAATTTTTTGAATATTTTGGGCATGAGTTTTCTCGTCTTTGCTGAATATGTTTATATCACCTATATAAACATAACAGATTTTCCCGATATATTTCCAAAGGATGTCATCTAGGGCGCGCTGGAATATTGCTGGAGCATTTTTTAGTCCGAAAGGTAAGCGCGTGAATTCATATTTCCCGTTTTTAACTGAGAAAGCAGTTTTCTCAATGTCAGATTCTTTAAGAGGAATCTAATGGAAACCACTTTTCTGATCTATTACTGAAAAAAAAATATTTTTACCTTATTGTGCTAAAACTTCATTTATGTATGGTGTGGGGTAACGATCGGCTATCGTTATTGCGTTGAGTTTTCGGTAATCTATTACTAGGCTGTACTTTTTCTCATTGGATACGTCCTGCTTTTCGGTACGATCTAAATGGGTGAGTTGTACGGTGAACGACAGGGTCGTATTATTCCATCGTCTAATAGTTTTTATTTTATTTGTTTCTCCACTTCGTCTTTCAGTGAAATAGGATAAGGGTAGTATATTGTATAAACTGGTGTGTTGGGGTTGGTTCTGATGTTGGCAGCCACTTTTGTAGTGTAAATTAATTTTTCATTAGGATCAGAGGAAAGGTCTAAATTTTGGTGAACTAAAGAGTTCATTGCTTGTTTCTGAAAATTATTGATGTGGTCATTCCTAATATTGACATGGGTGACATCTTGAGAGAGTAGCTGTAACTGCGCATAATTCTTTGAAGCTGTCGTTGCCAAGTCAGAGAACGTATATTAGACAGAGAAGCATTAAGTTAGGATGCCGGTGTGAATTGTCAAAATGCATCAATAATTCTCGTCCAGCTCACCACTCTAATGGCCGACAGGGGAAATCGTGAGAGTGGCGAGTTAACAGAGCTGAGCGAAGGCAAAATTTGTTTAACAGACTATGATTTCTGATCATTTTAATTGTTTTGGCTCGAATTTTAGATTTTGCCAATATATTAACAAATTGATATAAATGTCTAAATATATAATTAGACGTGAAATTTGGCTTTACTTAAATATGTGCATGATAAGAGTGAGCCTATTTTGGTTATATGCATGCATTATATACATATGCCATAAATAGCTTACTTCACTTGCTGTTTTGCCGACGGCATTTCATATGTAATATGCACAGTATTTTTATATTTTGGATGTAAAATTGTATGAAGTTTATGAAATGATGAAAAAACTAGAAATTTTATCTATTAGGTAGAAAATGAAAAGAGTTAGACAAATTTCATTTTTATCACGATGGATAAGTATAATTATCGGAAAAGTAACCTGACTGGCTGTTTTGATGAGAGCATTTCATATGTGCATACATTACACAAATTCATAAAAAATAAATGACATTATTTATAATAAGTGATATAGATTTCAAAAGCTTTATAGATTGGTATTTTCATACAAATTTATGATTTATAAAGCTTATTAATGAGTGAGTGTGAGGAGATTATAATATCCAAATAAATATGTATGAAAGTACGCACTTATGCACGTACATACGCACTTACATAAGCACTTACATACATAACTATGCAAGTACATATGTATGTAGACGCATATGCATATAGACAAGGTACCTGTGGACTTACATATTTTATAAACATAAAAATCGTTATCATATTTGAGTGCAAGTACATTCATATGTAATTCAAATGTATTTACATATGTATGTACATATGTATGTACATATGTATATCTATTTTTATTGATAAACATTTGCATATGGATGTACATATGTACATTTATACTGCATACGTATGCACATACATACATACATATATACAACCGCGCAACAAGTGCTACATACAACAACAAAAAATTCATTCATAAACACACGCGCACACTTCTGATAGTAAATTCTGTTCATTCATAAATGCGAACATTTCATCTCCCCACAAACACATGCGCCCCTCATCCATCACATTTTTCGCGACGAAGACAAAAATCTAAAAATCATAAATTGAAGATTTTTGTAATTTTGGTCCAAATGCTCACAACTTCAAATGGGAATGTAGATATTATTTTGGCCCGCTTGTGCCCGTAAAATATTTCATGAAGAAATTCATATTTTATTAATCTATTATGTTTGCTTAGGGGTCGTGCAAATATTACGTAACGCGCTAGGGGGGCGGCGGGGGTTTGCGATTTGGGACGAAGTGTGACATGTGATTTCCCTTTGCCTAATATATAACATATATTAATTAACATTGTATTTTATTTTACGATTAATAAAAACAATTTTTCTGAAAGTGTGACATGGTGGGGGGTCTGAAATGATCAAAAATTGCGTTACGTAATATATGCACGGCTCTTTATCACTATAAACGTGTTTTGCACGAAATCCTGTTATATATGTCATTTAAAGCCCTAATTATTCCAAATCGGCGCAACCAAACGCCTTACCGCTACGCCTACTTGCATACATATGTACATTACACATATGTATGTCAATATGTAGTCTAAATTTTGGTCGCATTTGTTTCAGAGCTTTCGTCTTATCACAAATGTAGCACAAGTAGCAGAATAATATATTTAGGAGTCGAAAATCTACTACCTTTTAACATATTTTTCAACAATTGTCTAATTAAACGCAAATATTGCTATAATTAATTGTATTTTGTGAGACCTTTAATTAATTATACTACTTTTGCTTCTTCATGAACCAACAATCTGGGTCAATGACCTATACAAAAGACTTTCAACCCGAAATTGCAAATAAACCGTACCATTTTTATTCTGAGAGGGTATAAAGTACCAGAATTTTAATTTAGAAATTTAATTCTGTGGCATATAACTTAACGTCATCTTATGTATGTATCTATATGTAGGTATTTTATTTCAGACATTCCTCTATTCGATCTAGTATATCAATATTTGTATTATACTCCACTTTTTTCTTCTACCTATCACAAATACAAATTAATTCAACTAAACCCTGATTAATGATGGCGGCTTTGCGACGCAGCTTTTTCGTGTGAATTGCGGGCAGAAGCAACTATTTCTGTGGAGTTTTGATAAAAGAGCTTATTTGGCTTTCGAGTTTTTATTTTCAAATCAATAAATTTCTATCTTTGACGTACAAATTTAATATTTAAATTAATCTTTTACCACGATAGCCTGTTGAACTATTGCTTTGTTTAACTATTTGTATAAATATTTCATTAGAACATTGTTATTTTTGACATGGTAAATATTGAAGTCCAACTGGAGATAAGATATTTTGTCAAACTTTGCGCGCAGACTTTGAGTTCGGTTGAATGTGCGCGCATGTGAACAAACATATGTACATACATAATTATTTCTATTCTATTTACATATCTACACATATACGCGCCCTTTTGCATGGAAGTAATTCGATTAAATATGCATTGATAAATAAATGCATGCATGTGCATACATATGATAAACAATAAATGCAATTTCTTTAGTGTTTTTTGAAGATTTTGTTTAACTACTTAAAATATTTATTGAAAGTTACATACATATGTATGGAAAATATTAGTAGAATAAAATAAAACACTAAAATTGAAATTATAGAAGAATACATATTTTTAATATTTTTTTTAAATGTTGGAAATAGAATTGCGAAAATTCCTTATCAAAACAATAGGAAAATTTTCGCCAAAAAACATCTGCAACCACACAATGTAACTGATAACAGAGAACGTACATTAATTTTCTCTAAAATTGTTGTTTTCGCTCAACCGATGTTAAATTTTGCCCCTTGTAGGTGAAAAATTATTGGGTGGTGAGCTGGACGAAAAATAGACCTTTTCCCAAAAACGCGGAACGACAACAGGAATGAAGTGGGATGCTACTTCTCTGTAAATATACGTTCTCTGGCCAAGTATTGCGTGAAAGGAAATGAGAGATGGGAGGAAATAAAACTTTAGTTTTATATTTGGTGAGTTAAATAGATTAACGTACGTATGGTGTATTAATTCTATTTTTCCTGCTATTGAATTTGCGAAGAAATTTTCCTCATTTGGAATTTTGTTTTTTGCTAAGTGTGGCTGTAAGTAGTTCTTATTTGAACCTGTGTCTACTAAAATCTTTATTACCTCTCCGCTCTTTTTATTGCAATCAAAGTAAGGTAGCGAAGAGTTTCTTAGTCTAAAAAATGGATATCGGTAAAATCGCAATCATGGTAATTTGGCTGAATTTGGGTATTATACGGATACTCACTTTGTTCATCAGGGTATTATTCTATGCTGTTGGTTGGGTTGTAGGTGCCTGGGTGGGGATTTTCGATTTGTTCCGAATTAGTGTTTACGTTGAAGTTTCTCTGCATTTTAATGTGTGGGTTCGTTAGGTCAGTTTTTTCTAACCTCTCTCCTGCGTATCGGAAGTTCGGTCGGTTTGCGTAGTTCAAACCCCTTATTCTAATACTCGGATCCACATCCATAGGTCCGGTTTAGATTGTCGTTTAGGTGCTGTGGGTCTTGGCGGAATATTGTACTGTTGATTTTGTTGTGAGTTGAAATATGCTGGTTTATGCTGATGTTGGTTTTGCTGTACTCGGAAAAATGGTTGGTTGGGTGTAAACTGTCGTTGTACCGGTGGTAGGTGTGCCAGCTCCGGATAGAATTGGTTTGGCTTTAGATAATTTCGAGGGGGTAATGGTGGTTTGTATCTGTAGTCATCGAAGCCGTTTTGATTTTTGGCATGACTACTTCTGAATTTTTGGTTCTCTAATTTCAAGCATAAGTGAAGTGCTTCCGGTAGGTCGTTAGGTTCTTTCATACCTAGTAATCGAGAAAGGTCACCGTTGAGGCCTCTAATTAACGTGTCTAAGGCTTTTACCCTGTAGGTTTCGGTGAGTAAATGAATTGATTCTTGACTGATATCCATACAGCCGATTTTGTTTAATATTAGAGATAAGTGGGAATAGACATTCTGGTAAAAGTCTTGGATAGATTGTCGACCTTGAATTAGTCCAGTCATCTGGTACTCTAAGGTACCTAAGTCTCTCTTATCTGCATAGTGTGTCGTTATACATCTCTCATGCCCTCCAGCCTAAGGGGGTATTATAACTTTCTAATGTGATGTCCGCATTGCCTACAATTTTGTTTCTGATGACGTTCACGATACCGAAGTACTGGAGTACCCCTTGTATGGTCATAGATTTGAAGTATCTTCTCTACGCTTTTTTCCACGAACTAAATTCGGATTGCTTACCGGAGAATTCCCTTAAGGATCTTGTCTATTTCTGCTAAGTTGTTCCTATACCTTACGTCTATGGTTTGATCAGTTATAGGTGTGCTACTTGTGTTTGCACTAATTATATTATGTATTATGCTCCTTCCCTCTGTATTCAGAACTTGGGTAAGGACATTCCTTATCAGGTTTGTGACTTCTGGTATTGGTATCAGGGCAGGATTAGGGTTTTGATTAGGACTTGGGCTTACGTTAGGATTAGAGTTTCGACTGGTACTAGGACCTGGGTTTTCTTCATCAATGCTGTCTTTAATCGATGGTCTTATTAAATGGTTAGGATTTGCCATTTTTCCTTTAAAATTCAGTTTTAATTTAATTATTAGTTCTTCAATTGACTTTTATATTTATTTATTAAATCTTTAACGATTTAATTTTTTTGCTAAATTTGTACTCCCTTACTTAAGTAGAATTTCATTCAATTTTAATTAAATTTAGTGTTCTTCGATTAACATTTATATTTATTTATAAAAATTTTGTACGATTTAAAATTATTGTTAAATTTGTACTTTCTTAATTAACTAAAGTTTTATTTAAATTCATTAACTTTTTTATTAGGAAACAAAGATTTTTTCTTTTATTTAAACCCTTATTTGTTTGATCTTTTCTTTTTTTTCGTTGCACTTGAAGTTAATGTAGAATAGTTCAGAATTTATAGGCTTACAGTAATACTTGAGGCCTCATTCTTTTGTCGTGGAGATCCCAGCAGGACTATCCCGTTTCCTTTGTACTAGGGTTCTTCTCCTGGGACATTCGCACGGAATTTGTCCGGTGTACGAGTTGATGTCACTTGGGTTGGGTTGCTCCCTCGATGGCACTCTTCTTATATAGGTTGATTGATACTTCCAGTGGCACTTTATTTTTTATAACTTTCGGTGGCACTTTGTTTTTTATAATTTTTAACAGTTAAAATTTCAGTGGCACTTTCTTTTTATAATCTTATGAGTTAAAACTTCAGTGGTTCTAATTAGAAGACAAATAAAACACAATGTTCTTTCATGGTTTGCTACGAATTACTTGCAAGCCACTTCTTCGGGAAATATAACTTTCTCCTCCACGTTTCTCTATATCGGTGGCTCAATGTATGAGCTTCTACAATACTCTTGGAGTTCGCATCATCGCAGCGGGCGACGATAATGGTAAGCTTCCCCACTGGGGTACGCGCATGATTAATCTTAAGGGAGGGCATTTCTACAATCCACTTATTGATGCATCAAACAACATTGGTTTTGCATCACTAGGAACACTCGCTTACTGGCAAACAAACCCTACAAAGATTCCTGATCTTATAGACTTTGCCGTAACAAGAAGAACTCAGACTAAGGTGATACAGGCAAAGACCCTTTCGGACCTAGCTTTAGACCATTCTTCCGTTGTTTTTTCTTTGCTGGAGTATCCGAATCATAAAGAAGACCCCAGAAAATACATAAATAGCCACATTGAACTTTATCCAAGTACTAGGAGTGAAAAAGTCATTGAAGAATTCGAGCGGACTCTAACTTCAATTATAACCGCTGCTGCCTTTCATGCCATTCCACAAATGAAAACAAGAAAGCCGAAGAAAACCCATCAAATTGCATATAGTCCAATAGAGCGACTTGTTGCGAGAAGCAGCAGAACCACAGTTCAATTGCTGTAAAACAACGGCTAACAATCGCAATACGAATTTAGCAGAGCCCTCAATGCTGAAAAACTTCTCGCTTATCTTAAATACATTGAAAGCTTGTCCTCAACCAGAGCAAAGTGCTATCTATGGAAATCAAAAACCTGTATGCTCCCAACAAAAGTTGGCATGCTTTTAAGGTATACAAAATGGGAAATAGGCCCTTAGTGATGAAGAAAAGCAAACGTTCAAACGTCATCAAACGGGTATGTTTTGCCTTTAATCCTTGATGTCTCTAATACTGAACCACTAAAAATACATACACTAGAGATTATGAAAGTCCTCAAAGAGCAAATGAACTTAAAGGGGCAAGATCTAATAACCACACAGATGATCATCGAACTGCCACGCTGTGCCATAACAACGCTATACTGAGATATAGCGTTTATAACAAATTGAAAGAAATCGATTATAATAATGATACCCAAATTAAGAAAGAGCAAACCCTCAAACCCTTGCTCCTCAAGGTGGTGCACATGGCAGGAATATAATGCCTTTGCATTAATTTGGATTCAGAGCCCAGGACGGGGCTTTAGAACAAGTTAAGCATCTTACATCTGAGATAAGAACGGCGTTTGAACGGAGAGAGTACTGCTGAGCATTTTTTTTAGGACATCGCCCAAGCATTTGATCGGATTTGGCTGGGCGGTATTATATATAAAATTCGGACAGTGTAGGAGTGCCACTTAGACCTCAATTAGAATTTCTATTGTATTAATACAAGCATTAACACCATCCCCGAAAGAGTACCCCTTGCCTCGCTGATGAATCTCATCAGGCAATTAATCTCGGTTTTTGAAACCTCACTAAGGTGATCCAGAAACGGTGATCCCATATACTGCAGCCTGATTTTGCACAGTGCAGGACACTTACACAGAAGATGTAGGGTCGTTTCCTCCTCCTCATAGTTTTTACAGCTTCTGCAGAATTGGGAAAGGTACGCCAAGCCTTTCAGCATGTTATTTTCCTATTAGACGGTTCCCTGTTAGAGCCCTTGCCACGCAGAAAAGTCGACTGGCGATGGTATCAGAGAGGAAGCTACTAACAATCCTTTCAAGTGTCTTAATAGCAGAGGAGGATAGTCTGATATGCCCAAGGTCCCTTGGGTTAGAATGTGAGGCCTTTCCAGCTTTGGAAATAAAGCATTTCTCCATGCCAACGATATATATAATTCAGTTTGAAGCAGCCCTTGAAAATAGTCCAAAACCATTTAGCGGACACTTCCAGTGTCGTAATTAGCTGTGCAGGTATTATCTCATCCTCCTGCAGATTTGTATGATTTAAAGCTTTGGATAGCAGTTCAAGGGTTTCCTTTTCCTGCTTTTGTAAGGGATCCAGAGAGAATCTTCCTTAACCTGGCAGTCTCGGAAGCATCCTCAATGCCGCCGTAGAAGTTTCTCCACGAAGATCTGTTTGCCTCCCTCAAAGCTTTTTTATAGCTCTGCTCATTCTAGCTCGCCTAAACCTCTTGGCTTTGTTGAATTGTTTCCTGTGTTTAGCGTAGTGAGTCCGGCCCGTGTGCCTACCAATGTCCCTAAATAATATTACGATTCCGCAGGCCAATGATGTTGGTGTGCATCTCGACAGGCGTCTGGCTTTGCGGAAGTACAGTACTTCTAAAAAACTCAAATGAAGTCCCGGACTAAAACTGGAGTACAGAGTACCTCTCTTTGAAAGAACTCAATTAAAAATCCATAGGACAGTCAGTGGAGCTTCGTGGTATATTCGGAATAAAAACATCCATGATGCCTCGGCATCCCATCCGTACAAAACGGAATAGCGAATATCAAGGAAAAGTATCTAGACGGGCTAAACGTCCACCCAAATTAACGAGCAGCACAAACACGACTCAGACGAAATTAATATAAGGACCAGTGTAGCAGACATATTCCTCCAGATTAAGATTTTGTAACTTATTTTTAGTCTATTGCAGAGAAGATTCAATAATTACATAAAGTTATAAAGACAAAAAAATTCGTTGCACTTAAGCTACTGCTTTCGAATAGTTTTCATAGCAAGCTTGGATAGGGTTTAAAGAGCTAATGCCTTCCTGCTGTTTTTGTTTGTTCATTTGGATCGTAGATGGAACTATTGCAACTTTTTTAGACTTTGTGTAAGGGTATGTATTTTTTAAGTTTAAATTTGGTATAATATATATATAAGTAGTGTATGTATGTAAATATTGTATGTGATATAACAATAATATGCATTAATTCCATTATCTGATTATTGGTTAGATTATCTGGTTATCTTCGTGGATTTTTTGGTTTTTTTATATGATTAATCCATCAATAATCAGTTCTTACTTCTTTTGCTTTCGATCTTTGTGTAATTAATAAGAATCTTCGGTATCCTATTTTTTGAATATTTCATGCATATGTATGTACATATGTATGTACACTTCTTTTTTTCTATTGTTCCCTCTATTCGACTTTTGCTGAGCTCTTTTAACGTGGAGTGTCCGGCTTTAGAATAAGCACAAACGTTCAAACATATATATATATATAAAACGAAAGGATAGTCGACTAGTTGTTTATGAGCAGTTGGTAGAAAAAGTCCAAAGGAAACGGTTAATCGATTAGGTAAAGTCGACTATTTTTTAAAACAACTTTTGCTAATCGATTAACCGAGTAGTAGATTAGCAATGGACTTCGTTGCGGCTAAGAAAGAATTAGGGAGAAAAATACACAACATAGAACAAGACGGAGATCTGGAGGAAAAAAATTAGTTTAACCTACGTCAACATAAAAAAGCAATTGGTAAGCCACCAATCGTTGCACTATTAAGGTTGTAAAGAAGCATTAAAATTGGTTAGCGGGTATAAGTATGTTGGCGAAGAAAAGGCTTGTACGTTAGCCCATCAAACTAGAGGAATACCAACAAAATCGAGAAGTATCGACGATCACATGGAAATGCAAGCTGGTAGATGCTACTGAAACTAGCGCCACGGATCCTCTTGCAGAAGCATTACCTATGAAATACAAAACAGACGAAGAAAGTAATAAGTCGCATATACCAGAAGCAGTTGTGACAGGAAATCCAGTGCGGCTCATAATAATAATAATTATGCGCTGAATCATAGCTTGATATTTGGTCTAACTTCTCCACAATTTGTGGTGTAAATCTTGATGTTGCAACACAAAATAAGGATCCTACAGTTTTATGCCGACTCCGAACGGCAAATGATTTTCGTTTTTCATAGCAGAAATGTGTTCGAAGGTTTATCATTACTTGTCGAGAGGTGACCGGGATTAGAAAAAAGGTTTTATATAATTTTTGATGTTACCTGCCCTGTCCAATATTCGAACCCGGGACACCCCGAAGGAAGCGTGCACACACTACGGTCTCTGCTACGGCGGCGCACATTGGCACTTTCATGCGATCTAGGCCTGCGAAAGTGGATTTTTTTGATGAAGAAATGACAACAATTTAGTATGAAGTACGTATATCAGATGATCACTGTAGCTAACGGTTATTACTTTTCAAATCTTATTTTTCGCATCGTAATGATCCGCAAAATTGTGTATTATAACGATGGTATTTTGAATAGCCGAGTGTCCGTGTAATTGACTCGCACTCAAAATTTAGAAAATAAGGCGTAATGGTAAGAAATTTCAAATATTGGTTATCTTTTCAATTATTTAATAGGGTTTGTGTTCGTTTATTGTGTAAAGATAATGCTATTAATATCCCCTGCATCTGCCCAAATAATGCCGGGCGGAGGGGATACATTTCGCCGTTGTGTCAAAATATTTATTCCATAGCGTCACGCAAGTCGCGTCAGAATCGCGTTCGAAGTCACGACATTGCGCTTGCACGAGAAACAGCAAACATACATACATACTGAGATATAATCTATGTATAAATATATATATATATATATATATATATATATGGACCGTTTCGGCACTATTTTCGGACTAGATATTTCAGGACCATTTCAAGCCCTTTCAGTAGTACGGGACTGGCTCACCACTACAACTACTACTACTTCTACTATTCGTTATTCGTTTATTATTCGTTATTCATTTACAATAAGACTTAAAATACTTAAATGCAACCCGCGAAGCAACAGTGCTTATCTGCCGGTTTATAGATATTTGACATTTACATTTATTCTTATATATCTATATGTGAAGATTCGTACAATTTTTCTGTCTTAATTTCAATTTAACATAATCTTAAGTTGTAAATCATTTTAAATAATTTCATACATATTAAATAATTTTTGACATTCGATTATAAATTTGTTTAGAAAGAGGGTATTGTGGTATACCATTTTTTTAAAATGTTGCCTCGGCAAATTATTCCACCTGATCATACCAAATTTTTACATTTTATCCACTTCTATTTTAGGTATTGCGACGCACTGTCGAAATAATTATTATGTTGAAGTTGGCAACATTATTACAAATAATTTTAAAAACCTCAAATATCCTCCCTCAAAAAAAGGAGGGGTAATGTGGTATAGGTGGTAGGTCTAATGTGGTATACTATACCCCATTACCATCCCTACTGCATGTACAAAAGGAAGTTGTTTTTGCGATTTTATTAAAAACAAAAAACACAGTATACAAAGGTATTCAAGTACATTAATTAGAAAATTAGAGAATTTTAATAATAAAATTAGAGACATTTATAGAGAGGATTGACATAGCAAAATGGCACTGCGTTGTGGTACGCATTTTTGGTGAGCCCAAATTAAGTCGCATTGTATGCTCGATGTCCATTTTGGGATGGTTGGCTCTTCGTTGTAAATTATTTTACAAAAACCCACGGCGTATTGTGTGAGGGAGGACTGTCCTCAAAAAATTTTTCGGCATCAGATTCATCGAAAGTTACGGTTGCTACAGAATCGCTAGAGGATTTATCCGGTTTCAAGGCCTTAGTTTTGGGTTTTGATTGTTTTCTTTTGCTATCGGTCCTGGCGATATTTGTTTTTTTAGCACTATGGCTTTCTTCTAATTGATTTTTATAAGGAGAGCTAGTTAATATAGTAGGCTTGCATTTTCTTCCTCGGTTTCCTTCTTGCCTTTTTAACTTAGGTGGTGGGGAGATCTCCCACGGTGTTATATGCCCAGATATGACAGAAGACCGATTTTGTGTGACAGGAAGTGTACGCGATAAACCCTTGCTTGTACTTGCTATATTGTCATTGAACTCGTCCATACGCAGCGCGACATGTGATTCATTATGCACCTCTAAATTAATTTCCGCAGCAATTTCTCGTTCTGGCTCAGTGCTTTGCTCAATTTCTCCTGCAATAAAATCTGCATTTGAAAATATGTTTTTGTCGAACGGGTATATTCCTGTGACTTTGAAGCCATTAGTTGCTATTTGTCCAGATTGTACTTTCAAGTATGCTTTAGTAAATAAGCCAACAAGATCGTACTGGTTCAATTTTCTTCCTTGCTCACGAGAATATCGCCTAATTTCATCATTGTAGTATATCTAGCTTAAGTTATTATATTAAACAATAACTAAACATACTAAATGAAATTAGTTAACATATTTACCTTTAGTGGGCCCATAAAAGTTCTATCCAGAGGTTGTCTTTATGGGTGGAGTGTGGTGAAAGTGTCAAAATTATAACGCCATTCTCGCGTGCCAAATCTAAAATATCAATATTTCGTGTATGGCTATAATGCCCATCTAAAATCAGCAAGGCAGGTTCGTCGTTCGAAGGTTTTGAAAAACTTAAGAAATGTTTAAACCACTCTGTAAATATAGGTATTTGAACCCAGCCGGATATGTGGCACGAGCACTTGGATCCCGGTGGCGCATCTTTCATTAGCTGGGCGTTCAAATTTTTCCTAGGAAAAATGAAATACGGTGGTATAAATGATCCTCCTGCACTCATGCAAGATATCACTGTAATTAAAGATCCACGTTCGGCAGAAGTCATTGCACCAATCTGTTTCTTTCCTTTCTGACCTAAAACCTGCGGTTGTTTGGACTGAACTACGGGGAGCCCGGTTTCGTCTACATTCCAAATTCGACTAGCAGGAATGTTATATTTTAAATATTGCTCCTCCAGTAAATTGAAAAAATGCTGAACATTTTCTTTCGTAAAACCTTTAGCGCGGTCTATTGATGTTCCTGTAGGTATGCGAAAACTTAAAATATTTTTGTGGCGGTTGCAAAATGCTTTAAGCCAATCTTTTCCGGCACATTCTTCTGCAATTGAAAATTTATTTGGAAAAGAGTTTTTGGTTGCAACTTGGAAAGCCAGCGATCTGACATCTTTCCTTGTTAATCCCCAGTATCTAGATTCCATTTCTAAAATATACTTGACAAGTTCATTCTCAATTGCTTCAGAAAAAACTGGTCTGCGGCCTAATTTCATAGAAAGAATTTCTTTTATAGGTTTTTCACTTCTAGCCATTCTTTGCAAGGTTGTGTGCGGAACATCATAGATTTTGGACGCCAACAAAATACCCATTTCTCCTTTTCGAACAGCTTCTATGGCCTTTTGCATATTCTCCTTATTCCACTTTCGTATTTCTCCAGGTTTAGGCATTTTTACTCTATAAAACAATTAAACAACAAATAAGGGCAAAAGAAATAATCAGGATGGTAATGTGGTACACTATACCACATTTACCGACTTCGCATATACCACATTACCCACTTTAGTTTTTTTTTATGTTTCGATGAATAAAAGTGATTTACAACATATTTAGGAAGAAACTCACTTGTATGTTCAAAATTTTATATTTGTTTTATAAATTTTTATTCCTGAGTTAGGACTGGGCTCATTATTTTGCAAAACACAGACGCTTAAATTTTCTATCAAAAAAGTTTGCAGTCAACACATTCACGAATTCGCGCACGTAAGCGACGGTTATATTTCAATTAATGGCTGCTCTTCTTTACACCTATTCTCATTTTCGTTAACTCAGCTGTTTATTTACTCAGCGCTGCCACAGCGTGTTTATGTAGGTTTCAAAATAATCAGGTGTACCACATTACCCACCTATACCACATTACCCTCCGTTCCTCGACATTCAGCTTTTTATATGGTTTTTAATTAAATATTTTCTTTTGGATGTATTAGGTAGTTTCGTTAAATTTATTGGGAGTTCATTAAAAAGCGTTGGGAGCAATACTACAAGCGAATTATTGGTATTGTTGTTTAAAAACTTTGGCCCTACTAGCCTATTCTCTAGAAATCTTCGTGTTCCGTGTTTATGAGCAATCGGTATCTTAAACGCATTTTCATCGTAAAACTCATTTAGTACCGTTATTTTAAAAATCGACTTAACGTCAAGCAACTTTAATGCCCTATTTAGCTGAAGATTTGGAGTGTTTATGTTTTTTTCTTTGCTAGTATATTTAAAATATAATTTTGGCTTTTTTGTAGTTTCTAAAGTGTGTCGAAGAACCCCATCCCGTGTTCCCATGCTTTAGATACGACTCTGATAATGATAAATATGCTTGATGCAATACTTCATAATTGCTACAAAAACTCAGGTGTTTTAAAAAATGAGATGTAGATCGAAGTTTGTTTTGTAGATGGGATATGTGCGCATTCCACTTAAAGTTTTCGCCAAGATAATACCGAGATATTTGTACGTTTTAACGATGTCTATTTCCGTGTTTCAGTTACAGGGTATCAGGTTTTTATGAAGGCAATCATAACTATGAAATATTAGTTTTATTTTAGAAGGGTGAATTTGCGATGGCCTTATGTGCATTAATTTTGCCTTTGTTGTATTTATTGCTAGCCCATTATCGTGCGGCCATTTAGTTATTAAATCTAGTTTTCTTTGCATTATGTTTATTGCGGTGTGGAGGTCTTTGTGTGGCACCACAATTGCTGTATCAAATACTTCACAGTTATGAAGAGCTTTAAGCATACTATTTACATGTATAATATTCAGAATTGAACCTAATTTAGACCGTAGAGGAACTCCAGTAGACATTGATGTGTGATTACTATATTCACTTTGTATTTTAGCTCTATATCGCCTTAATTATAGGTAGCTTGCAAAACGTTTAAGACAATCCCCTCTTATCCCGGCATTATCTAACGCTTGTAGCAATTTCGTGTGCGATAGAGTGTCAAATGCTTTACTAAAGTCTATAAACAGAGCTAAAGTATGGTAATGCTTCCCCAAGTTCTCATTAATTTTGCCAGCGAATCTACCCAGCAGTTGATTGATGTTCTTGTATTGCCTTTGATCATTAGTTCATTTGTCATCCACTTCTTCGTTTTTCTCTGTGTACTATTGTTATGGGTAACATCTGAGTTTTATTATGCACACTTAAAAGCGAGTTGTCACTTATCGCACATCTCATCTACATCAGTTTACCGGAGAACGTCATTCCAGTTTACTTGAGCTATCTGTTCAAAAAACTTTGTGTTGCTTATTTTAGTTATAAATAGTTGTTAGTCTTTCGTACACTCGTTATGCTCATTGAAAGCAATGCTACATATTAAAGAGTAATGGTATGTTATGTTTGTTTGTATAACTCCAGCTGATATGTCAGCGGACCTACTTCTAATAAATATGTGATCAATACACGTTTGTGTACCTCTTTTTATATCAACTCGAGTATATTCATTTACTACTCTTTGCATTCCACATGACGACTGCATATCTAGGTACAGATTTGCATTGTCATTATTAGCATCAATGATATTAATGTTCATATCACCTATTACTATTACACATTCCTCTGTGTTTGCCTTTTTAAGTATACTCTCAAGCTCATTAATAAATGTCCGAACATTATTTTGCGGAGACCTATATATATAAGTATGTTGTTGTTGTTGCAGACTACTTTTATTTGGATAGTCTCAAACGAATTTATATTGTTAGAGATGCGTTCATAACAAAAATTTTCTTTCAGATATACTGCAATCCCTCCCCCGCTTTCCTGGCTCCGGTTTAAGAACTCTACGTTAAATCCATTTATACAAACTAGACTTTGCTCATCATTCGTGATATTTGTTTCAACCAATATATCAATGAGATCAATAAGTTTATCAATTTGTACTCGGAATATGTTAAAGTTTTTTCTTAAAGAACGTATATTTAAACAAACGCATTTCAAATCATGTCTTGTGAAGCTTGTTGTATCAATTTCTGAAAATGATTGGAATGTTTTTCCTAATATATTGTTCATCATAAAATAAGTATTTTAAAATTATGTGTGTAAGTGATATTGAAAGAAATGAGAAAAGTTAGTTTGTGTAAAAATAAGTTCGGGTTAGAGTAAGTGTGTGTGAATTTAGTAAAGAAATGTGTATTTAATTTATTTAATCAAGTCGATATCTAAATCTGAGTAAATATATTTTATCGCTTTCACTTTTCTTTGCTGAAATGCGACCCCCTTTTACCCATATAAACTTCCAGCTCGATGCCTTTGCCTTATTCCTAGCGGTCCATAGTAGACTGCGATTTGTTTTTGTCAAAACATCATTGATGTACACGCGGCTTTCAGCGCCTTTACTGCAGTTTTGTTCTCCTCCATCCACTTTATAAGTGTACGGCTTCTTTCCACGCATATTTGTCAAGAATTCCTTCTTTTTCAAAACAGACGAAAATTTTATGAGAATGTTTCTCCTTTGCCTTTCATCCGCGAAACGTCAACCACATCGTTTACACTCAAGCTGACATTAACAAAGCTGGCGATGCGTTCGAATATACCATGGAGATTTTCACTTTCTTTTTTATTGACATTTCTTACAACAATATTTTTTTCCGAAGTTTGTTGCTCCATCTCATTTATTTTACGTTCCAGTGCTGATATAAGAACGTCTTTTGCATTACATTTTTCATGAAGATCGCCAATTTGCTTCGTTAATTCCGACATTTTGTTTTCAAACATGGAGGTTTTTTTTTAATTCGTTTTTTAAATCAGATTGCAATTGAGTAAAGTTTGTTACCATATCTTCAATCAGACGTTTTATGTCCTTTGTCTCTGTTTTTAGATCACATATATCAGAGTGCACAATGATGCCAATAAACTCGTCATCGTGCACAACTGTTGGGTATAACAAAATCGGAGAAGGCTTTGATTTTGTAGATAGTTGTCTTGACGTGCACTCTGCTAGTGAGGATGGTTTTGCTCTTTGCCTGCACTTATGGCATCTCCAGTTTCTACGTTGGTCAGAGTTCATGGTTACATATGTAGCGTCAGAAATTGTAGTGCATACAGGAAAAATGATACATGTTTTTACGTATCCCACATGTAGCATATTCACCATTGGCAGGCAAGGGCTTTTCACATTCGCCGCATATAGATATTGTTGTGTTCAAATTATCGTTTGACATTTTTATTATATATTTTAATGTTTGCTTTTAAAATGTGCGGTTATGTGTATTATTTTCTACTTTTCAACTTTTGTAACATTATTCACGAGCTTACTCAAAACACGTCCACTTCGTTTCACTTCACTTCCAATACTACTACGACTACCACTGGTTACTACCCCTAAAAGTCTTAATTACTAGTGCTACTGCCACTCCTGCAGCTTCTACTACTACTGCTAAATGCCACTAACTAAAAATTACTACTACTACTATTTTGACTAATGGTACTACTTACTACTACTGCCATTATTACTATGTTCTACCACTCATTTTACTAATTTTACTACTATTTTTTTACTAATTCCTGCTACTATTTTTACTCATACTAAAACTAAATAACTAAAAAAGGATGTCTTATAAAACTCCCTCCATATTTAACTCTATATCTCTTTGTAGAGTCGGCACAGAAGATTTACTTCTGGCTCGCGCACTTAGGTGCAGCAGGCGTGTTTTCTTTATTTTTACTTTATTCCTGTTTAATTATTAATGATTTAGTATATGAAATACAATTTAAACATAAAAGACTCTCACTATAGATATCCTAGCTTCCAACGTTTTAAGCTTTATTAGGCTTTATTAAGCAGGCATAAGTTCAAAAAAGTTCAAAAATTGCAAAGCAAACTTAAAGAACACTTTCTAGATTTGCTCAATTGCGATTGAGGTAAAGACGAATGTACCATATTCCAATTTGGAAAGTATGAAAGACATGTATAACAGTTCCGTCTAACAAAGCCTTAAGGGGTTACGCCACCTTGAGATTTTTGAAAAATCGTTTTTTTTCTTGGCTAAAATGCTTCCTTATATTCCTAAGATTACGGAAAAAATAAAATCATAGGTAATTTTAATTGGTAAAGTTGTTTTTTAGTTGTTTCAAGCTATGCGCGCTTTGTGCTCATAAGCATGTATACAAACTTTAGATGCGTTTTTCCCGAAACACGGTTTTTAAAAACGGTACGCCCCATATATCCTACAAATTTCAACCAATTGCAAAGGTTTTTACACTAAAATGCTCGCAAAATAATCCTCTAGGTCCTACCGTAGGATTTTTTCAATACATAGATTTTTTTTTTATAACAATTAATGTAAAAAAAAACATGGTTGAAAAAGCTTTTTTTTCATATTAATGGAATTTCGTAAAAAATCCATAAAATAGCAAATCCCTACGGTAGGACATAGCCAGTGCATTTCTTTTGAGGACGATAACTTGTTTGTTGCAGTCGGACGGAGATTTTGGCAGCTACACGGTGTACCAGGTATACACGCGCTTTGCGAGAGGCAATATTCACAGTATCATCTCAACCATAATTTTCAATGTATAGTCATAAAAAAAATTTCAAAGCAACTTCAATATATGCTGATTAAAACCTTGTCAAAAAATTTCCCTCTCGGTGTATAATTCCCCTGCAAAAAAAAAATAAATTTAGGCATCGATTTCGGGTTCCCAATAATATATCCCAACAATGTGGTCGATATGACTATTAAATATGAAGTAGTAGCAAAGTGCAGCGCTATGCGGTTATGGCGATGTGCGATGGTACACACACGCACTGAGGCTATACACCCGCAAAACTAAAAAGACGTAAGCCGTTTTTTTCTTTTTAAAACTTTACATTTAAAGTAAAGTTATTTAAAGTAGGCAAAAAATTCAGAGATAACTGTGGTAGTTTAACAACAAGCGAAAAAGGAAAAAATAATTTTCTGACCACTCTCGGCGAAAGTGAAAAAAATCTGTATACTAGTTTAGTTAGATTGACAGTGGTCAATATATTTGACAGTTGCGTGCCTGCTTAGTCGACGCCGCATTACCAACTATACAAATTTTAGTAAATATAGGTGGATTAGTATATATAGTATAGATAGGTGGTTCGCAGGCTTTGTGCTGCACATTGAATATTTCTCATTTGCCACGACTTAAGAGGTAGCTTGTATACGTTACGTGCGCATCCGTTGCGGCGTTGGCGATGCGGGTGGTGGAATGCGATTGGACGTTGAACGTGGTGAAGGATGCTTGGCGTAAGTGGTTTTTCGATGAAGCAGAGCGTGATGGGGTTGGTCGCAAAGCTTGCATATACCCGCGGAGGGACAGTCACGACTATGGTGTGATAGCGTGAGACAGTTCGTGGAAAAGTTGTGTTGACGCGCGATGATATAACTCTGCGCTGCTGCTTGTGTACAGTGCACGTTATGCAAAAAAATATTAATTTTTTGAGTAGGGGCTTGAGCCGAGGAATATAAACCTGTTGTATGACTTGTTGCATAAAGCTCTGCATGGAGAAACAGCTCGAGCAGGAACGTATCAAAAGTATAGCAAATTGGAGTTTTTCGCGAATAATGAATAATAGTTCGTTGTAAGTCAAAGTCGAGTGAGCCAAGCGACCATTGACTCGAAGTAGCAATAGCAGGTTCTTGTCTAAAGACGCGTTGAGTGGGAGCAATGGACTCCTTTTAACTAAAGGTTAAGAATCTTCCCGACAAGCTTTATCCCAAGAAAAGTATCGAGTTTGGGCTATCAGCTCATCGTGTGTCAGAGATGTGGAACGATGTGGAGACTGTGACCTTATTCGATCTTTCGCGCAATGTATAAACTTAAAAACATAGGGCATCACTCTGAGTGCACGAGAAAAGAAGGAGAATCGATCTAGGCAGTCGGACTTCAGGCGGGGTAGCTCATCGAGTTAAAGAACTAGGCCAGGCGAGAACAATTTCCGAATTAGACCACATGGTGAGTTTTCTGTTTGAGAAACCAATTGAATTCCGAGGTTTTTGTTGACCTCGCTTTTCGAACATAAGAAAGTTAATTTAGAGTAAATCTTCCTTACTTCTTGCTTTAGAATGGCGGAATCATTGGCCGTGATGTCTTTTAGAGGGAATACAGCTGATTGGAGACCTTGGATTACTTGATAGAGAGATATTTTAGCAGTCATTAGATCATGACTACCTGAAAGGATGTCATCTATATACGCCATTGAATGAGTAGTTTTAACGTCGCCCGCTAGCTCGTGTAGTGTGCGTATGGCGAGATATGGCGCACAGTTTACGCCGAACGTGACCGTTCTCAATTTATAGCCTCGTATTGGTTTATTTATGTCTCAGCAAAATATTATTTTTTGGTAATTTCCATCACCTTCATGTAAGAGAACCTGTCAATACATTTTTCCCACATCTCCATTGAAGACAGATTGGTAAGTGCGCTATTTGAATATTAACAACATCAAGCCGGCAACAGTAAAGTCGGGCAGGTGTAGAGAATATCATTGAGCGAATACCCAGAACCTGATCTTTTTATGCGTTCAAGACGACTCTTACCTTTGTAGTGAATTTTCCGGGTTTAACAACCGCATGGTGTGGGAGATAGAACGAAAACAAATTTTCGTATGGAGTAGTACATATTTCCTCTTCAGGATTTTTCGTTCTTTGAGACTTCTTCCAGCTCCCAGAACTATCTAAGTAGAGAGTCCAAGCTTTCGTTTAAGATTTCCTCTACGAATCCAACCGAGAATGGTTTTTTGGGTTAGTAAGTTTTGATCAAGTTTTACAATGCCGTTTAGCAAAGTTTGAGGTCTACGATAACGAAATCGATTTGTGATGGGGAATGGCAGTTCGTGTCCGTTAATTTGAGGTGAGACTACTTTTGTCTATGATTGTGAGTGAGTTGAAATCTTGGGAGCATTTTTGTTAGTTTTGGCGATAGTACCGCTTGTACATTGATGCCCGATATTTCGAAATTTGAAGTTTGGTGTGGTATTCTTAATTTTTGTCTAGCTTTGGTGCATATGAGGGTTCTCTTGGAGCCCTGGTCGAGGGCTCGGAGTTTAAAGATCTCACCGCTATTCTTAATCGATACCATTGCAGACGGGATAAGTACTTTGCTTTCGTTTCCGGAATAGAAAGATTGCACTTAAGTCTAATTGAAACATGACGGTTGTTCCTCCTGCGTTTCTATTCGATCCCGACAATGAGGATGGGCAACCTTTAAAAAAGAGAGATTGACAAAGACAGTTTGTGCATATATTATGATCTGTCACATACTTTTTGCGGTCCTTTGGTGATAGCTTTTGGTATCTGAAACGGTTCCAGTGATTACGTGAGGAATCTCTGCACATTCCGCATATGTACATTCTTCGCTGCTCTGTCATATGAAACTGTATATAACTACAATATAAGATCCGTTTTGAGAGCTTTGAGGTTGAAAAGGCCTTGCAAGGGGCCTGTTGTATTTCCTTGAATTCAGAGATTACTCCCACAGTAATTGAGAATTGGGTTCCAGCTGTCAGTAGAGATTTGTTGCTTTAACAATATTTGAAGACAGTTATTCGCTATATTCGTCTTAAATGGGCTTCATTCATTAAAATATGAATTTGGTTATCCAAAATTTCGTTTCACTCCGGAGGGCCTCTGATGCTAATTGGAAGTTATCATCACTTAGCGAAAACTGTTTCACGATTTGGCCGGCTTTCCCTAGTATTTTATACCGCAGTTCGTAAAGCTTTTGAGCTTGAGTAAGTTTTTTCTGGTTGACCGATCCCACGAAAGGACGTCCATTGTTTACAACTCCCGTAAAAAATGTCCATGTCACAAGGAGGAACCTTCAAGCCAAAAGAAGAGGCTTCTATATGTTGTGATGGGGGTTGCGAGGGAGTATTATTGCTTATTTGCTTGAGTAGGTGGAACTGGTCACCGATTTGTGCTTTCGTATCTTCATACGTTAAACATGACCGATATTTGATATACGCGGAGGTTTTGACATCTTCAGTACGTTGTACGTATTTTCGACTCGATTCCCGAAACTTTCTAGATTTTCGTCTTTTATTCTGAGAGTATATTCAGTATTTCCTTCAATTGGGCCAGAGTTGAATCTTACGCATTAGTCGAACAGGTTATCTGTATCTGCAGTGAACTTAATCAATGAGAACGATCTTTTTGTTTTCTTAGAGGATTTTGCACCCGATCGGTGCGGGAATCGGTGGAAGCATCTGGGGTATTTTCGTCGTCACTCATTTTGGGAATTTTAGGGCGGCCAACATCGATAATCGATAAGATTGTATTTTATATTAAATTGAGAGATTGCTTGGTTTTTTCAGAATTAGAGTCAGTAATTTTATTAGAAATGAGGTGAAAAGGCTTTTCTAAGACAAGTTTGCACCCGAGAATTAGCGAATCTAAGTCGCTTGTGATTTAAATTGGGTTACAATTATTCAGATAAAAAAAATTGAGAATGACGTATATCAACGTTCTTGTTTTGTAGCGTAAAAAATGAATGACTAAATTTTATTTCGTAAAAAATAAAAAAAAAAATTTGGTCCACGAGGAATTGCTACACTGTGCACACTTTATGTCAGACCGCCGTAAGTTTACTTATGTACCCCCTTCGATGTGTGTGCGTACATAAACGTATATATGTATGTAGGTGTTGGACTATATAATTTTTTATTTATTGTGCACTCATTGTACCACAGTGCGGGAGAACAAATTTTGTTCCGCCATTTTAGAAAACCGCAATTAAGTAATTGGATTTTAAAGAAAACGAGGATCCTTACTTGCGGGTTTCTCGGGTACTTATTTTGTTCGGTGTTGGCTCAATGGTGGCGTGAGAGGACCATGTACAACCCTTCGATGGTTGTGCTATGGACTTTGGCGGCGAGAATGCTGGCGGTAGTTGCTGGCTGCGTGGCACTCCCTCGTTTCCCGTAGGCAGTGGTAGCAATATGCGGAGATATGCCTAGGTGGCGATGTGCGTTGTTGGACGCAATATGCGTTGGTGAACCCAACTTGCGGCGGTAATGGCGATGTGCCCTGGTGGATGCACCACTAGGCTATACACCCGATCGCAAAACTAAAAAGACGTAAGCCATTTTTTTCTTTTTAAAACCTTACAAGCTTAATTATTTAAAGTAGAAAAAAAATTTAGAGATAACTGTGGTAGCTTAACAACAAGCGAAAAGGGAAAAAATAATTTTCTGACCACTCTCGGCGAAAGAGAAAAAAATCTGTATGCTAGTTTAGTTAGATTGCCAGTGGTCAACATATTTGACAGTTGCGTGCACTGCTTAGTCGATGCCGCATTACCAACTATACAAATTTTAGTAAATATAACGTATTTAAGGGTTTAGTATAAATTGGTTAACCATTTCCTATCAATTTCTCTATTTCACAGTGTAAAAATTTTTGTATTTGTAATTTTTTGTAAAAAGCAAATTTGCCTCATTCGTTCCCAATAGCAATTTGAAACAAAAAAATTAAAAAAAAAAGTTCTGGGAAGAACTTATAACCTTCTGTAATTTGTACAAGATATTGACCAATATGCATAGATGAACGTACTTGAAACAAGTGACAACAGTATATTTTTAATGAAAATTACGAAAATGAGATTAAGATTCTTAAGGCTTTTAAGTTTACGATTGTAACACGGCATCTTAAATGGTTTTTTATTTCAAATTGGAATGTTGTTCATGCAACAATCAAACAACATAGTTTTAAAGGCACGATAACAATCTGAGACATCCGAGGAGGAGAGTAACTCTTCACCATCAAACTTGGGAAGTAAACTATTTATCATTAAAAGGTCACAGGCTCTACAGTTAACCCTCTAGTGCATAGGCCCGCCTATAGGCGGGGAAAGCTAATTCACCGAATTCTTACACAAATTTTAAATTTTTTATCTTCAAAATTTTACAAATGTTTAGAGTAAGCCTAAAGCTTCATTTTTTCGCATTCAGTTTGACGAAACAATAGTTCAGTTGTGTATTATTCCAATTTGAAGTGGCGAGTGATTCAATTTTCGCGATTTTAATTGTTAGTGCAAAAACGTTGACTTTTGTTTATTGAAAAAAATTAAGTTTAAAGTGCTTGCGTTTTGAAAAAAATATAAAAGGAATTAGAATAGAGTTGGTTAAGCATTGATAGCATTGACTGTGCAAAAAGTAATAATCTACAGGTAAGTTAGTGAGATTTAATTAACCCCGCCTTGAGGCGGACCCATGCAGATAAGTGTATTTATTTTAGCGACCTTCATTGGGACAACTTTACATAACACCTTTATAGTTGGTTCAATTTTTTGTCAGTTTAATAGATATGTTTCGAAGCAGCAATAAAAACCTATCAGAAGATGAAATTCAAAAATTTGTTTACCAATTACCTTCTGATGATGACGCTTCTGAGGACGAATGCCAAGTCGATGACGACATGAATGGAGATTCTGATTTCGCTTTGCCAGAAGATTCCTTGATTAATGAAATGTTAAACTCTACAGAAACTATGGAGAATTTAATTGACATGAGCTTGAATCTAACAGACTATGAGCCATCTTCTTCTGCGCTTTCCAAATCCAATTGTATTTCTTCACCTCTTGCCGCTTCATCTGCTCAGTCTACTCACAAACGTGGCAAACAAAATATTTTGGACCTTCAAGAAGAAGACAATGGGATATCAAACCCTTCCAGTAGCATGTTTTGTGGCGTTCGTAGTAATATTCGAAATGATATGCCAGCAATCAAAGGAATGTTATGGAAAAAGAAACACCGTCAGCTTCACGTAAACGAATTGGTTTTTCGTGGCCACAATCACAAACCGGATTTTCTAAAATACTTGAAAACTCCATATGACTGTTTTCGTTATTTTGTTCCAGATGATTTTCTTAAGGTACTTAATATTTTTTTGAGATTTCTTTATTTATAAGACAATTACCTTTCAGACCTTTGCTACTCAAATGAATTTGTATGCCACTCAAAATGATATTTCCACAAAATTCAGAATCGATGAAGTGGAACTTTGCAAATTTCTGGGAATATTGTTCTTCATGTCAGTTTTTCGGTACCCAAATTCTCGTGCATATTGGGGGCAGTACTCTTTGGAACCCGTACGCTTAGCAATGACTTGTAATCGATTCGAAGAAATTCGCTCCCAACTTCATTTTAACGACAATTCCTTGAGTGCTAAGAAAGGCGAACCTGGATATGATCCGTTGTATAAAGCAAGACCTCTCATTCAACATTTTAATGAGCGTTTCGAAACAATTCCAATGCTTCAGCGTCTTTGTGTTGATGAGCAAATATGCTTTTCGAAAATGCAAAAAAATCCTTTTAGGTAGTATATGCCGGCAAAACCACACAAGTGGGGCTCCAAGCTGTTTGTCCTTTGCGACTATACAGGATTTTCGTACAATTTCGAATTATATTGTGCCGCTGGTGATAATAAAGCTTTTCCCAACTGTCCTGACCTTGGAGCAGCGTCAAACGTCGTTATACGATTGTCAAAGAATATACCAGATAATATAAATCATATAGTGTATTTTGATAATTTTTACACCTCAGTGGGCTTACTAATTTACTTGAAAAGCCGTGGAATCTACAGCTTGGGCACAGTGCGAACAAATCGCGTTCCAAACATCAAACTTTCGACTGATGCTGAGCTCCAAAAGAAAAAATTAAAAAGAGGCTTTTCTGAAGAGTACGTTGGAACAGTTTGTGGAGTGGATGTTAGCAATGTAATGTGGTATGACACAAGGGCAGTTCGCCTACTTTCAACTTACGTGGGAACAGAAACTTTTATAAGCCGTGAGAGTGCCTTGTACTCCTCAACAGCAACGCGTTGGGACCGAAAAGAAAAAAAACGAATTGAAGTGGACTGTCCAGCAATTATCAAGGAGTACAACAGGCATATGGGGGGAGTCGACTTATTGGACGGACTCATTGGTCGTAACCACATAAGAATGAAAGCAAATAAGTGGAAAAATCGAATATTTTTTCATTTGCTGGATGTCGCCATGGTTAATTCATATTTGTTATATAAGAGACTTAATCAAAGTCCTTCGGAAAAACAGTACACTCTACCGGAGTTTAGAACCGAAGTGGCAGAAGTACTCTGTATGTTTCGCTCAACACAGCCTGCAAAACGTGGGCGACCGTCCTTAGCTTCCGCTCCACCAAAAGCAAAAAAGGCTAATATACCACCAGTTGATATACGATATGATCAAATGGGTCATTGGTGCAAATTTTTGGAAAGATCAGGCAAAAAAATGTGCAAGCATTCCGGGTGTAAATCGGAAACCCAAGCCTTTTGTGTTAAATGTAAGGTCAATTTATGTAACTCTGCAACAAAACAATGTTTCTTTGCTTTTCATAATAAAGAATAAATGAACTTTTGAACTCAATCTCTAAATATCGGTTGACTTTTCATATTTACACTTTTGAACACTAGTGCATGGGTCCGCCTCAAGGCGGACTTTACATTTTTAACTATATCAGGTAAATGGAAAGTCGGATTAAAAAAATGTTGACAGATTTGAGTTTAGGGACGTGAAATTAGTCTAGTAGATTTTTTTTACTCAAAACAAAAATTCATGCACCAGAGGGTTAAATGCAAATTCGTCGTTGAAAGTAGGAGGCAAAAAATTATAAAACTCGAAATATAGACATATAGAAATATGATTCGATGCCACAATTAATTTTATCACTGACAAAAGTAAGATCGAGAGTTCTATCCAACTCATTATCGGACATGTTAACGTGAATTAGGTTAGGCTTAAAAAACTATCAATGAGAATGTATGTAATTACATTCATTGGCGGGAGACCAAAAGTTGAGAATGATTTTGGCCAGTGCACATTATATAAGTTAAAATCACCTAACGCACATAAATTATTATTTCCTATCTTATGAGATATCGAATAAGTCATCATTCAGCCAAGTCCCAATTAATAGCTCGAACTGCTTCTTCTTTCGTTCGGAAAGGGCGTAAGTAAACATTAGCCAAAGATTCGGCGAAAGCAATTTATCATAAAAACCATACGAGACGCCCAACTTAAAATTAATATTTTGTAGAGTAACTGGCGGTGTTTGTTGGTTAATAAAAACATAGCAGAGCAAATGTGTTTTGTCTACACCAGCATATTTAACAGCATGATCGATTATGTTATCCGTAGTAAGAGAAGGTAAGAATGACGAGATAACATCACTAGAAGACGAAGTGCCATTTCGGGGACATTGACTGGAGACATTAACTAAGGTGTGCAAGCAGCGTTACTAAAAGCAGTACGCTTGTCAGCAGAAATAGCAACAAATGTGTTATCAACTCGCAATGCAACTGGTAAACACGAAGAAGGCGAAGAGGTAACATACGTTGTTGTTACTTATTACTAACAGTATGTTTCTTAGCAGAAGTAGGTACAGCGTAGGTACAGAAGTGATATCTGCTATTTCGGATATCACCAAATCTCCTCCTCAGGCTTCTTTCTTTCTAGACTTTGCCAAGGTTTGAACCATGGTACACAGTTTTTGATTGCGAAATTTCTAGACATTGGACAGATAGGTTCTGGCATTATAGAAGTATTTCATATGTATTTACTAGCGTAAGTTATGTATGTAAATTTCAAAATTTAAAATTTTTATTTTAACTAATTTTAACAAATGAATCCGTCGACTTTTGCATAAATGTACTTTTCATTTTGGAATAATATACCAGATTACACCCGAAGGTTTCAATCCACGTTTTAGTACGTTTTTGATATTAAACATTTTAAATAGTGTTATGTATCCTATACTCATCGGAATTCTGCAAACGATTTTTTTCCTCTTCATCAAGATGTTTAATATTTTCACAATTAGTGCACTTATCTTTTTTTGGCAAATGAAAACCTATATTAAAATCTTTCCGGAAAACTTGTCTGGAAACACAATTCGACACAATGCAGTTGCTGAGGTTCTTATCGTTCATATATTGAGTGTAGCACCTATGAAGGGCTTGCTTGTTTCGAAATTCTTTTGGCAAATAAACTTTAGAGCATAATTATTTTCCCTTAAAAGATATCTAAGCAACATTTGAGAAATATTTAATGTTGCCAGCATGAATTTTTTACAAACTTTAAAAACGATCCCTTTGTGAGTAAAATTATATTCATTGTTTCCTCTACAATCTCCTCCATTGACAGCAGCTCTCCTTCGTTGAATTTGTTAATGTTTTATACAAGAAAGCAGCCACATTCTTCTTTTTGCTTTTGACATTCCGCAATAATGTTCATTTAAATGTTCACGAGATGTCTCGGAGAGACGACAACATTCATTGTGGCACATCTTATTAAGGCAGGGATTAGGTAAAACTATTTTTTGAATGTCTTACTTTGATTTAACAGCCAGAGGTTTTCTGTAGCCCCGTTTTCCGACACAGTTTTCATTTTCAAATAAGCATGAGTCATCACTCTCACTATCGCTGTATGGCACTAACAACACTTGAGTAACCTGTTTATTAAATTTTTTTTATTAAATAAAACACTCAATTTAATAGACATCAAACAACCAACAACATAATCATAATTACAAATTAATCAAACCACTTTTAAGTTATATTATTAACTTACGGTTTTGGAAACTGATAGCATTATTAAGGCACTATTAATTAATTTCTCTGTACATTATGTTTTACTCTGTAGTTCACAATAACTGATTACCTCAAACACATGATCCGAAAACGAATGCATGCTAAATGCTTCTCTTCAACTTTAATATGGCTTTTTCTGTAACATTAACGGTAAAACGAATAGAGGCAAAAAACAAAATAAAGCGAGCAATTCCCTTTACCTTCAGATTCTAACTTAGACAGAAATATGTAGTAAATATTGTTACAACTACAATATGCAAAATATTCTTCATTGGCAGATACGATAAAATCGCTCACAAGAAAAAATGGAGTGTTACATACGATAAAGTATTCAATCAATTTTTGGAGCAACGAAGTGGAATTCGCCTACAATATTTTGTCAGGTGACGTCTCTTTGAATGTAGAATAAGATTGCATCAAAAACTCAATTTCGAAAAAATGGCATATACGATAATTTCGCGCAAAGGGGTCGATATATTTACTTCTAGAGAAATACAGTACGAAAATTTCAGTTTCTTTATATGTACCACGCCCCCCTTTCCCCATCCTTTGCTAAGGAATTGGTTTCATTTATCTCTATGCTACATTTAATTGCTGCTCAACAATTACTTCCAGAGAAATTCCATTGAAGTGGAGTCTTAGTTCGGGTCAAACCGAACTTTAATACCTGGCGCATGTTTTTATTCAAATAAACAGCACTTGTTGTACGCAATTTATAGAAATCAACAAGCGTTAACAGGTGACTAAGGTGCGCAATCGATCTTTACGAATTGCTGCTCAACAAATACTACTCAACAACCAAAGCCATATATACATATATAGAGCGCATATTATTTCTTATCTACAGAAAAAGGAAATAAACACAAAACCCAAATGAAATATTTTTGGAAGAAAACTCATTTCATTAATTTTATGAATAAAACAAACACACAAATTTTATTAATGCATGTTTGTAATTGTGCTTATTTTTCGTTGAAAGTTAATAACTAATTTTATTTTAAGCCACATTTTTTTCTTTTAGATGGAGGTGAATGATACATATATAAATTCATATGTCTTATAGATCAAACTGAGTATCATTTTTGAAAAATGAGCGGTGCCACGCCCTTTGCAATAAAAAAGTCAAATTCCTCGTAACTCCACAACTATTTGATGCAGATGTGCAATATTTGGTATATAGATCTTATATAGATTTGTTGGGAAAACAGGTGGACTCACGCCCCAATTTAAAACGAAATTTCTATCCACGATTTGTTCCCACCTATTTGACGTGGATATGCACATATATGATATTTGATGCGTACATACATGTTTTCTTTAAATCATGGTAGAATAATAATCCCAAAGCACTGGGCGCATCAAACCAAGCCAGGTATGCTATTATAAAATTATTTTGAAACATTAAACGACATTTATTGATTTAAATAAAAACCAAAGGGGGGTTAACATGATTTTAACGAACCACACTCGTTTTCCAAAAATTTGATTCTCTAATTATTTATCTCCCCAATTAAATTCTTTATACCATATTTAAAAGAATTCCCGACATCAATTAGTAAAATAATGAATAATTTGATTTGTTGTAAATTAACGTTATATGAGAGATGAGCGTGCATTAGTTTGACTTCTATTCAAGGCGAATCCATACAAGGTGGTGTTATAAATACAACTACAAAATTCCTATGTATTTTGTTTTTGTTTCTGCGTAAGAGTTGTCAAAATTTAAATACATTTTGTTTTTGCTTTTACGGTTTTTGAAAGCTCATACGCAAAAGCAAAAACAAAATACATGAAGGCAAATAAAAAAAATCAAATCAGCTGCTTTTATGCCATCACCTTCTATAAATTCGCCTTGCTTCTATTATTTTCGAAATTGTGCTTTCTGATTAGAAATGCAAAGTGTACGTAGTCTATTTGCTCTAAAGTGGGCAAAACCGTGGGCATTCCCAATATTTATGATTCCATGAATTTCATACTCAACCTTGCCTATCAAATTTGTTCAAATTAAATTTTAGTTTTTTTGTTTGCTTTTTACCGTTATATGAGAGGTGGGCAGGGATTTTGTACCATTTTTACAATTTTCGAAATTTTGCTTATTGACTTGAAATGCATTCCGTGCACCAAGTTTTGTGGCATGTGGTGGTATAGTGTTTGAGATATGTGTACCTAATTGTTCGAAAGCGAGTGTTGCCACACCTATTACCATTTTTTTCCATTCAGTGTTTTTATTTGCGCAACTTCATTCTACATATTAACTTCAAGCAAATTCTCTTTAAAAGTTACGTAAAAATCGCGTTTTTTTACTTCTAAAAATTGCCTTTATATTTCGAAATTTTGCTTATAGACATGAAAAGCATTATGTGCACCAAATTTGGAAAACTTTGTTGCCATGGTTTCGGAGATATATTTATTTGCTCTAAACTGCGTGGTGCCCCGCCCCTTTTTTAAATTTTTCTCATTCGTTTGCTAGTGTAGCCCCATCCTTCATATTCAATTTGAGCGAATTGCCTTTAATGCTGACTTAAATATCGCCCTTTTTTTTTTTGAAAATTACCGATATATGAGAGGGGGGCGAGGTTTTTGTCCGATTTCAAAATGACCATGGTATTACACACCTTAGAGTAAATTGGTAAATCTCCGAAAGTTGTTTGCCAAATTCTACCACAATACGTACACTTTGCATTTATAGTCAGAAATCACAATTTCGAAAGTTATAGAAATCAGACTGAAGCCACATCCACCTCTCATGTAACGGTAATTTGCAAGAAAAATCAAAAATCAAAATTTTGGAACATGAGTGTTGAACGTTAAAAGCATAATAACATCCTTTTGTTTTTATTTAAATCAATAAACGTCGTTTATGGCTTCAAAAGTGATGTTTCAAAATGATGTTATACTAGCATGCCCGGCTTGCTTTGATGTGCTGATTAAGACATATTTTTTTTAGATATTCAACGCTTTTGAGATTATATATTATACCTTGATCTAAAGAAAATATGTATGTATCTAATATGATATGTCTACGTCAAATAGCTTGGAACAAATCGTAAATTGAAGTTTCGTCTTAAATTAGTGCGTGAGTCCGCCTGTATTCCCAACAAATATTATATAGCCTGATATAGGATATATACACCAATTATTGCATATCTGCATCAATTGGTTGTGGAATTTCGAGGAATTTGACTTTTTTATTATAAAGGGCGTGGTACCGCTCATTTTTCCAAAATGATACACAGTTTGATCAATAAGGCATATGTATGTACATATACATATACCCAAATATCATTCGTCTGGGCCGAATAGTTACAAATAAAAGACGAATTCAAATGTTCTCTTCCATGGGGCTGTGGCATCACCCAATTTTCCAAATTCATATATATCTTTCGTTCGGCCCGGGGATCACTGGAACACTCTGTGAAAATTTCATAAATATCGGTTCAATAATATTTCTATATAGCAAAGCCTTCAGTTGAACTTTGTAGAATGAAAAATAAATATACTGAGTGAAAATCTTTCGAAGCTCTTCTATTTAAAGACGATAACATTTATGTGATGGTGCTCTACAGGGATTCAGCTTTCTCTATCGGAAATCTGGAAACAGTGCTCCGCGATCTTTTTAGTAATTACATTTGTGTGTGGTCTAATTTTGCAGTCGCGCTAAATAAAACTTATCCCATAGTTTCGGATTCTCTAGGCATTGTTCCGTCAACATTGGCACGACAATTTTTTGGACTCTTGACTGTTTATCTATACTCCCCAAAACTTCATCGCTACCCTTGCTTCTAGTGGGGTACAACCAAACAAATTTAGAAAACGCGTCGACGGTTACCAAGGTGTAATTATATAATTTTTTCGTTTCTTTCATGGGGCCTACGTGATACAAATGGTACGTTACGAGAGGTTTGTCCTCTTTGGTGATTGTGTTAAGCATTCCTTCCTTCTTTAAAGCTATAGCTTCGCCAACCAAACATTCTACGCAACCTTTACGACGTTTGTTACCTTCGGCGTTATGTTGTAAATAAAAAATATCTCTCGACTAAATCATGCATCTTCTTAACTGCGTAATGTCCTTGTTTAGGAGCTATCTGGAGTATCGTTCCATAGATGTTGGTACTACCATAAGTTCTTTAGCGAGATATTTATGGAGAACCCCGTGTTTGATATAGAAATCGTGGTAACTCTCGTACTCCAAAACTTTCCGTACTGCTGCGAATTTCAAGTCTTCCAATTGTCCTTCTTGTATTCTATGTCGTAAAGTATCTGTCATCATCAAGCACTGTATCCGACTTAACTTGAACCCCATGACATATACCTACTCTCCATTTCTTTAGCGGACATATGGTAAAAATCATTTTCTTTAATCCTTATGTCAACGGCAACATACCTGGGTATGTTTTGCGTTTTCAAAACGCTGTAGCTCTGAACTGGATAATCGGATCGACTTGTAATTTCGTGATATCCTAGCAAAAACTGTTTTACGCAATTGTCCCAATTTTGGTTAGGATTGGATCATCCGTTTGGTAGATAAAACCCATTTACAAAGTTGCACCCTTACGTCAACAGCATACATACCTGGGTATACCATACCATAAGTATAGTAAAACGCATGCAAATATGATAATATAATTGAAAAGTATAGCTTATTTTGAGTGAAAAAAATACTTATGGTATAAAAATTATTATATATTATAAAATACTTATGAAAAAAATATTAAAAAAACTACGAAAAAATTTAAAATTATTGAAATAAAATTACATCTATCGCATTGCGGCAAGTCTTTGGAATGCTCTGCGCACACTGGTTTGTTGCATAATGTGCATGCTTTACGAGTAGGGCGTCGTTTGGAGCAGATGTAGCAATTACCCTTTACTTTTAGGCGTCCCATACTATCACGTTCCTCCGCTTCATGTGCTCCAGCATCCACAACTCGGATGGGCCTACCTATCATGGCTTCGATGGCGATGCGCGTTGAAAAAACTCTGGATATTCTGCTTTTATTCGCCCTTCTCTCTATTTCTGGCTTGCATAGTTGCTCACTTAGCTGATGGAGAAACATCCTACGGCGGCTTGTATATGACTTCAGGTGAGTGTTGTTGTCAACGTATATTATGTATGCAGCAAACGCAGCAACGCCCACAATATTATAAAAGAAAGCCAAAGGCCATCTATTTGTGCGCCGCTTGGTACTATATTCGGACAAGCACATGTCCATGTTATCAACTCCACCTTTGGTTTTGTTGTAGTCCAATATAAGCAATGGCTTCTTCTTAAGACCGGCCGTTTCTGTTGTATAATGAGAAGTGGACAATATTACAACTGCCTTGTTTTTCTTGGGCACGTACGAGCACATCGTAACGTGATTATAGAACCCAAACATTGACGATTCAGCCTCACGTCGTTTGGGGTTGGTAAATGCTGCTGGCACGAATGTACGACTTTTGTTGCAAGTACCCAATATAGATAAATTATTGTCTATCATCAAAGATTTTGCCAAGTTGTAGCTAGTGAAAAAGTTGTCACATACAATATTTCTTCCACTTCCACCAAAAAGGTTGATACATAAATCTTTGACTATTCTTTCACCAACGTTTCTTTCACGTTCACCAGACGGTGCCATTCCTGTATAGATTTGTCCCTGCATTGAAAAATTAAATTCAATTTAGTTGTTTATACATTCAACAATTTTCAACAATATTGATAGTACCTGCAATGGGTAGGACGAAATGGAGTCGCACACCCACCACACTTGTATCCCATATTTGGCAGTTTTTGATGGTATGTATTGCGTAAAGCCAGTTCCACCACGATAAGCATACAATTGTTCATCTACGGTGACGTTGGCTCCTGCCACGTAATATCTACGAAGACAGCTGCTTAGCATCAAAAAACCGTCGGATATTGCTGCTGCTTTGTCAGTTTTTTTGCGTTGCTGGCGTGTGTTTCCATTATCAGAATGAATGAAGCGGCTAATTTCCCAAAATGGTCGTAAACTCATTGCAGCACGATATAATGGATGTGATTTAGTATTCCACAAATATTTCGCATGCATGTAACCAGAATGTGTAACGCCACTTAGCAAAAGTACGCCCAAATATGCATCTAATTCACTTTCTATTATGGCAATCCATGATCTCGGTTCTCTTGTTGGATGTTTTGCATTGTCATCGTCAAAGAATTGCCTTGCCTTTCGATTTGATTCACGAATAATTATGTCGCATATTTCATCTGACATTATCAATTTGAACGTTTCTGAAATGGTCAAACCTTGCGTTGCCCGTACTGGTCCAGATTGTGCACTTCTTAGAATGTTGTGCGTACGGAATCTTACAGGTTGTGGTTGTATCGAAGACCAAACATTACCATCTCTGGCAGTAAAATATTCCCCAGTTTCAATTGGTGCATCTTCAAGTTCTTCATCAGAATCACTGTCGTCCTCTGGGTCATATTCTGGTAACGTAGGCTCTTCAAAGTCTGAGTCATCACCACCAATATCACCTACAAATTCATCTAAAACCTCGTCACCAACTATTTAATCGTGGTCACTTATTTCTTCTTGGCTCTCTTCAAGCGTTTGACGAATATATGCTTGCTGTTCTTCGTACGAAAGTGCGCTTAGTTGTCGTGGAGTAAGCCATTCACCATCTGCCATTTCACTTTTATTTTGTTTTTTTATTTCCACAAAATAAACAGAAACGTCCTTTCACTTCGAATCACAAATGTAAACTAAATTTGCTGACGAAACTACAAAGAATGAAGCTTCTGCAAATTTCTTTTGTCTCTTTACCAGGCACAGGGTACACATTCAACTAATCGCTTGCGTTTCACGTTTTGTCACTAATGCACTCACACATTTGAGCTGTTGGTACACTAAATGTGTGAGTATATTAGTGAAAAAAATGTGAGTCGCAAGCGATTAGTTGAATGTGTACCTGCCGGGTTATAACGGCATGCCATTTGCCATACAAAACGTATGTACACACCCCGGTGTGTTGCTGTTGACGTGCGTAAAAAAGTTCTGCTGTTGACATAAGGGTTAACGTTACAGTCGCACGTATATTTTCGTTCATATATCCGTAATGTTAAATGGTATATAAAAGTTTTCAAATGTACATTAAAGTAGGCCACAAGGTTTACATTTTATATGTGTAAACTTTTTTTCCATCGTCAGCAGTTTCAAAGATACGCGAAGTTTTGTCTAGTCTTTAACGTTACATTTTTTGGAAGTGAGTTAGGAAGTAACTCAACACTTGAACGAAAATTAGCGAATCTTGCATAGCTAAAATTTAAAACAATGTAATTTTCACAAGACCAAGGTTTAAAGAAATGATATAAGTATCAACTTGAGAGAAAACTTTCCTTACAACAATTTTGCAAATCCAAATGTGGAGTCTTGAACGTTACGAAAAAAAGTCTTTAATGTTACATTGCGATTTGATTTCAGAAAATTGGTAAATTTGGGACAAGAAAATAATTGTACACTATCTAAAACGTAGAAAATCGAATACTTATTATTCGTTGCAGTGTTTTTTTAAATCTTTGCATTACACTGATCGACGAAGTTGATGAAACGCATCAATTAACGTGAAATACATATTTTCTCATACTGAGGCATACAAAAAAGGAAACATTCATTATATCAATGGAAATCGCAAGGAATACTAATTATATCCTTCTTAAGAGGTATTTAGAGGTTTATAGATGCTATAGCATGTGTATAAACAAAATATATATGATTTAGTGCGTAATTCAAAAAAAAAAATTTCATTTACCGTTCCTCGTTCCCGCGATATTGACCGTATGTAATTGCTAATTCCTCTAGCTCGTATGAGTGGTACTTTTGCTCCACAGGCGTATTTTCCCTACTCATATATTTGGCTAGATGTGGACGTCTAGCCTGCGAAGCTCCATGTATTAATATTCCACCATACCCAAACATGGATGCATCTGTATGTATCTCGGTCTGGAGTGCTGGACCAAAAAGCTGAAGTACGGGTGATTCCACCAAAGCAGTCTTAAACTGTTGGAAAGAATTTATTTGCTCCTCTTTCATTCGAAACTCTTCATGCTTACCCAGGATATCGGCCAAAGGTTTAGCTACCAATGAATAACTCGGAATGAAACGTCTGAAGTATGACGTAAGCGTTGCAACATCCTTTTGTCAGCTGTTATAGGGAAATTACGCCTCAACAACGTAGCCTAAGAATGCAACCCGTCTTTTGAAGAATTGACACTTTTCCTATTTTATTCCCAGTCCATACGAATCTGCGGTCACCAACATCTTCCTCAAACTAGCTAACCCTTCCTCCACGCTTTTGGAGGGAATAATTATATCGTCCATGTAAACTATTATTGTATTATCAGCTGGGAAATTACAAATACCAAACGGAGCATATAGAAATTCATATTTCTTGTGTGTCACGAAAGCTGTATATTTATGGGATGATGTATCTAACGGTACGTGGGCAAATCAAGGTCCAAAGTTACCGATTGAAGTCTCTGCAAGAAGATCAATGGCATCGGGTAGTCGTAACGTATTATTTTTCCATTTAACTTCCTGTAATCAGAGCGTAATCGCTTTGTACCATCTTTCTTCCGCACTAGGACTATCGGTGATGCATACTCAGAAGTGCCAACTACTCTTCCACCTGTTTTTCAGCTATATATTGATCTACGTACGACAACCGACGCGGTCTTTGATATACGGGATCCTCATCCGACAGGATTATTTTCTTATCACTGCTGTAATTTCTAATCAGTTTAAGAACATTTTGCTGTACTTCGGGTGATAAATGGTTGAGTTTAACATGCACCTCCACGCTTTCATAGATTGTAAAAGTTGTCCATACTCCTTTTTCAGATTACCAATACGCTTCGCCCCATCACTTGCTACAATGCTATCTATCTCCTCAGGTTTCTCTGGATCCTGATCATTAGTTCTTTTCTTCTGGAATTTTACACCCTCACTATCGGTGAAACGCCCAATAATTGTGGTCATCTTATTACCAATACCGCACAGCGTTTTAATCTTTGGTTGTAAATCAACATACCTAATATTAACTAAGGTGTCATATCTGATAGCGCAAATATAACTACCCGTCTAAGTCTCGGAATAGGAACGTATCCCCAGGCATCGGTTTCACTCGTGGTTGCTCTTCGCCATCGGTAACTACATGCACCTTTTTGTTTTTCGTCTTACTATCCACTCGCGTGTTATTCTTCTCTAGTAGCAACGAGAGATGGTAGCGCTAAAGAGTGGCGGGCGCATATCACCGCGCGTACGGCCGAACGTTGCACGTTGCTCGTTGCTACTAGAGAATAATAACACGCTATGGTGCGCTCCAAGCGCTGCATCATGACGTTCAAGGCTAAATAACTTTTTTCCAGATTGCGATAGTATATATGGTTTTTTTTTTATGTCGAAATAAGGCGCAGAAGACATTTTTTCTTCAATTTGTAATAAACAAATATATAAACAATTGACTCAGATTCAATTTTTTTATTCCGAAAAAATTACACGTAATCTATATTAAATGACGATTAAAATGGCGGTCGAATCATGTAAATCGGTCTAATATCGTTCGTAATTGATCTTTGAAAAAAAAATGATGAAAAGCAATTATTAACAATATCTTAAACAAACAATTTTTTTTAGAAAATCCAACTGGGTTTTTGTTTGCATCATTAATGCCTGCAGAAAAAATGAAAAAATGATCAAAAATATTTTTTCACCGCATTCAGGTGATCCGTTCGAGAAATTCTGACCCAGTAGCTTTTTCTTAAATTAAAATTGATTTACACGTTGGCTCAACTTCGTTTAGTATTTAATTTTCAAAATGTAAATACATATATAATCTTTTCACCACTTCACAAAATATTTCATCAAGGTTCAAATTAATTATTTCAAAAAACTCGAACTCTACTGAGCATCCAAACATTGATGTCGAACTTCAACTTAACTGTTTTTGTTTTATTTCATTTACAACTCGGTAAGTCACCAAAGATATCAACAGAGAACGTATATTTACAGAGAAGTAGCATCCCACTTCATTCCTGTTGACGTTCCGCGTTTTTGGGAAAAGGTCTATTTTTCGTCCAGCTCACCACCCAATAATTTTTCACCTACAAGGGGCAAAATTTAACATCGGTTGAGCGCAAACAACAATTTTAGAGAAAATTAATGTACGTTCTCTGTTATCAGCTACATTGTGTGGTTGCAGATGTTTTTTGGCGAAAATTTTCCTATTGTTTTGATAAGGAATTTTCGCAATTCTATTTCCAACATTTAAAAAAAATATTAAAAATATGTATTCTTCTATAATTTCAATTTTAGTGTTTTATTTTATTCTACTAATATTTTCCATATATAACTTTCAATAAATATATTAAGTAGTTAAACAAAATCTTCAAAAAACACTAAAGAAATTGCATTTATTGTTTATCATATGTATGCACATGCATGCATTTATTTATCAATGCATATTTAATCGAATTACTTCCATGCAAAAGGGCGCGTATAAGCATATGTGTAGATATGTAAATAGAATAGAAATATTTACATATGTATGTACATATGTATGTTTGTTCACATGCGCGCACATTCAACCGAACTCTAAGTCTGCGCGCAAAGTTTGACAAAATATCTTATCTCCAGTTGGTCTTCAATTTTTACCATGTCAAAAATAATGAAATATTTATACAAATAGTTAAACAAAGCAATAGTTCAACAGGCTATCGTGGTAAAAGATTAATTTAAATATTAAATTTGTACGTCAAAAATAGAAATTTATTGATTTGAAAATAAAAATTCGAAAGCCAAATAAGCTGTTTTGTCAAAACTCCACAGAAATAGTTGCTTCTGCCCGCAATTCACACGAAAAAGCTGTGTCGCAAAGCCGCCATCATTAATCAGGGTTTAGTTGAATTAATTTGTATTTGAGGAAGGTAGAAGAAAAAAGTGGAGTATAATACAAACATTGATAATACTAGATCGAATAGAGGAGTATCTGAAATAAAATACTTACATATAGATACATACATAAGATGTTAAGTTATTTGGCACAGAATTAAATTTACAACTAAAATTCTGGTACTTTATACCCTCTCAGAATAAAAATGGTACGGTATATTTGCAATTTCGGGTTGAAAATCTTTTGTATAGGTGATTGACCCAGATTGTTGATTCAGGAAGAAGCAAAAGTAGTATAATTAATTAAAGGTCTCCCAAAATACAATTAATTATAGCAATGTTTGCGTTTAATTAGACAATTGTAGAAAAATATGTTAAAAGGTAGTAGATTTTCGACTCCTAAATATATTATTCTGCTACTTGTGCTACATTTGAGATAACACGTAAGCCCTGACATAAATGCGACCAATATTTAGACTACATATTGACATACATATATGTAATGTACATATGTATGCAAGTAGGCGTAGCGGTAAGGCGTTTGGTTGCGCCGATTTCGAATAATTAGGGCTTTAAATGACATATATAACAGGATTTCGTGCAAAACACGTTTATAATGATAAGGGGTCGTGCATATATTACGTAACGCAATTTTTGATCATTTCAGACCCCCCACCATGTCACACTTTCAGAAAAATTGTTTTTATTAATCGTAAAATTAAATACAATGTTAATTGTTAATATGTTATATATTAGGCAAAGGGAAATCACATGTCACACTTCGTCACAAATCGCAAACCCCCGCCACCCCCCTATCGCATTACGTAATATGTGCACGACCCCTAAGCAAACATATAAGATTAATAATAGATGAATTTCTTCATGAAATATTTTACGGGTACAAGCGGGCCAAAATAATACCTACATTCCCATTTGAAGTTGTGAGCATTTGGACCAAAATTACAAAAATCTTCAATTTATGATTTTTAGATTTTTGTCTTCGTCGCGAAAAATGTGATGGATGAGGGGCGCATGTGTTTGTGGGGAGATGAAATGCTCGCATTTATGAATGAACGGAAATTTGCTTTCAATAATATGCGCGTGCGTTTATGAATGAATTTTTTGTTGCTGTACTGCAGTTGCGCTGGGGTTGAAAACAAACACGCTGGCGGAGGGATGAAATAAATGCTGTATATATCTACATAACAATAAATAAATACATATATTATGATGACAGATATAATGCATATGAATGCATGTGCACTTGTTGACATTTTTTAGCACATATGTATGTACATACTTATATATATATACATATGTACATATGTCTGTATATACATATCCATATACGGATGTAAATATATATACATACATACATACGTATATTTGGATATTTATATACGTACAAATGTACTACATATTATCTATATGTACATATATGTATATATGTATATTTAGATATGTATGTATACTTAGTATGATAACGATTATTACGCTTATAATACATACATATGTACATATACATATAATGCATGCATAAAACCAAAATTGGCTCACTCTTATCATGCACATACTATTTAAGTAAAGCCAAATTTCACGTCAAATTAAATATTTAGATGCTTATATCAATTCGTTAATATATTGGCAAAATCTAAAATTCGAGCCAAAACAATTAAAATTTATCAGAAATCATAGTCTGTTAAACAAATTTTGCCTTCGCTCAGCTCTGTTAACTCGCCACTCTCACGATTTCCCCTGTCGGCCATTAGAGTGGTGAGCTGGACGAGAATTATTGATGCATTTTGACAATTCACACCGGCATCCTAACTTAATGCTTCTCTGTCTAATATACGTTCTCTGATATCAAACAGTGCAACTTACATACATACATATATCAAATACAACTTATCTTCCAACGAGTTCATATGTTAGCTTTCGTGTTCGACTTCTGCTTTAATCGCTGCTGCTAATTTCGTTAAATTGTTGCTTCTCACCTGCGCAGTGCTTTTGCGCACTGTGGTTTTCTGTTCTGGCGAAGCTGAGTTAATTCCGTCGACGGTGCTCTGCCTCTGCGCGCTTCGGCGTTGTATGTTTTACGCCTTCTGTCACCCCGCGCTGTCGCTGTTTGGTAACCTCTCTTCCTCTCTGCTATTGTGTGCACCCTGTTTTACGCTGATGCTTTCTGCTACTGCACGCTACCGCTATCTGCAGTCTAACTGTCCGTTAGTATGGTTACTTTTGGTTATGTGCCTCTGCTGTGGTGTTGCGTTATACAAATTTTCGTACACCACGTTGACTCCACTCACTTACCGGACAAGTTGACGTTTTTGGCATAAAATGTAGGTGAATAAATGGAAGCTCTACTTTTATGCTTTTTAATTTGCGTTGATGAAAGTTTGCGCGTTTGGCTACTGCGCTACTACGACCGAAACGAAATAATTAGATTTATTATTTTTGCGTATTAAACGGCGATCCCGGTTGAGCCCCCAATCGTGGGATCTTATTTTGAACTCGCCCTTAAAATCTCGGGTTTTTAAGAATATTACAATAATTTATTAAAAGCAAATGCTTCCGAACTGTTCCGTACATTTTATTCAAGTGTTTGGTTCGTCCTCCTAGCATATTGTTCGAAGATCTTTTCGTTCGATCAGGGTTGTCCGTTTATAACGAAATTAGTAACATGAAGAGATACATTTTGTAGCTGTGTATGTAGTTTAGAAATTTCGTCCACTCCTAGTAGTCCTTCGTTCGTCTGTCAATCCCACAGTTATAATCAGACAGTCATTATTTTTGGGAACTTTAATATATGCCCAAAGCCTACTGAGAATATAATAGAAAAGTTTTTTACGGAAAGCAGGTTTAGATCGCTGTTAGGTCGCTGATAGGTTCTACTAAGCCTGCAGGGACGCAAATTGACTGAAGGAGAAGTACGCAGTGCCACGCTTGACACAAGAAAAAATCTGATTCGTTATATCCTTGTGTACGTTAGGTTTCCCCTGGGAGCCTCCACACATAAATCCACTTTGGGTTTGCAATGCAACAACGCCAGCTACAAAAAAATGGCCTATATTATTGGGCCCGTTTTATTCTACTCGAGTTGCAAAAGAACGTCCAGCTCGGATAAAATTTCGTTTAGTTGCAAAAGCAACCCTGTTCCTGTTGTTTCATGAAAGATGCGATTAATTTAGTGAAATAAGGGAAAATAACAGTGCCAGCAAATTTTAGGTTGATGTATTTATATATGTATTTAAAAATTACTTACTTACTTAATTAGCGCTATAACCTCTTACGAGATTTTGGCCGAGTTTAATAAATTGCGCCAGTCACTCCTTCCTGCTAACTGGCGCCAATTGGAAATACCAAGTGACGTCAAGTAGTTTCCAATTGGTCTTTCCAACGCAGAGGGGACCGTCCTCTTTCTCTACTACCACCAGCTGGTACCGCGTTGAATACTTTTAGGGCTGGAGCATTTTCGTCCATTCGCACAACATGTCCCAGCCAATCGAGCCGCTGCATTTTAATTGACTGGACCATGGCTATGTCGCCGTAAAGCTCTCCCAGCTTATTGTTCCATCTATCCGAGAATCTTTCTCTCGAACACTCCAAGGGTCGTCTCATCCGATGCTGACAGCGTCCATGCTTTAGCGCCGTAAAGCTCACCCAGCTTTTTGTCCCATCTTTCCGAGAATCTTTCTCTTGAACACTCCAAGGACCGTCTCATCCGATGCTGACAGCGTCCATGCTTCAGCGCCATACAATAGTACGGGCAGGATGATAGACTTATAGAATATGGGTTTGGTTCGTCGAGAGAGTAGCAGCTGTTGGCAAGAGAGATTCTACGTTGTATTTCCAGGCTGGCATTATTGTCGTTGTTAATGCTGGCTCCCAAATAAACAAAGCCCTCCACCTTTTCGAAATTGTAATTGTCAACAGTGAAGCGGGAGCCGCGAATGCGCTGATTGTTTATTTGATGACAGGAGGTAATTTGTTTTGCCCTCGTTCACTTCCAGACCCATGCGTTTCGCTTCTTTATCCAGTTTGGAAAAGGCAGAATTTATGGCGCGGTTGTTGAGGCCGATGATATCGATATCATCAGCATACGCCAGAAGTTGCACACTCTTATAAAATATAGTGCCTAAACGGTTCCACTCTGTCGCACGAAAGAAAGTGACCTTGTCTGAAACCTCGTTTGGCTTCAAACGGCTCGGAGAGGTCCTTTCCGATTCTGACGGAGCTGGTGTTGCCGTACATAGCCGTATTAGTTTTGTTGGGATACCAAATTCAGACACTGCGGCAAATAGGCAACTTCTTCTTGTGCTTTCGAAAGCGGATTTGAAGTCGACAAAAAGATGGTGTGTGCCTTTCTTCTTTCTCGGGTCTGTTCCAAGATTTGGCGTATCGTAAAGCTGCACTAATAAGGTCCAATCAGTTCGTCAACGGTGGGCTTCCGCCGTTCAACAATACGCTCGACAAAACCTTATAAGCTATGCTAAGAAGACTGATCCCGCGGTAGCTGGAGCATATTGCAGGACTGCCCTTTTTGTGGATTAGGCAAAGTACACTTAAATTCCACTCAGCAGGCATGCGTTCGTCCGACCATATTGTGCAAATGAGATGGTGCATGCACTATACCAGCCCCTCGCCGCCGCACTTGAATAGCTCTGCTGGCAGTACGTCAGCACTGGCGGCCTTATTATTTCTTAGCCGCGCAATGGCCTTCGAGTTTCGTCTAGGTCGGGTGACGGTACGTTAACTCCGTCTTCATTGATTGGGGGTTCGGGTTCATAATCTCCAATGTTTACCGCGCCACTACCGTTAAGCAGCGTGAAGAGGTGCTCCCTCCACTGTTTGAGTGTACTCTGGATATCGGTCATCAGGTCGCAGAGTTGATTCTTATAGGAAATTGCCCCGGACTTGAAACCTTCTGTAAGCCGCCGTACCTTCGGACAAAAATTTCGGGCATTTCAAGCTAGTCGCGCATCCCGACCTCTCTCTTCTTTTTTCGGAAACTGCGCCTCGCTTCCTTCTTCAACTCCCGATATCTCTCCCGCACGGTTCGCGATGCGCCCGATCGCAGCGTGGCCCTATAGGCCGCATCTTTCTTTTCTATGGCGGCGCGGCATTCGTCATTGTACCAGTCGTTTTTTCGGGCGCGCTGAAAACCAATGACCTCTTCAGCGGCGGTGCGTAATAAGCGAGAAATGTGGTCCCATTGCGCGCAGATATCCGCTTGAACATTGCTTTTAGAGATCTGGAGTGCAAGCCGAGTGGCGAAACCGTCCGTTATCAGTTATGATTGCAGCTTTTGGACGTCAAGCTTTCCTCGTGTCACTGAGCGCGAACTTGTTGCTGCACAGAGGCGAGTACGAACCATGGCAGCGACAAGATGATGATCCGAGTCGATGTCAGCTCCTCGAATAATAAGCACGTCTAAGACACTGGAAGCATGCCTTCCGTCCACCACAACATGATCAATTTGATTTCGTGTTTTTCCATCAGGAGATAGCTATGTTGCTCGATGTGTCCTTTTATGCTTGAACCTGGTAATACTGACTACCACGTTTCGGGCCCCGGCGAAGTCGGTCAGACTCAGTTCGTTAGCAGATGTTTCATCGTGTAGGTTAAATTTACCGACTGTGGGTTCAAAAATTTCTTCCCTTCTCACTTTGGCATTAAAATCACCTGGCACGAGTTTTATATCGTGGCGGGGGCACCGTTCGTACGCGCACTCAAGGCACTCATAGAAGTTATCTTTGGTCACATCGCCATTCTCTTCCGTGGGGGGTGGGCGCAAATCAGCGACATGTTGAAAAAGTTAAGGAATCTAGCTTTGATGCGGATAGTGGCGATACGGTCGTCCACCACTTGTACCTGGCGACGAAGTCTCTCTCCCACCACAAATCCAACACTGACCTTGCACTCCTTTACATGGCAGCTGTAGTAGACGTTGCACGGTCCGATCTGCTTCATTCCTTGCCCAGTTCATCGTATCTCTTGGATGGCGGTGATGTTAGCCTTTGCCTTTACGAGGACATCCACCAGCCGGACAGAGGCACCTTCCCAGTTATGGGTTCGGACATTCCAGGTGCAAGCCCTTAAATCATAGTCCTTTAAACGTTTTCTGTGCTCATCATCAGAATAGGGGTGTCTCATCCGAGGCTTTTTGTTCAAATTTTTCATTGGAAGGTATTTTTACGAGGCGGGTACCAAGCCCAGCGCACAACCAGATTCTGGGGATTTCTTAATTTAGGCCACATTTATATAGCGAGCCGTTCACTTTAGCTCACCCCCAAACGGGTGTGCGGGAGCTACCTAGAGGACACTTGGGTGAAATCACCTGGAAGTTGTGAGCTGCTTGAACCGTATGCAGAAGAATCTTTCCGGCCACTCCCAGGTGAATGGCGATAAGAGACTTTCCCCACTTGCGTGGACTTCTACACATCCTCCATCCTCCATTTGCAAATAAAAGCGGATTAAGTGTTAAAATGAAATTTCCCATGTATTTCCTTAGGGCACATTCACAATAGCGCAGCTTTTTCGCATCCCAACACTACATCTCAGTTCGGATACCATTTAGCCGAGTAGGCTCAACTGGTATATTTTTCCGGGTTGTGTTGTTGCTTTACATGCATTTTGTTACCCTTCTAAGTGCTCTTTTGCAACTCGGTTACAACGAAACGGGTCCATTAAAGCAAGCACTCTCAATCCGAAATCAAGAGGGCAGGATGGTTCGTCCCAAGAATCCTTATTATCTCAATCTACTATGCTAAACAGCTTGGAGTTGCTTTCTCATTTAAAATAAATAGTTTTTCACTCGGCCAATCGTAAGAGTGTGCGGCCGGTTCTCGGGTGGCACACCTGAAAAATATATTTATTTTAAAAGAGAACGTTGTACACCCAGAATATCAATTTAAACAAACCCCTAAACAAATTGGTATGATTTTAGCGTATCACACTCATTTACTAAAATAGTGTTCTTTGAAGTATTTCTCTTTCTAATTAAATTGTACCAATTTTTTGTAAATTACCGTTTTTCTTCTTAATTTGGCTCCTAGGCGATTCTGGCCGATTTCAACATGGAGTGCCAGTCGCTCGTCCGCTTTGCTAACTGGCATCAGCTAGAAACACCAAGAGCCGCCAAACAATTAAAATTAAGCAAACAAGACTGCATACAGGCATTTCCAAAATTGTGAAAGAAACACCATCCGAACACTTGTTTGAGACACTACATAATTACGCACAAAAATCACTTGCATATACATGCCCCATTTCTTTATGTACATTAGGGGTATAACTTTTTGCATTTTTTTGAAAAAAAAAAATTTACATGGCATAACACGATTAGGAATAGTAAAAAAATGATAACTGCGTTTTTAGTTTTTCGATTTATTTCAAAAACTTCACGCAGAATTTAAATTGAAAATTCGTATGAAAATTTCATACATATGCCAAGAAAAAACACCATATGAGATTATGTTCTTTTCTTTGTGTCTGTTTTGTTTTGCTCTTCTTCCGTTATTCGTCGTATTTTTGCATATGACAAAAATAGATAACTTTATGAATGATTGAAACTTCGTATAAGCGTCGCGCCAGTTGCCTTTATTTAGCTGTCGGTCTCTCATTCAGTGCGTGGCGGCTGGAGTGAAAGTGTCTTTTTTAATTAACAATGTCTTTTAAAAAAAGTGGTGCTGAAGTTTTAAAAAATTCAAAACAATGGGAAAACAATTTAATAACATTTGAAAAATCTAAGAATAAGAGAAGAGAAATCAATAACATTGAAAACCCCTTGAGTGAGTTGTGTAAGATTCCAAAACAGACCGTGATTATAGGAAGGTATAATGAATTAGCAAAAACGGAGAAATTGAAAAAAAAAAGATGCCAGATTATTTCAAACGAAATGATTGCCTTGTGGTCGAAACTAAACTTTCCGAGCATAACACAAATAGCTGCACAACGGAAGATAACAAAAGTTTTAAATGATTATTCAACATTTTTAAATTCCCGGATGGCAGAAAAATTACAATGGCGTTCAACAAGTTATGTGATATAACTGATTTAAAAGGTGTCTGGCTAGGAACTGAGGACAAAAAGTTGTATGAACTCCAAACAACTACAAATGGAGAAGTTGGGTACACGACAGCTAAAGCAGTTTGTGTGCATCCCTCCAAAGCTGCCCTTTTAAGAAAAAATGTTCAAAGCACCTCGTGTTTAAATAAAGTGGCGCTCAACACGTCAACATCATCAGCTGAATCTGTCGAGCAATCACATTCTCCACCTGTTGGTGAATATAAAGCTCCTCTTCACAGAAAAAGAAATGCGAAGTGTTCAACAAAAGCAGCAGTGACAATGGTAACAACAGCCCATGTAAGCACCAAAAATGCCGCTAAAATATGCAATGAATTGTCCAAAGAAGGAATAAATATAGCAACACCAACACAAGTAGGTATTCACAAAGCGATGATTAAAGCAGCGCTGAACTTGGAAAAAAATTATAAGAATTCCTTAAGAGATGACATTTGGTGCATTCATTTCGACGGCAAGAAATTTGGGAAGAAAGAAGTGCAGGCCGTGGTGTTAACAAATGAAGCTAAGGAAGTAAGAGTAGCGGCAATGGTTCTTGAAAACGGGAAAAGTTTGTCAATTTTTGAAGGTTTCTATTTAATTATATATTTTTAGAGCATTAATTAACTTTCTATAACTTTTTTAAGGAATAAGGAATGTATTGGATAAATTTAACCTTTGGAATTCCATTCAAATGATTGTTAGTGACACAACAAACGTTAATACAGGGGTTAAAAGTGGAGTTGTTCGTTTACTGCAGAATTGTTTTCAGGAAAAACATTTGTCCCCACCGCAGTATATTGGATGCCAACATCATGTATTAGATTTAATTTTGAAGCATGTGATGAATGAAGTACTAGGTGGAAAGTCGACATCGCCAAACATCAGTTATGACATATTTACCGAATTGGTTATGAACTACGAAAACCTAAAACAAAACTACAAACAAAACGAAGAAAAGTTGATCTTAAGATCTATTAAATGGCGTGATGACATGCAATTTTTATATGAACTAGGGCAATATTTTAAATATTATGAAGTAAACAACAAGTTCCCATACATAAAATTTAGAGTTTTACCAGCGCTCAGCAACGCTCGATGGAATTCTAGAGCTATTCTAGCTATTTTAACGTTCATACTAATACCGGAACACAGAATACAACTTTTTCCAATTTGCCAATTCATATGCAGCGCATGGTATGATGCTTGGTTCTCGGATCACCGTTTTCATAACAATGATTTTGAAATATTGGAAAAATCCGTCAAGCAATTCGAAACTGCGCATAAGTGTTTTCTTAAACACTGGGTAAAGGAAGATTCTGCCATTCTGAATTTAAAAAGATCTAATATTTGCGCTGAAAGAGCCATCAAAGTTATTCAGGAAATTTACCCTTTTTGTAAATCTGAATATAGTTTAAATCTTAAGTTTATCTCAAATAATATCAAAATGAATTAAATAATGAACTAAAACGTATATTTACTATAAAAATGTATTTGTCTTGTACTTAAATTAGTCTTATTGCTTCTAAATCAAAATTTGTCTTCTTCTTCTTCGCATATAACATATGAATTTTTCAAATTTAAATTCTGCGTGAAGTTTTTGAAATAAATCGAAAAACTAAAAACGCAGTTATCATTTTTTTACTATTCCTCATCGTGTTATGGCATGTAAAGTAGGTGTTACAAAAATAGACTACCCCTAATGTACATACATACATATATACATACATATGTACATTTGTATATAAGTAGTTAGTTATACATGCACAATCAAGGCATAAACCACAAACCTTTTTCTCTTTGAATATTGTTAAAATTTTATTACTTTTGTTGCAGTTTAACACTTTCACTTTTTGCTCTCCTTTAATTAGAGCAAAAACATTTAACCCTTTAAAATAAATATTAAATCTAAAAATTTCGCCTCACTAACGGAATTTGCGAACAACTGTAGCCTGTACATATGTACGTACATACATACATATGTACATATGTATGTACATCAGTATATCATGGAGTTTTCAAATATATCGCAATTTTATAATTCATATACATATGTATGTAAATGTGTAAGCACACACATGTACGAGTAAGTGATGAAAATGAATAGAAAAAATTCGAATTGTGTATACGTAATATGTACATATGTACATACATATGTAGCACTTCATAAATAGGTGACCACGAAAAGAAGCGAATGTGTCCTTAAACCGAGGATACTTTCGTCTTAATACTTTTTCCTAATTTTTAGGAAAGTAGCTGAAACTTAAGGGAAATTTATACTCACTTCCGATTTAAGGAAATTTGATGCTTTTTATCCTCGCAGGTTTCTTAAAATTAGTAAAATTGGATTAAATTGTAGATCAATTACTTTAATTTACTTGTCTTAAGTGCGATGTGCCTTATGTTTTAAATAGATAGTATATCCTTAAAAATTACGTTTTTTCAAAAATAAGAAAATGTCCTAACTTTTATGTCAAGTACCGAATTTCCTTCAATATAGTACACAAAATTTTTTGGGTGTACTCATATTCTAGCAGATTCAGGAAAGGATGAGAAGAAAAAGCTTTTCAATATGTTCGACAAAGAATTGAAAAAAATAGTCACGACACAAAAACGGTAACTGGGGTTTTTCAATTAGCTACAACCCTCTCGCTCCTCGACAGCGGTAGCTATCAACACATGATTGGTAGCTACTATTTGATAGGTATGTACATATGACCATCCGAATTTTAGATCATTATATTAGTATGTAACAATTCATTTTATTACTATAATGGATAACATAAACGAAAAAAGAACAAGCTTATACATACATATTTAGGTTAAATTAAAACGATTTCTTATTTAGCTAAACTAGAAAGTTTACAACATCTAACAAGATTGTAGTATTAAAAGTGAAGACATATATTAGAAGTGAAGATATTAGTAATTAACTGTTTTCTTAGTAAGTGTTTATTTCACAGTAGTCTAATATCCGTTTCATTTTCAATATTATTAGTACTACTTCATTTTTTATATCTTTTCCTTGCATCATTTTCTTCCATTCCTCTACTTCTTTCTTCGCGCTACCCGTTCTGAGAGATATAATGCTCATTAAACGGCAAATATTATATTCAAAGTGATAGCAAAAAAAAAATTGTCTAGATAGAGTAAAATGAACTTACTTGTAGGTGTTGTTTTAAAAATTCGCTGAAGGCATTCGACGACTCTACTACACCGCTGAAAATAAGTCTCCAGGTCAAATTGAGTTCATCCCTCTTATACTTTGCGTTTTTATTTTACCGTCTGTTACTTAGCTTTAATATTTCTGTTTTTTTCGCCCAATTTTACCTTTTCCCAAGTAATGTTCTTTTCCGCCGAATAATATTGAAATAAACTCAATCGCGCTGACTGTTGTTTTTTTATTATCATTCTCCCTTTTGTTTTTGTTTTATTTCTTTACAATAGCAGATAATTACTTATTTGTATTTCTACTTTTCACTGCACATCATATATGTAAGTGTTACATATGTAAGATTACAATTCAAATTTTCTTTTAATGACTTTTAAAGTCTGCAACAATATTGAGTAGCTTTAAAATAAGACACATTCTTAATTTTACTAACAAATGGGGAACAAATGCGAGACTGAGTGAGGATACTGGCTTGAGTATATTTCCGGTTGAAGACATGGTCCAATCTGCTTTCATGCAGGTTTTATATAGAAAAGAAAAAATGGCGTGATGTAAAAAGGAGATATTTATATATACATAAAAAATATGTATCTACAGCTGTCACCATGTACGCTTTTATAGCAATTTGTTTGCACAAGCATTTGGTTATGCTTGACATTCGTTAATGTCTTTGCCATGACACTAAACCACTTTACCATTATTTATGTCTTTTAAATGATGCATACTATTGCCTTTGGTGGCAAGAACAGACGATTTCACAAAAACGGATGCTAACTTTGAATTAAAATTCTTAGATTTGTCGCTTAAGACAAAATTTCGACGGTACACTTCGTCACCATGGTACCACGAGGCGGAGCTTGTCGACTATGTCTATTACAGACAAATATCGAATCACGACAGTCGTAAAGGTTCTTCTTATATCGCAATTAGGTATGATGACATTCGTGAATGATCAACTGATCGTACTCGTTTGTTCGATTAATAACTGACAATCGTTAGCGCGCAAAGAATGAAGACATTTTAAAAGAATGTAAATAAAGTTAAGAATTCAACATTTTAGGGTCGACAATAATAAATTGAACGCATCACAAAAGGAAATGAAGACGCAATTCATGTCCGAATACTCGAACTTGCCTAAAAATTGTTTAAGAAAGCTACGAAAGGTCGCAAAAGAGCTCTATCAAGAGAAGATGTAAAACGAATAGAGGAGCTACTAGTTGAAAAGCCCAGCTGCGTGGAAAGATTCAACTCCGGCCCAAAATTCGGGAATATAAGAACATACTCACCAACTGCTCGCTCAATTCGGAGTGAGGATGAATTAAGCTCTACCCAGGAGGATTTAGCCAGCACCAATGCACGTTACTATACTCCTGTACGCCAGCCAAAACCCCCACAACAAAACAAACTCAGAAAACAAGAGACAGTTTTTCAAGAGAATTTAAAGGTAACTGTGGAAGGCTAGCAAGATATGACCTTTAAATTTGAAAATGTGCTCGAATTCCATGAGATGCCGCTCGAAATTAATGAAAGGGAGCTTCAAATAAACGAGAGGCAGCTTGAAATAAATGAAAGAAAGGTGCATCAAAGTCTGAAGTCAACCAGGCAAGTTGACTACCGATTAAAATGCCTTGAACTGGAAGTTTTAGCGACAAAGTCAAAAAAATAATATAGCAACATATAAGTGATATTTCTCATTAAAATGCATGTTTAATTTTTTTTTGTATTGAACTCTTTTTAGGTTTTTTACCATTAGCTTTTTTTAATTACTTTAAGTACCTTCCAATGTGGTGAACAAAGATATCTGAATATAATGAACGTATATTTAAAAATAATTAATGTTTACTTCTGCCCATGTTCATATTTTGGAAACTCGAATTCTCGAATTAAAAAGCGAATATTTAATATGTTCACGTATAGCTTGCCCTATTTAAGCAATTTGATCGTCTTCTCCAACATTTATATCAAGTGAATTTTCAGTATCACAGTTTGTGGGATTGAAATTGATTTTAAATTTAATATATGTAAATGGTATGCACGACCGCACACGCATTTTCAAATCTAGAAACTTTTACAGGTTCTATCTTCCTCGTTTATCTTACGTTAAAATCCTCCATCGACCTTTTAACACACCAATCGTCCTCTCAACGACACTTCGAGTTTTGGAATGTATTTTAATAAAACCTGACATACTGACAGTTGATTGCGAGGATCTTGTGTGGACGCAAATCCAAAAAACGAAGACAGTAAAATATACATGGATACTCCAAAAACCTCAAAAAATACCCTTCCCTGTTGAAAAACATTTGTTCATCTTTTGTTGGCTTTTGTAGTTCAATATGCTTCCCATCTACACGACCAATTACTGAACAGAAACCACTAGCTTAGCGCATTGGCGAGTCCAAGGAGGGTCGGGGGTTTGGGGTTCAAATCCCTACCGAAATCTTAAAACTGTAGTACCATCTTGAAATAATTAAATTATTATTTTTTAATTACATAAGCGTAAACCAACCCTAACACTACTAAAGTATCAACATTTACCTCACGTTATTTAGTATTGCTCCATAAACTACTCTCTGCATTTATGAGAGTCATTGAGTTCAACCCGTATAAATTCTGTACACAATTTGCTTTCCATTTCCTTTAAAACGTTTGACACGGTACTCTGGCACATAGTATAGGGTCTTGCAATAGGGGCGCACAAAAGTAGACCAATAGTGACAGAAAACGCCATATTTTTCCCCGCTCTTTTGACATTTCTCTCCAGTAAGGTTTGCCATTTCATCATGGAAAGATATACGATCCAACAACGAGTCAAATGGCCTCAACTTTAAGAGCGCTACGTCCAATTTATGGTCATCGTCAATTCTGGCTGAATGGCTTCGTCAATAACCAAAATATGCGTTATTGCACAGGCAGCAATCCACACGTACTCCGTGAGTCAACATTGCATCCCGAAAAAATTACGGTTTGGTGCGGTTTATGGGCCGGCGGCGTCATTGGGCCGTACTTCTTCCGTGATTATCAAGACCGGCACGTTACTGTGAATGGGAATCGCTACCGCTCAATGATAACCGAATATTTTTGGCCCGAATTGGATGATATGGACTTGGATAATATGTGGTGCCACAAGCCAAACCGTTTTTGCTTTATTTAAAAAAACTTTTGTGCGTTCCTATTGCAAGACCCGATACTTGGTTTTTTGGGACTTTTCGTTGGTACCGGAAGAGTCATGGAGTCAAAGATGAAAAACAGCCACGGAGCCGAAAACAGGTTAACGTCTAACTTTTGTTTTAAATATGATGCCGTTTGTTCATTAGTTGCATTGCTGAAACGATTATTTTACCCCTAATGTGTAGATATACTTTTTTTGTTAGGCCTTGCGTTTGTCCACCGGCTGACTTCTTCTGGCCAAAATAAAAACATGGAAGAACTTACAAACAATTGACAATCCATAAGAAAAACTCCAAAAAGGTTACTTAACAATTTTCTCGTCCAACAGTGACGATTCGGCACCTAAATTCTTCTTTTTCGAATTAGCTCTTGCAGTTAGGGTTGGCAGTGCCTTATTTGGCTCGCAAAGACCATGCTGTAATTACTTATTTTCTAAAATGAACAAAGTTCTACAAAGAAACCCATTATTCTATGGATGTGAAAAAAAATATATTTACATAATTAAAAAGTTAAAATTATAAAAACTCGAAAGAAGTTTTCATTTAGCAAATTAATCTCGATGAATGTTAAGTGCAGCCAATCCGTTTAATCGATTTTCACTCATGCTTGACCGGAGATATATATTTTCAGTTGATACAGTGTTGAAAAAGAGAGTTTGTTCGTCGAAGTCATTACAGGTACAGCAGCTATTACAAGCAAGACTTGATGAACATTAGGGAAAGCATTTTCATTGAGGACATCAAGAGCTTTAATAGAAGTGTGGATATTTTTATCCAAAATACGTCTTCGCCTAAGTTTACTTCGTCAGCACAATCGTAATGCAAAATCGAAGAGTAGTTTTCAAATAATTGCTTGCAGGCGTCTTCATATAGAGCTGGAGTTTTCGATTGAAAACGACATACGATATGGTATTTTAGTAGAAATCGGATAATACTCTTCAATGTCGCTAGTCTCCACATGGCACCAATGAATCAGACGAGAAGTTATCCTGAGTTTCTTTACTTCGATATCGTATTCTGCACAAATCTGGCCGACTTTTGGACAATCTCGTTCAAATATTCTTCTGCATCCTCTCTCTTTCCTGACTATTAATTATTTCTTTGCTGCATCTACCACTTTACAGCTTCGTCGATATCTTTATATTCAGTTTGAAAAACTCGAGTCAATGATAAAGCCAGAGAATGAAGCGAATGGAGCACTTGCAACGAAACCTGAAAATCTAAAATTTGAATCGCTGTTAGAAGCTGAAACGCTGCAGCAGTTATTTTTGAATCTGTTCAGGTATTCGAGATGTTTTCCAAGGCGCTTAGAACTGCTGGTTGTAAGTGGAGATGAATTTTGACTGTTTCGTGACGTTCCACCCACTTCGTTGCATGGGACTGTTTCAATTTAATCTTAAATCATTTTGAAGGTTATCGTTTTCTGAAATTGTAACTTGCAGTGAGAGTAAACGTTTAGGATAATTGAATACAGTTTATCGCCGAAGATTCCAAAAAATCTAGGATGGCATCTGACAATCCTTTTCCAGTAAACTGCGTAGTCGGAACGAGACTTCAAAAATCTTCATAAATCGGATGTGTGCCAATTTTTAAATCAATGTACCGGATACAAATGGAAATTTCTTCAGCTCCCGAAATGTCTGCCAACTCGTCTGCCAAGATCGTAAAACCTTTGGAATTGTTGATCCTATCGATGTGCTGTTTTAATATTAGGTTATATAAAATGAATATAAGTTCATTCTGAACACGATTGCTGATGTATGTACATCGCGTTTCTGTGGGAATTTTTTAATGGATATCTCAGATCCAAATCGCCTACTGCTCGATATCTGAGTAGGTTTTGAAAATGTCCATCATTGTGATTGGGTTCTTCTAAAGTGATTATTCCAGTATAACTACTTCCGCGAAATGATTAGCTTTGTCGACGGGAAAAATTATAGTGTCCTATTCGTTATCATTATGTAATGAATAGGGCAACCCAAAATATGCAAATGCATACCTCTTATATTTCATTTCATCATAACACGAATTAGAAGGAAAGGAAAAGATTGACATACATTTCATTGTGCATAGTTTTGCATATTTTGCAATAAAAGCTTATTTTTGCATATCTTGCAATAAATGCATTTTTTATGCATATGATTTAACTTTTTTAAAATAAAAATGAGCAACCATGCGTACAAAGCAACAAAAGAACTCATTCACAATCACCGCGATTAAACATATGTTTTCATATGTGTCATTTTACGCGCAAAAACTTTCGTTTATTGTATTGGATTTTCGCGATCGTGTATCAAGTACAAGACAAATATAAACGTAAGTATCTAGTTGAAACTATCTGCAAATATTTTTTGAGAACGATATGAAAAATGCAATTGTTTTATTTCATAAATTAGAACATGGGTAAAATAAAACAGAAGCTATCATCAAAGCTTAGTTCATACGTGCAGCAATACCCAGTTTTCAAAACTGATGGTGGCGTGCTTTATTGCAAATTGTGCAACAAATCAGTTTCGGCTGATAAACTTTTTAACGTGAAACAGCACATGCAAGGCTTAACCCACAAAGCACTAGAAGGTAAACAAACAAAGGAGCTTCGAAATCAACAGTTGATTACCCAAAATCGAACATTGTCAAAAACTGAACAATTCGCAAAAGACTTGTGCGATGCGTTTGTTTCAGCGGATATACCATTGCACAAAATAAGGAACAAAAAACTGAATGTGTTTCTGCAGAAATATTCCGAACTTCCTATACCATCTGAAAGCACACTACGCCGAAATATTGATGGTCTCTTCGAGCAGACAATGGACAACATAAGAGCTGAAATCCGGAATAAATACGTTTGGATCACAATTGATGAGACAACGGATAAGGAAGGACGGTGCATTGGTAACGTGATTATAGGCGTATTAGATAGTGAGGGACCATAAAAAAAAAATGTTGTTAAATTCAGCAATCTTAGAAAAGGATGATCATGTCTCGATTGCCAATCTATTTGATAATTCTATAAAGCTTTTAGGAACTGACTTTAACAAAGATAACATTTTGCTATTTCTATCTGATGCAGCGCCTTATATGAAAAAAGCGGCTAGTGTCATATCAGTGTTCTACCCAAAAATCATGCACTTGACATGTTTAGCGCATGCTCTACATCGAGTGTATGAAACAATTAGGGATTTATATCCTAATGTGGATAAGTGGGTGGCCACAGTAAAAAAATATTTTTAAAAGCGCCTTCGCGTATATCTCATTTTAAACAAATGGAACCAGACTTACCTTTTCCTCCAGAGCCTATCACCACACGCTGGGGCACTTGGTTGCAGGCGGTTGACTACTATGCGGAATATTATGAGAAAATTACTAGCATAGTCAACACACTCGATTGCGAAGAGGCACAAAGTATTAAAATTTGCACAAAAACTTCTGTCTGATTCATCAATGCGACAAGAAATAATTTTCATTCATTCTAATTTTAATTTTCTTGTTAATTCCATAAAAAAATTAGAATCCACTGATTTGCTTCTTTGTGAACAGATAAAAATAGTAACTAATGCCAAAGATCAAATTAATAAAGTTGATTTGCCAACAGTGCAACAAAAGCTAGAATATGTTTTGAAAAAAACAAGAGTTTCGAAATAATAAAAAATATAGGAGAGCTCCTATCTTCTAATAGTGAGCAAAACTTGGATGAATTAAGTAAAACGTATACAATAAAAGAAATGTTAGCATTTAAATATGCGCCGATCACATCTGTCGATGTAGAGTGTAGTTTTTTCTATGTACAAAAGCTTATTTAGAGATAATAGACGGAGCTTTACTTTTTCTAATTTACAAAAACATGTTGTTGTTATATATTGTAATTCCAACATGAAATAGTTTTTTTTATTTTTTACTTATGTAAATGAATTGTGATTTTTATTTTATTTACGTTTAAGAACTTTATGGAACTGAAATGTGATTTTTATTTTATTTACGTTTAAGAACTTTATGGAACTGAAATGTGATTTTTATTTTTTTGAGTATAAGAAATAAGTGTTTTATGAAAAATATTAATATACATATATTATTGAATGAATAAATGAACACAAAACAGAATATATTGTGCAATTCATTAGTATTTTGAGCGTAATTAATAACTTCGTCTTGTTTTTAATGCTTTAAAAAATTAAGACCATATTTTAAAATGAAAAAATAAAAAGTTTAAAGGGCATATTTCCGCATAGTTTCACATTTAAAGGGAATATTTTAAGCGCTTAAAAAGGATTTTTAAGAGCATATTTTGGGTTGCCTTAGTAATGAATGATCTCTTTCAGTATTATTACTGCAAATCATATCGCTATCATATAAGTCCGAAAGCCGTATTCGACTTTTTTTCTAAATCGTGTATGTAAAACATTGGACCAAGAATAACTACATTTGTTGCAAAAATGCTATTTCATCAATTTCAAACACAGCGTCTGGTAAGACTAATGAAACATTATTGTAAACTTAAAAATGTTTCGTTGAAATAAAACAATGGTTAATTTTAAAATGGATGCACAGTCTTGGCACTTTTTAGAATCGGAAGATACAAGTGAGGAATCAACTTCACACACAATTATACCGCCTCAATTGAGCTGTGAAACTGAAAAAAAGAAATTTCATTATTGAATCTATCTCCAATTTAAACAACATGATATAAATTATCTTTTTCACTAAACAATCCCAATAAGTATGGAGGAGTCTAAGTACGCGGCGCATGTTTTTATTTAAAATACACATTACTTGCTGTATACAATATAAGCAGTTAATCTTATATAAGGAAAAGTCTAAGTTCGGTTGCAACCGAACTTTAAATACTTGGCGAAAGACTTTATTTCCAATAAACCGTGCTTGTTGTATGCAATAAAACCAGTGAATATAATAATCTTTATTTTGAAAAACTAAAAGACTTTTTTTATTTAAATAAAAACTAAAACGATTTGGCAAGCTTTTAATATATATACATACATAGAAGTTTACGAACAGTTATAGGTTATGTATTTCAAATTTATTATAAATGACTGTTATATGAAAGATTGCATGGCTTTCGTCTTTATTACTAGAAATGCAAAGTGTGTACAAAATCTGATTTAAATCAGAAATATTGAATATTTTGATTTCTTGCAAATTACAGTTACATGAGAGGTGGGCGTGGCTTTAGTCAGATTTCTATAATTTTTGAACTTTCTGACTATAAATGCAAAGTGTTCGTAATGTGGTAGAATTTGAAAAAGAATTTTCGGAGATATGCCAATTTGCCTTAAGGTGGGCGATACCATGGCTGTTCCCAATATATGTATGTATATGATTCCATGTATTTTATAATCAAACTTCTCAATCAAATTTGAGCAACTTGCCTTGTATAGTTAATAAATATCCAAGCTTTTATATTTTTACGATCTTTATAATTTTGGAAATTTTGCTTATTGACTAGAAATGCAATGTATGCCCCATATTTGGTGGAGTTTTGTGGCATTGCTTTTGAGATATACCTGGTTGTTCGAAAGTGGGTGGTGCCACGCCTATTACCAATTTTTTCCGTGTTTTTGCTTGTTCAGCCTCATTCTATATATTAAATCTGCGCAAATTCTCTTTGAAAGTTACTTAAATATCGGTTATTTTTTGATTTTTGAAAATTACCATTATATCAGAGGTGGCTGTAGTTTTGGTCCGATTTGTACAATTTTTGGAATTTTGCTTACTGGCTTGTAATGCAGTATGTGCACCATATTTGGTAGAGTTTGGTAACATGGTTTGGGAGATATACTTATTTGCACTTAAGTGGGCGGTGCCACGCCCGTTTCTAATTTCTTCTGATTCAATGTATTTGTTAGTGTAGCCCCATCCTTCATATTAAATTTGAAGGAATCGCCTTCAACGCTGATTCAAACATTGCGTTTTTTTATTTTTTCAACATTGCCGTTGTATGAGAGGTGGGCGTGGTTTTTGTTCGAATTTAATAATTTTTGAATTTTGCTTACTACCTTAAAATGAAGTATGTGTACAAAATTTGGTAGAGCGTGGCCCAGTAGTTTCGCAGATATAAGTTTTTCTTATAAAGTGAGCGGGACTACGTTCACTTTCCGAAAAAAAATTACACGCATATTATCTTCAAGAGTCACTGAAATATCGCGGTGTTTTGATTTCACAAAACAAAACACCGCTATGTGGGCGTGGTTATTTTCCGATTTCGACCTTTTGCAATACCAAATTTCCTTGAGTCCCGGCAATGTGTATACTAAGCTTCGTTAAGACGCCTCAATACTTACTCGAGTTATCCGACTCATGGACGGATGCACGGACAGAATGATTTAATCAAATTCGCTATTAAATTCTAAGAATTTTGGTATATAGATGTCTATATCTTTCTCGGTTATTTAAAGCTATTACAAACAAACGTAATGTGAACAAAGTTATAACACCCTGGGCACCAGTGCGTTCGGGTATAAAAATTAATGTGAGGCCTTTATAGGCGTCCAAATTACTGAACCGATCTGTATGAAATTTTTACAGTAGGTGCATGCGGTCTGCGATCGAACGTAAGATATATATAAATTTGGAAAAGTGGGCGGTTCCGCGCCCCCATGGCAGAGAGACTATGAATTTGTCTAATATTCGCAACTATTCGGTGCAGATGAATGATATTTGGATATATACCTACATATAAGTACATGCCTTATAGATCAAACTGTATACATTCGCAGCACAAAGGTACTTCTGATGGTTTTTTTTAATTTCATTGCACTTAGTGAAATACACTTGTATGAAAAATATTGTGTTTATTTAAATTATCGTGTAGAAGTGCGGAGAACAAGTGATTCAGTGCACCATTTCTTTTCTTAAATTGACAAATTAAAATATTTAAAGTCTGTACTTTCGTGCACCGACACAACGACGAAATATACATCCATTTTGTGCTACGCACAGTGTTGTTAGTGCATAACTGTAAGAACACATATTTTTCACACTTTCACATATTCCGTTGCAAAACACTTAAATTTTTCCTTTTAATTAAACTGAGCGGATTTAAACTTTTAATCGCATTTGACCGTGTCGCAGTCAGCTAAATTGCAAACACTAGATATTTTTCAAGAGCACTGACATTGTTTCCTTTTCGTTTGGTTCACGCCTCCACAAAATAAATTAACGTGAAGAAAAATTGTACACCTTCAATTTATACACAAGCAGAATTTCTCCAAATTTTGAATATCAATAGTACATTTATTGGGTGGCGAGTGTTTGTAGGTTTGTGATATTTTCCACAGCACATATGTACGTATGTACATACGAGTACGCTATATATACATATATGTATATAAGTTACATATTAGTGGCTGAAATTTTTTAAAATAAAAATAGTTAATTTAAGTACAAATAAAGCGATTAAATCCTCTATATTTTGAATTTGGAATTAGACCTGGTGTGGGTGAACGAGTAGTATAAAAACAAAAATTTCGAATTCTAATTCATAGCGTACAGCTATATTGCACGCACGTTAAATCTGAGTTTTTTCACAACTGTTTGAAACATTTATACGATCATTCGTCTAGCCGACTCAGTAACAGCATTCGAGTCTGACTATAATGGAGCATTTCCTTCAGAGTACAACAAACACTTCTTGTTATCTAAAAAGGCGAGTTAAAAACCTAGTGTTCAGAAGTGCTGTCGGAAAGACTTAGTCTCGCTTAAAAAAGATTCAAAAATGTGTACTACAGTTTTGGGAGGTGCCAAACAGCGATGGCTGAGCTCTCTGAGAAACTGCCAAAAAAATTATTCAATTTAAAGGCAGTTGAGAGTGAATGCGATAACTCTATAAAGGGACTGCAGCGCGACATTAATAATTGCATCTCATCGCTTCAATGTCATCAAATTGACATTTCCAACTGGGATGCAAATATCACATGCATACTTGGGTTCAAAAAAATTGCCAAAATACGCATAGGCGCTATGGGAGCTATCCATAGAAAACCAAACAGAAATATGGAAATGGAAGGATATGGACCGTTTCTTATCAAATCGATTCCAAACCGGTTCCGGGCTTTAGATCCGACAAAATTTGGAGGTTTCCTAAGGAGCAAAGTACCCGGCAAATCATCGACTGCCTCCCAAACGACTTGGTGTCTATCAGACTATCATAGTTAAGTATACCTGCAAAATTTTCCAAAGAAATTAGCACAAATAATTGCCAAAGATTAATTAAACTTACGCCGGCCGATAGAATAGAGTACATTAAGAGCAATAATGGTTGCTTAAATTGCTTATCAGGTGGGCACACGGTGTCAAGATGCACTAGCTCATTCAATTGCAGTGCGTGCCACTAAAGACATCATACCTTGCTCCACATTCAAGCAATTCAGCCAAAAGCAACTGCTCCCAGGAGAACTCCGAACGCCGCAGATAATATACCATCTGCATCAGCACAGGTACTGTGGAGATGAGTATCTGTAAAAGGCAATGAGAAAATTATTAAAAATGTGAACTCATGCTATGCAAATACGAAAATAGGCATGCTACTAAGTACAGCACGTTCCAATATCAATTAAAATGACACTAATTTTTCAGCCAGAGCCCTAATGTATTCTGGATCCGTGTGCTCCTTCATTACAAAGAGACTCAAACGGAGAATCAACCTGCCGTGAAAACGTCTCAATGCCCAAGTCTCTGGCATGAACAACTCGATATCGGCGGTCACCAACAGACCACTAATTAATATAGAAGCAATGGTGCTGGTACTAACGAAATTAAGTGGGAATCTGCCGACTTTCCAAGTAAGCGCAATGATACAGCAAGCATTTCCTGACTTAATGCTTGCGGATAACAGGTTCTTCATAAACGCACCTGTCGATTTCGTTCTCGGTGGAGATATCTACCAAGAAACCGTGTTTGCCTGGATACTAATCGGTACTGCTGAGGCAACCCAACCAACGAACCTCATGGTTTCATTTTATAATGAAATTACGTTGGACAATCAATTAACTGCATTTTGGGAATTAGAGGAAGTCCCCAAGAAAATAGTTCTAAATGAGGAAAATGCAGACTGCGAGAATCTCTTCAAAACGAAAACCGAATGGAAAAATGGGAAATATGTGGTTTATCTGCCATTCAAGGCAGATTATCCTAAAAAAATCTGCCTAAGACCATCAATCAAGAGTGCATGCTCTCAGTTCTTCCGGAACGAGAAACGCCTAGCGAAAAATCCTAATTTACAAAAGGACTACAATAGAGCAGCCATAGAATACGAGACATTAGGACACATATCAAAAATCCATTACAATATACCAGCTACCTCCACAGACTGCTACTTCTTACCACACTATTTTGTTTTAAAGGAAGAAAGTACCTCTACAAGGTACGAGTAGTATTCAACGCGTCATATCCAACTGCTAATGGCATACGTTTAAAGGACGTGCTTCTTCCTGATCCCGTACAACAGGCGGACTTAACCATCCTGATCCTCCGCTGAAGGCTATTTAAATACGTCTTCAATAGCAATATCGAGAAGATGTATCGGAAAATTTTGGTAAACGATACTCAAACGAAGTATTAGCGAATCGTTTTTCGCACAAGCGCGAAGGAACCTATCAGTCTGTAAGAGTTGAGGACTGTAACCTTCGGCATAAACTGACCTCCTTATCTCGCAATAAGGACATAACATCAATTAACCGATGACGTGGAGAGCTCTCATTCAACAGCATTTCATATTTTAGAGAAACGCATGCACGTGGACGATGTACTTCCAGGCGGTCATTGCATCGAATCGGCGATAAATAAGAGCACGAGACGAAATATCGCACGCACTGCAATCGGTGGGATTTCCATTACGAAAATGGACTTCGGATTGCAGTACATTTCGGAAAGGAATTCAAAAGTCTCACTTGTTGAGTAAAGACTTCTTTTAATTGGAGGATACCACCGCAGTGAAGGTTCTAGGTGAAAGGTGGAACGCACACTCTGACCACTTCTACTTTATAGCAAAACCGATAGAAGAATGCAACGTTTTCACGAAAAGAGCGATATTGTCGCTTATTGCAAAAATTTTTGCCCGCTCGGGTGGCTGGCACCATTAATAATAGTTGCCAAAATTCTAAAGCAAAACATATGGTTAGACGGAACAGACTAGGATGAGACAGTAAACCCAGCCACCAGCGTTGGCAAGCATTTATGGGTGGTTATGCAGAAATTAACAAGATCCGAATCCCGAGATGGGTATATTTTTCACCAACCGAGGAAATACAGGTACACGGTTTAGTGATGCTTCAGATAAGGCATATGCGGCTACTGTCTATTTAAGAGTCAAAACTAAAGAAAAGGCTTTGTAAATTTACTTATGGCCAATACGAGAGTTACCCCAGTTAAAACGATATCTTTACCACGACTAGATATTTGCGGAGCGGTTTTACTGTAAGAAACTACAGAAGCAGCAATCGAAAACCTCAACCTTGGGCACGTTAAGTTGCACACCGCATAACTTAAATTACGGACGAGTTTGGAAACAAGTATTGGCTTCACGGACTCATTGAACTCATCGTCAAACCTTACAGATTTAACCAGCAGAGAACTTCCTGCTCACGATTTGGTCAACAATTCTTTGTGGTGGCAGGGACCTTCTTGCCTAAAAGAAGGCGTTTCAAATTGACCAACATAAGACATAGACTACCAGTTGTTGATTGAGGAAAAAAGGGGGCAAGTTCATATGACACAAACGAATAATTTTAATAACATCCTATACAGATTTTCAGATCTACCGAGAGCTTTGAGAGTCTTATTGTACGTGGTGAGATTATATCGAAGAACTTAACCGAAAACATATGTAGCTTCATTTAAAGCAGAGTTTTCCTTAATTTCATCCGATGAATTAAAGTAGCGACACAACGCTTAATAAACGTTTATCGGAAGCAATTCTACAGGTAAGAATATTCTAGACTGAAATCCAAGAAACGAATTGATGCTATAAGTGAAGTTCTGTCCCTTAATCCCTTTCTAGACAAAAATCAGATTATGAGGACTGGTAGACGTCGTGGCGCATCGCTGGACTTATCATTTAATGAGCGTAATCCCATCATTCTTCCATATACTTGCAGGTTGTTGGAGATGGAAGGCCGAATATTTGTTGGAGATGCAAAAACGCATAAAATGGAAACATCCACAAACTAATGTGAAAACAGATCTTGTTGTCATAAAGGAGGGCAATCTACCAACTAATACAAGGAGATTGGGAAGACTAATCGAACTACACCCAGGCTCTGATAACCGGGTACGTTTCGTCGACATCGATACAACAACGGGGCAAATCATCAGACCAATTACGAAAATGATCTTGCTGCCCTCCGGTCAAGAAACAGCAAAACCCCAATAATATCCAGACCACAAAACGAATGATACTTTAACTCACCACCAGCAAAATTTTAAATTCTACGTACAATACATACATACATAGTTAAAGTTTTTAAAACGTTGAAACATATGTAATTAGCAAATAGTATTGAATGGTAAATACTTTTTTAAAATTCTATAGTTCGTTTTAATGGCCTGTTAGAAAATCACCCATGGACGGAATGCTTATAGTCTTTTCTATGTTTTAACTTGTGGATATGGCTACGTTAGACCGACATACATACACATATGCTGTGGATTGCATATGTGCAGGTCTTTTAATTTATAAATAACTTATTTAATTATTTATTTTGGTCTTATCTTACTCACAAACACTTGAAACATTTTTGACGATGCCCGGACGACCTAGTCCTAAGCGCGGCCACGGCACTGATTTTTCGTTTATTTCACTTCCACTTCAGTGTTGAACACCCCAAATGTAACTCTGATGTATCTGTAATTGTGAAGTGCAGTTGGCAACCTGAAAATTGAAACATAAAACCAGAATAATTAAAATGTGAAAATACTATTTTTCACATATTTACCAATTTGACTGACTTTCGTTTGTTAAAATAAGTGAAGATTTTTTCATATAAATTCATATAAATTCGCAATTAGAGAAAATATTACAATGTCAATAACAATAAACTTATATAAACGTTGAGAACAACGGATGCTAGAGGAAATGATTCTTTGTGAAGGTCAATCGTTTGGTGCCACCCTTTCGATCTCAAAATGTCAACTATAACTCGCTAAGAGTAGTGTCAGGCATACAACGATTCACAGAAAAACATAACTATTTTATATATTTCCACCTAGAGCATTTCGTCAACATCGGCGCCCGGGGGAAGTAGTGGCATTTCTGCCGCTGCCGCAGCCACGGCTCCAAACGCTAGCAACGACATGAACGCAAACAGTGGACGAGGTCGCAATAGTAACGCTGGTGCCAACACTAACAATTCAGGTGCCGGCAGCTCTAACGCCAATCCGAACAATTCTGTGAGTGTTGCTGTATCGGCTGCTGTAGGAGCTGGAGCTGGTGAAAATACACGCAAAGATCTAAAAGCAAATCCAAAAATTTCCAAAAAAACTTTGCACGCATCACCAAACGCGCTGTCAGGCAGGGTCATAATACACAATAATAGCCACACTTTGATCATGAATCCTGTGAGAATTTGCACTACTTTTATAGATGAATATGCACTCAATTACACCGATACACATACATATGACATCATCATGTATTACTCTCCAAAGGGAAATCATAATATGAGGCATCCATGGATTTCTAACAATAATGCTTCACATCAATAAACAATGCTCATTAATAACGTTAAGATACATATATATATCTGCAAAATTTTCTAACAAAAAGTACAAAAATCAAAGCACTAAAATTTTTAAGTTGTAGGTGCAAGCTATTGATGTTTCATGTTGCTTTCCCTCAACTGTAAAATTTTACAATATTTTTTCCCAAAAAGTTTTATTGAATTCATTTAATGTCTATATAAAATTCCATTTACTTTTTATAACTGTAAGTTTTGTAATACATATATATAATCAAGTGTATAAATGAAATATTGCTGTTATCGATTTGTCTAATAATACAAATGAATACCATATACGTTTGGTATATATATAAAAATATTGTATTTGAAAATGTGTTAAACATTGCACAAAATGTGACAAAAACAAGAAATAACCTAAAAATTAGACATAAATGCGAAGTTTGTTGAATGTAGAACAGAAATCTTTTAAGCATTTCTTTCTTCTTACATTATTTCATATATTCTAACTTTCTGAACTCCGACTCAGTTTTGATATTTTCGTGAGTGCATGCGACATTGACGTCGAAATAAAAGCGTCTAAAACAAAACTATATTTCAATTTTAACTTTTCAAGTGCTGTTCTTATTTACATTCAATGCTAGTATCAAGGCCTTGGCTAGTATGATTCTGAACAAAATTTCATTTGATTTTATATGTATATAAAAACGTGTTTGGACGCCATATTTGTTATCTTAATTTTTGTAAGTGTTTTCACCTAAAGTTTATTTTTTGTGACAATTTGGTTTTTTTCTTGTAAAAATATTTACACACTTGTAGGTATATGAAATTTCCAAAAATACATATGTTTTAGTTTCATCAACATGATATATACGGATTACATGCAAACATATTTTGCAAATTCTGTACTTAGTTGATTACACAACAGTTGGTATAGAACATTTTTGTATGTAGAAGTATAATCGATGATTTCCGTACATCGAATGTGATCGCTTGCAAAACAGGTGTATTGAGAGTGGAGCACTAGACATGATTTTAAAACGCGTTACCGTATTTGCTTAACGGATGGAACTGCTTTTTGGGACCGACGACTAGTCCACTATCAGGTATGACACCTTCCTTTTCATCACACATTACAGCAATGAAGCAATCTGTAGTCAGTTCGGGTCCATCGAGAATGTGTGGGAAATCGCGCTCGTATATCGTATCGTATAAATGTTGTCTTGCCGGTAAAGTACTGACCCACCAAGAGGATCATTGGCTTTGCATCGAAGTCGGGGTATTCAAGTTAGGTAAATGGAAATCGTGGAACTGAAAATGTTCTTCCAGAGGCAACAACCTCTTGATTGTTTTTTTCACGCTTTAGAAAACTAACCATTTTGTTACGATTTCACTCAACTACAGCGAGAACTCCGTTTTCTATCAGGTTGCAATTTTACCCTGCTTGGACTTCACTTCACAGAAAGGTATTCAATTTTTCTATATGTCTCCGTCCACGAATCTACACAAACTCGACTCCAGCTGCCTCGTGTACTTTTTTCTGAATGACATTTTCAGCCATCCAGGAAATGAATTTTACATCTTATTACGATATATGCAAAAGTTGCCATATAATTTTGTTTTGATATGCGCAAAGCAAAATGATTTTTTTGTATTCATTCTAAAAGTTTTCACTGAAAGCCAGCTTTATTAATTAAAATACGCTTCCAAGTGATAAATATTTTATTATAAAAAATTAATTGTTATAAATAATTAATAATTACACAGCCACACAAAAAAAAAAAAGTGTCCGGATCTGGGATTGCGACATATGTGGTCCTATGTATTTTGACGCGCTGAATCCAAATCCGCCATCAGAATTGACGCAACGGGTCTAGGTTCGACCCTAACCTCAAAAAACACTCGAAAATCCCAGAAACAAGTATTAAAATTGTAATATGTTGCCTTCAAGGCGGATTTTTATCTGAATATTCATGTCTGCAGACTCTTGAACACAAAATAGTCCTGCGGTTACTTAACCGAACTCGAACTAACCTAACCTAAAACACAAAAAAAAAGTTTCCGAATCTGGGCACGTGACATATGTGGTCCTATGTATTTTGACGCGCTGAATCCACATCCGGCATTAGAATTAGGCCAACGGATCTGAGTTTGACCCTAACCTCAAATAACACTTGAAAATCCCCAAAAATGTTGGAAAAATTTTGATATGCTGCCTAAGAGGCAAATTTTTTTGCGAAAGCTAAGAGCTGCAGAGCTGTAACCTCACAATCGACTTGACGTTACCTAACGTCACGTATACCAACCTAACCTAACTTATTCATTCTCGATTGGCGTCGCCATGACTTTCTGTATAGTCAGCACATTTTACTTCACTTTATCAAGAAGCATTTTCACATTGTTATACTCCTCTTTTATCACTGTTGAGTGAGCTATCGGGATGGGAGCGAAAAAATTTGTATTGTGTAGTAAAACTCCTTTTATACTGCGCGACGATGAATCGATGAAAAGTCTCCAGTCTACATCTCTATACGCATTTTTTTCAAGTTATCCATTAAACCTCTTACGTCCGTGCAATATACCAAAGATGTCTCTTCATCTTTTTTGAAATAGTTTCGGAATTCTTTATCTCTATTGCGATAAACTGAGACTTTTGTATTTGGCTTTAATAAGTTCCTTTTTTTTAGAAACGAAGCAGCATATTCTGCACCATCTTTCGGTAGTCCCAGATCTCGAATGAAATCATTCAGTTCCAGCTGCGACACTAATAATGGAACTTTCGATTTGGTGTTATACATAACATAATCTTTTTCTTCGTCGTCATTGTCATCAATATCATTACTATCCTCTTCAGGATCGTCACTAGTGTCACTATCATCTTCTTCAGGTTGGTTGTCAACTTCCATTACATCATATTTTTCAACGGTAGTATCAGAACTACGTGCTTTTGGATCTATTTCAGTTGGTCTTATTACTGTGGACACATTAATGTATGAAATGGTATTCTTATTTTTTGCTGTGATCCCTCTAACATCATTCATGCAAAAGTAGCATTCTTTTATATGGAGTGGTTTCTTCCATATACTTGGTGTAGCATATCTGCAGTATTTCTGGTTTTTTGAATTTTTGGAACGATACAGCATCAGTCTGCAGGAATTGCAGATGACGTGAGGTACCCAATTTTTGTCTTGATTCAGTATTTTACGACTGAAACAGTTTTCATAAAGCGTTTCTACTTCTCCATCTATTTCTTTCCGCAAAGAGCTTACTTCATATTTGCTGCAAATATAACAGAATGAATTTGAATTTTACTGGCAGTTGTGCGATTGCGAAATACCCGAAGTCTTTTTTCTTGTAGCATCACACTCTCCATCAACCAAGTTATCCATCGATGAAGAGCTACGGTTGCATGATGACGACGTCGCTTTCCCACCCTGACCAGACGCCGATACTGGGGTCCTTGATCCCTGCATCGTAAAACACTTTTTACCTGTGCCTGCCATGACGGCATGAACGGCTCTATGCTGACGGCAGCTTTTAACGAGTCGTACTTCAAAATTTTGCCCGGCAAGGCCTAAAATGGTAGAGGACTTTTAGATAGAGAATAATTTTAACTACACGTTGGTAAAATATGAGAGATTTTTCATCAAAGTGCCCGATCGCTAGAACATCCTTAATGCGGGTTCGACAACTTATGACAACTTGAAGCGCGCAATAAAATAGCGCTATCTTACGTTAACCAGACAGTTACGTTTGACCATCTTGAAACGTGTAACCTGATATAATCAAGTTGTACTAAGACAGATTTTCACTTGTTTTAATCTGTCAGTTTTCCCGGTGCAGGACCGAAATTAGAGGTATCTGGCAACGTAGTTGCTCGATATGTCTCGTAGAGGTCTATGAGCAGAGTTAGAAAACCAATCTCACTTATTGTATCATATTCACAGATGCTTAGTGTATCTGTAATTCTGTGACATTTGATGACTGCAAGTGTGATCTACGTAATCGATCTGGTAACTACGTTGGCAGATACCTCTTCAAGAGGTTACGTAGAGCTGAAAAATGGGAACATTCGCACTTATTCTAGAAGGCTACGCGGGGTAATCTCTTATTATCAGAATTGATCGCCTGTGTCTGTAACCAGGGCACCTCCAGATTCGGAAACTTTTTTTTTGGTGTATTAGGTTAGGTTAGTTCAAGTTCGGTTAAGTAACCGCAGGTCAATTTTGTGTTCAAGAGTCTGCAGACATGAATATTCAGATAAAAATCCGCCTTGAAGGCAACATATTACAATTTTATTACATGTTTCTGGGATTTTCGAGTGTTTTTTGAGGTTAGGGTCGAACCTAGACCCGTTGCGTCAATTCTGATGGCGGATTTGGATTCAGCGCGTCAAAATACATAGGACCACATATGTCGCAATCCCAGAGCCGGACACTTTTTTTTTTTGTGTGGCTGTGTTATAAATAATTGATAATTATAAAAAATTAATAATTAATAATTTATTTCACATGTTATTTAAAATATTTACGACATTTATAAATGTGTGCAAACCAAATACGTTCTCAGTCTTGAAACATAGCTGAGCCCACCACTTTTAGGTTTGGCATATATTTCCATATTTAATTTTTTTACATTAGGTGATGAGAGTTTATGGGTCATGCGCAAACATACAGCAAATTAGTATTAAGATAGCTACATATATACCAGGCTAAACCACAATAATAATACACAAAAACCAAGAATGATAGAATACAAGATTGCGCCTTCCGGCGGTGAAATGACAGATCTCGCCTTTAGTAAACAAGAATACGGGAGAGAGAAAATTGAACAACTTCCAATATTTCATTGAAAAACGTGTTCTAATTGTTCTAAAGTGTAAAAGTATGAATTTATAGGCAGACATTTAATAAATAAATTCGCAAAATACTAAAAAAAGTGTCTCTTTTTCTTAATTTGTGAAAAAAGCTTTGTCTAGTTGAAGTTGAGAATTGTCAAACCCGGCAAACCCAAAGTAGCGGTACTTCTAAAGGCGTCACCTTCAGTATTCAGTACACCGTGCACAAAAACAATATTTTTTAGGTCGCCTTTTTTTTTTTTGTTTTTGATATCACTTGTCACCCAATATTCCACAATGTTAACCAATAAAGTCAAAATAAAGACTTTTTAGACTGTGGGCAGATTCACTGTAACGCTCAATAAACCAACGGAAGGAAGAGAAAGTGACGGCACAAGCCGGTTCCGTTCCGACTCATGCGGTTGGCCGATTAAGAGTTCTACGTGGCGGCTCCGGTGCGGCTGACGTTTGGCGTCGACATCCACGCGCGAATAATGTTGAGCGGCACCCCACCTGCCTCATCGCTGGTAGGTCGGCCCAGGGGACCATATTTTGGTTGATGATATGTGGGGCCCAACAAAAATAAATTATTTTCATAAATTTATTTTAAACATTCAAACATCTTATATATATGTATATACTTATATACATCACAAATAAAGTGCATTGAAGTTGAGAAAAGAAAAAAATACCACTGATGTTATTATCTGATGTATGTATGTTTTTCTTTTACCTTCCTTTTAAGTAACTTTCATGTAAACCTTCGCATGTGATCATGGTAGCAGCGCTGCGACTATATTATGATCTGTTTTTTGTTGCATACCGTAAGGGGGCGGTATGTTTAAGCTACTGGCCAAAATATTGGGAGCCACCCTAATGCTTGCGTTTAAATATTTCGTACCGCAAGGGGGCCGGTATGTTTAGGATTCCGGCCTACTATGAACGGATTTGAGGGGAAACAAAAGTTCACAGTTCAGCGGTTCACGGAGATTTAGGCTTATCGCACACTTTCACTTCACATTGGAAGACCAAGGACGAGCGATCGCATTTTATTACGAGCAGCAACTAACACGCCACATCAGAGGTGACTTATTCATACAAAACCGCAATGTAATTTTCAATAATTATCGCAATATAAACCAATTTTTCCAAAATTCATTTCTAACCATTTGTTGTTTTCCTTTTCCCATCTATTTTAAATACACTTGTGGCGCTCCCTTCCGTGAACAAAGTTATTATACCTTGGGCACCAGTGCGCTCTGGTATAGAAATGAATATGAGTCCTTTATAGGCGTCCAAATTACCGAACCGATTTTTATGAAATTTTTACAGTAGTTGCATGTTGTCTGCGACCGAACGTAAGGTAGGTATATATATGTAAATTTGGAAAGTTGGCGGGGCCACGCCCTATACAATAAAAAAGCTAAATTACTTGTACCTCCGCAACTATTTGAAGCAGATGCATAATATTTAATATTTATATATCCTATATATGAGGCTATATAATATTTGTTGGGGTAAAAGGCGGGATCGTGCCCCCATTTAAGACGAAATTACTATTCACAATATCTTTCCAGCTATTTTATATTCGACATATACTCATTTCGACAAGGTTTAAAGTATATTTTAAGCACAAAAGCAGTGTTCAATATCTAAAAAGAAATACATATGACTTTATTGGTGCATCAAAGTAAGCCGGGTATGTCAGTATTACATCATTGTGAAACCTTAAACTACGTTTATTGATTTAAATAAAAACAAAACGAAATAATTTAAAAACAAAGGAAATTAAATGATTTTAACGTACGAGACTCATTTTCAAAATTTTGATTCTTTCATTATTTTTCTTCCTATTCAAATTCTTTACCCCAAATACCATGGCTATTCCCGACAATTATGATTCCATGTACATAATTCATAATAAATCGTGTCTATAAAATTTGAGCAGTTTACCGTGTATAGTTAATAAATATCCGCATTTTTTGCTTTTATATGAGAGGTGGGGCATGGTTTTCAGGGAATCGCCTTCAATGCTGATTCAAACATTGGGTGTTTTTTATTTTTTCAAAATAACTGTTATATGAGAGGTGAGCGTGGTTTTTGATTTCACAAAACTCCGTTATGTGGGCGTGGTTATTTTCCGATTTCGCCCTTTTGCAATACCAAAGTACCTGTGTATACTAAGTTTCGTTAAGATATCTCAATACTTATCCGAGTTATACGACTGATGGACGGACGCTCGGACAGGCCCGGCTTAATCAAATTCGCTATTAATTCTAAGAATTTTGGAATACATACAAGGTGGCGCTAAAGTAATCCTCCTATCAGAAAATGCTATAAATTTTGCGATTGGCCCTAATGTCAGTTCTGTTTTGACATTTGTGTAGTAAACACATGCCAAATACACGTTAATAAACAATGTTACGCTACACTGCTCCAGAATATTGCTGACTATTTATTTGACCAATAATCGGTCGGTGACTTTGGCACAACGTGAATTTCGTCGCAGATTCTTTTCTTCGAAGACGTCGCGGGCCAAACGGTTACTGTGAATGGTGAGCGCTACAGAGCAATGATCAACGAGTTCTTTTTGCCGCAACTTGATGAATTGGGATTGGAAAACATGTGGTTCCAACAGGACGGTGCAACGGCACACACTGCACGTGCCACAACCGATATGCTGCAGGATGCATTTCCCGGGCGCCTAATCTCCCGTTTTGGCGATTTGCACTGGCCAGCAAGATCGCCTGATTTGACCGCTCCAGACTTCTTTTTGTGGGGCTTTTTGAAGTCGCGGGTTTATGTCAACAAGCCTCAGACTCTTGCAGCTCTTAAAGAGAATATCCGTAAAGAATGTGAGGACCTATCGCCGGAAGTTTTGGCCAAAGTGATGGAAAATGCCATAAAAAGGGCTCAAATGACAATCAACTGTGGCGGCGGCCATTTACATGACATCATATTCTCGACTTGATGTAAAAAAAATTAAAAGGCCAAATAAAAATAATCCACAAAAAGAATCAAAGTTTTTCATTTTTTTTTTAATTACAGCCAAAAAAATCGGAAGTTTACTTTTGCGCCACCTTGTACATACCAAGGCTAATGGATATGAGGCGAAGTTACTATAGCAGCCGATTTGATTTATTTTATTCACCTACATGTATTTTGGTTTTGCTTTTGCGTATGAGTTTTCAAGCCGTAAAGGCAAAAACAAAATGTGTGTAAATTTTGACAACTCTTACGCAGAAGCAAAAACAAAATACATGGGAATTTTGTAGTTGTACTTATAACACCACCTTATATGAATTCGCCTTGATGCATGCGTTTAATATTTTATCTAACGCAAGACATTAATATCAGTAATACCAATTGAAATAGGAATAAATGACTGTGTAAATATAGATTAAGCAAAATATATTTAAACATATTTTTGCATTATTGCATATCTTTTCATATGCTTTATCTCTCTCTGCCTAGCGCAATTATTCTCTCTTATGCTTGGTTTTCATTAAGCATTATTCTTAATTTATTAAGAAGGTCAAGGTTGCGTCCAAAGCGTTTTCTTCGAATTTGTCTACCCACCGCCTAACCTAAACTGCATCCGTACCATTGAATTGCGATAAACTTTCTTCAATATCCTTAAAAGTGAACAAAGAGCTTTTCGTCTTTGCGTCTGCTTTAATGACTCACAATTCATCGCTAATATCGTATGTCTGTAAATTTTGAATTGAAAAAGTGTCGAATTAGTAGTGATATAAAAAATATCTTTTAATCCAAAATATGTGATACGTTTGTATGATTACAATGTAATAATTTTTTTAAATCACTTTTTGTTGCAACAAACAAGAAAATTTATGGAAAACAATTTCAATGTACACATGAATGTAGGCATAAAAGTGTATTCCAAATTAAATCTTCTTACTTCTTTACTTTAGATCCATATTTTTAATTCCTTTTTACAAGCATCTAAATTGTTATATTTCAATAAACAGGTTACTAAGAAGTAAGATTCTTTCCCGCTTCTTTTTCGTTCTCCTTGAGATCAAAACTGCTTTGAAATTTTTTCCTTTTTGGTTTTACTGCTTACTCCTTTGGATGTTGACTGCTTATCTTATTATAATTTATTCGCCTTACATCTTCTTCCCACGAAATGCTTCGTAATTTCCGCTGTTGTTGATGTTCTTCCTTCAAACTTTTCCGTAACTCTCCTCTAATTCTTACTTCGCTTGATGTCGAACTGTTTCGTTATTTTTTTCGTCTTTCTATGTTTCAACTTTGATCTACTTTTACATGTCGATTAGCGGAGACAGCTTCATCAACCCCTTCCTTTTATTCATTTTTATTTCTTTGAGCTCCATCGAACTTCTTTACTGCTTTCGTTACTTCTTCAGATTTTGCTTTAAAAATTGTTCTACTTCTTAATTCTTACAGTTTTCTTCTTCTGCTTATAGTGCCCACAGTCACCGACGCAAACGTACGCTACGTGTCAGCTGACACGATCAAACTTATGAGAGCGCCATGTAAATGCAAACTCATCAACGTGTTCGTGTGACGGGTACGCGCGACGTGTACGTGTGTAATCAGAGAAATTTAGATTTTTGCCGTGAAGCCGTGTCAGCTGAGTGCTCTCTCACCGCACAGTGTTGCCAAGCAGAACTTTTTAAAATCATTAACAAAATAACCTTATAAAAATTTAAATTTTTATTAAATTAATTTAAAATCGATGTTTAATAATGATAATTATAGATAAATGAACTATTTGCATTTGTTGGTTTTTGGCTTTGGTTTATTATACAATGAAAAATTGTAATTGACAACGCGGATGTGTGTAAAAGTATGTATGCAAACAAAGGAATGGCAACATTGTGTTGATGCAACCATACGGGTATAAGTTTTGCTCGTGTTGATGCATACAAACACAGTTTTATGTACGCAAAGTTTGTTTACAAAACATACGCGCGGGCACAAGTTTTGCTCAATTTTGTGTATCTCCCGACAAACAGACACGGCAAACGGACACGTCGGTGACTGTGGGCACCATTAGCTTTTCTGTTCATCTTTGTTTGCAACGTCTTTTTGCGTTCTACTTACATACATACATGGATCAAAATACATGAGCGCTCGTTTTCGTTTAACAACGAAAATTAGGTATGTATGTTAAAGTGTATATACCGGTATGTAAATATGTAGTTGGATGCCACTTCGTTGCGTTCGTTGCTGCTTCTTCTTTTTCAGCGAATGTACATGCACAAATATAAATATGTACATACATGAATACATTTGTAAGCCTGTTTTACCACCAACTTCTTTTCTTTCTTTTTTACTCGTACTTTGTGCTAATCCCCTTGCGCAAATGGTGTGCTTGATGCTACACGATTGTCACCTGCATGCAAGGCGTCGTTACCATGCAAAATTGGGGTACCCCTAAAATTTCTGCGCACAGCTTTTACCACTCTTTCAAAAAATTTTCGCCATTTTCTTTCACTTTCCATCTTTTAACTTTTTTAAGATATTGGCTTCATAGCACTACAACAATCGCGGTTGAGCCACCATTTATTTGTGAGTTCACACAAATAATACTATTTATTCATTGAAAACTGCAGTTTTATTGTTTACTACACAGTTTTACACTCGAAAATACCTGGGAAGTGATGTTATTTTTCTTGTAGGTCTTACCGAGTAGAACAAGAATCCAATTACGGACTTTGTCAAACACCACCACCGATTTTCATTCTAAGAACGGTTTTAGAAAGAAGAAGCTCAGACCTTTTGAAAGAAATGTAGACGTATTATTAAAGCTGAAAAATTTACTTGTTTTTGCACAACAAACTTAAATTTTGCTACCCTTTTTCTTCTTTTTTTGACTTTGGCGATATTTTCACACACTATTTTATAAAAACCCAAAATGAGTTTTGATTAGATTCAAAGAATACGCTTAATACCGAGTTCAACGAATGTTTCTTTTAAAAAATCGGCCAAAAAGGGACTTTTTATAAGAACGAAATTTTTGCAAAAATTTACAACGAACCTTATTTACTAGTAAATATTATTAAATGAAAATATATAGATCAAAAAAGCAATATTCTGCCATTATATTTATTTTGTTTTTTCCTTCGAAACGTTTTTCGATCGTAGCCATTTCTTGGGGGAAGTGTTCACCTTGTTCATCACTGAACTGGCCCAGATTATGTGGGAAGAAGTCCAAATGCGAATGCAAGAAATGAATTTTTATCGACATGTTGCAACCCATTTCACCATATGCACTTAAAAATTCCCAAGGAAATTATCACATAGCGCTACAAAACTCTTCCATGCACGTTTCTCAACACAGCTTAACTTGTTCATAAAGGTAACGTCGCTCATAATTTTGCGAATTTGAGGTCCAATTAAAATACCTATATACACATATTATAAGAAAATAAAAAACAAGTAGCTATGAAAACAAATTAATAAATACCAGCTTTTATTTTAGCTTCACTTAATTTTGGGAAGACAGTTTTAAGATGAAGAAAAGCTTCGCTATTAACATCCAATTTCTTTACAAATTGTTTCATGTATCCCAGCGTAGTGGTGGTAAGATAACATCCTCAGATTTTACCAATGGGAGGCTTAAAACGTTTTTCCTGCCTATCTGATGTGACTCTCGAGATGGCCATGCTTTGCGATCATAGCGATTGGATGCCCGACTATCCCATTCACAAAAGTAGCAAGGATATTTTGTGTAGCCACCTTGCATGCCAAATAAAATTGTCAACACTTTTAAGTCAGCGATGACTTTCCATTTATGCGTGGCATAGTCGATCAACCGTAAAATATTTTCCATCATTTCATACGTTTCTTTCTTGTTAACCCCATACGCGATTGGAACTGATGGTAAGAGATTTTCATTGTGTAATAACACAGCTTTTAAACCTAAGGGTGACATTACAGACTTCATTAAGGGAACACGAATGTATTTTTTTTTTTTTTAGGGTAAATACTTTTACACGATTCATCAATGAAAAGTCGCCATTAATCTGCATTATAATTATAATTTAAAGCCGAAAATAATTTGGGTACATTTGCACAATGCACTAGATCACAGTCATTGCCATCAGTTTTAAAACTTTCTCTAAGTATCATCGCTTTTTCTACCCGATGTTATTTGAAAATATTTTTCAACTAAATTCCACTGCTTTAGTCGTGAACCGAGGACTTCAGATTCTCGTTTCGATAAATGCAAATCACGCACGAGATCGGCGAAATCAGAATTTGAAACCAAATGCCTTTCCGTTGATTTTGATTTACAAGGAAGGAATTCTTCCTCTACTAAATATGTTTCACCAGCATCAATGGACTCACTTTACGGTTTTGTAACCGTAACAACATTCGCTTTAGGTTTTTCCGCGATTTGAAATTGTGACCTGAAACGTTTGTTTTGCAAAAATAGCAATCGTCTTGTTTATGATATGCCTGATGATGCCAAGTCATAGGCACAGAAAAGGGCAAAGTAATTGATTGTTGAACTTTAAATTTTTTTTAATGTTGTGCAGCAATATTCACAAATAAATTCTGGCTCGTACCAGCGACTCACACTATAAAACCTTTCGAAAATCTTGTTATATATATACCGATGACTTGTAAATAAGCCACAAATGTAGTAAAACTTATTACGCTTGTCGCACATTTTAGTTTTACTTTACCACGATGTTTATCCAATTTAACAGCAAACACAACAAAAGATAAACAACACGTGCACTTCAGTATAACGGAACTTTACAAAGACTTCAAAATTGAGTAAAAACTCAAAAATGAAGTGATAATTTCCTTGGGAACAACAGAAGCAAATTTTTGCAAAAATTTCGTTCTTATAAAAAGTAAAACAACTCAGTCACTTTTTGGCCGATTTTTTAAAAGAAACATTTTTACAACACCAATATTATTTTTAAAATCACGCCGATGACTTGTATCCTTAAATAAGCCACAAATGTAGCAAATCTTATTACGCTTGTCGCACATTTTAGTTTTACTTTACCACGATTTTTATCCAATTTAACAGCAAACACAACAAAAGATAAACAACACGTGCACTTCAGTATAACGGAACTTTACAAAGACTTCAAAATTGAGTAAAAATTCAAAAATGAAGTGATAATTTCCTTGGGAACAACAGAAGCAAATTTTTGCAAAAATTTCGTTCTTATAAAAAGTAAAACAACTCAGTCACTTTTTGGCCGATTTTTTAAAAGAAACATTCGTTGAACTCGGTATTAAACGTACTCATTTTGTGTTTTTATAAAATAGTGTGTGAAAATATCGCCAAAATCAAAAAAAGAGGAAAAAGGGTAGCAAAATTTAAGTTTGTTGTGCAAAAACAAGTAAATTTCTTCAGCTTTATTAGGACGTCTACATATCTTTCAAAAGGTCTGAGTTTCTTCTTTCTTAAACCGTTCTTAGAAATCGGTTTTTTCAGGTTAAGTCGAGATTTTGGTGGTGTTTGACAAATTCCAAAATTGGATTCACCTTCTACTCGATAAGACCTACAAGAAAAATAACATCACTTCCCAGGTATTTCGACTTCATTCTTTTTTGTAGCACTGTGTTTTCAACAATGTATGTACATTAAGTATAAGTAATACTAGAGGTAATAATATTAGTTAATTTTAATATTTATTTAGAGTAGCGAATTTAACCAGCTCACTCCGTTTTCTGTTATTTTCGATTCGCTTCCAATTTTGAAACTAAACTTTCGTTGTCGTTTTTGGTAATAAAACTTCGAGTTCTATGTTTATTCATATTTGTGTTTGGTGGGAAAATCGGGTTCCTCCCAAGTTTAGCTGCCACTACTTCTTCTACAGGTCTTCCCTCATCTGCCACTAAACACCGCAACGTGGTTTTAGGTACATTGTACTCCTTAGATGCCTTCAAGAATCCAATTTTTTTAGTTTTCACGGCAGAAATTGCTTCCATCATGTTTTCTTTGCGCCATGTCTGTCGTTGATTCGGCGCTGGGCTTAATTTTGAAGCCATTATTATCCTTCAAAAGAAAAAAATTTAATATTATAGAACTTGAATGAAACACGTTTCAAATATGGCCCACTGGTCCATATTATCACCACCTAAATGGTTCATAATCCCCGCACTGCTCATTTTTCACTGTTTTTTTATTTATGCACACTTCACGAGATATTTGTTAAAGTTTGCTTCCACTTCAAGAAAACTCGGTTCAATCACTATACATACATATATGTATTTAACGCTCTAAAACTTTTTTTTCAATTACATTTAAACAAAAAAAACCTTAAGAAAACGTACCAAAATAATACTAAGTTAACACCAAAAATATGATTTGTGCTATACTGCGCACGTTTGTCTCACCATACTCGTCAAATAACACTGAATCGTGCTTTGCTAAAATATGTGCGAATTGAAGCCACAGTGTGATGTATTTGCTTTGTGGCTCAGAATATATTGAGGTGGGCCATATATGCCGCACTTACTCTAGTTAGAGTGTTCAGTATAATACTTATTCATATTCACTTCTCTTGCTGCATCCACGCAATTAACTAAAGACTAAAAGAAGTAAAGTGAATAATGCAACTAACGAAAGAGGAGCTTATGATTCGAGAATTGCTAATGTTATATGTACATATGTAAGTCAAGGTGCCGATGACAAGAAACGAGCGCGTGATGTGAACCTTTTTATTAAAACATTATATTCCCCGGAAGAATATATTAGCCGAAAGATATACAAAAATCTTTTTGAAGTGAAACTCCTTAGGCGGTGAATCGATAATGCAGAGTAAAATTTTTGAAGCACATCTCGTTACATAATTGAGACGAAAGATATAAACGTAAATGCAAGGATAATGAGAAAGAAAGCTATGCATACTCGTGCACAGCGATATAAAACGCTAGATTAAGCATATTTCTGGTAACATTCAAATTAAGTTCTGTAAGGGGATATTTCTTGGCAATTACCTGCCCTAGTGGCATATCAAATTCAAATGCATGGACTGTAGTTTTGCGCAAACTTTTCAGGTTTAGTTTCCTTAAACCACTTACTTGACCTAAGAACAAGCTAAGAAATATTAGTTGACTTCACCACTATATAACAAATTTTACGCTCTCTGATCGATATTGAGATATAATGAGATGCGATTGGCTTTTAATAATTGTAATATAAGTACTGACTTGGCGTTTACACTACTATATAGGTGTATATTTGGACGAACTTTTTGAACAATTTGTGGTGTGCATATTGATGTTGTAACACAAAATTTAGGGGCCTACGGTTTTACGCCGACTCCGAACGGCAAATGATTTTTGTGAGAAGTTTTTTCATGTTTCCCGTACTTACCGGACTACAACTATTAAAACGGTCAACAAATAAAGTCCGAGAGAGTAAATATGATGAATTTCTGGAAAAAATGGCAACTTTAGTCAAATAACATAAACACCAACTTTTGCTTGTAAAAATCATTAAATTTCATATGCACACTAACGTCTCACATAGAATGCAAATCTTCATTCATAGGATAATTGCCAGAACTTGAAATAGTCTTAAAAGACTAAATAAAAAAGAACAATAAATCAAAATCAAAATTCGGTTAATGCTACTCGTAATCATATGAATTACCAATTTAAACAATTCACTCCTATTACGATCTCATAACAAGTTTTATACGGTTTTCGCATTTTTATATTGATTTTATAAGCTTAAAAACAATTTATTTTTAAGATACGAGGTGTAAATTACATATTATATCCTCATCATTAGACAAATTTGGGTATATATTAGAAGTGCTTATCATTTGAACGACATCTTTTTCAATTGCAAAATCACACTTTTCTTTCTTCTTCTAGCCATATCTAATTATATTTATTTTTGTTGTTGCTGTTATTATATTTCTTTCTTTTGTTTTGGCAGTGCTCAAAGCATTACATTTATTTCATTTGCAGCATTGCATTCATTTCATCGCATTTACATTTCTAAGAAAAGGCCACAAAAAAGGCTAGAGGCTAAATTAAAATGTTCCAGCTAAAATAAAACGAAAAAAGGTGTAGCCGGAAGGCTAAACTGACAATACTGATACGATCTATTTACTAAAGTAATTTAATATTTTTCAAAACATACATACTTTAGCTTTCCTCAATTTTTTTTGTCAAGCAAGCTACAGCTAATGGTTTGGCTCATATATTTGAATTTAACAGCCAAAATTCTTTGGAGTAAACTGGTAACTTCTGACAACGGAGAATTTAATTGTTTCAAAACTACACTCTCTTTTGTTTTTTTAGTACGGAATCGGTTTCGAGTAAAAGCTGGTAAATTCTCGTAAAAAATTTTGAGTTCGGACTCGTGCGGGATCAGAGCTAAGTTATACGCAGGTATACGTCAGCATAGTCAACCCTTTAAGTATGTCAATCCTGGCCACGTCTCAGTTTACAGTTATACACATAGGTGACGATACTTTTAATAGGGGCGAATATAAAAAACCCTTTGATGCTTGCATTAAACTATTCTTTATCTCTGGGTAACGTTCTTAATGAAAAACTTAGTCTCCACATAAATAACAAACCCATCGGATTAACAACAAAATTAAACTATACACATTATTTCGAAAATATACATACCAAGGCGAATTGATATGAGGCGAAGTTACTATAGCAGCCGATTTGATTTATTTTATTCACCTACATGTATTTTGGTTTTGCTTTTGCGTATGAGTTTTCAAGCCGTAAAGGCAAAAACAAAATGTGTGTAAATTTTGACAACTCTTACGCAGAAGCAAAAACAAAATACATGGGAATTTTGCGATAAACTTTCTTCAATATCCTTAAAAGTGAACGAAGATCTTTTCGTCTTTGCGTCTGCTTTAATGACTCACAATTCATCGCTAATATCGTATGTCTGTAAATTTTGAATTGAAAAAGAGTCGAATTAGTAGTGATATAAAAAATATCTTTTAATCCAAAATATGTGATACGTTTGTATGATTACAATGTAATAATTTTTTTAAATCACTTTTTGTTGCAACAAACAAGAAAATGTATGGAAAACAATTTCAATGTACACATGAATGTAGGCATAAACGTGTATTCCAAATTAAATCTTCTTACTTCTTTACTTTAGATCCATATTTTTAATTCCTTTTTACAAGCATCTAAATTGTTATATTTCAATAAACAGGTTACTAAGAAGTAAGATTCTTTCCCGCTTCTTTTTCGTTCTCCTTGAGATCAAAACTGCTTTGAAATTTTTTCCTTTTTGGTTTTACTGCTTACTCCTTTGGATGTTGACTGCTTATCTTATTATAATTTATTCGCCTTACATCTTCTTCCCACGAAATGCTTCGTAATTTGCGACTGCTTCTCTCTTTTATTCAGTTTTCTTCTTCTGCTTAGCTTTTCTGTTCATCTTTGTTTGCAACGTCTTTTTGCGTTCTACTTACATACATGGATCAAAATACATGAGCGCTCGTTTTCTTTTAACAACGAAAATTAGATATGTATGTTAAAGTGTATATACCGGTATGTAAATATGTAGTTGGATGCCACTTCGTTGCGTTCGTTGCTGCTTCTTCTTTTCACACGATTGTCACCTGCATGCAAGGCGTCGTTACCATGCAAAATTTCTGCGCACAGCTTTTACCACTCTTTCAAAACATTTTCGCCATTTTCTTTCACTTTCCATCTTTTAACTTTTTTAAGATATTGGCTTCATAGCACTACAACAATCGCGGTTGAGCCACCATTTATTTGTGAGTTCACACAAATAATACTATTTATTCATTGAAAACTGCAGTTTTATTGTTTACTACACAGTTTTACACTCGAAAATACCTGGGAAGTGATGTTATTTTTCTTGTAGGTCTTACCGAGTAGAACGAGAATCCAATTACGGAATTTGTCAAACACCACCACCGATTTTCATTCTAAGAACGGTTTCAGAAAGAAGAAGCTCAGACCTTTTGAAAGAAATGTAGACGTATTATTAAAGCTGAAGAAATTTACTTGTTTTTGCACAACAAACTTAAATTTTGCTACCCTTTTTCTTCTTTTTTTGACTTTGGCGATATTTTCACACACTATTTTATAAAAACCCAAAATGAGTTTTGATTAGATTCAAAGATACGTTTAATACCGAGTTCAACGAATGTTTCTTTCAAAAAATCGGCCAAAAAGGGACTTTTTATAAGAACAAAATTTTTGCAAAAATTTACAACGAACTTAATTTACTAGTAAATATTATTAAATGAAAATATATAGATCAAAAAAGCAATATTCTGCCATTATATTTATTTTGGTTTTTCCTTCGAAACGTTTTTCGATCGTAGCCATTTCTTGGTGGAAGTGTTCTTTACAAATTGTTTCATGTATCCCAGCTTTAAGTGTAGTGGTGGTAAGATAACATCCTCAGATTTTACCAATGGGAGGCTTAAAACGTTTTTCCTGCCTATCTGATGTGACTCTCGAGATGGCCATGCTTTGCGATCATAGCGATTGGATGCCCGACTATCCCATTCACAAAAGTAGCAAGGATATTTTGTGTAGCCACCTTGCATGCCAAATAAAATTGTCAACACTTTTAAGTCAGCGATGACTTTCCATTTATGCGTGGCATAGTCGATCAACCGTAAAATTTTTTCCATCATTTCATACGTTTCTTTCTTGTTAACCCCATACGCGATTGGAACTGATGGTAAGAGATTTTCATTGTGTAATAACACAGCTTTTAAACCTAAGGGTGACATTACAGACTTCATTAAGGGAACACGAATGTATTTTTTTTTTTTTTAGGGTAAATACTTTTACACGATTCATCAATGAAAAGTCGCCATTAATCTGCATTATAATTATAATTTAAAGCCGAAAATAATTTGGGTACATTTGCACAATGCACTAGATCACAGTCATTGCCATCAGTTTTAAAACTTTCTCTAAGTATCATCGCTTTTTCTACCCGATGTTATTTGAAAATATTTTTCAACTAAATTCCACTGCTTTAGTCGTGAACCGAGGACTTCAGATTCTCGTTTCGATAAATGCAAATCACGCACGAGATCGGCGAAATCAGAATTTGAAACCAAATGCCTTTCCGTTGATTTTGATTTACAAGGAAGGAATTCTTCCTCTACTAAATATGTTTCACCAGCATCAATGGACTCACTTTACGGTTTTGTAACCGTAACAACATTCGCTTTAGGTTTTTCCGCGATTTGAAATTGTGACCTGAAACGTTTGTTTTGCAAAAATAGCAATCGTCTTGTTTATGATATGCCTGATGATGCCAAGTCATAGGCACAGAAAAGGGCAAAGTAATTGATTGTTGAACTTTAAATTTTTTTTAATGTTGTGCAGCAATATTCACAAATAAATTCTGGCTCGTACCAGCGACTCGCACTATAAAACCTTTCGAAAATCTTGTTATATATATACCGATGACTTGTAAATAAGCCACAAATGTAGTAAAACTTATTACGCTTGTCGCACATTTTAGTTTTACTTTACCACGATGTTTATCCAATTTAACAGCAAACACAACAAAAGATAAACAACACGTGCACTTCAGTATAACGGAACTTTACAAAGACTTCAAAATTGAGTAAAAACTCAAAAATGAAGTGATAATTTCCTTGGGAACAACAGAAGCAAATTTTTGCAAAAATTTCGTTCTTATAAAAAGTAAAACAACTCAGTCACTTTTTGGCCGATTTTTTAAAAGAAACATTTTTACAACACCAATATTATTTTTAAAATCACGCCGATGACTTGTATCCTTAAATAAGCCACAAATGTAGCAAATCTTATTACGCTTGTCGCACATTTTAGTTTTACTTTACCACGATTTTTATCCAATTTAACAGCAAACACAACAAAAGATAAACAACACGTGCACTTCAGTATAACGGAACTTTACAAAGACTTCAAAATTGAGTAAAAATTCAAAAATGAAGTGATAATTTCCTTGGGAACAACAGAAGCAAATTTTTGCAAAAATTTCGTTCTTATAAAAAGTAAAACAACTCAGTCACTTTTTGGCCGATTTTTTAAAAGAAACATTCGTTGAACTCGGTATTAAACGTACTCATTTTGTGTTTTTATAAAATAGTGTGTGAAAATATCGCCAAAATCAAAAAAAGAGGAAAAAGGGTAGCAAAATTTAAGTTTGTTGTGCAAAAACAAGTAAATTTCTTCAGCTTTATTAGGACGTCTACATATCTTTCAAAAGGTCTGAGTTTCTTCTTTCTTAAACCGTTCTTAGAATGAAAATCGGTTGTTTATTAGCTAAGATATGGGCTAAGAAGTGCGCGAAAGCACGAAAAATCGGTTTTTTCAGGTTAAGTCGAGATTTTGGTGGTGTTTGACAAATTCCAAAATTGGATTCACGTTCTACTCGATAAGACCTACAAGAAAAATAACATCACTTCCCAGGTATTTCGACTTCATTCTTTTTTGTAGCACTGTGTTTTCAACAATGTATGTACATTAAGTATAAGTAATACTAGAGGTAATAATATTAGTTAATTTTAATATTTATTTAGAGTAGCGAATTTAACCAGCTCACTCCGTTTTCTGTTATTTTCGATTCGCTTCCAATTTTGAAACTAAACTTTCGTTGTCGTTTTTGGTAATAAAACTTCGAGTTCTATGTTTATTCATATTTGTGTTTGGTGGGAAAATCGGGTTCCTCCCAAGTTTAGCTGCCACTACTTCTTCTACAGGTCTTCCCTCATCTGCCACTAAACACCGCAACGTGGTTTTAGGTACATTGTACTCCTTAGATGCCTTCAAGAATCCAATTTTTTTAGTTTTCACGGCAGAAATTGCTTCCATCATGTTTTCTTTGCGCCATGTCTGTCGTTGATTCGGCGCTGGGCTTAATTTTGAAGCCATTATTATCCTTCAAAAGAAAAAAATTTAGTATTATAGAACTTGAATGAAACACGTTTCAAATATGGCCCACTGGTCCATATTATCACCACCTAAATGGTTCATAATCCCCGCACTGCTCATTTTTCACTGTTTTTTTATTTATGCACACTTCACGAGATATTTGTTAAAGTTTGCTTCCACTTCAAGAAAACTCGGTTCAATCACTATACATACATATATGTATTTAACGCTCTAAAACATATTTTTCAATTACATTTAAACAAAAAAAACCTTAAGAAAACGTACCAAAATAATACTAAGTTAACACCAAAAATATGATCTGTGCTATACTGCGCACGTTTGTCTCACCATACTCGTCAAATAACACTGAATCGTGCTTTGCTAAAATATGTGCGAATTGAAGCCACAGTGTGATGTATTTGCTTTGTGGCTCAGAATATATTGAGGTGGGCCATATATGCCGCACTTACTCTAGTTAGAGTGTTCAGTATAATACTTATTCATATTCACTTCTCTTGCTGCATCCACGCAATTAAGTAAAGACTAAAAGAAGTAAAGTGAATAATGCAACTAACGGAAGAGGAGCTTATGATTCGAGAATTGCTAATGTTATATGTACATATGTAAGTCAAGGTGCCGATGACAAGGAACGAGCGCGTGATGTGAACCTTTTTATTAAAACATTATATTCCCCGGAAGAATATATTAGCCGAAAGATTTACAAAAATCTTTTTGAAGTGAAACTCCTTAGGCGGTGAATCGATAAGGGAGAGTAAAATTTTTGAAGCACATCTCGTTACATAATTGAGACGAAAGATATAAACGTAAATGCAAGGATAATGAGAAAGAAAGCTATGCATACTCGTGCACAGCGATACAAAACGCTAGATTAAGCATATTTCTGGTAACATTCAAATTAAGTTCTGTAAGGGGATATTTCTTGGCAATTACCTGCCCTAGTGGCATATCAAATTCAAATGCATGGACTGTAGTTTTGCGCAAACTTTTCAGGTTTAGTTTCGTTAAACCACTTACTTGACCTAAGAACAAGCTAAGAAATATTAGTTGGCTTCACCACTATATAACAAATTTTACGCTCTCTGATCGATATTGAGATATAATGAGATGCGACTGACTTGGCGTTTACACTACTATATAGGTGTATATTTGGGCGAACTTTTTGAACAATTTGTGGTGTGCATATTGATGTTGTAACACACAATTTAGGGGCCTACGGTTTTACGCCGACTCCGAACGGCAAATGATTTTTGTGAGAAGTTTTTTCATGGCAGGCTACCATTGCCTGCCGAGTGGCGATCGCTATTAGAAAAAGCTATTTTTCTATAATTTTTGATGTAACTTGCTCCGACCAGGATTTGAACACACGACACACCGAATGAAGCGCACAGATACTGCACACTCAGCTACGGCGCACATAGGTTTCTGCTAGTGCATACTGCGGCTAAAAATATAAGGAGTTGTCGCAGGACAATGACATTTGGTACATCATTGTATTGGATTCCAATCAAGAAAAAAATCTAAATCACGCCCCCTATTTTACGCCCACCTCCCATATAAGGTGAAACTTAATTTTTGACCTACAGCACTGATTTTTGGTACATAGCATTTTTATGACATTATATATGTTGGTGTTAAATTTCAATAATATCCGCCGACTTTTACGCCCACCTCCCATACAACTAAATTCTCTTTTATCAAGTCTCTTTTAGCAACTTTTTTACATCTTCGTGACATTCTAATTTTTTTAATTTTATTTTAGTACGAAAAATGTTTATGTACGGATCCGAAGACATAAATAAGTGATGCATCACATCTTCGTTAGTGGATATGCGTCCAATTCTTCTGGAATGATACATCCTATAGTTCCTGTAATCCTTGTTGCGTGCTTCTTGTGCTTCCTCAGATAACATTCCTATGAAAAAACATTACAACTTGCATAAATTAAGTTATAAAATTAAAAAAGGTTAACCAAAACTCACCTATTGGTAAAATAGCCTCTGAAATAATTTTGCTGCCATGAATTAAAACTTTGTGAACAGTTATGGGCATATAATACCAGCCATAAAGGTCAACATACAGTTTGGCGGTATCCAAACAATATCTATAGAATTTGTCTGTATCAATCGACTTCCTGCAATTGATTGTGGTCAATATAATTTTAAAGCGATGAACCAGTTCTTCGTTTACTCCAGTTGCATCAGATGTTAGAGCAGGATTTTCAAAAAATCGTCTAGACATATTCCCGTCATTTGTTGTGCCCATTCCTTGTTTTACTACGTCTACATTGATACCCAGTATTTGTTTCAGATTGTCTTGAATAGCTGCTTTATTTGCTTCCATCTCTAGCTTTACGTCCTTTGTAATTCTCCACTTTCTAAAAGTAAGACGGTACGCAATGTGCAAAATGCACTCCATAAATTTTATACGAGCATGAAGTGGAGAAATACCGAATTTGAGACTTTCATCTGAAGTATTTCTTAATATCAAGGCATCAATGTCATTCATTTCTGTCGGTTTTGCTCCACAAATGAAACAAACCGCCATAGATGAAGTTCCAGTGATACTACTCGCCACTTTCCCATCTATCATCGTTAACGACAAACTATGACCAACCGTAAACTTTTTATTATGCACCTCAACAACAGTATTTTGCAAGTTCCCTATTTCAGCATTGACTCTGTTCACTTCGGCATTTATCACATCAGCAGTTTCCTTTATAAATTCGAACTTCAGTGGCCGACAAAATCTTGTTAATGAAGGCTCAGTATTTTTCCACAACATCGTTGACATGTTGCTGCGCTCAGTGAGAGCCAACGGGACAAATGAAGTCAAAAACATAAATTTGTCCTGAACTACCATCACAACCCCATTTTGAAACCATTTGCAGCTCGTTGGGGAATTCTGCCACCTCATTTTGCAATTTTGATTTTAAAATTCTTGTCACTGTATGGTCCAGTATCTCCTGTAGACCTATTTGATCGCAACTTTCAGTCACTTGCACATTTTCAGGATAACATTTTTTTTTTCATCCAAGACAACATAATAAGGCGGGAAAATATCACTACCAATTTCCTTAGCGGAGCTGCGCAAAACCTCATATTGGTGCTTAGATAATGAAGCATCGAGAATCAACGCCAGGACCTTTTCTGGAGTTAAAGCCTTATTCATATCTGCGCTACCATGTTTTTTTGCGGCATACAAAACCATTTCTTCCGAGGTGTTTTCATAAAATTCATGCAGTTTTGTTCTCTTTGTTCGCGGCTTACTGTTTTCGAAGGCAATAGTTGGTCGTCCGCGTTTAACCATGCTAGAACAGCTCGGTGCTTCTGTCTCGTTAGTAACTTCCACTACATAATCACTTGTAAGCCACTGTTCATTCATTTCAAGAAATCTTGTTCTCGTACGTCTTGCTCTTTGCCATCTCTCTTTAAATTTTGTCACAAAATTTTTTTTTTAAAATGTTTCAAATTTCGCAACATCCACTTGAGTCATGTTTCTATTATTAGTCGCAATAATTTCAACAACTATGTCAATATCACTATTGGTACCCATTAAAAGTTCACATATTCTTAAATAAGAAATTTTAAAACTTTCCATTGCAGCACTTGATATCACTTGACCTCTAATCACTTTCACACTTCGCAAATTAATGTAATTTGATCAATATTGTTGTTCAACAATATTCAATATTACGGTAAAAATATCAACAAAATGTTAAGAAATCAGTGCCAAAAACAATTGCATTCAAAGGCAAACGTTTATAAAGTACGCTATATGTATATTCCATACTTTTGGGCGGTAACTTGCCATTTTAGAGTATCTCATTGTTTTTTTCAAGGGGGGCAATTTGGGGCAGCTGAATTTTTTTTTATCGTTTAGCTGAGACTTCAGGCTTTAATTCGGTATATGTATGTCGACAGCGGTAGACAGCGCTAAAAAGATGCACCACTTTGAATTTGAAGAACATTGAAATTTTGACGTCCAAATAATGTTGTTCCACAAAAGTTTTTATGCATTATTTTTTTCAATGGATTTTGATGCAAATTTTTTCTTTGATACATATTATAAATGAAAAATAATAATAAAGTTGAATTTCAATAGTTGTTTTATTGTATCAATGATTTGACTTTTGAGTAAATTTTTTGCTAATTTTGATGTTCTCCACATTCACCAACTTTGGGCAGTTCTGGACAAAAAACTAATGCAGATAGAATCCTAATACTTTGGGAAAATAATGTATAGATAGTTGGTAACAAACTGTGACATTTTCATTCAAATCAGACAACATGCCATTTTTGAATTTCAGCCACGGAAATCCCTATGTGCGGCGTCCACTTGGTTTTTGCTATAGTAAATAAACCAACATTTCTTGATACCAAAAACGAAATGGGGTGCAACTTCATTGTAATCTACGTTGTTTGTGCAGCGTTTCAGAAAGAACTATAAACAAAAGTTCTGATCCCGTACTTACCGGACTACAACTATTAAAACGGTCAACAAATAAAGTCCGAGAGAGTAAATATGACGAATTTCTGGAAAAAATGGCAACTTTAGTCAAATAACATAAACACCAACCTTTGCTTGTAAAAATCATTAAATCTGATATGTACACTAACGTCTCACATAGAATGCAAATCTTCATTCATAGGGTAATTGCCAGAACTTGAAAAAGTCTTAAAAGGCCAAATAAAAAAGAACAATAAATCAAAATCAAAATTCGGTTAATGCTACTCGTAATCATATGAATTACCAATTTAAACAATTCACTCCTATTACGATCTCATAACAAGTTTTATACGGTTTTCGCATTTTTATATTGATTTTATAAGTTTAAAAACAATTTATTTTTAAGATACGAGGTGTAAATTACATATTATATCTTCATAATTAGACAAATTCGGGTATATATGTATTAGAAGTGCTTATCATTTGAACAACATCTTTTTCAATTGCAAAATCACACTTTTCTTTCTTCTTCTAGCCATATCTAATTATATTTATTTTTTGTTGTTGCTGTTATTATATTTCTTTCTTTTGTTTTGGCAGTGCTCAAAGCATTGCATTTATTTCATTTGCAGCATTGCATTCATTTCATCGCATTTACATTTCTAAGAAAAGGCTACAAAAAGGATAGAGGCTAAATTAAAATGTTGTTAAAATAAAACGAAAAAAGGTGTACCCGGAAGGCTAAACTGACAACACTGATACGATCTATTTACTGAAGTAATTTAATATTTTTCAAAACACACTTTGGCTTTCCTTAATTTTTTTTGTCAAGCAAGCTACAGCCAAATTCTCGTAAAAAATTTTGAGTTCGGACTCGTGCAGGATCAGAGCTAAGTTATACGCAGGTATGCGTCAGCATAGTCAACCCTTTAAGTATGTCAATCCTGGCCACGTCTCAGTTTACAGTTATACACATAGGTGACGATACTTTTGGTAGGGGCGAATATAAAAAACCCTTTGATGCTTGCATTAAACTATTCTTTATCTCTGGGTAACTTTCTTAATGAAAAATTTAGTCTCCACATATATACATAACAAACCCATCGAATTAACAACAAAATTAAACTATACACATTATTTCGAAAATATACATACCAAGGCGAATTGATATGAGGCGAAGTTACTATAGCAGCCGATTCGATTTTTTTCATTCACCTACATGTACATATTTTGGTTTTGCTTTTGCGTATGAGTTTTCAAGCCGTAAAAGCAAAAACAAAATGTGTGTAAATTTTGACAACTCTTACGCAGAAGCAAAAACAAAATACATGGGAATTAATATCAGTAATACCAATTGCTTTATCTCGCTCTGCCTAGCGCAATTATTCTCTCTTATGCTTGGTTTTCATTAAGCATTATTCTTAATTTATTAAGAAGGTCAAGGTTGTATAGATATTCTCGCAGCGGCCGAAGCGTTTTCTTCAAATTCGTCTACCCACCGCCTAACCTAAACTGCATCCGTACCATTGAATTGCGATAAACATTCTTCAATATCCTTAAAAGTGAACGAAGATCTTTTCGTCTTTGCGTCTGCTTTAATGACTCACAGTTCATCGCTAATATCGTATGTCTGTCAATTTTGAATTGTAAAAGAGTCGAATCCGTAGTGATATAAAAATTATCTTATAATCCAAAATATGTGATGCGTTTGTATGATTAAAATGTAATAATTTTTTTAAATCATTTTTTGTTGCAACAAACAAGAAAATTTATGGAAAACAATTTCAATGTACACATGAAAGTAGGCATAAAAGTGTATTCCAAATTAAATCTTCTTACTTCTTTACTTTATATCCATATTTTTAATTCCTTTTTACAAGCATCTAAATTGTTATATTTCAATAAACAGGTTACTAAGAAGTAAGATTCTTTCCCGCTTCTTTTTCGTTCTCCTTGAGATCAAAACTGCTTTGAAATTTCTTACTTTTTGGTTTTACTGCTTACTCCTTTGGATGTTGACTGCTTATCTTATTATAATTTATTCGCCTTACATCTTCTTCCCACGAAATGCTTCGTTATTTCCGCTGTTGTTGATGTTCTTCCTTCAAACTTTTCCGTAACTCTCCTCTAATTCTTACTTCGCTGGATGTCGAGTGTGTCATTTCATTCGTCTTTCTATGATTTCAACTTTGATCTACTTTTACATGTCGATTAGCGGAGACAGCTTCATCAACCCCTTCCTTTTATTCAGTTTTATTTCTGTGAGCTCCATCGAACTTCTTTACTGCTTTCGTTACTTCTTCAGATTTTGCTTTAAAAATTGTTCTACTTCTTAATTCGCTTGGCGGCGACTGCTTCTCTCTTTTATTCAGTTTTCTTCTTCTGCTTAGCTTTTCTGTTCATCTTTGTTTGCAACGTCTTTTTGCGTTCTACTTACATACATGGATCAAAATACATGAGCGCTCGTTTTCGTTTAACAACGAAAATTAGGTATGTATGTTAAAGTGTATATACAGGTATGTAAATATGTAGTTGGATGCCACTTCGTTGCGTTCGTTGCTGCTTCTTCTTTTTCAGCGAATGTGTAACTATATACATGCACAAATATATATATGTACATACATGAATACATTTGTAAGCCTGTTTTACCACCAACTTCTTTTCTTTCTTTTTTACTCGTACTTTGTGCTAATCCCCTTGCGCAAAGGGTGTGCTTGATGCTACACGATTGTCTTCTGCGTGCAAGGCGTCGTTACCATGCAAAATTGGGGTACCACTAAAATCTCTGCGCACAGCTTTTACCACTCTTTCAAAAAATTTTCGCCATTTTCTTTCACTTTCAATCTTTTAGCTTTTTTAAGATATTGGCTTTATAGCACTACAGCGGTCGCGGTTGAGCCACCATTTATTTGTGAGTTCACACAAATAATACTATTTATTCATTAAAAACTGCAGTTTTATTGTTTATTATCAACAATGTATGTATGTACATTAAGTATAAGTAATACTAGAGGTAATAATATTAGTTAATTTTAATATTTATTTAGAATAGAGAATTTAACCTGATCTCTCCGTTTTCTGTTATTTTCGATTCGCTTCCAATTTTGAAACTAAACTTTCGTTGTCGTTTTTCGTTCAATAGCTTCGTCCTGTCCCTGCTGCCTTTCTGCTCGTGCTGCCGTTATGTCCGTCGTAGAGGTGTTGTCGTGGTATTCATCCTCTATATTGCCTGTTCCTACATACATATGTATATTTTTTTACTAGGATTATTTTTTTATAGCTGGCGCCCCAACTCCTCGACAAGTAAAATATCCTGAGTATAAGATGGACATTCTCATATACATTAAAAACACTATATGTTCAAAAACAATTGTTGTTTATAAGTTGTGTCATATTCATAAGACTGTCCACACTCCACCGAACGTTGTACTAGCGGGACAACGAAAATTAATAGTTCTCGATAGACTCAATCCATTTGAATTTTAAGCATTTTTTATTTGCTAAGAGTAAGTGTTCCAGGAAGTTCTTAGCAAAGGTTGGCACATAGCAGTTTGCTAGGCGTTTTGACATGCTTTAAATGATACTAGAGCAATTTGTCATTAATGTTTCACCCAGAAATAAATCAATAATATTACAATAAAAAGACGTTGAATTCAGCATGCATTATTTGGACGTTATTCGTATTTCTGTAGAAACGCGATAAATTTGAATGTTTTGATTAAATAGACTTAATAGAATTCGTAAGTGGTAACAATTACCGACTGAGAGGGAGTCAATTATCAGCTGATCAAGGTTTTCAGCCAGTTTTCCCGTCCTTCTTAAACACCACAGTAGCATTAATCAAATATGAAGAGATTTTCAGTACCAATTAAACGACATTGTACATATGCGGATAGTGAAAACAACAATAATGGAGATTCATATTCTGAATCACTGGCAAAAAGCGTTTTTTCTACTGACCCAAATACTTGCAACACAAGTATCAGAATCCCATCAGTGAGACTAGTAAAATCAACAAAAATGCCGAAAAATGTGTGGAGAAGATATCTGACTACTAAAGACGGCATTAGACCCTTAAATTCATTAGATGCCCCCGATAATTGTCCAGGTGAAAATTTCCCAAGTATCAACATGTTGCTGAAGATTTTGGCTACGTTACCTGTATCTACTTCTACTGCAGAACGAACCTTTTCTTGCTTGAAACGGATGAAGACTATCCAACGAAACAAAATCAAAAAAGTAATTTCCATTCCATGTTATGAAATGCCCAACTTTCGCCCACTCACACCCCAAAGTTCATCCCACTGTGGCTCCAAGTGGGCCCAACTTGAACTGAGGTTGAGCAAATGTGCTTTGCCTAATATTTGTTCACTCACCGCGCCAAGGAAATTTTCGTGCTCGATATAATCGTTTTTATCTCGAAACTTTCAACTCAAATCATTCTTCACAACAAGTCAAATTATTCGTCAATTTCTTGTAAACACAATTTCACTTTGGGCGCTGTGTGGGTGCTGATTGAAGAAACGATTAGGCGGACCGTGTTTGCTCAACACGGCCCAAGCTCAGCACACGTGGGGCTACGTGGGGATGAACTTTGGGTGAGTGGACGTTGGGGAATTTAAGCAGGGTGCTTAAAAAAGTACTTACATTCAAGTATCCGAAAACAAAATATTGACGTCCATCTCTTTATTTTTTCAAGGATAGGTTGAATGGATTAGCTGCTCTGGCAATGCATCGTGATATTGGAATCACAGTTACCGAAGTAATCGACTAGATATCTAAAAAACCGCGAGGACTTGATTTTCTTTTGTTATCAATAACATCCATTAGTTTGAGTTGTAAGTTATAATAAAAAAACGAATTTGTATGGACGAAGTTGATGACAGGAGGTTTTTCGTTTGTCCTCGTTCACCTCCAGACCCACTCGCTTCGCTTTTTAATCCAGCTTGGCAAAGGCAAAACTACTTTTTCAAAATTATATATATCCACTTTGGACACCTATAAAGGCCAATCATACATTTTTATATAAGTGTAACATTATTTTTAATAAAAACTTGCGTCAGGTATTTAAAGTTCGTTGCACCCGCACTTTAACAGTTCTTTACTTATTGTATGGATAGATGAAGGATTTTTAGGACTTTTTTTAACTCGCAGCGAAATATAGAATAAAATTATGAAAGAGTTACAGTTTTCAGAGTGGGTTCAAGGAGGCAGATTTAGAGTGAAGATAGGTACAACAACTTTTAATATTGTTTCATGGGGATGCTTGAACTTCAAAAAAAACGTACGATACTGGTGTGTAGAAAGCGGTCAAACGCATTTGCAATACCCTTCGGCATTTTGCAAAATTCATTTAAGCATTTTTTAGCGAAAGCAATTTTATGTTTACAATTTTACATTTTTCATGTATTTTGTTTATTTCAAAATTTAGCTCTTGCTCTATGTGACTGGTCACTACTGCAAAAAAAAAGACGCAATCTTGCCCGACAGCACTGCTCTCCTCGGAACTCATCTCCAAATTTTAACAAGATGTCAAAAATTGGATGTCTAGAGACGGAAATGCTAATGGCACAACTTTTTGAAATTAATGATGGGAAACCTATGTCAATCAAGCCTTTTATCCAACGGACCTGCGCAAACATGTTTTTTAGATATATGTGTTCTGTACGCTTTGAGAATAATGATACTGAGTTTTGCGAAATTGTCAACTTTTTTGACGAAATTTTTTGGGAAATTAACCAGGGATATGCTTTGGACTTCTTGCCTTGGTTAGCACCAGTCTACAAAACCCACTTCAGTAAGATAATTAAGTGGTCTTCTACTATACGGTGCTTTATTATGAACCGTATTATAAAAGAAAGGGAACAACTAACAAATCAATTGGAAGATGACTTTACAGATGCTTTGCTTAATAACCTTAGCGAGGACAATAATTTCTCAAGAGATACAATAATTTTTATGCTGGAGGACTTTATTGGAGGACACTCAGCTGTGGGGAACCTAGTTATGCTCACACTATTTTACTTAGCTAAATATCCTAATGTCGCCAAAAAAATTCAATTAGAGGGAGATTCCGTTTCAAAAAAAGAAGCTCGAACAATTAATTTTTATGATACTGATGCTATGCCTTATACCATGGCAACCATCTTAGAAGTTTTAAGATGTTCATCATCACCTATAGTTCCACATGTGGCTACAGAGAATGCGGTAATATCTGGTTATGGTGTTACAAAAGGCACTATTGTTTTAATAAACAATTACAACTTAAATCACAGCAAGCTATATTGGAAACAACCTTGCTCTTTCCAACCAGAAAGATTTTTAGAACAGTCGTATAAGAAAATAGGATTGAGACAACCAGTAAATGATCTGAACATCTCGCAAGAACTTGAGTCAGAAAAATACGTTCAAAATCTAAAGGAATTAACGTTGAATAGAAAAACAAAACTGTATCCATATTTAAAGCAGAACATACCATTTTTTATACCATTCAGCATCGGAAAAAGAACTTGCATTGGACAAAATTTGGTAAGAGGTTTTGGTTTTATTTTAATTGCTAATATATTAAGACAGTACGATGTCAGTACCGAAAACAACGCAACCACAGGCATAAATATAGGGAGTATTGCACTACCACTAAACACGGCACCATTAGTTCTAATAAATAGAAATAAAACCATATGAAAATATATATTATGCATGTACCCAATAACGGTATTCAAACATTTTGTATACTTTGTAATACGTATCGTTTAACTACCAAATAAAGTGTGGACTAATGTAACCAAATCACAAGAGGAATATTTCTGTATGCTCGTCTACTCCTCACAGAAGTGTAGTATTAAAAATGTTTCAGATGTACGCCAAAAATTAATATGTATGTACTGATCTAATTCGTAAATTTGTATTTTACCTATAAAAAATGTACCCTAATAAAAGAAAAAGCTGTATATGTACCAGTTCATAGTGTGTTGGAATCATACCACACCCAAACTGGCTGATGTAACACTTGCCGTATTCGTGTTGCCATATGTTAGCGAGTGGCTAATCGATGAAGCATATGGCTTAAATTAGCATCAACACAGATTTTTTTTGTTTCCAATGTAATGTGCGCGCTTTACAAATGACAAATATGCACCAAAAGTGTAAGTACGTCCGCGCACATGATCGTCTTTTATGTATAGGTTAAAACTGGTCTAATATCTGCAGAATTTAATTTATGAGTTCGACCAGTTTAATGAGGTATGATCGTACTCGCGATCGCTGAATCTATCTAGCTATTGTGTTGTTGCTTGTACATACACACAAATTTGTTCGAAGGCGAGCAGAGCTTAGGCACCGCGAACAGAGAAGTGGGAATCGAATGTAGTTACCTACGATGTAATGAATTATGGCGTTTTAAAAAAATCATATAAATTTAGAATTACAGAAGTTTAGAAAATAAGGGTGTCAAATGTCCACTCAACACTGCCCTTTAAATATGTATTCTTGAATATGCATGACGATTTTCATTGAATTCCTATAACCGAAATAGGTTATGCGAAATATTATATGTATTCACTATCACCAATCCAAATTTCAATTTCTTAAAATATAACTTTTTATAATCTAATTTGTTTGTCACACGTTTATTTGCTTATTTATTTATTGATTTATTTCTTACAACACTTCTAAGCCTAGTTCGTTACAACAAAAATAGACTTAATACCTAAAACATTCCTTAAGCCTAATAAAATAATTTCTATTCGCACCCTTACATAGCATTTCAAATTCGAATGCGGAGACATAGTAAACGGAAAACAGATAGTGATATTTCACTTCACTGACATACGAGTACTTTACATTAATTTTTAGGTAGTTTGGTAAATTATCTTCTATGATGTTTTTTATAAATTTCATCGTATAATAAAAATACTGTTGCTTCACACTAAATTAACATGCCCCTAATTGGCGTATCATACCGCTTTCGAATAACGAATCTTATTGCCTGGTTTGCTGGTTTTAAAATTTATAAATTTGGCTATCGTTCATTATAAAGAAAATTGTCAGACAATAGTTGAGGAGAGGTTATATTATACATGTGAGTATATACTATTATTTGATATTTTCTTTTCAGCAATTTCCAAGTACGTCGCATGAAGAACATTGTTCTCGCTATTTTGTTGGCGATATAAAATCAATCAGTTTGTATACCCAAAAATATGAAACTCTCTACCATTTCTATTATTTACTTGGTTTATAAGTAAACTTGCTGACATTTAAACCATTTTAGCTCAACACATGTATCCCTCCTATTACGCCATTTTTTATAAGGTAAGTCTTGCTTTATTCTCTCAAACGCACGCTTTAGATCTAAGAAGAAAGCAATTATATATTTCTTCAGTTTCACATGACTGCATGTACCTAAAACCAGGTTGATGCTGCATTCGCTTATGATTAGTTTCTAAGTATTCTTATTCCACCAGTTGCCTTATTAGTTTTTTTTACAATAGATTCTAGAATTTGTTCATAACTAGCTAACGTATTAATGGGTCTCATCTCATTGCACTTTTTACTTTCCCAATTGGCATAATAATAGATGTTATCCAGGGATCAGGAACAACCCCATATTTTAGACATTCATTAATTATTTACATTTAAAAAAGCATTGTATGTGCTATTGAGCCTTCTATAGGACCTCATCGGCTTCGATTTCTATATAGATCTATGTATGTATAATAAAATTAACTTTTTGAACCATTGAAATGACTTGAAAAATGTGTACCATTGCTCATTGCAAGTTTTATTTGTATTTATATAAGTTATATTGAAATAAATACAGTATTATCATCTAGGCAAAGATTGTTTAAAATTTAATTTTAGTACCTGATAAACTCAGCATCGCTAGATTATTGAGAAATATACATATTTGGAAGTAACATTTTTTATTTATTTATTTATTTATTTATTTCAGAAGTACAGTAAGACATGAAGTCTTTTCGATGTACATATTTAACAGTTAAATTACAAAAATGAAACATAAATTAGTTAAACTTAAGCTAAAAATAATAAATCTATACATATTTTTAATAATATATAATATTTAATATTTTTCAAAACACACTTTGGCTTTCCTTAATTTTTTTTGTCAAGCAAGCTACAGCCAAATTCTCGTAAAAAATTTTGAGTTCGGACTCGTGCGGGATCAGAGCTAAGTTATACGCAGGTATGCGTCAGCATAGTCAACCCTTTAAGTATGTCAATCCTGGCCACGTCTCAGTTTACAGTTATACACATAGGTGACGATACTTTTGGTAGGGGCGAATATAAAAAACCCTTTGATGCTTGCATTAAACTATTCTTTATCTCTGGGTAACTTTCTTAATGAAAAATTTAGTCTCCACATAAATAACAAACCAATCGAATTAACAACAAAATTAAACTATACACATTATTTCGAAAATATACATACCAAGGCGAATTGATATGAGGCGAAGTTACTATAGCAGCCGATTCGATTTTTTTCATTCACCTACATGTACATATTTTGGTTTTGCTTTTGCGTATGAGTTTTCAAGCCGTAAAAGCAAAAACAAAATGTGTGTAAATTTTGACAACTCTTACGCAGAAGCAAAAACAAAATACATGGGAATTAATATCAGTAATACCAATTGCTTTATCTCGCTCTGCCTAGCGCAATTATTCTCTCTTATGCTTGGTTTTCATTAAGCATTATTTTTAATTTATTAAGAAGGTCAAGGTTGTATAGATATTCTCGCAGCGGCCGAAGCGTTTTCTTCAAATTCGTCTACCCACCGCCTAACCTAAACTGCATCCGTACCATTGAATTGCGATAAACATTCTTCAATATCCTTAAAAGTGAACGAAGATCTTTTCGTCTTTGCGTCTGCTTTAATGACTCACAGTTCATCGCTAATATCGAATGTCTGTCAATTTTGAATTGTAAAAGAGTCGAATCAGTAGTGATATAAAAATTATCTTATAATCCAAAATATGTGATGCGTTTGTATGATTACAATGTAATAATTTTTTTAAATCATTTTTTGTTGCAACAAACAAGAAAATTTATGGAAAACAATTTCAATGTACACATGAATGTAGGCATAAAAGTGTATTCCAAATTAAATATTCTTACTTCTTTACTTTAGATCCATATTTTTAATTCCTTTTTACAAGCATCTAAATTGTTATATTTCAATAAACAGGTTACTTATCTTACTTCTTTCCCGCTTCTTTTTCGTTCTCCTTGAGATCAAAACTGCTTTGAAATTTCTTCCTTTTTGGTTTTACTGCTTACTCCTTTGGATGTTGACTGCTTATCTATACATATTATAAAACAAAGTCTAAAACTTTGGGAAGAGCTAATCTCGGGCACTACTGAACGGATTGGGATGCAACTTTTTTAAATTAATGCTTGCAGTTAGCACTAAAGTAAGGTCTGGCGGTAACGTTGCCCTTGCGGTAGCGTCTTCTGGGATCGCAGCTACCCTTTTAGAAGGTGGAAGAACGGCGCATACTACATTTAAACTTCCTCTAAATATTTCTGACGATTGTGCCAGCGTATGCAACATTTCTAAGCAAAGTAATACTTCTAAGCTTATCCAGATGTGCTCACTGATAGTTTGGGATGAAGCCACAATGCCACATAAAGCGTCAGTTGAAACCCTAGATAGGACCATGCGCGATTTAAGAAGTATGAACACACCTATGGGTGGTTGTACGGTATTATTTTCAGGAGATTTCCGTCAAATAGTGCCAGTTATATCTAGAGAAACCAGAGCTGATGAGGTGAATGCGTCATTAAATCGATCATACCTTTGGTCCCATGTAATAAAATTAGCACTCAAGATTAACATGAGAGTGCTTAAAGCCTCAGAAGATAACAGGATGTTTACTGACATGTTACTGAAAGTTGGTAACGGTGAGCTTCCAACAGTTTGTGGGAAAATCTCCTTCAATAATGATACATATATGCGTTTCAGTCACCGACCATCAACAACTGATTGACTAAATATATCCCACCTGTATCCTGGTTAAAGGAACGAGCAATATTAACACCTACTAATGAACAAGTCGAAAAAATTAACGAATTGGTATTGGTAAAATTCCACGCACAAACGAGAGAATATTGCTCGGTGGATACAGTAGTCGACGGTGAAGGAGCTGTGCACTACACAACGGAATTTCTAAATTCTATGAACCCTTCAGGTATGCCTCCCCACAAACTTACTTTAAAAGTTGAAGCTCCAATAATTTTATTGCGAAATTTAAGTCCCCCACTGTTATGCAATGAACTCGCCTACAGGTAAAAAGGTTATATTTTTATCTGGTTGAATGTGCTATTTTAACTGGTTGTGGTACTAGAAAATCTACTTTAATACCTAGAATTCCGATGAGGGACAAACATTTAATGTAACCGGAGTGGATTTGAGTAAGCCATGGACATTTGTACGTATCCCTATCACGTGTTACATCGAAAAGAAACCTTTTTGTCCTTGCAGAGGGAGGTACGCATAATAATATTGTATACAAAGTAATTTTTTGATGTTTGTCCAATAAAAAGTTTTAATTGCAATTGTATGCAACATAAAATTGTTATTTTTATGAGTTTGCATAATTAGGAATTAAGGTAAATGCAAAATCAAACTATTTCAGAACCAAAGTAACTAATACATAGTAAGTAATTTCTTATATATATACATAAACAGAAAGTGCGTGGCGAAGCCTCGCGCAACCGTTGCCAGCTAGTCTTACTATAATTTATTCGCCTTATATCTTCTTCTCACGAAATGCTTCGTAATTTCCGCTGTTGTTGATGTTCTTCCTTCAAACTTTTCCGTAACTCCCCTCTAATTCTTACTTCGCTTGATGTCGAGTGTGCCATTTCATTCGTCTTTCTATGATTTCAACTTTGATCTACTTTTACATGTCGATTAGCGGAGACAGCTTCATCAACCCCTTCCTTTTATTCAGTTTTATTTCTTTGAGCTCCATCGTACTTCTTTACTGCTTTCGTTACTTCTTCAGATTTTGCTTTAAAAATTGTTCTACTTCTTAATTCGCTTGGCGGCGACTGCTTCTCTCTTTTATTCAGTTTTCTTCTTCTGCTTAGCTTTTCTGTTCATCTTTGTACATCTTTTTGCAACGTCTTTTTGCGTTCTACTTACATACATGGATCAAAATACATGAGCGCTCGTTTTCGTTTAACAACGAAAATTAGGTATGTATGTTAAAATGTATATACAGGTATGTAAATATGTAGTTGGATGCCACTTCGTTGCGTTCGTTGCTGCTTCTTCTTTTTCAGCGAATGTGTAACTATATACATGCACAAATATATATATGTACATACATGAATACATTTGTAATCCTGTTTTACCACCAACTTCTTTTCTTTCTTTTTTACTCGTACTTTGTGCTAATCCTCTTGCGCAAAGGGTGTGCTTGATGCTACACGATTGTCACCTGCGTGCAAGGCGTCGTTACCATGCAAAATTGGGGTACCCCTAAAATCTCTGCGCACAGCTTTTACCACTCTTTCAAAACATTTTCGCCATTTTCTTTCACTTTCCATCTTTTAACTTTTTTAAGATATTGGCTTCATAGCACTACAACAATCGCGGTTGAGCCACCATTTATTTGTGAGTTCACACAAATAATACTATTTATTCATTGAAAACTGCAGTTTTATTGTTTATTATCAACAATGTATGTACATTAAGTATAAGTAATACTAGAGGTAATAATATTAGTTAATTTTAATATTTATTTAGAATAGCGAATTTAACCAGCTCACTCCGTTTTCTGTTATTTTCGATTCGCTTCCAATTTTGAAACTAAACTTTCGTTGTCGTTTTTGGTAATGAAACTTCGAGTTCTATGTTTATTCATATTTTTGTTTCTTTACAAAGCGTTAAAAATATTATCAATTCAGTCTCCAATAAACGATAGTCAAAAACATAACACAAATAAAAAATATAATTGTAAAATCAAAGGAACTTCAATTTAGCACTTTAAAAAATGTACGTTTAATAAGGACCATGGAGTGTCAAATATGGACTAGGGTGGTCCATATTTAACATAACTTACGAGCAGCAAAAATCACAAATAAAATTTTTTTTTTCGTTTCTGGAACATAATTCATGTACCCACATTGTACATATAACACATTGGACCCACGTTTCTCCTCCTTTATCATCGGAAAATAAACCTGCACAATAGATGCATTTTGCGTCTTCCTGATTAGATCTATCTGGACTAAGATCTGGCGAGTCATTTAAGACGAGGTTATCGTCACTTGCTGATGAAGTATATGCTTCTACACTTTGAATTTTCTTCTGAAAAATACATTATAAGTTTATATTTTAAAAATTATTTTGTAGTTTCTATATGAGTACCTTCTTTTTTAAAATCTTTACTTTTCTGGTGCGTTTTTCCACTTCTGACATTAATTTCTTTACATGTGTCTCACTCCTTGTTTTCTTCAGAGATTCTCCTAGAGCCTGCTTGTATGTTGCCGATGAAATTAGTTCTGATTTTCCTGTTTTTCGCCCGCGGTTTGAAGTTTTCTTGGTACGGACTGGAATCGGAGAAATAAATGTCTTGTGGCAATATGTTAGACCTTGATCGTATACCAGAGGATGTAGAAGGTTCGAAAGAAATAGGTCCTTCGATATAAGAACTGTTTTCTGTTTGAAAACATTCAGTAGTTTGTACAGTTGGTAATGAAGGCGGAACTTGATTATCCATGATTTCTACCGGTGCTTCGACTTCTTCTGCAGCTAAAAAGTCATGTTCCTTAAATTATGCCTATTAAAGGGGCATATTCCGGTTGAAGAAACCCCTTTGACAGCTATTTCTCCACTTTGCGTTTTCATGTATGAACGACCAAATAATTCTATGATGTCAAAATGTGTTAATGATTTTGCATTATTTATGACCCAGCACCTTATTTCCTCGGCCAAATATTTTTTCAACTAGGGAAATTAAGCATTGGTGGTACGAATGATCCACCTGCACTCATACAAAATATGGCAGTTATTAAGGATCCTCTTTCAGCTAAAGCAAGAGCTCCCATCTGTCTCCGGCCTTTCAGAGCCAACACTTTCGGCATTTTGGCTGGCACAACGGATATTCCAGTTTCATCTGCATTGTAGATGTTATTAGCAGCGAAATTGTATGTTGCCATCTCCTTTTCAAGCAGATCAAAGAAAATTGCCACATTTTCCTTCGAAACCCCTCTTGCACGGGCTATAGAGGTGCTGGTTGGTTGACGGAACGGCAGACATGGGTGGCGTCTAAGGAATAAACGCAACCAATCTCTTCGTGCAGCTTCTTTCATCACAGGAAACGGGTTTTACGGTAACTTATGTTTTACAGCCAATTGAAATGCCAAGGATCTTATATCATTCCGTGTTAGTCCAAACAGTTTCGCTTCCATAAGCAGTATATACTCCACAAGAGAATTTTCGAGCTCGGGTGGGAAAATCGGTTTCCTCCCAAGTTTAGCTGCCACTACTTCTTCTACAGGTCTTCCCTCATCTGCCACTAAACACCGCAACGTGGTTTTAGGTACATTGTACTCCTTAGATGCCTTCAAGAATCCAATTTTTTTAGTTTTCACGGCAGAAATTGCTTCCATCATGTTTTCTTTGCGCCATGTCTGTCGTTGATTCGGCGCTGGGCTTAATTTTGAAGCCATTATTATCCTTCAAAAAAAAAAAATTTTATATTATAGAACTTGAATGAAACACGTTTCAAATATGGCCCACTGGCTCATATTATCACCACCTAAATGGTTCATAATCCCCGCAAAGTTTGCTTCCACTTCAAGAAAACTCGGTTCAATCACTGTACATACATATATGTATTTAAGGCTCTAAAACATATTTTTCAATTACATTTAAACAAAAAAAACCTTAAGAAAACGTACCAAAATAATACTAAGTTACCACCAAAAATATGATTTGTGCTATACTGCGCACGTTTGTCTCACCATACTCGTCAAATAACACTGAATCGTGCTTTGCTAAAATATGTGCGAATTGAAGCCACAGGGTGATGTATTTGCTTTGTGGCTCAGAAGATATTGAGGTGGGCGTCAAGTGATAATACAAGATCGTCATGTGACATATCGCGAGATAGAGGCATCCTTGGCCATTAGTGGGACCAGCATACATTCAATATTGCATGAACATTTGGTCGTAAAGAAGATTTGTTCTCGTTGGATACCGCATAATTTGACAATTGCCCAAAAAAGAACTCGTGCCGATTGGTGTAAAGAACTGTTGAAGAAATTTAGCCGCGGTAGATCAAAGCACGTCTTTGATATCGCAACAGGTGACGAATCTTGGATCTATGCATATGAGCCGGAAACAAAGTAGCAATCGACTCTATGGGTGTTCCAAGACGAGCCTAATCCAACAAAAGCTGTTCGCGCAAGAAGCACATCAAAGCAAATGGTCGCCTGTTTTTTCGGCAAATCTGGTCATGTCGCAACTGTTCCACTAGATTAACTTAAAACGGTAAATTCTGAGTGGTGTACAACCATTTGTTTGCCAAAAGTTTTTGGAGAATTAAGGAAAACCAACCGCCGAAGACAAATCATTCTTCACCAAGACAATGCGAGCTCTGTGTTTTTATTATTAGGCGCAAAATATAAAAGGCAACCCTCGTATTCACTTCTCTTGCTGCATCCACGCAAAAAGACGAAAAGAAGTAAAGTGAATAATGCAACTAACGAAAGAGGAGCTTATGATTCGAGAATTGCTAATGTTATATGTACATATGTAAGTCAAGGTGCCGATGACAAGAAACGAGCGCGTGATGTGAACCTTTTTATTAAAACATTATATTCCCCGGAAGAATATATTAGCCGAAAGATTTACAAAAATCTTTTTGAAGTGAAGCTCCTTAGGCGGTGAATCGATAAGGGAGAGTAAAATTTTTGAAGCACATCTCGTTACATAATTGAGACGAAAGATATAAACGTAAATGCAAGGATAATGAGAAAAAAAGCTATGCATTCTGTGCACAGCGATACAAAACGCTAGATTAAGCATATTTCTGGTAACATACAAATTAAGTTCTGTAAGGGGATATTTCTTGGCAATTACCTGACCTAGTGGCATATCAAATTCAAATGCATGTACTGTAGTTTTGCGCAAACTTTTCAGGTTTAGTTTCCTTAAATCACTTACTTGACCTAAGAACAAGCTAAGAAATATTAGTTGACTTCACCACTATATAACAAATTTTACGCTCTCTGATCGATATTGAGATATAATGAGATGCGATTGGCTTTTAATAATTATAATATATGTAAGTACTGACTTGGCGTTTACACTGCTATATAGGTGTATATTTGGGCGAACTTTTTGAACAATTTGTGGTGTGCATATTGATGTTGTAACACAAAATTTAGGGGCCTACGGTTTTACGCCGACTCCGAACGGCAAATGATTTTTGCGAAAAGTTTTTGGCGTATAATACGTCTTACCTTACGGTATGGGCACCAATGTCAGGTTTTTATTGTTGTAATCCCTATTTCCTTAATTATAAGGAAACGGCTCGATTAATTTTTTTTTTTTTTTTGTAGTCAAATGAAGATGTTAGCTTTCGTTTGACATACATTTCATGTTGGTTGATATCTTCCTAATATTTAAATTTCTCAAATGAAAATTGTATAAACACATGCACACAAATATGTGTGTGGTGTTTGGTTGAGTGTTTGCTGTTGGGCGATTTAAATGTATTCGTACTTTGTATTGCATAATTTTAGGCGGGCAAGTTAAAGTAGAGTAAAAGAAGAGAAAATGCTGCCAAGCACTGCAAAAAAAATAATAAAATTGATTCGCGTATGTTATTTATCATTTATCTTTACTATTGATAACAGCCATTGACTTCGTTTTTGCGAGAAATTTAATTGATAATTTAAAAACATTTTTATCCTATTTTTCCTATAATAAGCTTACATACATCATCCAAAGTAACTATCAAATAAAGAAATTCATTTGCTTGTATTATTTATCATTTATTGTTACATATGTTTTCTGTCTTATCGGATGGCGTATTCTACGTTAAACTTAATGGCCGTGTCTCTGACACAGCCTGCTTCTTTTTCATGGCAGGCTACCATTGTCTGCCGGGTGGCGATCGCTATTAGAAAAAGCTATTTTTCAATAATTTTTGATGTAACTTGCCCCGACCAGGGTTTGAACCCACGACACACCGAATGAAGCGGTTCCCCCCAAGAATACAGAAAACAAAAATTCAGAAATACATTTTTTCAGAAAACATTAGTCAGAACCCTTTTTTCAGAAAGCCAAAATTCAGAAGTCAAAACTCAGAAGTCAAAATTCAGAAGTCAAAATTCAGACGTAAAAATTCAGAAATCAAAAATTCAGAAGTCAAAATTCAGAAGTAAAAATTCAGAAGTCAAAATTGAGAAAGTAATCAGACGGCAGAAAAAACATTAAATTTTGCGCAATATTTAATGTTTTTTCTGCCGTCTGATTACTTTCTCAATTTTGACTTCTGAATTTTGCGCAAAATTTAATGTTTTTTCTGCCGTCTGATTACTTTCTCAATTTTGACTTCTGAATTTTTACTTCTGAATTTTGACTTCTGAATTTTTGATTTCTGAATTTTTACGTCCGAATTTTGACTTCTGAATTTTGACTTCTGAGTTTTGACTTCTGAATTTTGGCTTTCTGAAAAAAGGGTTCTGACTAATGTTTTCTGAAAAAATGTGTTTCTGAATTTTTGTTTTCTGTATTCTTGGGGGGAACCGCTTCATTCGGTGTGTCGTGGGTTCAAACCCTGGTCGGGGCAAGTTACATCAAAAATTATTGAAAAATAGCTTTTTCTAATAGCGATCGCCACCCGGCAGACAATGGTAGCCTGCCATGAAAAAGAAGCAGGCTGTGTCAGAGACACGGCCATTAAGTTTAACGTAGAATACGCCATCCGATAAGACAGAAAACATATGTAACAATAAATGATAAATAATACAAGCAAATGAATTTCTTTATTTGATAGTTACTTTGGATGATGTATGTAAGCTTATTATAGGAAAAATAGGATAAAAATGTTTTTAAATTATCAATTAAATTTCTCGCAAAAACGAAGTCAATGGCTGTTATCAATAGTAAAGATAAATGATAAATAACATACGCGAATCAATTTTATTATTTTTTTTGCAGTGCTTGGCAGCATTTTCTCTTCTTTTACTCTACTTTAACTTGCCCGCCTAAAATTATGCAATACAAAGTACGAATACATTTAAATCGCCCAACAGCAAACACTCAACCAAACACCACACACATATTTGTGTGCATGTGTTTATACAATTTTCATTTGAGAAATTTAAATATTAGGAAGATATCAACCAACATGAAATGTATGTCAAACGAAAGCTAACATCTTCATTTGACTACAAAAAAAAAAAAAAAATTAATCGAGCCGTTTCCTTATAATTAAGGAAATAGGGATTACAACAATAAAAACCTGACATTGGTGCCCATACCGTAAGGTAAGACGTATTATACGCCAAAAACTTTTCGCAAAAATCATTTGCCGTTCGGAGTCGGCGTAAAACCGTAGGCCCCTAAATTTTGTGTTACAACATCAATATGCACACCACAAATTGTTCAAAAAGTTCGCCCAAATATACACCTATATAGCGGTGTAAACGCCAAGTCAGTACTTACATATATTATAATTATTAAAAGCCAATCGCATCTCATTATATCTCAATATCGATCAGAGAGCGTAAAATTTGTTATATAGTGGTGAAGTCAACTAATATTTCTTAGCTTGTTCTTAGGTCAAGTAAGTGATTTAAGGAAACTAAACCTGAAAAGTTTGCGCAAAACTACAGTCCATGCATTTGAATTTGATATGCCACTAGGTCAGGTAATTGCCAAGAAATATCCCCTTACAGAACTTAATTTGTATGTTACCAGAAATATGCTTAATCTAGCGTTTTGTATCGCTGTGCACAGAATGCATAGCTTTTTTTCTCATTATCCTTGCATTTACGTTTATATCTTTCGTCTCAATTATGTAACGAGATGTGCTTCAAAAATTTTACTCCCCTTATCGATTCACCGCCTAAGGAGCTTCACTTCAAAAAGATTTTTGTAAATCTTTCGGCTAATATATTCTTCCGGGGAATATAATGTTTTAATAAAAAGGTTCACATCACGCGCTCGTTTCTTGTCATCGGCACCTTGACTTACATATGTACATATAACATTAGCAATTCTCGAATCATAAGCTCCTCTTTCGTTAGTTGCATTATTCACTTTACTTCTTTTCGTCTTTTTGCGTGGATGCAGCAAGAGAAGTGAATACGAGGGTTGCCTTTTATATTTTGCGCCTAATAATAAAAACACAGAGCTCGCATTGTCTTGGTGAAGAATGATTTGTCTTCGGCGGTTGGTTTTCCTTAATTCTCCAAAAACTTTTGGCAAACAAATGGTTGTACACCACTCAGAATTTACCGTTTTAAGTTTATCTAGTGGAACAGTTGCGACATGACCAGATTTGCCGAAAAAACAGGCGACCATTTGCTTTGATGTGCTTCTTGCGCGAACAGCTTTTGTTGGATTAGGCTCGTCTTGGAACACCCATAGAGTCGATTGCTACTTTGTTTCCGGCTCATATGCATAGATCCAAGATTCGTCACCTGTTGCGATATCAAAGACGTGCTTTGATCTACCGCGGCTAAATTTCTTCAACAGTTCTTTACACCAATCGGCACGAGTTCTTTTTTGGGCAATTGTCAAATTATGCGGTATCCAACGAGAACAAATCTTCTTTACGACCAAATGTTCATGCAATATTGAATGTATGCTGGTCCCACTAATGGCCAAGGATGCCTCTATCTCGCGATATGTCACATGACGATCTTGTATTATCACTTGACGCACAGCATCGGCTGTTTATGGCACAACCACCGTTTTTGGATGACCTTCACGAAATTCGTCCTGCAAAGATTGGCGGCCACGTAGGAACTCGTTGTACCATCGTTTCACAATGGCTAAGTGTGGTGATTTAACACCAAAAGTAGAAGTAAGTTGATTGATGCACTCCTGTCTCAACAATCCTCGTCGAAAATCGTAGTAAGTCATCGCACGAAAATGTTCACGGGTTAATACCATTTTTAGGCAATATGAATTTTTAAACTCATTATAAATAAACACAAATAAAACTCGTAAGTGAAAACGTTATATGCAAGTTTATGCCAAAAAATACCAAACTTTACGATAAAAATATCTAATTACAGCTAATCAGCTACAGCAGTGTTGCGAAGGCGCAAAATATAAAAGGCAACCCTCGTATGAATAAGTATTATTATCTGAATTTTTACTTCGGAATTTTTACTTCTACATTCTTTTTTTCAGCCGTCTGATAGCTTTCTAAAAACGCTTTGTTCATATTTAGTAGTATAAGTTACTAACTCCTCATTTCAATCCATTGTTGATCACTGAAATTTTTATTTTCTTATCATTAATTTTCGTGGTTACGCTTATTGCAATTTTTCATGCTCATATTAATATATGTACATATGTACATTCTCGCGTACACAAATATGTTTATAAGCATTTTCTTGTTTTCAATATTAGCAATGCATAAAACCTGTTTGCAATTGTTCTCTTATCACTTGTGTTCATACATAAGTATGTGGGTATGTATGTATATACGCTAGCATAACCAGCTATTATCATGAATGGGATGTAGGTACCACGTTTTGATACAAAAATTATTAAAGAGTGGAAAAGATGAGGACAAAGCTTTGTAGATTTTTTTCTAATTCGTCTTCACATTATTCTCACCTAGTCTGTTTCATCCATTTCGAGTGCTATTACTGTTGCAAATTATTGTCAAAATCGCATTAAAACGTTGCGAAGCCCTAATTTATATCAATATTATAAAATAATTTGTTACCACGTATTATCAGAATGGAGTGCATTTTAAGCCATAAGAACAAACACGAAAAAATTTTCTTTGATGGGTACGAATATACATTCGACTGGTCGCGTGACGAAACAGATTATTTTTTCTGTAGCGAGTAAGAACTCAGTTATATGTATATCATGGAATTCGAATGGCTTTTTGACTTCCATGAATATTTTTTAGTAAAAAACGTGAATCGAAGTGTGGTGCTAGATTGATTCGATATAACTACTCGTATATGGAGGCAGGTGAAAATAACGTGAAGGTAACAGGCATACATTTACATGCACCAGATGATAGAAAAGTGGAAGTTTATAGATTGACAAAAAACCTAAAACGAAAGGCTGCTGAAGAGCCTAGCACCTCTAGAGATATTGTGGGACAAATTACATCAAATGCAAATGAAGCGATTAAGCCGATTCTCCCTCCAGTCGAACAAATGATGCGCACCGTCAGGCGAAGACGTGCTATAAATTTGGTCCCGAAAAATCCAAATAACCTTAAAGAATTAGTTCTTGAAAATGAATTTACCAAAACAATGGAGGGAAAAGAATTTTTGCTGTATGACAGTGGACCAAACGATCAGAGGCTAATCATTTTTTCCACCGAAGAAAATGTGAAATTTTTAGCAAATTGCTCTTCGATTCATATGGACGGCACGTTTTCTGTTGTTCCTTCAGTTTTTTCCCAATTATACACTTTACATGGCAAGTACTGCATTTATATAGATTTGATTCCACTTCTCGATTCTATAGAATTTCTTTTATATACATGTGGTTTAAATGGTTTAATAGTTCCTTTGGTTTATGTACTAGCGTGTAACAAAAAACAAGAAACATATAACATCATTTTTAAGACCATACTAGGAAAAGAATGTTCCTTTAAACCAAAATATGTTATGCTGGATTTCGAAAAAGCGGCGATCAATTCAGTAAAAAGTTCATTTCCCGAAGCATTCGTTCATGGTTGTTTTTTTCATTTTGCCAAAAATGTTTGGAGGCATATCCAATCTTTAGGGCTTCAAATACAATACCAAACCTGTGCCATTTTTGCGATGAATTTGAAATATTTATTGGCGCTTGCTTTTGTACCTGAAGCGAAAGTAATAGAGGCATTCGGATTGATATCCGAACTGGAATTTTACAAAGATGACGAAGAAAAGGAATATAATTCCGAAATCCAAAACTTGTTAAGTTATTTCGAAGTAACTTATATTGGATTGCCACTTCACGGAACACAGCAACGTAGAAAAAAAGCATTGTTTCCAATTGAGCTGTGGAACATGTATAACATAACCAAACTGGGTGAAGCACGAACAAATAATTCAGTTGAAGGTTGGCACAACGCCATTCGAAGTGCGTTTGGAACACACCCCAACATATTTAATTTTATAAATAAAATAAAAAACGAACAGGCCTTAACTGACACAAAACTTCAGCAATTTTCAGCTGGAGGTGAACCATGTCGAAAACGCAAAAAGAAGTATAAAGATTTCGACTATCGTTTGAGTAGTATTGTCGCTTCATTTGAAAACGATAAACGGGAAAGCGATTTAATTAGCTTTATGCTTGCCATTCCACATAATTTAAAATTCTAAGTTGTACTATTTTTTATACATACATATGTATATATGTACAATGTATACATATATCTTGACAAAAAATAAAAGTTTGTGAATTTTTCATTCATTTTTCTGTTAAGTGTTTTCTGAATTTTTTATTCTGATTTTTTGTTTCTGAAAAGTGATTTCTGAATTTTTCATTCTGATTTGTTGTTTCTGAAAAAAGTTTTCTGAAGTTTTCATTCTGACTTTTTGTTTCAGAAAATCTTTTTCTGACTTTTTCATTCTGACTTTTTGTTTCTGAAAAGTGTTTTCTGAATAAATTTTTCTGAAAAACAGAATTTCTGAATTTTTTCTTTCTGAATTTATGGGGGGGGCACCGAATGAAGCACACAGATACTGCACACTCGGCTACGGCGTCCACTTGGTTTTTGCTATAGTAAACGAAATGGGGTGCAACTTCATTGTAATCTACGTTGTTTGTGCAGCGTTACAGCGGTATATGCACGTATGATAATGAAAAACTTTTATGTTTAATTTCTATTTGTTTTGATCAGTTTTGCACACCACGGTTTTCACAATTAATACGATTTTCCTGTATCAGTTTAAACTAAGAAAGAACTATAAACAAATAAAGTCCGAGAGAGTAAATATGATGAATTTCTGGAAAAAATGGCAACTTTAGTCAAATAACATAAACTCCAACTTTTGCTTGTAAAAATCATTAAATCTCATATGTACACTAACGTCTCACATAGAATGCAAATCTTCATTCATAGGGTAATTGCCAGAACTTGAAAAAGCCTTAAAAGGCTAAATAAAAAAGAGCAATAAATAAAAATCAAAATTTGGTTAATGCTACTCGTAATCATATGAATTACCAATTTAAACAATTAACTCCTATTACGATTTCATAACAAGTTTTATACGGTTTTCGCATTTTTATATTGATTTTATAAGCTTAAAACCAATTTATTTTTAAGATACGAGGTGTAAATTACATATTATATCTTCATCATTAGACAAATTTGGGTGTATATTAGAAGTGCTTATCATTTGAACGACATCTTTTTCAATTGCAAAATCACACTTTTCTTTCTTCTTCTAGCCATATCTAATTATATTTATTTTTTGTTGTTGTTGTTATTATATTTCTTTGTTTTGTTTTGGCAGTGCTCAAAGCATTGCATTTATTTCATTTGCAGCATTGCATTCATTTCATCGCATTTACATTTCTAAGAAAAGGCTACAAAAAAGGCTAGAGGCTAAATTAAATGTTCCAGCTAAAATAAAACGAAAAAAGGTGTACCCGGAAGGCTAAACTGACAACACTGATACGATTTATTTACTAACGTAATTTAATATTTTTCAAAACACACTTTGGCTTTCCTCAATTTTTTTTGTCAAGCAAGCTACAGCCAAATTCTCGTAAAAAATTTTGAGTTCGGACTCGTGCGGGATCAGAGCTAAGTTATACGCAGGTATGCGTCAGCATAGTCAACCCTTTAAGTATGTCAATCCTGGCCACGTCTCAGTTTACAGTTATACACATAGGTGACGATACTTTTGGTAGGGGCGAATATAAAAAAACCCTTTGATGCTTGCATTAAACTATTCTTTATCTCTGGGTAACTTTCTTAATGAAAAATTTAGTCTCCACATATATAACAAACCCATCGAATTAACAACAAAATTAAACTATACACATTATTTCGAAAATATATGTACATACCAAGGCGAATTGATATGAGGCGAAGTTACTATAGCAGCCGAGATTCGATTTTTTTTATTCACCTACATACATGTATTTTGGTTTTGCTTTTGCGTATGAGTTTTCAAGCCATAAAAGCAAAAACAAAATGTGTGTAAATTTTGACAACACTTACGCAGAAGCAAAAACAAAATACATGGGAATTAATATCAGTAATACCAATTGCTTTATCTCGCTCTGCCTAGCGCAATTATTCTCTCTTATGCTTGAATTGCGATAAACATTCTTCAATATCCTTGAAAGTGAACGAAGATCTTTTCGTCTTTGCGTCTGCTTTAATGACTCACAGTTCATCGCTAATATCGTATGTCTGTCAATTTTGAATTGTAAAAGAGTCGAATCCGTAGTGATATAAAAAATATCTTATAATCCAAAATATGTGATGCGTTTGTATGATTAAAATGTAATAATTTTTTTAAATCATTTTTTGTTGCAACAAACAAGAAAATTTATGGAAAACAATTTCAATGTACACATGAAAGTAGGCATAAAAGTGTATTCCAAATTAAATCTTCTTACTTCTTTACTTTATATCCATATTTTTAATTCCTTTTTACAAGCATCTAAATTGTTATATTTCAATAAACAGGTTACTAAGAAGTAAGATTCTTTCCCGCTTCTTTTTCGTTCTCCTTGAGATCAAAACTGCTTTGAAATTTCTTACTTTTTGGTTTTACTGCTTACTCCTTTGGATGTTGACTGCTTATCTTATTATAATTTATTCGCCTTACATCTTCTTCCCACGAAATGCTTCGTTATTTCCGCTGTTGTTGATGTTCTTCCTTCAAACTTTTCCGTAACTCTCCTCTAATTCTTACTTCGCTTGATGTCGAGTGTGTCATTTCATTCGTCTTTCTATGATTTCAACTTTGATCTACTTTTACATGTCGATTAGCGGAGACAGCTTCATCAACCCCTTCCTTTTATTCAGTTTTATTTCTGTGAGCTCCATCGAACTTCTTTACTGCTTTCGTTACTTCTTCAGATTTTGCTTTAAAAATTGTTCTACTTCTTAATTCGCTTGGCGGCGACTGCTTCTCTCTTTTATTCAGTTTTCTTCTTCTGCTTAGCTTTTCTGTTCATCTTTGTTTGCAACGTCTTTTTGCGTTCTACTTACATACATGGATCAAAATACATGAGCGCTCGTTTTCGTTTAACAACGAAAATTAGGTATGTATGTTAAAGTGTATATACAGGTATGTAAATATGTAGTTGGATGCCACTTCGTTGCGTTCGTTGCTGCTTCTTCTTTTTCAGCGAATGTGTAACTATATACATGCACAAATATATATATGTACATACATGAATACATTTGTAAGCCTGTTTTACCACCAACTTCTTTTCTTTCTGTTTTACTCGTACTTTGTGCTAATCCCCTTGCGCAAAGGGTGTGCTTGATGCTACACGATTGTCTTCTGCGTGCAAGGCGTCGTTACCATGCAAAATTGGGGTACCACTAAAATCTCTGCGCACAGCTTTTACCACTCTTTCAAAAAATTTTCGCCATTTTCTTTCACTTTCAATCTTTTAGCTTTTTTAAGATATTGGCTTCATAGCACTACAGCAGTCGCGGTTGAGCCACCATTTATTTGTGAGTTCACACAAATAATACTATTTATTCATTAAAAACTGCAGTTTTATTGTTTATTATCAACAATGTATGTATGTACATTAAGTATAAGTAATACTAGAGGTAATAATATTAGTTAATTTTAATATTTATTTAGAATAGAGAATTTAACCTGATCTCTCCGTTTTCTGTTATTTTCGATTCGCTTCCAATTTTGAAACTAAACTTTCGTTGTCGTTTTTCGTTCAATAGCTTCGTCCTGTCCCTGCTGCCTTTCTGCTCGTGCTGCCGTTATGTCCGTCGTAGAGGTGTTGTCGTGGTATTCATCCTCTATATTGCCTGTTCCTACATACATATGTATATTTTTTTACTAGGATTATTTTTTTATAGCTGGCGCCCCAACTCCTCGACAAGTAAAATATCCTGAGTATAAGATGGACATTCTCATATACATTAAAAACACTATATGTTCAAAAACAATTGTTGTTTATAAGTTGTGTCATATTCATAAGACTGTCCACACTCCACCGAACGTTGTACTAGCGGGACAACGAAAATTAATAGTTCTCGATAGACTCAATCCATTTGAATTTTAAGCATTTTTTATTTGCTAAGAGTAAGTGTTCCAGGAAGTTCTTAGCAAAGGTTGGCACATAGCAGTTTGCTAGGCGTTTTGACATGCTTTAAATGATACTAGAGCAATTTGTCATTAATGTTTCACCCAGAAATAAATCAATAATATTACAATAAAAAGACGTTGAATTCAGCATGCATTATTTGGACGTTATTCGTATTTCTGTAGAAACGCGATAAATTTGAATGTTTTGATTAAATAGACTTAATAGAATTCGTAAGTGGTAACAATTACCGACTGAGAGGGAGTCAATTATCAGCTGATCAAGGTTTTCAGCCAGTTTTCCCGTCCTTCTTAAACACCACAGTAGCATTAATCAAATATGAAGAGATTTTCAGTACCAATTAAACGACATTGTACATATGCGGATAGTGAAAACAACAATAATGGAGATTCATATTCTGAATCACTGGCAAAAAGCGTTTTTTCTACTGACCCAAATACTTGCAACACAAGTATCAGAATCCCATCAGTGAGACTAGTAAAATCAACAAAAATGCCGAAAAATGTGTGGAGAAGATATCTGACTACTAAAGACGGCATTAGACCCTTAACTTCATTAGATGCCCCCGATAATTGTCCAGGTGAAAATTTCCCAAGTATCAACATGTTGCTGAAGATTTTGGCTACGTTACCTGTATCTACTTCTACTGCAGAACGAACCTTTTCTTGCTTGAAACGGATGAAGACTATCCAACGAAACAAAATCAAAAAAGTAATTTCCATTCCATGTTATGAAATGCCCAACTTTCGCCCACTCACACCCCAAAGTTCATCCCACTGTGGCTCCAAGTGGGCCCAACTTGAACTGAGGTTGAGCAAATGTGCTTTGCCTAATATTTGTTCACTCACCGCGCCAAGGAAATTTTCGTGCTCGATATAATCGTTTTTATCTCGAAACTTTCAACTCAAATCATTCTTCACAACAAGTCAAATTATTCGTCAATTTCTTGTAAACACAATTTCACTTTGGGCGCTCAACACGGCCCCAATCTCAGCACACGTGGGGCTACGTGGGGATGAACTTTGGGTGAGTGGACGTTGGGGAATTTAAGCAGGGTGCTTAAAAAAGTACTTACATTCAAGTATCCGAAAACAGAATATTGACGTCCATCTCTTTATTTTTTCAAGGATAGGTTGAATGGATTAGCTGCTCTGGCAATGCATCGTGATATTGGAATCACAGTTACCGAAGTAATCGACTAGATATCTAAAAAACCGCGAGGACTTGATTTTCTTTTGTTATCAATAACATCCATTAGTTTGAGTTGTAAGTTATAATAAAAAAACGAATTTGTATGGACGAAGTTGATGACAGGAGGTTTTTCGTTTGTCCTCGTTCACCTCCAGACCCACTCGCTTCGCTTTTTAATCCAGCTTGGCAAAGGCAAAACTACTTTTTCAAAATTATATATATCCACTTTGGACACCTATAAAGGCCAATCATACATTTTTATATAAGTGTAACATTATTTTTAATAAAAACTTGCGTCAGGTATTTAAAGTTCGTTGCACCCGCACTTTAACAGTTCTTTACTTATTGTATGGATAGATGAAGGATTTTTAGGACTTTTTTTAACTCGCTGCGAAATATAGAATAAAATTATGAAAGAGTTACAGTTTTCAGAGTGGGTTCAAGGAGGCAGATTTAGAGTGAAGATAGGTACAACAACTTTTAATATTGTTTCATGGGGATGCTTGAACTTCAAAAAAAACGTACGATACTGGTGTGTAGAAAGCGGTCAAACGCATTTGCAATACCCTTCGGCATTTTTCAAAATTCATTTAAGCATTTTTTAGCGAAAGCAATTTTATTTTTACAATTTTACATTTTTCATGCATTTTGTTTATTTCAAAATTTAGCTCTTGCTCTTTGTGACTGGTCACTACTGCAAAAAAAAAGACGCAATCTTGCCCGACAGCACTGCTCTCCTCGGAACTCATCTCCAAATTTTAACAAGATGTCAAAAATTGGATGTCTAGAGACGGAAATGCTAATGGCAGAACTTTTTGAAATTAATGATGGGAAACCTATGTCAATCAAGCCTTTTATCCAACGGACCTGCGCAAACATGTTTTTTAGATACATGTGTTCTGTACGCTTTGAGAATAATGATACTGAGTTTTGCGAAATTGTCAACTTTTTTGACGAAATTTTTTGTGAAATTAATCAGGGATATGCTTTGAACTTCTTGCCTTGGTTAGCACCAGTCTACAAACCCCACTTCAGTAAGATAATTAAGTGGTCTTCTACTATACGGTGCTTTATTATGAACCGTATTATAAAAAAGGGAACAACTAACAAATCAATTGGAAGATGACTTTACAGATGCTTTGCTTAATAACCTTAGCGAGGACAGTAATTTCTCAAGAGATACAATAATTTTTATGCTGGAGGACTTTATTGGAGGACACTCAGCTGTGGGGAACCTAGTTATGCTCACACTATTTTACTTAGCTAAATATCCTAATGTCGCCAAAAAAATTCAATTAGAGGGAGATTCCGTTTCAAAAAAAGAAGCTCGAACAATTAATTTTTATGATACTGATGATATGCCTTATACCATGGCAACCATCTTAGAAGTTTTAAGATGTTCATCATCACCTATAGTTCCACATGTGGCTACAGAGAATGCGGTAATATCTGGTTATTGTGTTACAAAAGGCACTATTGTTTTAATAAACAATTACAACTTAAATCACAGCAAGCTATATTGGAAACAACCTTGGTCTTTCCAACCAGAAAGATTTTTAGAACAGTCGTATAAGAAAATAGGATTGAGACAACCAGTAAATGATCTGAACATCTCGCAAGAACTTGAGTCTGCAAAATACGTTCAAAATCTAAAGGAATTAACGTTGAATAGAAAAACAAAACTGTATCCATATTTAAAGCAGAACATACCATTTTTTATACCATTCAGCATCGGAAAAAGAACATGCATTGGACAAAATTTGGTAAGAGGTTTTGGTTTTATTTTAATTGCTAATATATTAAGACAGTACGATGTCAGTACCGAAAACAACGCAACCACAGGCATAAATATACGGAGTATTGCACTACCACTAAACACGGCACCATTGGTTCTAATAAATAGAAATAAAACCATGTGAAAATATATATTATGCATGTACCCAATAACGGTATTCAAACATTTTGTATACTTTGTAATACGTATCGTTTAACTACCAAATAAAGTGTGGACTAATGTAACCAAATTACAAGAGGAATATTTCTGTATGCTCGTCAACTCCTCACAGAAGTGTAGTATTAAAAATGTTTCAGATGTACGCCAAAAATTAATATGTATGTACTGATCTAATTCGGTATTTCGCTCAGATATTAAATTTAACCCTTTCCCCCTTTTTGTAAATTTGTATTTTACCTATAAAAAATGTATCCTAATAAAAGAAAAAGCTGTATATGTACCAGTTCATAGTGTGTTGGAATCATACCACACCCAAACTGGCTGATGTAACACTTGCCGTATTCGTGTTGCCATCTGTTAGCGAGTGGCGAATCGATGAAGCATATGTATGGCTTAAATTAGCATCAACACAGATTTTGTTTTTGTTTCCAATGTAATGTGCGCGCTTTACAAATGACAAATATGCACCAAAAGTGTAAGTACGTCCGCGCACATGATCGTCGTTTATGTACAGGTTAAAACTGGTCTAATATCTGCAGAATTTAATTTATGAGTTCGACCAGTTTAAAGAGGTATGATCGTACTCGCGGTCGCGAATCTACCTAGCTATTGTGTTGTTGCTTGTACATACACACAAATTTGTTCGAAGGCGAGCAGAGCCAAAGAACATAAAACTATAAGAAGAGACAACACGTTACTTTTGCTTTACTCGTTAATCAACAGGGTAGCCCCATCTCTTTTCATTCAATCATTTACGCATTTGGTCGAAAGTGTAGACGCTACCCTATTGATCAACGAGTAAAACAAAAGTAGCGTGTTATCTCTTCTTCTAGTTTTATGTTCTTTGGCAGAGCTTAGGCACCGCGAACAGAGAAGTAGGAATCGAATGTAGTTACCTACGATGTAATGAATTATGGCGTTTTAAAAAAATCATATAAATTTAGAATTACAGAAGTTTAGAAAATAAGGGTGTCAAATGTCCACTCAACACTGTCCTTTAAATATGTATTCTTGAATATGCATGACGATTTTCATTGAATTCCTATAACCGAAATAGATTATGCGAAATATTATATTCACTATCACCAATCCAAATTTCAATTTCTTAAAATATAACTTTTTATAATCTAATTTGTTTGTCACACGTTTATTTGCTTATTTATTTATTGATTTATTTCTTACAACACTTCTAAGCCTAGTTCGTTACAATAAAAATAGACTTAATACCTAAAACATTCCTTAAGCCAAATAAAATAATTTCTATTCGCACCCTTACATAGCATTTCAAATTCGAATGCGGAGCAATAGTAAACGGAAAACAGATAGTGATATTTCACTTCACTGACATACTTTTCATTAATTTTTAGGTAGTTTGGTAAATTATCTTCTATGATGTTTTTTATAAATTTCATCGTATAATAAAAATACTGTTGCTTCACACTAAATTAACATGCCCCTAATTGGCGTATCATACCGCTTTCGAATAACGAATCTTATTGCCTGGTTTGCTGGTTTTAAAATTTATAAATTTGGCTATCGTTCATTATAAAGAAAATTGTCAGACAATAGTTGAGGAGAGGTTATATTATACATGTGAGTATATACTATTATTTGATATTTTCTTTTCAGCAATTTCCAAGTACGTCGCATGAAGAACATTGTTCTCGCTATTTTGTTGGCGATATAAAATCAATCAGTTTGTATACCCAAATATATGAAACTCTCTACCATTTCTATTATTTACTTGGTTTATAAGTAAACTTGCTGGCATTTAAAACATTTTAGCGCAACACATGTATCCCTCCTATTACGCCATTTTTTATAAGGTAAGTCTTGCTTTATTCTCTCAAACGCACGTTTTAGATCTAAGAAGAAAGCAATTATATATTTCTTCAGTTTCACATGACTGCATGTACCTAAAACCAGGTTGATGCTGCATTCGCATATGATTAGTTTCTAAGTATTCTTATTCCACCAGTTGCCTTATTAGTTTTTTTTTACAACAGATTCTAGAATTTGTTCATAACTAGCTAACGTATTAATGGGTCTCATCTCATTGCACTTTTTACTTTCCCAATTGGCATAATAATAGATGTTATCCAGGGATCAGGAACAACCCCATATTTTAGACATTCATTAATTATTTACATTTAAAAAAGCATTGTATGTGCTATTGAGCCTTCTATGGGACCTCATCGGCTTCGATTTCTATATAAGTATGTAGATCTATGTATGTGTAATAAAATTAACTTTTTGAATCATTGAAATGACTTGAAAAATGTGTACCATTGCTCATTGCAAGTTTTATTTGTATTTATGTAAGTTATATTGAAATAAATACAGTATTATCATCTAGGCAAAGATTGTTTAAAATTTAATTTTAGTACCTGATAAAATCAGCATCGCTAGATTATTGAGAAATATACATATTTGGAAGTAACATTTTTTTATTTATTTATTTATTTATTTATTTCAGAAGTACAGTACGAAATGAAGTCTTTTCGATGTACATATTTAACAGTTAAATTACAAAAATGAAACTTAAATTAGTTAAACTTAAGCTAAAAATAATAAATAAGTAATATACTAAATTTAAGGCTAAAGAACAAATACAAAATTGGGGGGAAAAAATGATAGTTGGAAAAGCTGAGACGAAGCGAAGGAGACGGAAAGGTTTCCACAGAAAAAGATTTGTGACTGTCGCTTTGAAGCATCTATCAGATTTAATAGATTTAATTGACACTGGTAAGAAATTCCATAATTTGACTACACTAACAAAGAATAATCTGGAGGCAGTTAATCTATATACTAATATTATAAGGAGGAAAGGTTTGATTGTTTTTTTGTTTGTTTGCATTGAATAGGCTCCGAAACTACTTGACCGATTTGAAAAATTATTTCACTGTTGGGAAGCTACACTATCTCCGGTGAACATAAGCATTATTATATTTTCAAACAAGTTAGGAATCTACAGTAAAACTCCAATAATGTAACCCAAGGTGTGAAAAAATTATCAAAAAACTTTCTTACATCGCGTGCGCTGCGAAGACTATTGATAATAGAACAAAATAATATACTACGTCTTTGCAGAACATATAATTATCGAGAAATAATATCCCGACAGCATATGTCTAACTATTGTAATTTTGTCACAATAAGTGTTTTCTCATTTAAAAAAATATATATAAATGTCACCGCTATATAAGCTCTTTTATTTCTACTTTCATGACTTCATATTTAAATCTGCTTCAATGCCATTACATAACTTTTTGAATTATTCAATTTGGACAATCCGTTCGAAAGATATCACAAGTTTAAAAATGTAAGTTATTTGAAAAATGTCGCATGGTCGCCGCTCACGCCGCACAGTGATAAATTTTGTTCAGAGGTGCGGCAATCATTAGAAGCAGGTATCGGAGAGCTTTGAAATTTTGCACAGGTTCATTTTAGGTAAAAATAAAATATTGGCAATTTTTTTTGGAAAATCCGCCCACGGACACGCCCACCTCCCATACAACTGAAACTTAAAAAGTGTTTTATTTTCGAAGATTTTCACGCTAGAGCAACCAAATTTTGTGAGATTGTTTGTTTCAACAATAGCATACCCCATAATAAATATTAAGGTGATCTGCCAACGAACACGTCCACCTCCCATACAACTTTGAAGTTATAAGCGTCGTACTCAACAACAATTTCAAAATAATAGAGAAAACATCAATAATTTGATTTTTAATCATATTCCATTAACATGTCCTTTACTTCATCATGATATTCTAATTTCTTAAATTTTAATTTTTTTCTAAATTTGTTAATAAATGGATCTGATGATACCAGCAAATGATGCATAACGTCTTTATTGGTGGACGACCTTGAACATTTTCTCGAATGATGGAGTCTATAAATTCTATAATCTTTATTTCTGGCTTTCTGTGCTTCCTGAGATAACAGTATAAATATTTGACAGCCAATCTGCATTTTCGTTTAGAAACCTTTGCATATGGCGATTAGCTTTTTTCCATTTCAATTAAAATTTCGGTAAAAATATGTTCACCAAAATTTTTTTTAATTTTTCAATGTTTTCCGTAGATATATTAGCGTTATTTTTCGAAATAACACCAACAAGAACATTAATATCTTTCCCGCAATCAACAAGCGTTTCAGAAATTTCTTTATAAGATAATATTAATAATTCGATAATATAATATAACTAGCGTAACCGGATTGCGTTGCTGCTTTAATAATATTTATAAATAATATTTATAAAAACGGCCGAAAATACATTGCATATTGTGATTCCAGTAAATAAACCTTAACTAACATATCTACCTACATAGGAAACTTTTAAATACCTTAAATAACATACATTCTTGAATACATACATACGCTCTTACGAAGTACATATTAATAATCTTCTATATATGTATATAAAAATAAGTTCTATTGTGTTAGTGACTGATGTTCTCTGGAATGCCTGAACCGATTTCTGCTAAGTTCATATGAAAGGTGACATCAATACCAAGGTTTTTATGTATAAACGGTCTCTGTATGTGGATTGGTTCATGAGTTATAGCCATTTTGGTGAACACTGCATTCATTTCGACTTATATGTTAACTTAACAGCTAATATATACATTTGATTCTGTAACGGACTTTTTCTCGTTTCGACTTATATGTTAACTTAACAGATAATATACATATACCTGTAATCAGAGAACTTGTAAGTAATGACAGAGAACTTGTAAGTAATGAGAAGGCGCAAATGTTAAAACAGCTTTTTCATCAACAAAATTTCTACGTGCCGTCGGGAGAATTCAACATAGCAATTTAATTCTACCATACGAATAAAAACCAATTTCACCATATTTTGCTATATTTAGAGCAGAGGGGCTCTTTTGCGGAGGCGAGCGGCTGCATGTGTACAAAAAGAAGATAAATAATAAATCAAAACAAAAACCATAGAAGGAAAATAAGTAAACAAAAAAACCAGTTTCTGGATAGCGAAACGCAACTTGAGACGGCAGATGAGTTATTCAACAGTTGAGGATAAGAGAAGGGTTGAAAGGGATAGGGGGAATCGTCAAAAGAATATTCTTTCGAGTTTTCGGCAATTTTTGTGTTAATCGCCATCAGCGCGTGCACTTGTAGGCAAATGAGTTGATGCGCGCATTTGGACAAAAGTTCTAGAATATTCTAGAATATTCTAGAATGTTCTAGAATGTTCCAGAATATTCCAGAATATTCTAGAATGCCAGCAATTTGTCAGACTACGTTGGCAAATTAGATTATTGTCTGATATTGCGATGTTGAATCTTTTCAATGACCGTCAATGGTTTGTAAAATTGAAGATTTTAGCATTTTTGTGTTCGTCGTGAAAATGATTGTTGCGGGGAACATTTGCGTGCGCGGGGAGATGAAATGCTTGCGCTTATGAATGAACATACATACATACATATTTTGTTTTCGGAAATACATACACGCGAGCGCTTATGAATGAATTTTTTGTTGTTGTAGGTATGTACATACGTAAATATGTAGATATGCATATACAATGTTTCGCTGTGCACTTGCGCTGAAAAATTGCGCATGTGTGAATGAATCTTTTCTTGATTCCACTTATGTAAGTACATACATAAGTATGTATAATGAACCATAGTTGATTTTTCATTAAAAAATATAATTTTGTCATGTTTTTATTAAACTTATTTTTGACTTAGAAAATTAGTAAATAAAGATTAGTTGATAGGTGCATATACATATGTATGTATGTAAATATGTACATACAATGTGCATGTGTATAACTTCAACCTTGACCTACGCTAAATCTTAATCACATCACAGCGCATCGCAACCGCAGCTGCAATTGTGCCTGCACCAGCGCTAAATATTCTAAAATATCTGAAACTACATACATACGTACATACATACATGGATGCATTTATTAAGCAATTCATGCGCGCATCAACTCATTTGCCTACAAGTGCACGCGCTGATGGCGATTAACACAAAAATTGCCGAAAACTCGAAAGAATATTCTTTTGACGATTCCCCCTATCCCTTTCAACCCTTCTCTTATCCTCAACTGTTGAATAACTCATCTGCCGTCTCAAGTTGCGTTTCGCTATCCAGAAACTGGTTTTTTTGTTTACTTATTTTCCTTCTATGGTTTTTGTTTTGATTTATTATTTATCTTCTTTTTGTACACATGCAGCCGCTCGCCTCCGCAAAAGAGCCCCTCTGCTCTAAATATAGCAAAATATGGTGAAAATGGTTTTTATTCGTATGGTAGAATTAAATTGCTATGTTGAATTCTCCCGACGGCACGTAGAAATTTTGTTGATGAAAAAGCTGTTTTAACATTTGCGCCTTCTCATTACTTACAAGTTCTCTGCTGTAATGCTGTAATGAGCTTTCTTATATGTTAACTTAACAGCTAATATATATATGTAATGCTGTAACGGATTTGACTGACATTTCATGATCAGCTGATCTATTTCAATTCTTAATAATTGTTTTATTCAACTAACATATGTGCCTCAATTTTTGAATTTCGTGAATAAATAAAATTTCAATTACTTAATATTTAATTGGTGAAGCAAACATTTTTAATACAAAATGGTACGTACGCGCAGCAATGGGGCGTCAATCACGTTATACTAGAAATGTTGCGGCATCTAGAGCATCTCAAAGTGACGAACAGCGTGCAAATAATACTTTGGCTGCTCGAAATGCCATGTCACGTGGTAGGACTATGCGAAATCCAACTCAACGTCCGTATGTGCGACGTACTTTGGAGCGTGCTGCGTTCAATTATGATGCAAACTTCGATTACGTTTCTCATGGCAAGGTTTCAATTGGACCAATGACTACTGTTTGCAGTTATTGCAAGGGATTTAAGTTTAAACATGAGATATCTGGATTGTGTTGTTCAAACGGACAAGTTAAATTACCAGAATTGATTCACCACCGGAGCCCTTGTATAATTTGATAACTGGTGGCACACCAATTTCAAAGCATTTTCTGGAAAACATACAAGGGTATAACTCTACATTTCAAATGACTTCATTTGGAGCGACGAATATTATGCGGGACAATTTTATGCCAACTTTCAAGGTATTTTTGTTTGTTTTGATGTTTATTTAGATGATCGCGAAACGTACTATTGTGAAAATTTCAATATTCAATAGATTCAAGGCCAAGTTTACCATCGACTTGGTTCTTTGTTACCCTTTCCTGATCAAACCTATCAATTTTTGCAAATATACTTTGTGGGTAACTCAAATGTGGAAACCGATCGTCGTTGTGATATATCATCAAATTTGCGGAGGGATATTATCGAGCGTTTGCAGAATATGTTGCATGCTGAAAATGAATTAGTGCGACTTTTTCAAACTGCTCTCGATCAAATGCCATCATATGAATATGCAATTGTGATTCGAGCTGACAAAACGACTCCTGGGCAACATGTCAGACGTTATTGTAATCGTAGGCGATGAATTCAATTCCCGTGACATTGTGCTGTGCCGTAGAAATATGCAACTGCAAAGAGTATCTGAAACTCATCGCTGCTATGATGGATTACAGCACCCATTGTTGTTTTGTCGAGGAGAAGACGGTTATCATGTTAACATTAAAATGATCAACCCTTCTACCGGTTAGTTCATTTAAGTTTTATTTAACTTTTATCGTTTTTCGAATAATTTTTAAATTTAGAAGCGGAATCAAATAAAAAAGTTAGCGCAATGAATTATTATTCATATCGCCTTATGGTCCGTCAAAATGATATTAATCATATTTTGCATTGTCGTGGACTTTTCCATCAATTTGTTGTTGATATGTACGCCAAAATTGAAAGTGAACGACTAAATTTCATACGATTTAATCAGAAGAAATTACGTTCGGAGGTGTACATCCATTTGCGTGATGCTATAAATAATGATGGTAATGTTAATGATCTTGGGAAAATTACCATTTTGCTTTCAGCGTACACAGGCAGCCCACGTCATATGCATGAGTATGCGCAGGATGCAATGACTTATGTGCGTCATTACGGTCGACCAGATTTATTTATAATATTTACGTGTAATCCGCAATGGAGTGGCATTAAAGATAATTTATTCGCTGGCCAAAGTCCAACCGACCGCCCGTGTTTTTAAGCAAAAATTGATAGCACTTATGCATTTTATAGTGAAATCTAAAGTGTTTGGTGAAGTCCAATGCTGGATGTACTCTGTGGAGTGGCAAAAGCGTGGTTTGCCACACGCTCACATTTTAATATGTGAAGTTGACAATTTGATATGTGCTGAAATTCCTGATCAAATAAGTGAATTATATGATGTTGTTGTGCAAAATATGATACACGGTCCATGTGGAGCATTCAACATTAACTCCCCATGTATAGTTGATGGCAAATGTAGTAAACGTTATCCAAGAGCTTTGGTTTCAGATACAATCACTGGAAATGATGGTTACCCATTATATCGTCGTCGATGAACTCAAAATAATGGTAGATCAGTTACCATAAGAGTACAAAATCAAAACGTTGAAGTCGATAATCGTTGGATTGCGCCGTATTCACCTTTATTGTCGAAAGTATTCAAAGCGCATATTAATGTCGAATACCGCAATTCTGTCAAGTCCATTAAATACATTTGCAAATATGTAAATAAAGGTAGTGATATGGCCGTATATGGAGCTACTGATCCAAATAGAAACGACGAAATACATAAGTATCAAATGGGGCGTTACATTAGCAGTAATGAAGCGATTTGGCGTATTTTTTCATTTCAAATTCACGAGAGATATCCAGCTGTTGTTCACTTAGTATTTCACTACCGAAAATGCTGCACAGAGAGCTCTATCACCACCTCATACAACCCTAACTGCATTTTTTGTTGATGCCTTTGCCAGAGCGTTATTGTATGAAGAAGTGGCAACTTATTTTACGTGGAGTGCATCAAAAAAGGAGTTCCAACGGCGAAGCAAGGAAAACGTGTTGATGGACATCAAAATTTATATTTAAGTGATGCTTTGGGACGTATATATACTGTTCACCCAAATAATGCTGAGTGCTTTTATTTACGTTTGCTGTTAATAAACGTTCGTGGGCCAACATCATTTCGACAGTTAAGAACAATCAATGGAGTTTTGCATACGACATATCGGCAAGCGTGTCAACAGCTCAATTTGTTGGAAAATGATCTTCATTGGGAACAAACACTTGAAGATGCAGTAGTTGTCGCTCATCCTTATCAAATTCGAGCATTGTTTGCAATTATTTTCTCTACCTGTTTTCCATCTGAATTGTGGACAAAATTCCAAGACTGTCTATCGGAAGATATTCTGTTTCGAGTACGTCAAGAAAATTGTAATCCTGCAATGGATTTCACGCCAGAAATTTCCAATGAAGCATTGATTTGTATTGAAGATTTCTGTTTGCAGATTGCTAATAGGGCATTACCACAATTGGGAATGCCATCACCTAATCGTGCAATGCATGACATTTTTGAGTTAGAACTGCAACGTGAACAACAATACGATCGCAACGAATTAAATGCTTTTGTCCACGCAAATCTTTCGACGTAGAATGCGGAGCAAAAAAAGGCGTACGATAATATTATGCAAGCTGTCAATAGTGAAGCCGGTGGATTTTATTTCCTGGATGCACCAGGACGCACCGGAAAAACGTTTCTAATTTCATTGTTGTTGGCAACGATACGTTCCCAGAATAAAATTGCATTGGCATTGGCGTCTTATGGCATTGCAGCCACTTTGTTAGATGGTGGTCGGACAGCACATTCTGTTTTGAAATTGCCATTGAATTACCAAGTAAATGAAACTCCCACATGTAACGTTTCAAAAACATCTGGAACGGCAAAATTATTGAAACGTTGCGGTATCATTACTTGGGATGAATGCACTATGGCGAATAAGAAATCTGTTGAAGCTTTGGAAAGAACAATGAAAGATCTCCGAGATAATTCAGAGTTGTTTGGTGGTGCATTGATTTTATTGTCAGGCGATTTTAGGCAAACATTGTCTGTCATTCCTAGATCGACCGCGGCTGATGAAATTAACGCTTGCTTAAAGTCTTCATATTTATGGAGATTTGTTAAAATATTGAAACTCACTACCAACGTTCGTGTTCAGTTGCAGAATGATCCATCTGCTGATAAGTTCTCTAAGCAATTGCTGAAAATTGGAAATGGTGCAATGCCTGTTGATGACACTGGATTAATAACATTGCCAAATGATTTTTGCCGTTTCGTACAGTCAAAAGAGGAATTGATTGAATGTGTTTTCACTAACATAGCACAACAATATACATGCCATGCATGGTTTAGTGACAGAGCAATTTTAGCGGCAAAGAACAAAGATGTTACTGAATTAAACATGGCTATACAATCAAAGATTCCTGGCGAATTGGTGTCGTACAAGTCTGTGGATACTGTTACGAATGAAGAAGATGTTGTGAATTATCCAACAGAATTTTTGAATTCGTTGGACTTACCAGGATTGCCTCCGCATAATCTCCAATTGAAAGTTGGAGCCACTATTATTATGCTTCGCAATATCAATCAACCCCGTTTGTGTAATGGTACAAGACTTGCTATAAAAAGTTGATGGCTTATGTAATTGAAGCTACTATTTTGACAGGAAAATTCAAAGGCGAAGATGTATTCATTCCACGCATTCCAATGATTCCGTCTGATATGCCATTTGAATTTAAACGACTTCAGTTTCCTGTTTGCCTTGCGTTTGCGGTTACCATTAATAAGGCGCAAGGCCAACCCTTAGGGATTTGTGGAGTGAATTTAGAGTATCCAGTTTTCTCACATGGACATAAACGGTTTTGTATATTTACACCGAAAATGGAAAAACAACTAATGTTGTTTACCACAGAGCATTACAATAAAAGCAATTTATCACTGATTTAAATGAATTTGAATTGATTTTTTTATTTTCTTTTTTGCACTACAAAGTGTGCAGGGGGCTCGCTAGTTATTTATAAAATATACATACATATATATTATACTAGCAGCCCGCCCCGGCTTCGCACAGGTATTAAACAAACATACTTTCTCGTTTTTGCGTGGGGTCATTAAAAAAGAGTATACAAAGAGTATAATGAAATTATATTTTTTTGGTATTATTATTATTTTTTTTGTATTTTTTTTGTACATATTATTATTATTATTTTTTTTAAATCTTAATTTTAATTTTTGAAAAAAGGCATTTACTATATACTTTACTTTCTCTGATCCTGAAAATCAATTTATTGAGTCAGAGCTTCCCTGTAAACGATATTTGATGTCAATTTATTTTGTGGCAGCAAAATAAATTGATATTCAGGACCTCCGACCCGCGATAGACCAACATACAGTTGGCCATGAGTAACACATTTTTTTCGTAGGTGAATCCCTACTAATTCGAAAGTTTGGCCCTGCGACTTGTTGATAGTTAAGGCGAAAGATGTTTTCACCGGAAATTGAAGTCGTTTAAATGGAATTGGTAGATCACTTGGGATCATCGGAATCCTCGGTATATGAGCTAGTTGACCAGCTGCTGGGCCGGTGATAATGGTTGCTACAATTAAATTGTCCTTCAATTCCTTAATAATCAGCCTCGTCCCGTTGCACATGCTTGGAGGGCTTAAATTCCTCAAAAGCATAATTGGAATTCCAATTTTTTAAGTCAATTCATGTGGTGGGAGCCCAGAAGGGCATAATGAATTTAAAAAACTCCTGGGGATTATGGACTGTGTCTTCGATATTAGTCACGGTGTCTATCGATTTGTATTTTTTTATTTGTCCGGCAACTTTTTGAATAACTAGATTGTTTATTTCGTTGACACTATCATTCTTGAGTGACACTATTGCCCTAGAACTCAACCAATGAAAGTCCTTTTCGTGCAAATTCTCGATGTCAGGGTATACTGCATCTACTAAAATGTCTAAACTATGGACTATTTTTCCTAGAGACTCATCCAGAAGGATGTTACAATTACTGCTTAAATTTGGAGTGGGAAAAATTCCTTCCCCAAGTTTAAGCAGTTGCTGTGGAAAATCACTATCGGTGAATCCATGAAGATGAGCTCTCATATTCGTCCGTAATTTTATATTTTCAATCAAAGTCCATAAGGGCGACGATTTTAAGCATGCTTTGATGATATCTACTCGCGTACCTCTGTTAATGACAGGAAGAATCTGTCGGATATCTCCAGCAAATACAAAAGTAATTCCGCCCATGAGAGCAGAGGAGTTTCTAAGATCTTTTAAGGTTCTGCCCACGGCATCTATATGTGCCCTATGGCTCATGGTACATTCATCCCACATAATCAATGAGGCGTCTTGCAATAGTTTACCAAGAGGCCCATTTTTGCGGATAGAACATATTGATTGTTGCTCAAGATTTACGGATAGCGGAAGTTTAAAAGTTGAATGAGCAGTTTTTCCATCCTTTAGAAGAATTGCAGCAATTCCTGACGAATCCCTGATTGTCTTATTTTAGCATGTATTAAATTTGCAAGAAACGTCTTGCCACTGCCACCTGGTGCATCCAAAAAAAAAATTTTGTTTTTGTTATTATTCACGCTATCAACTATAATTTCAAAAGCATATCTTTTATTTGGGACTAATTTTGGAATATTTTCATTGACAAAAGCGGTCCAATTATTTGTATTATAGTGATTTGTCCTTGTGTTTGTAGCTCTGTTTTCTGTACGAACAGAAGAAGGTAGTCCAAAATCGCTTAGGTTTTTATCGTTTAGTTGCAATAATTTATTTTCTATTTGTATCAAACCTTCGTTATAAATGTCCTCACTATATGGTAAGGTGAAATCTTGATTTTGCTGTTGGAGTCTATGTATAATATCTTGACATAAATCGTCTTTGAAATTTTCCCATAATTTAAATGGTTCCGATGGCTGACAAAATAAAAGTATGACGACAAACAACTCTCTCAGTTGTACTGCACACTGCTTCTCTCAGAGTATTTTCCCAATGATCATCGTTTTCTAGTAACTCTCTGTCACGGCAAGCTGCTTGATAGGTCTCTTTGAGAACTCCGTCAACGGTTTTTAAGTAGTCGAATGAGGTTGGACCACGTACGTGATGTAGTAACATCCTCAGGTAAAAACACTCTGATTGGGAAGGATGTACACCGTAGACTCTACGGCCTTTTTTTTTTATGCCTGGATGACCAAGTTTGTCCTCACCACGCCTTCTTCTTGTAAATTTACTGTTAGCCCATGTGTAGTATTGGGGGACTTCGTGGTATAGAAGTGTCTTTGCAAATTCATCTTCATTACAGAGCTCAAAGAAAGCCAGCAAAGTGGTTTTACGTGGGTTTTGGGCCACTTGTTCAGCCGTTTCTGCGGTGAAATACACCCTTTGGCCGTTCGGAAATTCCAATATTTGCCAGACAGCTTCGGATGTACTTATGTACCGGCCATTCACGTAGTTTTCCACTTCATCATTTTGGTTTCTAACGCAAAAAGTAACCTGGTCAGATCCTTTATTAATATATTTACAAATATATTTGAGTGTCAGTACTCCACATTTATGTGAGCGTTAAACGTCCTACACAATAGTGGAGAGTAAGGAACAATCCATCTATTATCTATATTGAACCTACTCTCTCTAATAATTAGTTTAGCGATCTGCCCTCCATTTTCTGCGTCACTACGACGATAAACTCGATATCCGTCCTCTCCGGTTTCGGTATCGTTGACAAATACCGTTTTTCATACAGATAATAGTTCCGCTTTAATTTAAGGCCATTCGGGGTTACACGTAAAAGTGACAAATAAGTATGGTCTCCCATAATTTCGGACATAAGTCATCGCATCTTGGGTTTTTTCATGCAGATAATGTGGAGAACCTGTGAATGAAGATGGCAAGATTACGCGTTGACCGATATTTGATGGGTCTACATTTGCATCTTGATTTAAAGCGTCTCTCAGATGAATGTATTGGTCAGCCCTTAGTCTTTGTTGATTACGGCATATGTAATTCAATCTTTCTGATATCATTTTTGCCATCATATCGACAAGATATTGACTAAATAAATCTCTGTAATAATGCAATGGATAAAAATTATAAGCTCTAACCATCAACCTAAATGCATAAAATTGCATGCACGTCACAGTTTTGTTACGCGCTGTACCTTGCAGAGGAATGGTCAAATAATAACCGTCCTCTCCCATTACGAACATTAAGGGATACTGTAAAGGATCATACGATCGGTGTAACTCAGAGACCCTTCTAAGTTGGCCGTCTCTACCATGTAGCACTATATCTCTTGAGCCTTTTTCTTCGTCAATCGAAATTTTGTTCAGCAAGCCGCTGCGATCGTGCGATAATCGATTCTCGCGCATTTGCTTGTGAGGTTCTCAAATTTTGTTCAGCAAGCCGCTGCGATCGTTCGATACTCGACTCCCGCGCGCATACTTGAGAAGTCCTTAAATTTTGTTGAGCAAGCTTCTGCGAACGCTCGATACTCGACTCTCTGGCACGCGATTGCGATGCGTATTCTCTTCGACTTGCAAGACGATTTTCAGTTTCTGATGAAGGTTCTCCATCACGGCGTCTTTTTGATACCCTCGCCTGGGAACTATTTCTAGGAAGTTGAGATCTAGGCATTATAAAATGGAAAAAAATTAAACTGCCTTTGTGCCAACTTTGTACTAAATTATTGCTTAATTAATAGCTATAAAAATGTAATTGAAAAATTATAAGAACTACTCGAGTCGGTAAGCTGTTTGGATAGTTAAAAGTTACAATATATTATTTACTGAAAAAAATGGATTTAGTTCTGAAAATAACTGTTGTTTAGTTCTGAAAATAACTGATGTTTAGTTCTGAAAAGAACTTTGTTTACATTGAAAAAAAAATAACTTTTATTTTGGCTTGAATTACCTTATACGAATTATACGAATTTTTTAAAGCATATACTGACAATGTATTGTAGCAAAATTTATTCTATTAGGCACACGATTGCTGCGTAGAGAACCAACCGGCGACTGAGCATTTTATTCTTGCCATTGAATCCCCTCCCGTACCCCTGTGATCAAAATTGGGTAGAGAGAAGTGTACAAAAGCAACTGCGCAGTATCTGTATCTCTCGCTTTGTTCGTTGTTGTACAAAAGCAACTACGCAGTACCTTTCGCTTTGTTCAGTGTTCTTGTTTTGCGCTTACGGCCATTATATTGGCAAGTGCAAAAATTATAGCGGTTATTAAGAAGTGAGAACAGTTGCTAAGAATACATCTATATACATACATATTATTATATGAAGTGATTATTACAAATTTTAAATCAACTACGATACAGCACAGCCACCTAAGTTTGTTATTCTCAGAGACCCAGAAATTTCTATATTCCAAAAATAACAATAATTCCTGAAACATTGTTTAGCATGTAAAAAAAAATATTAGGTAGCAAGAAATTTTCCTTAATTGCTTAATTTGGGCTCTTTTCACTCTTTTCCACAGAAAACTTAGCAGCGCTAATCACTTGCGCAAGAAATTAGGAAAAAAGGGTACTGCAGTACAATGTATTTTATTAAACACGCAGGTACATACATACATACATATGTAGCTGTAACACATGCATATGTATTATATGTCATTCCATCCGAAATTTACACTCACATTTTTTTTTTGGAAAAACATATTTTTTTCGCGTTCTATATTGAAAAATAATCGACCCTTACTTTTTTATTTTTATATGATACTTAAAATTTTCGAGAAATGAACTTTCGAATTTTTGAAATCTTGAAATGAAAACTTCGGGAGTTATGAATTTCGGAGTGTGCTCGCTCGTTAGCTAGCGGCGAAGCGCGCGTAAAGATAAAAAAATTCATAACTCCCGAAGTTTTCATTTCTACATCGCAAATTTTTCACAGGTTATATAGTAATCACAGGCAATCATATTAAAATAAAAAAAAGGGGAAAAAAATGTAGTCCCAAATTTGGAAAAAGTTTAATTGTTTTAAAAACAACACTAATTTTTTATAAAAAAAACTCACAGAACGTCTACTTAGCTGTGTTGCGAAGATAGTGGAATAACGCAAATTTTCAGTACAGGAAGAACTTTTTATGACCAGAACTTTTTTTACTGTGGAGTACTGAAAAAACGTCTTTTTTCAAGATTTCAAAAATTCGAAAGTTCATATCTCGAAAATTTAAAGTACCATATTAAAATAAAAAAAATACTTTATTTGGGATCTTTTAAATAAAGGGTTCTGCCGTAGGTATAATGAGTATACTGGGTATATACATACATATAATATCGGGTGTTTTTTTTTAGGGGTATAGAACTTCGAATTGAAATAAAACACAAGAAAATCGTTTTAAGGTCCATCAATTTGGCTTTATTGGAAGGATAATTTTATGCCATTAATGTTTAAATATGATTTCGGGCATGTGGCCGCCGCGGCTGGCTCGAATAAAGCCAATTCTACAGGTCCAATTTTCAACCACTTTTTCGAGCATATGGGGCCGTATGTCGGCAATAACGCCACGAATGTTGGCTTCCAATTCCCCTAACGTTTCTGGTTTGTTGGCGTAGACGAGCGACTTCACATATCCCCAAAGAAAATAATTCAATGGTGTCAAATCACACGATCTTGGTGGCCAATTTACAGGTCCATTCCGCGAAATTATGCGCTCATCGAATGTTTCCTTCAATAAATCGATTGTGACGTGCGCTGTGTGGCATGTAGCGCCGTCTTGTTGGAACCACAACTCATCCACATTCATGCCATCCAATTCGGGAACAAAATAGTCGGTTATCATGGCTCTATACCGGTCTCCAGCATTATTGCGGAAGAAGTATGGCCCAATGACTCCACCAGCCCATAGAGCACACCAAACAGTCAGTTTTTGTGGATGTAATGGCGTTTCAAGGGTCTCATGTGGATTCTCTTCACTCCAAATGCGGCAATTTTGCTTGTTGACGTAGCCATTCAACCAAAAATGAGCCTCATCACTGAACAAAATTTTGCGATGAAAATCAGCATCGAGATCAATCTCATTTTCCGCCCATACACCAAAATCACGACGCATTGCATGATCTCGCGGCTTTAATTCTTGCACAAGCTGGATCTTGTAAGGTCGCAAGCCAAGATCTTTGCGCAAAATCTTCCATAAAGTTGATGGACAAAGCTCCAATTGCTGTGCACGGTGGCGAATCGATTCATTCGGGTCCTCTTCAACACTTTGCTCTACAGCGGCAATTGTTTCTTCGGTGCGTACTGTTCGACGTCTCTGCGGATGCGTATTATCACATAGAGTAAACGTAGTGCGAAAACGATCCATGGTTAACCGAATTAATTGCTCTGATGGACGATTATGTCGACCATAAAATTGACGGAGCTCGCGGTAAACTTCGCAAACTGAACCATTATTTTCGAAATAAATTTGCACGATTTGCAAGCGTTGTTCTTTTGTCAACCTGTTCATGATGAAATGGCAAACCAAACTGAACATAAATGACATTAGAGTTGCCAGATTTGACCACAAAATGCCAGTTTTATCTCTATTCGAAAAACAAACCTGTAAAAAAAACACCCGATATATATGTATATTTTATAGATAATTATTAATATGTACTTCGTAAGAGCGTATGTATGTATTCAAGAATGTATGTTAAATAAGGTATTTAAAAGTTTCCTATGTAGGTAGATATGTTAGTTAAGGTTTATTTACTGGAATCTCAATATGCAATGTATTTTCGGCCGTTTTTATAAATATTATTTATAAATATTATTAAAGCAGCAACGCAATCCGGTTACGCTAGTTATATTATATTATCGAATTATTAATATTATCTTATAAAGAAATTTCTGAAACGCTTGTTGATTGCGGGAAGACATTAATGTTCTTGTTGGTGTTATTTCGACAAATAACGCTAATATATCTACGGAAAACATTGAAAAATTAAAAAAAATTTTGGTGAACATATTTTTACCGAAATTTAAATTAAAATGGAAAAAAGCTAATCGCCATATGCAAAGGTCTCTAAACGAAAATGCTGATTGGCTGTCAAGTATTTATACTGTTATCTGAGGAAGCACAGAAAGCCAGAAATAAAGATTATAGAATTTATAGACTCCATCATTCGAGAAAATGTTCAAATGAAGACGTTATGCATCATTTGCTGGTCCATTTATTAGCAAATTCAGAAAAAAATTAAAATTTAAGAAATTAGAATATCATGATGAAGTAAAGGACATGTTAATGGAATATGATTAAAAATGAAATTATTGATGTTTTCTCTATTATTTTGAAATTGTTGTTGAGTACGACGCTTATATGTAACTTCAAAGTTGTATGGGAGGTGGACGTGTTCGTTGGCAGATATTGTTGAAACAAACAATCTCACAAAATTTTGTTGCTCTAGCGTGAAAATCTTCGAAAATAAAACACTTTTTAAGTTTCAGTTGTATGGGAGGTTGGCGTGCCCGTGGGCGGATTTTCCAAAAAAATTTGGCAGTATTTTATTTTTACCTAAAATGCACCTGTGCAAAATTTCAAAGCTCTACGATATCTCCTTCTATTGATTGCCGCACCTCTGAACAAAATTTACCACTGTGCGGCGTGAGCGGCGACCATGCGACATTTTTCAAATAACTTACATTTTTAAACTTGTGATATCTTTCGAATGGAATTTCCAAATTGAACAATTCAAAAAGTTATGTAATGGCATTGAATCAGACTTAAATATGAAGTCATTTATTTTGATAAGAATTACATCCCAAGTAGAAATAAAAGAGCTTTTATAGCGGTGGCATTTATACATATTTTTTAAAATGAGAAAACACTTATTGTAACATAACTACAATATGTAGTTAGACATATGCTGTCGCGATATTATTTGTAGATAATTATATGTTTTTTTTACACCTGGGGGTACATTATTGGAGTTTTACTGTAGATTCCTAACTTTTTTGAAAATTTAATAAAGCCTATGTTCACCGGAGATAGTGTAGCTTCCCAACAGTGAAATAATTTTTCAAATCGGTCAAGTAGTTTCGGATGTATGTACATATATGTAATATCGGTAAGTAAGCAGCACATCGGCCGTTCAGCCTTCGACATCAGCGGCATATTGTTCACTAGCATAGTTACTTTTCACATTTAATTACTTGCAATACAATTTCAATCTACCTATTTAATATACGCAAAATAAGTTACTTACAATACCAACTTTACATTTGGGGGCTCAACCGTTCGAAGCTAAACTCATCAAATCTCAATTTCATTGTTGGAGACATAAGCTGTATTTAAAAGAAGCGGCACTTCTACCGTTGCAGAGTTTGTCGCAAAAAATTGTGTTTGCAAAAAAATTACGTTGCGCATATGACTGGTGCGAAAGTTTCCATCGCTGGTACTCCGAAAACCACCACCAGATTAGAAAAGCAGACAAGACAGGGAGCGCGAGCGAAACAAACATACAACGCACGCTCAAAACAGCAAAGAAAAGAAGTAGAAAAGCAGCTGAAGTTAAACGTTCAGGAAAAAGATAAAAAAGAATTTGAAAAAAATACCATGAAAGGTGAAGCGAAACAGAATGCGGAAAAAGCGGCAGGTGTAGAGCGAGTAGAAGTGGAGCAAAACAAAAATATTGAAAATAAGAGCAACGAATTGTTAAATCAGCTGGTCCAACTGCTAACGCTGAAAATACAAGTGGACGAAGTGAAACAGACAGACTCAAAAATTGCGGCAGAAAGCTTTGAAAAAACAATACCAGACTTTGATGGTGAAAATATGTCAAGTAAGCATTGGTTTGCTAACTTCGAACTAAATGCGGAAGCATATAGTTTAAACGATAAGCAGAAATACGTGCAAGCTAGGGCAAAGATGACAAAAACTGCAAAACTATTTATCGAATCAGCGGCCGTTTACGAATATGTAGCAATGCGTAAAATGTTAGAAGACGAATTCGATCGATCAAATGTGTGTAGTGCAGATGTTCATACAGAGTTGCGAAGGCGAAAAAAGAGTAGGCATGAAAGTTTCCACGAATACGTATTACAAATGAAAAAAGTGGCTGCAGGTAGTAACATTTATACACAATCGGTGATTCGTTATATTGTTGAGGGCCTGCAATTAAAGGACGAATTCAAATATAATCTTGGTAGCTGCAAGTCGTATAAAGAGCTGCAAGAGTAATACGAGGTTTATGAGAAATTAGTTGTTCACGAGAAATCCAGCAAAGGCGGCAAGAGGTCAATGCCGCCAAACAAGAAGCGTAGTCACAATGCGAACGAGAAGACATTACACTGTTTTAATTGTGGTGCTACGGACCATTTGCGGAGGAATTGCCAAGCAGATACGAAATGTTTCCGTTGCAATAAAAGCGGGCATATGTCGAAAAATTGCCCAACTGAAGCTGTGGCAATCAATTTAGTACAAAGCGCGAAACGTTGCAAAACTTTAAAAATAAACAACGTTGGAGTTAGTTGCCTGGTGGACACAGGCGCAGAAATATCGATCCTGAAAAAAGCGTATTCGATAAATTGGGCAAGTGTAGTTTGCAAAAGTATGTATGTGGCGAACTTGCGCGGTCTGGATAATACGATAACACGTCCACTTGGTTACTTCGTTGCTGATGTTGTGGTCGATGACATGCAGACGTCAGAAAAATTCGTGGTAGTTGCTGACAGAGACATCATATACGACGCACTATTGGGGTTCGATTTCATCGCTAAATTCAACATAACTACGACGGCAGATGGGTATTGGTTTTCTCCTCAGAACGAGGAGGAAACTTATGATCTGTAGCTATAAGCCGGCCGATTCTGTTGCTGAATGTCCAGTTACGCTGAAAATAATACCGGATGGCGAGTTAGTATCGTTTCGGCACCCACCAAGTCGCATTCCAGTCACCGAAGTTGAAGCAGTCAACAAGCAGATCGACGAGTGGCTTAAAGCTGGCATTATACGCCGAAAAAAGATGGCACACACCGCATATGTGTCGATTTTCGAAAACTCAATTCTGCAGTGCTGAAGGACTGTTTTCCAGTGCCGATAATCAAAGACGTACTCCAGAAGTTGCAGAAGTCGTAAACCATGTTTTTCGAGGTATTCTAAAGAACAACGTACTAGACTTATATATGAACGATGTTATTATTCATGCGGAAACAGCCGAAGAATGTATTCACAAAGCAAGGCTGGCGTTTGCAACTGCAGCAGAATACAGTTTAAAAATTAAATGGTCGAAATGTCACTTCATGCAGACAACGGTAAGCTTTTTGGGTCACTTTGTGAAAGACGGATGTGTATGGCCAGGCAAGGAGAAAACTGATGCGGTTAGAAGGTTTTCGATTCCGAAAAATGTTATAGCAGTACAGTCGTTTTTGGGGTTAACAGGTTTCTTTCGGAAATTTATCAAGGGTTATTCCCACATCGCCAGACCATTAACAAACTTGCTGCGCAAAGACGTTGCGTTCGTTATGGGTTCAGCCGAGACTGAGGCAATCCAAAAGTTAAAAGATTGTTTGACAGAGGAGCCGGTATTAAGGCTATATAGCAGAAGTAAAAAAACTGAGGTGCATACAGACGCATCGAAAGACGGTTTTGGCGCAACGCTTTTGCAGTGGTTCGATGAAAAGCTGTATCCAGTGTACTTCTGGAGTAAGAAGTCGACGGAACCAGAATCGCGCCAGCATAGCTACGTGCTAGAAGCAAAAGCAGTATAACTCGCTGTTAAGAAGTTCCGCCACTACCTGTTAGGCATACCGTTCAAGCTGGTAACAGATTGCGCAGCGTTTAAGCAAACCTTAAGTAAAAAAGATTTTCCACGTGAAGTTGCATCATGGGTTGTTTACTTGCAAGACTTCGACTTTGGGGTCGAGCATAGAGCAGGTGAAAGGCTCAAACACGTTGATGCTCTTAGTCGCTATCCGCAGCAGGTTATGATGGTCTCATCAGAAATAACGGCACGTATTAAAAAAGCACAGCAAGATGATACGATGATAAAAGCGGTTGCGGAGATACTTACCAGTCAGCCGTGTGATGATTTTAAGTTGAAAGGCGGTTTGGTTTACAAAACATTAAATGGTAACGACCTTCTGGTGATTCCAAAGCCGATGGAAAAAGAAATTATTGTTGAGGCCCATAATTCTGGTCACTTCGCGGTACAGAAGACGATGCATGCTATTCAGCAAAATTACTGGATACCTCATCTAGAGCACAAAGTTACGCAAGTTATCAACAACTGCATTAAATGCATTTTTTACAACAAGAAGGTTTTCAAGAAAGAAGGTTACTTGCACCCCGTCAAGAAGGGAGATCAACCACTACATACGTTACGTATAAATCATCTGGGGCCCATTGACGCCACCTCGAAACAGTACAAGTATGTTCTGGCAATGGTCGACGCTTTCACCAAGTTTGTGTGGCTCTACCCCACAAAGAGCACGAATTGTGAAGAAACGATTCAGAAGATGGAGTTGTGGTCGGCAGTATTTGGCAGCCCGGAACGGATCGTAACCAATAGAGGTGCAGCGTTTACGGCGAATATTTGGGCCCGTATGAAATAACAGCTGTCAAGCGAAATGGTCGGTTCAACGTCAGGAAAGCAGCAGATGTTGAGGGACCTAGTAACACGTCCACAAGTTGTGATGACATTAAACTTTGGAAATATACGGTCAATAACGACGAGCTTTTGTCATCTGAGGCAGATGACTAATCAGAATGGCCGAATGTAATATCGGTACGGTGGCAGCACGACGGTTTGACAGCAATACATATTACATATCAAATGAACATAGCAAAGCAGAAGCACTGAACAAAAAGCATCCGAAAATTGAGAAAACATTCGACGGTCGTAAGTAAGAGGAATCGGCAGTCAGCAGTAGCCAGAAGTAAGCAGCAGTCGTTTTAAAGCAGCACATCTGCCGTTCAGCCTTCGACATCAGCGGCATATTGTTCACTAGCATAGTTACTGTTCACATTTAATTACTTGCAATACAATTTCAATCTACCTATTTAATATACGCAAAATAAGTTACTTGCAATACCAACTTTACATATACATATATTTATGTATACTCATTATCCCAGTTAATAAAACGAAATGTTTTATTTTGCGGGGAGCTAATGTTAGCTCACACAACCGCGTTTATTAAAATGAGAAATCAATCTGATCTTAAAATTTACAATTTTATTCTTTTATACTAAACTCTAGGCCTGACTGCAACTGTATTTTGTTGTTGTGGCCTATTTCCATTTCCTCCTCACTGTAGGTGTTGCGTCTTTTGATGTAACGCAATCGATGAGTGCTGAGTCTGGATTCCCATATTGTGCAATTGTTTACACAATTGCGTGTGGTCGCTGAGTACAATTGTGCTAGGCTGTTCTTCTTACTAGTCGCTGGCCTACATAGTTGCGCACCGCTTGCCATAAGTGCTCTGTCGTAAATTTACTTGGTGTAATCGAAGTATGATAGGTAATCATATTTCGGCGACATATGCGCTGTTACGATTGCTTTTCTAGCAACGTTTGCATTGTTGGCTTTCACTTGAGTTGACTTTTAAATATTTAAAAATGTGTCAACTTGGTGCAGCTAATTTATGATTGGTAATCGTATTTCAAATGGAATTTGGGTTATTTGATTCTCTGGAAATTTCCTTTAATTTTAGTAATTTTTTTGGCAATACAAATGTATCGTATATTTTAATTTTAATGTTTTCGAAAGTTTTATTTGTAGTTGTTATTTTACAGTTTTCAAGTTTTATTAAAAATATTCCTGTTTGTTTGATTTTTAATTTATTATAATTGTGGGATATATTAAATAGAAATTTTTAAATATTAACATTCCTGGCAAGATTTCTTTGATGGTTGTTCTAGATAGTGGTTTCAATTTACAATGAGCTTCTTTAAATTTGAGGATATTAACTAAACAATTGTCTTCTATTTTAATTAAATTTTTTTCTCGGTTATCTTTTACGTTCTTATGATATATATTATTATTATCATCTGCTAAAATTTCATATTCATCTAATACTAGTGACATATTTTTCCCATCGGCGATTGGTTCAAAGGTTATTTTGGATAGGACGTTAGGAGAGAATTGGAGTATTAGTAACGTTATTATTATGTTATCATTCTGAAAGATAACTGCTATTTGTATGCTATCGTATATGTCAAAATCGTTGATGAGGTCAAGTTCAGTTTGCGTTAGTATATCTGTTGGAATTATACCTAATTTACTTGAAAAAAGTACTTGTCCGATGTCATTTATGTGACTCTGTTGAAGTGATATGCCGTTATTTATTTGATATACATACATATGTGTTTAATAAATTCTAGTTCACCTTCTATAGTTTTAATTTTGTTTTGCGTTGTTTCTCTAAATATGTTTATATAATTTTGGATAAGGGTTTGTTATTTGTTTATATGTTTAGTAATGTTACTAATTTGGTTGGCTAAATCAAGATGTCAATTTATTTCCTAATCTCCTATTTATCTTTACGAAGATTACTTCTCCCTGCGAGTATTGTTTTAACGCTTTTCTATATTTATTATGGTGGGCAAAATCGATGATATGTTTTTTCTTTAGTTTATTTGTTATTTCTAACCTATGTTTATCTAATAATAGGAAGTCGCTATTAACTCTTATCCTAAAAAATGATTCAATTGATTTTTCTCCCGTGGTGGAGTGCATAGAATGATTATACTCCTTGACTGATCTTTCTAAAAGATCGTTGAAAGATTGGTGAGTTTTATCACATTGGAGGCATCGCATTATTTCCTGCAAGGTAGAATGAAAGCGTTCTGCTTGACCATTGGAGCAACTTGTGTATGGAACTGTTCGGTGAATTTCTATACCAAACTCGTTCTCCATCATGAAATTTATCGTTTCCGATTTAAACGATTTTTCATTGTCCATAACCACGGTTTCTGGTACGAGAGAGAAAAGAATGTCTCTTAATGGTTGTTTTATATCCTCCAGTGCTTTGGATTGGATAGGTTTTACAACTGCGTATTTAGAGAATTTGTCTACTGCAGTCAGAATTAACTGCTTCCCCATATGAAGTATATTAATATGTACTATTTGTCCTGGGAATGTGGGAATTGAATCCCGGCCATATTTGTTTTCCTTGCATATCACACACATTTTTATAATTTTTTTAATTTTATTAGCCATTCCTGGATTATAATGTCTTGTTGTTCCTGATTACTAATCACGTCATCAACCTGTGTATGAGAGAACCTTACTTTATATCTGCTGAAATGCAGGGGATATAATTCCTACATATTTTATTCCCATTACATCTTCTTCTGCTTTGATGCAATTTATCACTGAAGGGTTATGATAACTTTTAAGAATCTGAGTAAGATTTTGTTGCGAGTAATTTGGTTCCGTTATGACGTGACGATGATAAGTAGGGAATATTATTTTCGACACTGTATATAAAGTTGTGTGATGAGCTTTCATCAGAGTTCCTTACCGTTGTGGTGGAATTCTTGTGGTGGAATGCTCGTGGTGGAATTCTTGATAAGGCATCGGCTACAACATTTGCTTTACTGGGCTTGTATATTAATTCATAGTCATATTCTTCGAGAATTGACTTCCACCTTTTCATTTTGCTATTGTTATTCTTATTGCTTAATGCATAAGTAAATGGTTGATGGTCCGTTGTAATTTTTACTCTTCTGGAACCATACAAAAAATTTCTGAAAGTATTTAATACCCATATTATTGCTAAGAGTTCTTTCCCGTTAGCGGCATAATGTTCTTCTGCTTTGCTTAGCGTTCTCGATATAAAAGCTATCGGTCTATCACTTTGTGATAATACTGCGCCTATGGCGAAGTTTGAAGCATCCGTTGCTAATTCAAATTATTTGTTAAAATCTGGATAAGCAAGGATAATGTCTTCGGAAATTAATGAATTCTTAATCTTCCTAAAGGATTCTTTTGCTTCATTATTTAAAAAAATCTTTGTATTGGCAGATTTATTTTTCGAAATCCTCCCATCTTCCCCTCTTAAGAGTGACGTCAGTGGTTTACCAATCTTTGCATAGTCTTTCACAAACTTGCGATAGTATCCTGACAATCCTAGGAAGCTGCGGAGTTCCTTTAAGCTTTTTAGTTCTGGGAAGCTTGCAATAGCTTCCACTTTTTTTGGAATGGTACTTATGCCATCCGGAGTAATAACATACCCTAAAAATTCTGTTTCTTTTTTAAAGAAATCACATTTATCCAACAGAACCTTCATGTTGGCATCTTTTAATGTTTTAAATATTTGTTCTATATCTTCGCAATGATGTTTTTCGCTTTTGCTAAAGATTATTATATGATCGATGTACACATAGCAACGTTTGCCGATGTGTTCTCTTAATATATCGTCTAATGCATGCTGAAATATTGATGGCGCATTTTTTAGACCGAACGGTAAACGTGTAAATTAGTATTTACCATTAATAATAGAAAATGCGGTTTTCTCTATGTCAGATTTCCTTAATGGAATCTGATGGAAACCACTTTTCAAATCTAATACAAAGAAATAATTGCTTTCACCTAATTGTGATATTACTTTTGATATTTCAGGAATGGGGTACCTGTCAGAAATTGTAACTGCGTTCAATTTCCTGTAATCAATTACCATACGGTATTGTTTGTTACCTGCCGAATCTGCTTTCTTTGGAACAATCCACACAGGTGAATTGTAAGGTGATCTGGATGGTCTTATTATGCCATCGTCCGGCAACTGCTTTACCTGTCGTTCTACCTCAGATTTTAAAGCTACTGGGTAGGGGTAAAATTTTGAATATACTGGCCTATCTGATGTTGTTCTAATTTGACCAACAACTTTAGTAGTATATGTTAGCTTCTCGTCAGGTTCAGAGAAAAGCTTGGGATGTTTTATTATTATCTCCTCCACGATGCTTTTTTGTTTATTTAACAAATTCTTTTCGTTAATTGTATTAACACATTGCGTGGGGAGTTGTTTTAGGTGGACTTTGCATCCATTTCCTACTATCATACAATTATCGGCTGTATGTATTACCGCTTTCATACTTCTGAGGGTATCGTTTCCTAATATACCGTCAAATGATTTTAATGCAGGCATTATATATAATTTAATTTTATCCTTTATATTAAAGAATTGTGCATAAGTATGCTCAATTATTTTTATTTCTCCTGCTATTGATTTTGCATAAAATGGAGCTTCATTTGGTATGCGCTTTTTTACTAAATCGGGTTTAACATAATTCTTGCTAGACCCTGTGTCTACAAGAAACTTTAAGGTTTTCCCGCTCTCCACGTTAACTTCAAAGTATGGTAGTGAAGAGCTCATCATACTAAAAAATTAAAATTATTTGATTCGTTCGAGTGCTCTTCACTTTGCACATCTCTTTCTGTTGATAAATTTAGGTGACATAATCTTTGGGTTTTATAATTTTTTTTGCCTGTCTTCAAACTGATTTGGTCTTTTCCCAGCTTGTGGGTTTTGCTGGGGTTTATTAATGTAATTCACTCGACGTGAATGCATGGTTTGATCGACATCCATTGGCTCTGGCCGAGGTTGTGGCTTAGGAGGCCTGGGTGGCGTATTAGCGTAAGTATTATGCGGTACTCGATGGGCTTGCCAACTTTGTTGGTTTGCTGTTGGCACATATATCGCAAACGTCAAGCTGTGTAGTTGTCAATTTTGCTGTGCCGTACTATTTAAATAAATAAGTTTAATTTTAATTACTTATATTTAAATATTTTGTGTGTGAAATCAGTGCCAACACTTTGTTGATCGACTAAGATAAGTTCAATCAAACTGCTATTGTTTTGAATCAATTTAATTTAATAACTCATTTAATTGCCGAGTCATATTTTGCAATTGTATTTTGTTGTTAATTGGCTTTGTTTGTTCTTGCAGTTGTTTCTGTGCGTGCATATTTGTTTTGCTTTGTACTTTACTCATCTCTTGCTTTCTCTTTTTTGTCACAGCTGTTTGCGTGTTTATTAAGTGTCACAATACAGTGTATCCAAAACTGTTCGTTTTATAGCTTCAAAACTTTCATCAATATTTTGTTTTATTTTTACTTACACTTTTCTTTGATCTAATATGGCTTGCATATTTGCAAATTGTCAAATTAAAAGTGAGTCCGAACGCTATGTGTCGTGCTGGCTGTGTGATGGGTTGGCCCATATGAAGTGTGCTGGATTGACAGGTAGAGTTTTAGACTCAATTAATGATGGCAAAGGCTTACGCTGGTCATGCTTAAATTGTAGATCGACCGAAGTTGATCTTTTTAAATGATTTAAACATGCTAGGAACGGGTTTTCTGAAATTGGTAAGGAGCTTTCGGTACTTACCGAAAAATTTACTTTTTATGAGAATTTGTTTAAGTCGTTTAAATGCTTAAATGATTCACCTCCTGTCAATAACTCTAATCGTGAGAATAAACGTAAGCGAGTTGAGAGTCCGTCTGAGAGTCCGTCTGATTCAGTGATTTTAAATCCAACTCCGGTCGTTATTCCAACTCTCTCATTACAACTAATTAATTTAGCTTCACCAATTCCGCAGATAGTGGAGCCTTCCACATCCAAATCCTCTTCAGCAAGGTCAATTGCCAGTAAAAACCGCGAACTTTCTATACCGCCTAAAGTTGTTGAAACAACTACTAAGAAGCTGGTTGTGGTTCCACAAAGAAAATCAATTTTTGTGTCAAGATTCGCCAAAGACACCACTGTCGAGGACATTGAGTTTTACATAGCATCAAAAATTAAAATTGACAACTTAACAATCAGGAAATTTAATTTCAAATATGAAAGGAGTATTTCCTCTTTTAAAATTGATGTTGCTTTAGAAAAGTTCGATGCTCTTCTAAACAATTCATTCTGGCCGATCGGGGCGTTAGTCCGCGAATTCGAGTACAAAACTAATATAAATGACCAAAATGTTGTAAAGATTTCGCGTCAAAACACTGAGCCAAAAAACTGATTGTTAAGTCTGATTTGAGTATTTATTATCAAAATGTAAGAGGTTTGAACACTAAATTAACTGACTTGTATTTGACAAGCCTTCAGTGCAATTATAATATTATTTCATTTACCGAAACATGGCTTAAGCCTCACGTTTTTAATTCGGAAATCTTTTGCAGTGAATATCAGGTTTACAGAAATGATCGCCTGTGCAGAGTTGGGGGTGGTGTTCTACTCGCTGTTCATTCTTCTATTCCTTCAGAGGAAATCTGTGTCCCTGCTATGGAATCCATTGAATTTATGTGCCTCCGAGTGCAGCTTGGCACAGGTTATATCTACTTAGCTCTCTGTTATATACCTCCTCAGTCTGATTTGTCTGTATATACCCAACATATTTCTCTGCTTAAAATCGTTAGTTCAATGACTGAATCTTCTGACTCTATGATTGTCCTGGGTGACTTTAACCTCCCGCACATATCCTGGAAGATGATTGACTATAACATTGTACCAGTTTCTACGCGATTGGGTAGCTGCGACTTTTTGGATGAGATGGCTGAACTGTGCCTAAGTCAGATTAATGTTCTTCCAAATAAGTTTGGGAAGGTTTTGGATTTGGTTTTCGTTGATGATATTTCCAGATCTTCTCTAAATCGATGTGATCCTCTAGTTTTGCCAGAAGACGTTTACCATCCTGCAATTGAGATAACTTTCAAAATCATGGGTGTTGCTCGGGGGTATGATACGACAGCAGTCGGTTCTAGTACTCGCTTTGATTTTGCTAAGGCCGAATTAAAAAAAATTAGAAATGAACTTTCCAATTTAACATGGCGCAATTATAGTGGTGATGTTGAAGAAAACGTAATGCATTTTAATACCACTTTGTATAGTTTATTTCTAAAATACGTACCTAAACGTGTATGCGTTCAAGACGAACCAATACAGTTATGGTTTAATAAGGAACTGAGAATGTTGAAAAATAAAAAATCGCGTATCTTCAAACAATATAAAAAAACAGGTTTACTTACAGATTACTTAAAGTACTCAGTCCTGCGACATAAATATTTCAAATTAAATAAGAAATCTTACCAAGAATACCTAAATAAAATGAAAAAGAATATTATTTGTAACCCTAAATCATTTTATGGTTTCGTAAACTCAAAGCGTAAGGTAAATGGTTTTCCTTCAAATATGAGGTATCAGAACACTGTGTCCAGCGACAATGAAGACATTGCTAACCTATTTGCACAATTCTTTGAGTCTAACTATTCCACTAAAGTCAATCTTCCCCCTTATAAATATCCATATTATCTATATACTAATAATTCGATTAATGTTCCAGTAATATCTTCTGAAGATGTATTATTTTATCTGAAATCTTTAAAAGAATCATTCAAGTACGGTCCTGATATGATTCCTACATGTATTCTTAAACAATTTGCTGATTATCTATATCTGCCTTTATCAAACTTGTTTAACTTGTCGCTAAAACAAGGTAATTTCCCGTCTGTTTGGAAAAAGTCTTTTATAATCCCTCTTCATAAAAGCGGCAATAGGTCTTCGATTGAAAATTACCGTGGAATAGCAAAGCTATCGGCAATTCCAAAACTATTTGAAGCAATTATTACTAATCAGTTAAAATATACGATCTCTTCATCAATCGCAATCTCTCAACACGGATTTTGTAAGGGCAAATCAACTATTACCAATTTACTGGAATTCACAACTCATGTTTCAAATGGTTTTAGAGAAAATATTCCAACAGATGTTGTATACACCGACTTCAGTAAAGCTTTTGACAAAGTTTGTCACCCCTTACTCATCCACAAACTTGATCTGCTGGGCTTTCCACCCTCTCTCCTCCGCTGGATTTCTTCTTATCTACATGATAGATCTCGAATCGTTATATTCAAAAATGCTTTTTCCAATGTCATTAATGTTACTTCGGGAGTTCCCCAAGGCAGCCATCTAGGCCCGATTCTGTTTTTGTTATTCATAAATGATATTACTACTGCAATAAGATATTCGAATATAATAATGTATGCTGATGATGTAAAACTTTTTAAATCATACGCTTCAATTGAAGAAAGAAATTTATTACAAATAGATATTAACAGCTTAGTTGATTGGTGCAACATAAATTATATGCCACTTAACCTTAAAAAATGTAAATTTATGTGTTTTTCACGAAGAACTATTCAGCCAGCTTCTTACATAATAAATAACTATACTCTGGATCAAGTGTTTGACTTTGTTGACTTGGGAGTTACAATGGATTCCAAACTTAATTTCAATAGTCATGTTAATGCTATAGCTAATAAGGCTAGAGGGATGTTTGCCTTTATAAAGCGATGGTCAAAAGAATTCAAGGACCCATATGTAACAAAGGCTCTTTTTACAACTTTAGTAAGACCTATGCTAGAATACGGTTCGATAGTTTGGAACCCACGTTATCAAGTTCACATTGATCGGCTGGAATCAATTCAAAAACAGTTCTTACTTTTTGCCCTAAGAGACTTTAGATGGGATTCTCGGCTTAACCTTCCTCATTATACTGATCGTTTGAAGCTAATAAATCTTCCTACTCTTTCCAGCCGTAGAGAAATGCTAGGCATAATATTCATTACTAAACTACTCACAGGGTCTATCGCAAGCACATTTCTTATTACCGAAGTTAAACTTAATGTTCCTTCTCGGATTTCAAGACACTTTAAACCTCTTTATTTAAAACAGTGTAAAACCAATTATGAATTAAATGAACCTTTCGGATGTTTATGTCAAGATTTCAACTGTCTTTCCAGCACTTTTGATATTTCGGACTCACTTTTCACCATAAAAAGAGCTGTACTGTCCTTTCTCAATAAATGATTAACGGAGGTATAATATATATTTGATTCAGCTGATGAAGTTTTTTTCTGTAGCTGAGCAGTTTTGGATCTCGGCGCTTAACAAACTTTTTCCTTTTAACATATCGGCACAAAAAAAAAAAATATTAAAAAAAAAAACAAGATCCGTACGTCATGCGGACTGTGCCCCTCGTGTCGGTTGGGCGGGAAAGAGGGTAACCGTTGGGCTTATTATTATTATGTGCCAACTGCGGGTAAAATACCTGTGGTTTTGGCTGTGAAGGGTATTTCCTTGGGAATATTTAATTTTTTTGGTACGACTGCCCTCTGTTATAGGCATGGTTCGTCCTGAAATTTTGGTTGTCCAATTTTTGGCACAGGTGAAGAGCTTGGGGTAAGTCAACTGGCTCCTTCATACCTAGCAGTCTTGATAAATCTCCATTTAATCCTCTTATACATGTGTCCAAAGCTTTGCTTCTGTAAGATTGTGTTAACATGTATAGAGTCTCATTGCTCATACCTTCGCAACCTAATTTATTTAAGATCAATGAGACGTGTTTATACACTTGTTGATAAAATTCATTAATTGACTTATTACCTTGTAAAGTTCCGAGGATTTCAACTGTTTAAACACGACTGACTTTTATTCAATTTAAGTATTCGTTACAAAGTTAAAATGAACAGGATAATGAGAGTGAGAAAAATGATACATTCAAGCATATGTTACAGAGGTGTATTTTAATGTATGGAATTCAAAAATATATTATGAACTGCTTCGCATCTCCAACACCTCCTCTCGAAGTAGTGAGTTTAATTTAGCGCAGAATAATTAGTAAGACCCAAGTTGGATGAACACGATATATGCTTTGCTTGTGTAAGGCCTTTGGTAAGCACATCTGCTGGCATTGACTATATTGGCATATACTGTAGTTCAATCATATTGTTTTGCACACAGTCTCGGATGAAGTGACGGCGGACGTCAATATGCTTTGTCCGCGGTCGAAAATTAAAAGATGCTGCCAGCTTTTGTGCACTCTGGTTATCATTGTTTAACTTAATGCTGGCACATTTGATTCCGACTTCGTTTAAAGCGCCTTTTAAATAAAGCGCTTCTTTCGCTGCCTCACTAACATTACGTTGTTTACGCGCTTCCCAACTCCGCATCAGATACAGCATACAATTCTGCCCCTGTTTTATTATAGAGCAAACCGAAGTTGATTGTTCCTTTAAGGCATAGGCAGGCACAAGAAGAAGCACACGCATACTACTACACTACATGCGCACGAAGTTGAAGTTACTACACTGTGTAAAATTAAAAAGCTTAAATTTAAATTTTTTATTAATCAATTATCTATTTTAAATAAATTGAACAAACGATAATATTAATTTGTGAGCTCAAGGCCAGTGTATAAGGAAAAGTATATTGGAAAAAAGACAACAACAGTCAGGAGTGGTAGAAATTATAGCTATTTCGGAGATCACCACATCTCCTCATCAGATTTCTTTCATGACTCCACCGGCATTCGAATTCACAACCTACGACTTGCTGGGCAAGTGCGTAAGCCAATGGACCAAAGTCGGCATGTAAGCTGCTGTTGCTTTTTACCACTTTCCCTTATTGTTTTAAGAACACACTTGCTTTTCGCTTGCACAAATTTCGCAGTCTGACGACTTTTCTTTTTGATTACCCCTAGAAAGATAACATACGTCGAAACGACGTACACATTTTTTTTTTTACGCTCTCACACTTTTATTTGTTTACTGAGTAACTTCTTGCGCTCATTTATCTCAGTCGGTAGCAGCAGCTTATTGGTGGTGATTGATTTTTTGCGGTGAGTATTTTCTTATCTGAGTTATGATCAAATCGTACGTCGAAAAGACGTATCGTTATCTTTAGTGTGACTTTTTGGTTTTTCAATCGCATGTATGTTTTATTTGCTTTTTTGTGTTCGGCTTACTAGATTAGTGATTGGTTTTTGGTTTTTAGATTTAATTTGCTAAAATATATAATGGCATCTTCAAATTCACTTGATGACTCACAAATAGCTGCTCTTTTGGAAGAGTTAGATAATGAATCGATTTCATCTGATCAAGGAAGTGAAACGGAGGATGTAGTACTAGAGGACAATGTTCAAAGTGATTTTGAAGTTCAGTTCGTTGACAGTCCAAATGAGAGTATGACGGGATCTGAAACACCTGATACAATTACTTCTGATGGACGCATTATAACAGATTTCGTACCAACGCTAAGGAGTAAAAGTGGGCACTGTTGGAGTACAACAAATGGAACTAGTTCTTCGAACTGCAAGAGGACATACTCGGCAGAACAAATCGTTTTATGAACCTCTGGAGTGCTTCAACATATTTTTTACGGACGAGATTATTTCAGAAGTGGTTCGCTGGACAAACACCGAAATTATACAAAATCGTCGTGACGATATGACTTCTGCCACATTTAAAGAAACAAACGTCGATGAGATACGTGCTTTAATTGGAATACTAACACTGAAGAATTGTTCAATACATCATACTGTGGAACAAGGTATACGGCTGCTATGAGCAGAGACAGGTTCGACTATCTGATCAGGCATCTAAGAATGGATGACAAAGCATTACGCCCATCACTTCGACCAAACGATGCATTCACTCCTATCAGAAATATATGGAATATTTTTATAAAACAGTGACAATCTAGCTGCATCCCTGGCTCACACACAACAATCGACGAACAGCTTTTGGGATTCCGTGGACGGTGCCCTTTTAAAATGTTTATTCCTAATAAACCGAAAAAGTATGGAATCAAAATACCTATGATATGCGACAGTTCTACAAAATATATGTTTAATGCAATTCCGTATTTTGGAAAAACAACGACAACCAGCTATCTTCCTTTAGGTGAGTACTATGTAAAAGAACTTTCACGGCCTATACATGGTACATGCAGATGTATTACCTGCGATAATTGGTTCACATCGATCCCACTTGCTAAATATTTGTTAAAAGAGCCCTACAAATTTACTCTTGTCGGCCCAGTTAGATCAAACAAACCTGAAATACCCGAAGAAATGAAAAATTCACGAGCCCGACCTGTTGGAACTTCGAAGTTTTGCTATGATGGCCCCTTAACCCTAGTTTCATACAAGCCAAAGCCATCGAAAATGGTATACTTGCTGTCATCTAATAATGAAAAGGGTACTATTGATAACACAAGTGGAAAACCAGATATGATATTGTACTACAACCAAACGAAAGGGGGGGTAGACACTCTAGATCAAATGTGTTCCGTAATGTCGTGTTCGCGAAAAACTAATAGGTGGTCGAAGGCAGTTTTAGTGCTACCCAACAAGAAGACCCAATTGATATTGGGAATGATCCCGAAGGTAGTAGTAATCCGAAAAAAAGAAAATACTGCGGTTTTTGTCCTTCCAAAATAAGACGCATGTCGAAAACAGAATGTGTTAAGTGCAAAAAGCCCGTGTGTGGGGAGCACCAGAATCAAGTTTGCAACGCGTGCATATAATATTGCTTGACTTAATTTTTTTTTGTTCTAAAACAATAAACAAAGAGTTATTTTGTAAACAAAATAAAAAAAATTGTTAACCTAGATTTAAGAACGAAAATTGTACCTTTTTCTGAAGACTGCCTTATTTTTGCTACTTTTTATGAAAAAAAATGAATTGCTTTATAAATTTTATATTATCTTTAATTTTATGATTACATGTTTCAAAATGGACTGAAAATGAATGAAATAAATGATCTCAGTTAAAAAACAAACAATTTTTATATTTTTAGGAAGCTTAAAATCCATTAAAAGGAGATACGTCATTATGACGTATTGTTATCTTTCCAGGGGTAAAAAATAACGTTATCTTTCTAGGGTTAAAGTTCAAACCGTACACGGAACTGTCTTTTGCCATTACTTTAAGATCGCGTTCGTTAACGTGGCCAATCTTATAATGCCACAAATCTATATTATTTTTCATTTTTGCCAAATGAACAAAATTATTTGGAGTTTTCAAGTAGTATAAATTAACAAGCCTTTCTGCTTCTCGAACTACTTTATTCGCACTGTCTGTTACCGCGGCGCCGCACTTAGAAAATTTTACAGTATATCCTTTGTCAGTGATTTTTCATACGGAAAGTAAATTTGTACGCAAATCGTTTACATGCAGCACATCTTCCATATCTACGCTTATTTGTTTACCACGCACTTCTGCTTGCATGCATACTTTACCGACACCGCTTATTTTCGTTGACGCATTATTTGCTAAATTAAGTTCTTCACACAATTCGTTTCTGTTTTTGAATAAATTTGCTTGCGCACTCATATGAGATATGCATCCACTATCCAAACATCATTTCATTTTTCCTACAGGTGCCATCATTCCCTTTTCCGTTGTATTCAAAGACAGTTTTTCGTTATCTTTTTCCTTTTGTCACTCATTCGTGCATTTTGATTTTGTTTGCAATTTCTCGCGAAATGACCCGGCTTACCGCACTTAAAACATTTCTTTATTTGTTTTGCATTTTCGGTATACCGATTTGATTGATATTGCTTTTTCTTTGCAAAGAGAACACTATCGTCATTTTTCTCTTCCTTTGATTTGCGTGATTCGTGCACATCTAAAAGTTTCATACGATGACGGCAAGCTATACAATATACGGCGTCGAAAGATTCGTTTAAATGATCACGCACTTTTTCTTGCTCTGACATGCGCGACAAGGCTACACGTTTCAACAAGGTCGCTTTTCGAGCTGGACCTTTTGATTGGAACGCCGATTCCAATTTCAACCACATTTCACGCGAAGTTTTGCACTCCAAAATGAGCCCTAGCTCTGATGGTGAAATAGCAAGCGTCATATCCACAGACGCCTTTTGATCTGCTAGCTTCCATTCTGGCCATTTCGATTCATCTGCCGGCTGCACGTTTGTGCCGTCGACGTAGGCCCGCAAATCATTTTTAATTAAAATTGCACGCATTTGCAATTTCCAACTATCATAGTTCTCCACGTTTAGCGGGTCTATACGCACAACACTAGCCATTGTTTTTTAAAGTTACTTCTTTTTAATATCACCGGAAAAACTGTACATTTACCGAAACTGTGTCGCGTTTTGTTACCCAAGCGCTGGGCCAATAACCTAAAGTTCCGAGGATTTCAACTGCTTAAACACGACTGACTTTTATTCAATTTAAGTATTCGTTACAAAGTTAAAATGAACAGGATAAAGAGAGTGAATGATACATTCAAGCATATGTTACAGAGTTGTATTTTAATGTATGGAATTCAAAAATATATTATGAACTGCTTTGCATCTCCAACACCTTGCACCAATGTAGTCATTTGGTACTCCAAGGTTGGCAAGTCGCGTCTATCGGCATAATGCATCGATAGGCATTTAGTTATCGACGGCCAGTCCAGTGGTGCATTGTACGATTCCAATGCCGTATCGGCCTGGCCAGTAATTTTGTTACAAATTACACTTAGGATTCCATAATACTTTGGAGATCTTTTGAGTGGTTCGTATATGTTTAGTATACGCTCCACGCTTTTTTTCCAGAAGCTAAAGTCTCCCGCGCTTCCTGAAAACTCTTTTAAACCACCTGTGGTCCTTGCTGCCTTAGAGCGTTAGCTGCAATTTCAGAGATTAAAGTTGTCAAGTCACTCATGCTTAACTGTGGATTATTTGGTGCCTGAATAGGGGGGCCTCCTGATTCAGTAACGCAGGCCTAATTAAGTTATTAGGGTTTGCCATTTTATAATAAATTGAATTCCTATGTCTTCTTTAAATGAGAAAAAATGTTTTTGAATCAATTTTATTATTTAAAAAAAAATTTTTTTTTTTATAAATTTGCATTCAGAACATATTTGTTACTTTAATAATTAAAAAAAAAATTTTTCCTTATTTAAACTCTTTGAAACAATTTTTTTGTTTTTAAGTACATACAATATTTATTTGTTTCGCACGCGCGAATAAGTCGAACTGTTTCTTCTTCGATGTTGTCCCTATTGTCATAGTCAAGATGTGTGGCTACTCTATTTTCTCCTATAAGATTGAATACCCATTGCATAGCCCTAGCTTTTCCTTCATTAGTAATACCTGTAATTACCAGGGGCTTATGTTTTTCTACCTCACTATCTATTTCCACCTGTTCTATAATTTTATTCAGCCCGTCGTAGTCGAAGTCGACTGGTAGTGCGTCCATTTAATTTTATGGGGTTATTAGTGGGGTATTTAAAATTAAGGAACAGGGATTTGAACTTAATATGCTTAATATTACTTTCTTACTCTACTATTGCTGCGTTTGTTTGCTGCTGTTTGCTGTGCCAACAGGAACGTTGCAGTTGCGGGCGTTGAGTTGATTTTAGTTGATTTACTGCTTTTTCTGGTAATGGTACAAATGATAATTTTTATAATTTTTGTATCACTGTTTGGAATGTTTATGGCTTTCTCGCACTTTTTAAATGTTTTTTTTTTATACTGGTTATGTCTTTATTTTGCTTACTTTGAAGTCTTTTGATTCACTATTTTTCACTTTTTAGTGTTTAATCTAATGTTTTTTCAATGTCTACTTTAATTCACAAAGTTTGATTTTTAATTAATTTTTTTTTTTTATACGACTCGAATATTGTTTAGTGTTCTTTTTATAGTGGAGGCTGGTACATAATACCGCCGGTTTGTTTACACAATTGCGTGCGGTCGCTGAGTACAATTGTGCTAGGCTGTTCTTCTTACTAGTCGCTGGCCTACATAGTTGCGCACCGCTTGCCATAAGTGCTTTGTCGTAAATTTATTTGGTTTAATCGAAATATGATAGGTAATCATATTTCGGCGACATATGCGCTGTTACGATTGCTTTTCTAGCAACGTTTGCATTGTTGGCTTTCACTTGAGTTGACTTTTAAATATTTAAATATTTGTCAACTTGGTTCAGCTAATTTATGATTGGTAATCGTATTTCAAATGGAATTTGGGTTATTTGATTCTCTGGAATGCGGATCTGTTATAAGTGGGTAATTTATGACGGCTAGTCATGCTTCGGCTATGTGGGTGGTTTTATGCGCGGGACTGCTTGAAGTATTTAATTTACTACGGCTGATTGTATGTTGAATGATGCGGGTGGTTTTAACTTACACTAAATTAACTTACCTACTGCAGAACCCTTTATTTAAAAGATCCCAAATAAAGTATATACATACATTTAATACATATGCATGTGTTACAGCTACATATGTATGTATGTATGTACCTGCGTGTTTAATAAAATGCAGAACCCTTTTTTCTTAATTTCTTGCGCAAGTGATTAGCGCAGCTAAGTTTTCTATGGAAAAGAGTGAAAAGAGCCCAAATTAAGCAATTAAGGAAAATTTCTTGCTACCTAAATATTTTTTTTTTACATGCTAAACAATGTTTCAGGAATTATTGTTATTTTTGGAATATAGAAATTTCTGGGTCTCTGAGAGTAACATACTTAGGTGTCTGTACTGTATCGTAGTTGATTTAAAATTTGTAATAATCACTTCATATAATAATATGTATGTATGTATATAGATGTATTCTTAGCAACTGTTCTCACTTCTTAATAACCGTTATAATTTTTGCACTTGACAATATAATGGCCGTAAGCGCAAAACAAGAACACCGAACAAAGCGAAAGGTAATGCGTAGTTGCTTTTGTACAACAACGAACAAAGCGAGAGATACAGATACTGCGCAGTTGCTTTTGTACATTTCTCTCTACCCAATTTTGATCACAGGGGTACTGGAGGGGAGTCAATGGCAAGAATAAAATGCTCAGTCGCGCGAGTTAACGACGTTAGTACAAACATACATATGTATGCATATAAATGTATACACTACATACATATATATGTAATTATTGTTCACAGACAAAAATGTAGATAAACTACCATATGCCCTTTGGCCTTGTACTCGTATGATAATAATATACACAACATCAAAACAACATAACTTGTCCCAACATGATTACCACGGACTGCAACGGACAAATATTATAACAATAGAAATGTAGTATCACCAAAACAAACAATAATAGCCCAAATCACTACCTACTAGTAAACAGATAACGACCGACGCATCTCAATACTATAAGTAGCACTAAGATTCATGTAAACGAGTTAGTTTAAGAATAGTAATAAAGAGCACGCATTTTGGCACAGCAAAATATTATAATTTTTGAATTCATATCGAGTATCGATATTAACTGGGGGCTCAAGCCGGTCTAACTCTTGACTGCAGCCAAATTCCCTTGAAATACAGGGTAATAAAATAAAAATTCCACAGCTTTGAAGAAAAGCATAAAAACAATCTCTGAAAAAGCGAGATATAACAAATTTAACCAGTCGCGTAAAAGCAAACCTTGAAATAGCAGGCAGCCTAAACCGATCAAAAAAGTGAAAAACGAAAACTGAAGATTCCTGACTTTAAACAGAATCGCTCACCCTGGACTCACGCACTAAACGCCAACGAAGTTTCAATTATCTGCGCCTAATACCACAGGACGATACAATGGCTCAGGACATCGCAACTCTACGAGCACAGGTAGAACTACTAACTCAAGCTCTACAAAATACACAACTAAAAGTGAATACACTGGAAGCACAACAACCTTCCCAGACAGTCACTACAGCAGACCAACACGTAGAATTTACACCGAACATTACAAATGGAAACCTCATAAATTTAAAAACCTTTGAAGCCATACCATGCTTCAGCGGAGACAAGAACCAGTACAGATCCTGGAGGAAAAGGGCATGGACATTCATGGAAAACATTAAAGAATTTTCCAACCACCCGAACTACTATACAGCGTTTACAATAATACACTCAAAAATTGTTGGGGAGGCAGCAAACATCTTAATCAATCACAACACCAAGCTGAATTTCTATTCAATAATCAACAGACTTGACTATACATACGCTGATCAACGACCGCTGTATGTACTACTCGAAGAAATGAAAAAGATCACACAAGGGAGAAGCACACTATCGGAGTTTCACAGCGAAATCAGCAAAGCACTGAATCTCGCACTCTCAAAGATAGAGATGTCAGGAGAACAAGGACCTGCATCCATGCTAGAATATGCAAATCAAGAAGCAGTCCGTACTTTCATCACAGGACTCAACAGCAGGTATACAAGCGGCACATTATACAGTCATCACCCAAAAGACTTGGAAACCGCATATGCAATCGCAAGCACGATTTACCACGACAGTTCAAACATGCAGTTCGACGCACAAATTACGCCACAAGGATACAACCAAAGACAGAATCCTCCACAACAGAGATATGATGATAGAAGGAGATATAATCCAAATGTGCAAGTACAATATAACCATCAACCACGCCAAGAACCGATGGAAGTGGACGACTCTCGTCAACACGTACGACCAACACAACACAACAATCAACTCCAGCTAAGGAACAACCTTCAGCAACCTCAACGGTACTATAACCCGTTCAGAGAAGACCAACAAGCAGCAAAACGCGGAAGAATTCCTTCTTCACGAAACCTCAACACCAACAAGGTACAAAGAATAAACCAGACGAGAGACGAAGAGCTACAATCACTCGCCGCACATACTGACGACATCTATGAGACAGGAAGTGTTTTTTTAGGAGAATAAACGGATTACCGTGTCTCCAAAGGCGTTGTCAAACGACAGGTACATCCGTTAATATTTTAATTGATACAGGTGCTACAAATAATTATATTAGTTCTAAGTGCAAATTAGGAAAATCTATACCCATAAAACCGGTTAAAGTTAAAACGCTTCATGGATACTCTTTGACCAAAGCTAAGAAAGTTATTACACTACTCAATCATAACTTAGTATTTTTTGAAACCGAAGCTTTAGAGGAGTTTGATATGCTTCTAGGTGAACACGGTCTTAGGGTATTGAAAGCAGAAATTAACATCTTTGAGTATAAACTCTTATACAAATATAAAAAGAAAGTAGTAAGCGAACAAAAAGTTAATTTCACAATTAATAACGACAAGTATAAAACTGAAATTGAAAATATCATGAGAATAAACGACGAAACTAATGAAATCCTTCCGTTTACGACTACAATACAAGCCACAATTAGGACAGAATCAGAAGATCCTATTTGGGTGAAACAGTATCCGTATCCGATAGCAGACAATGAATTCATAAACAAAGAAATAGATAAATTATTAGACAACCAAATTATTCAGCCTAGTAAAAGTCCTTACAATTCTCCAATCTGGACCGTCGCAAAAAAAGGTACCGATAACGAAGGGAAACCTAAAAGACGAATGGTAGTAGATTTTCAGAAGCTTAACGCTCAGACTATCACTGATAGATACCCTATCCCAGACGTTGCAATGACAATTCAAAATTTAGGTAAAGCAAAGGTTTTCACAACGATAGACTTAGAGTCAGGTTTTCATCAGATCTTGATAAAAAAATCAGACAGAGAAAAAACTGCATTCAGTGTGAATGGCGCAAAGTATGAATTCCTTAGGATGCCGTTCGGTTTAAAGAACGCACCTTCCATATTTCAGCGATGCGTAGACGATATCCTACGTCCATATATTGGCAAGTTCGCATATGTTTATATTGACGATGTACTCATATATTCGTCCTCACCCGAGGAACACATGGAACATATTCGTACAATAGTAAATGCCCTCCACAATGCCAATATGAAGATTTCAAACGAGAAATCGCATTTTTTCCAGGATTCAGTTGAATACCTTGGACACATAATAAAATATAATAAAATAACTGTGGATCCAAATAAAATTCAAACTATAAAGAATTATCCAACTCCAAAAAATTTAAAAGAATTACGATCATTTCTTGGCCTAGCGAGTTACTACAGGAAATTTATTCAGAACTTCGCTACAATAACGAAACCCCTGACAACATTTCTACGCGGAGACAATGGTGGTATAAGTAAAAATCAGAGCGCAAAGGTCTCAATTAATCTAGACGAACCAGCACTCGAGGCTTTAACAAAAATAAAAGACGCACTACAAGCACAAGTCGAATTATTCCAACCAGACTTCAACAAACCTTTTGAACTAACGACAGACGCAAGTAACTTTGCAATAGGAGCTGTACTCTCTCAGAACAGGAAACCTATTTCCTTTATATCTAGAACTCTTAGTCAGACTGAACAGAATTACAGCACGAATGAAAAGGAATTACTCGCTATCGTTTGGTCACTTCAAAAATTAAGAAATCACCTATACGGTATAGCAGATCTAACGATTTATACAGACCATCAGTCACTCATCTTTTCAATTTCGGATAAAAATCCAAACACAAAACTAAAACGATGGAAAAATTTCATCGAAGAATACGGCGCAAAACTCGTTTACAAACCCGGACATCAGAACGTTGTCGCTGATGCACTTTCTCGCCAGCAAATAAACAACACGGTAAACTCTGATGACTCCCAACATTCAGCACAAAGCTCCCCAACACAAAAAGTCAAACGAGTAAAGCAACCACTAAACGCATTTAGAAATCAAATTATTGTAAGACAATCAGATCAGAATCCCATCGAAATATCCTCACAAAATATATTTTCTAACAGCCGACATACGATTTTTTTTAACACCAAAACTGAATTGCTAGACAGACTAAAAAATATAATTAGACCTAACGTAACTAATGCCCTGCAAATAGGCGAAGAAATATTATTTTACGTCGAGAATGACCTTATCGACACATTCCCAACCGTATCGATTGTACTAGCGCAGAAATTGGTTGACGACATCACCGAGACCGAACAACAAAAACAAATCATACAAGACACACACAGACGTGCTCACAGAAACTACAAAAATAACGCACAGGAAATTTCGCTCAAATATTACTGGCCGAACATACGTAACGCTTGTAAAAAGGAAGTACAGGACTGCGAAATTTGCCTCACAAACAAATATGAACGCCGACCAAATAAACAACCAATTGGTTCAGCACCAGTACCGAACAAAGTAGGCGAATACATACACTTAGACTTATTTTTTATAAGCAATAATATGTACATTAGTTCAACCGACAAGTACTCAAAATTTTGCTATTTGAGACAAATACCATCAAAGAAAGACACATACAAATACATCGACGAGATACTATCACAAATATACCCTAACGCAAAATTTGTAATGACTGATAACGAGTCAACATTTACTGGCATATGTGCACAACAAATATACAAGCGACTACAAATAACGCATACCAAAACTCCAGCCTATCATTCAACAACAAACGGTCAAGTTGAACGAACGCATAGCACCATAATTGAACTCGCAAAAGTTTTGGCACACCAACACAGTTCGGCACCCGATGAACAGATATTTGAAGCAGTCCGACAGTACAACAAAACTATCCATTCGGTAACCAACGAGAAACCCGAGGACGTGTTTTTCAATCAAAGGGGGTATCCTGACATCAAAGAGCGTCTTCAACAAAACCAAGAGAGAGTTTTGCGATACCACAACCGCAATCGCAAACAACTGAACTACAAAGAAGGAGACGTAATATATTCAAAGACGCATAGACGGAACAAAAACGTAAAAAAATACGCCAGACATATAGTCAAAAAAGACAACGGCGAAACAGTAACGACAAATAAAAGAGTTATTATCCATAAGGACAATATTAGAGTAAAGGCATGTACGGAATAGTGTTTACCTTACTTTTCTCTATTGCACTTTGTGACAATATAATAGATTTAACTAATAGGAAATATGTCTTAGTGGAAACCGACCCTGTTTACATTTATCAGGATACAGCTTTTCTCTATCACATATCTAACCTTTCAAAAATACTAGCGCCATACGAAAGCATAATGAAATCATTATACAATCTAGAAAACCAACCTGAAACTCAAATTTTAGTGAACAAAATCGAAACTCTGAAAAATCAACTCATTCCCAATATTTATAGACCCAAAAGATCAATCAACCTTCTTGGCTCCGTGTTAAAGTTCATCACTGGTACACCAGACCACGATGACCTAGTAGAAATCAAAACTTCACTTAATATGCTAATAGAAAATAACAACAAGCAAAGGAAAATTAACTCACAGTTCGAAAGAATACTCGAAACCCTTGATCCCAAAACAATAACCGAAAACATTGTTATATCAGAAGTTTACAATGAACTTCAATCAATAACAAATACTATAAATTTTGCGAAAACTAATAATTTTTATTCTGGCACATTAAATTTGAAAGATGTGTACGATTTAATAAAGCACGAAAAACTAGATCTTCCAATAATTAATATATTAGAATATGCCGACATTCATATATGTTACCTACAAGAAGCAATTATAACAATATACAAATATCCTATCCTCGAAACTAAATGTAGCCTATTCAATGTTTATCCTTTAGCACATAAGCATGGTAAAATTAATTTAGACCCTAAGATCGCAAAATGTAACAAATATCAAAGAATATCCAAATGTAGAAAGTATATGAGTAACTTTATATGTAAGTCCGAACCCTCTGACAATTGTACTATAAAAATACTAGAGGACAAATCGGCCCAATGCGAAGCAACCCATGAAAATAATGCTCCACTCCGCATCCTAGAGAATGGATACATTTTCACAGATTACCAGCACACTTGGAACAACATGCATATATCAGGCCCTAAATTAATACACTTTAATGAATCTACAGCCATCGATGGTATCACATACTACAATCATCAACGACAACTCAGAAAAATCATACACAATCAACATAGCGAACAACTTGAAGTACTCCGCATCCTTTCCTCAAACTCAATCTACAAATTCAGCAATATCCAAAAACTCTCAGCATTTTTGATACCTATTGAAGAAAACCCAGTACAATTTACGTTCTTTATCATAATGGGATTCCTTACCTTAGCAGTCATCACTTATGGCATGGTACATCTCTGCCGATGCTATGAAAAAAGAAGAATACTTCAGAGAAAAAGACAAATTGAAGACCTATACGAAATCGAACTGAACCGTCTTCAGCAGCAACTCATAGCAGCACCATAGCGGGGACGCTCCGTTTTAAGAGGGAGGAGAGTTAACGACGTTAGTACAAACATACATATGTATGCATATAAATGTATACACTACATACATATATATGTAATTATTGTTCACAGACAAAAATGTAGATAAACTACCATATGCCCTTTGGCCTTGTACTCGTATGATAATAATATACACAACATCAAAACAACATAACTTGTCCCAACATGATTACCACGGACTGCAACGGACAAATATTATAACAATAGAAATGTAGTATCACCAAAACAAACAATAATAGCCCAAATCACTACCTACTAGTAAACAGATAACGACCGACGCATCTCAATACTATAAGTAGCACTAAGATTCATGTAAACGAGTTAGTTTAAGAATAGTAATAAAGAGCACGCATTTTGGCACAGCAAAATATTATAATTTTTGAATTCATATCGAGTATCGATATTAACTCGCGGTTGATTCCCTACGCAGCAGTCGTGCGCCGAATTGAATAAATTTTGCTACAATATATTGTCAGTATATGCTTTAAAAAATTTGTATAATTCGTATAAGGTAATTCAATTCAAAATAAAAGTTATTTTTTTTCAATGTAAACAAAGTTCTTTTCAGAACTAAACATCAGTTATTTTCAGAACTAAACAACAGTTATTTTCAGAACTAAATCCATTTTTTTCAGTAAATAATATATTGTAACTTTTAACTATCCAAACAGCTTAGCGACTCGAGTAGTTCTTATAATTTTTCAATTACATTTTTATAGCTATTAATTAAGCAATAATTTAGTACAAAGTTGGCACAAAGGCAGTTTAATTTTTTCCATTTTATAATGCCTAGATCTCAACTTTCTAGAAATAGTTCCCAGGCGAGGGTATCAAAAAGACGCCGTGATGGAGAACCTTCATCAGAAACTGAAAATCGTCTTGCAAGTCGAAGAGAATACGCATCGCAATCGCGTGCCAGAGAGTCGAGTATCGAGCGTTCGCAGAGGCTTGCTCAACAAAATTTAAGGACTTCTTAAGTATGCGCGCGAGAGTCGAGTATCGAACGATCGCAGCGGCTTGCTGAACAAAAGTTGAGAACCTCACAAGCAAATGCGCGAGAATCGATTATCGAACGATCGCAGCGGCTTGCTGAACAAAATTTCAGAACCTCCCAAGTACGCGCTCGAGAGTCGAGTACGGAGCGTGTGCAGCGGCTTGAAGAGCAAAATATTAGAAATATACAAGCTCGCAATAGGGTGTCGAGCTCTGAGTGTTCCCAACGCCTTTATGAGCGAAAAGAAAGACAACGGACATCAAGGACTAGAGGTCGTAATCAAGTTTTAGCTCATAGTAACAGATCGGCTTTCAGATACGATCCACAGATTGATTATACTCAACAGTCTTCCGTCCAAATTGGAGCCATGAATAAGATCTTCTCTTAGTATTCTGTTAAAAAATGGGCCGATGAACCGAATGGTATGTGCTGTGCTTGTGAAAAAGTCAATCTCCCCAATATGCAGGAGGTGCCACAGCTAATCAAAAATCTACTGACAAATAATAATACACAATCTGTTCATTTTTTAAACAACATACGTAAGTACAATAGCCTTTTTCAAATGACGTCATTTGGCGCGAAAGAAATAAGAGAAGATAATTTTATGCCTACTTTTAAAAAAGAGGGGCATGTGTATCATATACCATCATCAGGCCAAAGTCCACAATTCTTGCAAATCTATTTCATTTCAGACGCAGATCAGCTATCGGTACGGTTAAACATAGCTCCAGTGCTAAAAATTTATTTAATTAACGAATAGCACGGAATAGCAATAATATAAGTATATGTACATAAGATGTTTCAAACAAAACTTAGAACGTAACTCTACAGACAATTTAAAGTTGATTATTCACTCCGACCGCCCACCACAAACAGCACACCCGGGTAGATATAATGCTCCAGCTGTAAACGAGGTAGCCGTCCTCTTGGTTGACGAAGAAAAAGGCCCAAGAGATATAGTGCTACATGGTAGAGACGGCCAACTTAGAAGGGTCTCTGAGTTACACCGATCGTATGATCCTCTACAGTATCCCTTAATGTTCGTAATGGGAGAAGACGGTTATTATTTGACCATTCCTGAACAAGGTACAGCGCGTAACAAAACTGTGGCGTGCATGCAATTTTATGCATTAAGGTTGATGGTTAGAGCTAATTGTTTTAATCCATAACATTATTACAGGGATTTATTTAGTCAATATATTGTCGATATGATGGCAAAAATGATATCAGAAAGTTTGAATTACATATGTATGCCGTAATCAACAAAGACTAAGGGCTGACCAATACATTCATCTGAGAGACGCTTTAAATCAAGATTCAAATGTAGACCCATTAAATATCGGTCAACGCGTAATCTTGCCATCTTCATTCACAGGTTCTCCACGTTATCTGCATGAATAAACCCAAGATGCGATGACTTATGTCCGAAATTATGAGAGACCAGACTTATTTTTCACTTTTACGTGTAGCCCCGAGTGGCCTTAAATTAAAGCGGAACTGTTATTTGGTCAGCGGCCTTTCAATCGTCATGACATAATTTCAAGAGCATTTCATTTAAAGATGAAGAAATTCTTAAAATTATTCACGAAAGACGAAATGTTCGGCAAAGTGAAATGTTATATGGCAAGTGTGGGGTGGCAGAAACGAGGTTTACCACACTGTCATTTGCTGTTTTGAAAGAAAATTCCAGCCAGACGAAATTGATAGTGCCATAGTTGCGGGCCTGCCCAACCAACGAAACGATCCGATGTTGTTTGATATCGTAACTAAAAATATGGTGCACGGACCATGCGGAGAGCATAACTTAACAGCACCATGTATGAAAAACGGTATTCGTACAAAAAAGTACCCTCGACGTTTCGTCAACGATACCGAAACCGGAGAGGACGGATATCGAGTTTATCGTCGTAGTGACGCAGAAAATGGAGGACAGATCGCTAAACTAATTATTAAAGAGAGTAGGTTCAATATAGATAATAGATGGATTGTTCCTTACTCTCCACTATTGTGTAGGGCGTTTAACGCTCACATAAATGTGGAGTACTGCCACTCAGTTCAAGCCATCAAATATATTTGTAAATATATTAATAAAGGATCTGACCAGGTTACTTTTTGCGTTAGAAACCAAAATGATGAAGTGGAAAACTACGTGAATGGCCGGTACATAAGTACATCCGAAGCTGTCTGGCAAATATTGGAATTTCCGAACGGCCAAAGGGTGTATTTCACCGCAGAAACGGCTGAACAAGTGGCCCAAAACCCACGTAAAACCACTTTGCTGGCTTTCTTTGAGCTCTGTAATGAAGATGAATTTGCAAAGACACTTCTATACCACGAAGTCCCCCAATACTACACATGGGCTAACAGTAAATTTACAAGAAGAAGGCGTGGTGAGGACAAACTTGGTCATCCAGGCATAAAAAAAAAAGGCCGTAGAGTCTACGGTGTACATCCTTCCCAATCAGAGTGTTTTTACCTGAGGATGTTACTACATCACGTACGTGGTCCAACCTCATTCGACTACTTAAAAACCGTTGACGGAGTTCTCAAAGAGACCTATCAAGCAGCTTGCCGTGACAGAGAGTTACTAGAAAACGATGATCATTGGGAAAATACTCTGAGAGAAGCAGTGTGCAGTACAACTGAGAGAGTTGTTTGTCGTCATTCTTTTATTTTGTCAGCTATCGGAACCATTTAAATTATGGGAAAATTTCAAAGACGATTTATGTCAAGATATTATACATAGACTCCAACAGTAAAATCAAGATTTCACCTTACCATATAGTGAGGACATTTATAACGAAGGTTTGATACAAATAGAAAATAAATTATTGCAACTAAACGATAAAAACCTAAGCGATTTTGGACTACCTTCTTCTGTTCGTACAGAAAACAGAGCTACAAACACAAGGACAAATCACTATAATACAAATAATTTGACCGCTTTTGTCAATGAAAATATTCCAAAATTAGTCCCAAATAAAAGATATGCTTTTGAAATTATAGTTGATAGCGTGAATAATAACAAAAACAACATTTTTTTTTTGGATGCACCAGGTGGCAGTGGCAAGACGTTTCTTGCAAATTTAATACATGCTAAAATAAGACAATCAGGGATTCGTTAGGAATTGCTGCAATTCTTCTAAAGGATGGAAAAACTGCTCATTCAACTTTTAAACTTCCGCTATCCGTAAATCTTGAGCAACAATCAATATGTTCTATCCGCAAAAATGGGCCTCTTGGTAAACTATTGCAAGACGCCTCATTGATTATGTGGGATGAATGTAACATGAGCCATAGGGCACATATAGATGCCGTGGGCAGAACCTTAAAAGATCTTAGAAACTCCTCTGCTCTCATGGGCGGAATTACTTTTGTATTTGCTGGAGATATCCGACAGACTCTTCCTGTCATTAACAGAGGTACGCGAGTAGATATCATCAAAGCATGCTTAAAATCGTCGCCCTTATGGACTTTGATTGAAAATATAAAATTACGGACGAATATGAGAGCTCATCTTCATGGATTCACCGATAGTGATTTTCCACAGCAACTGCTTAAACTTGGGGAAGGAATTTTTCCCACTCCAAATTTAAGCAGTAATTGTAACATCCTTCTGGATGAGTCTCTTGGAAAAATAGTCCATAGTTTAGACATTTTAGTAGATGCAGTATACCCTGACATCGAGAATTTGCACGAAAAGGACTTTCATTGGTTGAGTTCTAGGGCAATAGTGTCACTCAAGAATGATAGTGTCAACGAAATAAACAATCTAGTTATTCAAAAAGTTGCCGGACAAATAAAAAAATACAAATCGATAGACACCGTGACTAATATCGAAGACACAGTCCATAATCCCCAGGAGTTTTTTAAATTCATTATGCCCTTCTGGGCTCCCACCACATGAATTGACTTAAAAAATTGGAATTCCAATTATGCTTTTGAGGAATTTAAGCCCTCCAAGCATGTGCAACGGGACGAGGCTGATTATTAAGGAATTGAAGGACAATTTAATTGTAGCAACCATTATCACCGGCCCAGCAGCTGGTCAACTAGCTCATATACCGAGGATTCCGATGATCCCAAGTGATCTACCAATTCCATTTAAACGACTTCAATTTCCGGTGAAAACATCTTTCGCCTTAACTATCAACAAGTCGCAGGGCCAAACTTTCGAATTAGTAGGGATTCACCTACGAAAAAAATGTTTTACTCATGGCCAACTGTATGTTGGTCTATCGCGGGTCGGAGGTCCTGAATATCAATTTATTTTGCTGCCACAAAATAAATTGACATCAAATATCGTTTACAGGGAAGCTCTGACTCAATAAATTGATTTTCAGGATCAGAGAAAGTAAAGTATATAGTAAATGCCTTTTTCAAAAATTAAAAATAAGATTAAAAAAAAATAATAATAATATAAAAAATACAAAAAAAAAATAATAATAATACAAAAAAAATATAATTTCATATTTGAATTTTCTTCATTATACTCTTTTTTAATGACCTCACGCAAAAACGAGAAAGTATGTACATAAGTATGTTTGTTTAATACCCGTGCGAAGCCGGGGCGATCTGCTAGTGTTTTATACATTCGAACAACAATGTTATGTGTGCGAGATGACTGAACAAAGTTCAATTTCTGAAAAAGGTAGCCAGGCTTACGATATCTAATTATTTGAAATATATATAAAATATTGCGAACATTGAGGCAATTTTCAAAACTAAGACCAAAAATGTTTTTAGTATATAGCGAAATCTGATCATAATTTCTTTTAAAATATATGAATATAGCAGCATTGTTTAGAGCTAGGCTTAATTTATTTTTAGATTCGTAATCAAGATTACTATATACCATTTCAAAGTATGATATTTGGGGAACGATAAGGGTCTTTACAAGTTAAGGTTTTGTATCGATCGGTAGAGAATAACAAGTGTGCCATAAGCTTCTTAGTGTATAATATATCTTTGATATGGCATAATTAACGTGATCTGTGCAAGTCAGGCGTGAATTTATTTTAAATCCAAGGCTAGTGACTACTGATTTAAATTTAATCTCTGTTTCGTTCAGCAAAATTGGCGATAAGCTAGTCAGGTCAAAAGAGTTATGCGATACAGGTAGTGCTTGCGTTTTGGACGCGTTTAAACAAAGGCCATTTGTTTTCGCCCAGACAGATATTCTTCTAAAGTCATCATTTAGTCTAAACACAAAGTCTTCACCAAGACCAATTGAACGTGAATAGTATATCTGAGTGTCGTCAGCGTATAGGTGTATAGATGCATTTTGACAGCAATGGATAATGTCATTCACAAAAGCAGAAAATAATATAGGACCCAGGATAGATCCTTGAGGTACAAGTTAACACATGAGTCTCCTCGCCAACTCGATGCCGCGGAATATTCCCCGACTCAGCGGTTCTGGGAATCTCGTCACGCCAGTCAGCCAGCGTGAGAACTGTTCGCATCAGCGTTTTCCCATGCCGGGCGAATTGCATACTCACCTGCATGCGCTGCAACAAGTCAGCCAGCGCGAGAACTGTCCGCGTCAGCGTTTTCCCACGCCGGACGAATTGCACACAGACCAGCATGTGCAACAACAACAACAACAACAACAACAACAACAACAACGACTCTACCACCGAAATTGTGCCAAGCATAGAGACAGATAGAAAAGTATAAAATAATTAAAGTTTAGTTCTAATCAACTCGTGAAATAAACAACAGTAGTTCGGTAGTTTTTTATAAGCACATAGTGCTTAACCAATAATTGGCGCCCAACGTGACAAACCTCGCCCAAAGAAACTTTTAAAAGTGCAAAAATTGAGAAATCTATTAAAATCTAAAAAAAAACTATTGCAAGAAATATTAACAGCGTGGTTTTAAAAGAAGCTTTTAAAAGTGGGAAATTTTTTCGAAAGCTTAATAAAAGCCAAAGCGGACAAAAAGAAACTATTTAAAAAAAAATTAAAAGCAAGTGTTATTGTAGCCAGCCTCGTAAGAGCATAAAAAATTGAAGGACTTAATTAATACTGACAGAAAGGTGGAAAAAACTGTTTGTTAAAAGAAATATTATACTGCATAGCATTTTTGCTGTTTTTCGTGTGAACAATTTGCCAACTGCCTACTAAGAGCGAAATCCTGCAAGTTAATTAAATTAAATTCGCGATTAGAGTTAATCTGAAATTTCCAAATAAGCCGTATCCAGTATTTAGAAAGAGAATTTTAAAATGAATGAGGAACAGTTAATAGTAATGGTGGCCGCTGCGATCAGCGCTGCCAAGGAACGGACAAGAACTGCATTTGAAAGAACAATAGGACAACTGACGGAAAGACTTAGGGTTTCAGAGATGCCAGTCGAGATTGACGAATACAGACCAGTGACCATAAACCAGGGCGCGCTATGCGAGGAGTCCCTCGACATTGTTAAATCGCTGCCTGAGTTCAATGGCGATGGGACGCGTTATGTGAGCTGGCGGCAGGCTGCCTATAAGTTGTTTGAAAACTACGAAAATAGCTCTTAGCACTACCAAGCGGTAGCGATTATAAGAAACAAAATTGGCGGTCCGGTCGACCTTGTTTTATCATCATTCAATACGGTTTTGAATTTTAAAGCGATTATTGCTAGATTAGATTTCACTTATGCAGATAAGCGACCCATTTATTTGATTGAGCAAGAGATGTCAGCACTTCGACAAGGCAGGTTGTCAATTGCTGAGTTTTATGACGAGGTCGAGAAGAAGTTGACTCTGATAATAAATAAGACCATCACGTTGAATGAAGGCAACAATGCTCAAATAGAATGGTTATGTCACAAATATAGACAGGATTCTCTGAGAATTTTTGTGTCGGGTTTGCGGAAGCCAATGTGTGACATTATGTTATCTTCGCAGCCAAAGGATAGCCTAGTGCCTTAGCATTGGCCCAAGAATTGGAAGCAAATCATGCTCGATATTCTTTCGCGAACTCTTTTTCCAATAGAAGTGAAGCTGTCCTGGCTGGAAATGGTGTAAGGACAATTGCTCCGCACCATTCTCCTCACTATAGGCAGGTTAATAGACAGCCTCAAAATAGGCCAATCCCTATGGAAGTCGATCCAACTCTTTCACATAATAGGCAAAGAACGAACTTTAACCCGAATTGGAGAGCAGAACAAGATTCCCACAGGACTCGTCAGGCATCCCAAAAGGCCCATAACTTACGCTAACCAACAATTTCAGCAAAGGGAAGCGGTTAAGAGGCAGCGCGAAAGTGACAGACAGACTTTTCATATGATGCAGACAATTAACCACTTAACCCAGAATTCGGCTGAGGAAAATTTTTCCCATAATGCGTCTCAACATAACTTTTTAGAGAAAGTTAATTTTTTAGACGAAGGTCGCTTCTGCCCTATGTAAGTAAAACACTGGCAGGGCGACCGATAAAATTATTAATTGATACGGGGCGGGAAAGAATTTTATTTAACCTAATGGAAATTTAAAAGGAGTAAAGGAAATTGACAAATCTTTCAAAATTAAATCCCTACACGGTACTGCTGAGATCAACGAAAGGTGTTTGATAAATATTTTCGGGAAGAATGCGCCTTTCTATCTCCTTTCAGAACTAAAAACTTTCGATGGAATTATCGGATTTGACTTTTTAAAGGAGGTCGATGCAAGAATAGACTTAAAAACAGGAATCTTACACTATAAAGGGGGAAAAGAAAAAATTGAATTTTACGATTGTAGGGATGTGAACAAAAATGTGGCATGTTGAAATTCTATTAGGATACCAGGTGTTAGTAGCAGAATTTCATTAATATTGGAAGAACATTCCAAAGTTTTCCCAAATCCTAATAAGGCTTTGCCATTCAACACTAATGTAGTTGCCACAATAAGAACGGTTGATAATTCACCAATTTATTCGAAATCGTACCCTTACCCTGTGCCTTATCAATTTACTGCGAGATGGAATTATTCGCCCTTCTCGGTCACCATATAACAATCCCATATGGGTTGTCGATCAAAAAGGGATAGATGGAAAAGGAAAGAAGAAAATGCGAATGGTGATCGATTTTAGAAAATGAAACGGGAAAACAATTTCTGATAAATATCCTATTCCGGATACTTCAGTTATTCTAACAAATATGGGGAAATCCGCCTTTTTCAACACACTTGACTTAAAATCTGGATTTCATCAGATTAAGTTGGCGGAGAAGGACAGAGAGAAAACTGCGTTCTCTGTGAACAATGGAAAATATGAGTTCTGCAGACTTCTTTTTGGATTGAAGAGTGCTCCTGGAATTTTTCAGAGCGCAATTGACAATGATTTAAGAAATGAGATGGGGAAATGTTGTCATGCTTACATTGATGATGTAATTATATTTTCAAACAACGAAGAACAGCATTACAAGGATATAACAAAGTTTTGACTTAACTGTACTAGGCAAACACGCGGGTTTCAATGGAAAAATCCAAATTTTTCAAGGAAGAAGTAGAATTCCTGGGATTTATTGTCTCAAAAGAAGGAATTAAAACGTGTCCCGGCAAGGTCAATGATATTTTAAATTATATAACTCCTGACACTCTTCGTGGTTTACGATCATTTTCAGGACTATCCGGTTACTATAGGAGGTTTATTAAGGATTATGCCTCTATAGTAAAGCCCCTTACAAGGTATTTAAGAGGAGACAATGGTCACGTGGTAACCAATCAATCAAACAAAATTTAAGATTGACAACGATGCATTGTTAGCGTTCGGGAAAGTTAAAAGGATCTTATCCTCAGAGGATGTACTTCTGTTATATCCTGATCACAATAAACCGTTTTAGCTAACAACCGATGCATCGGCACATGCTCTTGGCGCAGTCCTGTCGCAAGGAGGGAGACCGATAACCATGATTTGATTTCTAGGACGTTATCAGCTACCGAAGAAAATTATGCTACTAACGAGAGGGAACTGTTAGCGATTGTATGGGCACTTCAAAAACTGCGAAACTATTTGTATGGAGTAAAACGGTTAAATATTTTCCCCGATCATCAGCCTTTAACTTTTGCTGTTTCGGATAAAAATCCCCATACAAAATTGAAGCGCTGGAGAGCATTCGTTGAAGAGCTCTCGCCCACATTTTTTTACACACCCGGTAAGGATAATTGTGTTGCCGATCCGTTGTTTCGACAACACATAAATGTAATAGAGCACTCAGAGGATTCGTCATCCGCTACAGTGCACAGGAGAAATCTCGAACTGAAGTAATTCCCACTGTTGAAACCCCGGTTAATTCATTTCGAAATCAGATAATCCTGGAAAAAGGTAACACCACAACCAAGGTTACAAAAATTATTTTTAAATCAAGGATTAGGCATCAAATTACATTTAAACACTTTCGGGACCTTTTGCCATTAATTGATGAGTGCGTTAATCCTGATGTTGTCAACGCTATTTATTGCGATTTGCCTACTTTAGGGAAAATTCAGAATGAGATTATAAGGAAATTCCCGTCAATCAAATTTCGCCACACAATGAAACAAGTTAATGACATTTTTAACGAAGATAACCAAAATGAAATACTGGTAATGGAACACAGTAGGGCACATCGTTCTATCCGGGAGAATATAAAACAAGTACTTAATGATTATTACTTTCCGAATATGCGAAAAAAATAAGGGAAATTACATTGAACTGTAAAATTTGTAAAGAGGCCAAATATCAACGCCATCCGGCAAAACCAGAGTTATGTAGGTAAAACTCCGATACCATCTCGCCCACTGATAAGCATCATTTCTTAACTTGTGTTGATAAATTTTCGAAATTCGCCATTGTCATTCCAATTAAGTCTAGGGCCATTGTTGACGTGCGTTATTGCAAATTCTTAATTGTTTTGAAAATACGAAAAATGTTACATTTGATAATGAAAAGTCACTGAATCCCCACACAAATAAAGTCCCTCCTTAAGGATCATTTTGGAGCGGAAATTTATACAACCCCTCCTTTCCATAGTATAACAAATGGGCAAGTAGAGAGGTTCCATAGCACCCTTACTGAGATCGCTAGGTGCACTAAGCTGGAGGAAGCTATAAGTGACACCACCGACTTGATACTTCTTGCTACGGCAAAATACAACAGATCAATTCACTCAGTAACTGGTTGGAAACCTATTGAGTTAAATTTTTCGATGCCATCAGATCTTAAGGTCGAGATAAAAGCAAAATGAATTAAAGCCCAGGAAAATGAGTTGGAAAGGGGCATTAAAGGTAAACTCACCAAGTTTTTCCAACCAAGGGATGTAGTTTATGTTAAGACCAATAAAAGAATAGGTAATAAGTTTCCTAAAGTATATATAGGAAAGGTAGTTCAAAAGGATTTATGAACCGCTGTGTTAATAGATAATAGAAAGGTTCCCAAAAGCAACCTGAGACAATAGGTTTTTATTTTTTTCGCTTTTCAGATTAGTTCTACTACGTTTAGGTACTCAGGGATCGAAGAGTAAAATAATAGATTTTTCTAAATCTAACTACATACCAGTAATTTACGGAAGTGCAGCAATATGGGACCAATATGATTACGTAACGCACCGTACGAATCTGACGAACTATCGCAACGTCTTGAGGGAAACTGAGGACATATATCATGTTTATCCCCAATCCCACATGACAAAAACCCTTCAGGCGGACATAGACCAAATTTATCGATTACTTGACACTGTACAAATTCATCACAGGCATGCTCGGAGCATAAACATAATTGCTACTGCGCTGAAGTGCATAGCTGGTACTCCAGATTTTGATGATTTTAATGAAGTAAAAAATAAGGAGCAAGCACTTATAGAGGACAGTGACCGGCAATTTTTTATCAATACTAAAATACAGCAACAAATCGACAAACTCACGGAGACAGTTAACAAAATTATTAAAAACATACATCTCCACACTGGACTTGTTGCAACCTATTCGATAGATAGCTTTTCATCAATTTAACCGATGTTGCATGAAAGCCGAAATAATGTTTCAATTTCAAAAGCAAAATATTATGGTCTACGGTATCAGAAGCTTTAGAGAAGTCCAGAAGTATTAATATTGTAAGTTGTTCACTATCAAAGGCTGGGCGAAAGTCATCCATTATCTTAAGCATATCTGTTGAACAACTGTGACCAGACCTAAGTCCACATTGAAACTCACCCAAGAGATTGTTTTCATTAAAATGCAGTTTTATTTGATTGGAAATACATTTTCCGAAAACTTTTGATAAAGCCGGTTAAATACTGATTGGTCTATAGTTTGAAGCGGAATCATAAAGGTTACTTTTCGGGATCGGAATAATATTTGCCACTTTCCATTGGTTTGGAAAAGTAGACGAGGTTATTGCAAAATTTATTATGTGTGTAAGTGAGGGAAGCGCATATGGAAGAATCAGTTCTGAGAAACGTAAGTTAATACCATCCACACCAATAGCGTTCGACTTTGTGGCATATATACACTTTAAAACTTAATCTTCAGTGGCTGTATCGAACGTAAATTCATAAGCTGATTTGGGGATTATACTCTGATTGATTGTAAATGATGGAGTATTTGTTTGCCTATTTACTCCCATAAAATACGAGTTCATCACATTGGCATCAATCATACAGATTTTCTTCTCCTTGGCGCAGATTCCCAATGAATTTATATTCTTCCAGAAAACTTTGGACGTAATGTTGGCACTGAATTTAGATTCAAGATCCGTTTTTTTCTGACGCAAACTTGTGGTTATTTTGTTTCTAAGACTTGTATATATACTCCAGCGGTTATTAGTAGGGTTTCGTTTCCAGTATTTATAGGCCATATTCCGCTTTTTAATAAGGCTTAAAATGGATTTAGTGAACCATGGTTTTCTATTGTTATAAATTTTAATATTTCGTATTGGGACATATTTATCATACAAATATTTCACCAGTATATTAAAATGGGCTAATTTATCGTTGATATCTGAAAAGATCCAACAAGAGTTCCAGTCCAGTGAGGCACTTTCGTCAGATAGCGCAGACATATTTATGTTCCTGTAATCTCTAAACGTCAAGTCTGTAATTGATTTAATTTCATAAAATTCTATATTATAACATAAAAACATTAATTCGTGGTCAGACACTCCAGCTAAGGAAAATTGGTCAATATGGATTACATTACTAATGACACTTGCGCCAACATGCTTGGCTTACTTTGGGGAGCAAAGCGCGTTGCATACTTATTAGCAATAATAATGCCACTGCCATTAAAGCTGCTCAACAAATGTGTATACCTACCATTATTGATTAAAATATCTACATTAAAATCACCACAGACAAGGACATCCACATAACTCACAGACAATTCAGATAGTTTAGTGAAAAAAGACGACAAATCATTACATTTATGGGGGTTGTAGACACAAGCAACAAGACATTTTTGAACATTGTCACTAAACTCAACGAACATACTTTCAACAATGTCATTACAGAGAGATTTATGCAAAACTTTGCATTTGAGTTTAGCATTAAAATAGATCGCTATGCCGCCACCTCTGTTACCAGTGGATCGATCATTTCTTACAATAGAAACATCACACAAAGCGTATGCTGAGTCTGCAATGCAAGGTTTAAACCAAGTCTCAGTTACACAAATCACATCAATTTTAAGGTCACGATAAATTTCGTTTAGATATTCTAGTTTTTCAACTGTTAAACTTCACGCATTAAAGAAGCATATATTGAAACCTCTTTGATACTCGCATGTTAATTTAAGAGCTGACCTTAGATTATCTTCGTTAGTGGCCATACTCATGTCATTGCTCATGGTTTCGGTTTTCAAGATATGCTTGTGAACGACCAGTTACAAAGAGGGAACAAATAGAATAAGGAACTAAAGCAAACATTAGATAGAGGGATTATAGCTTAGAACTGAAAAATAATAAAACCAAAACTCTGAACATTTTACAAATACCGGCACAAATTATGTAGCAGCTGCAATGTGATCCACGCTTTTGCAATACAACCCCTTCACAGCCTCACTGTCGGGATGCTTTCTTACATACATATACATATGTGCCTACGAATTGAGAATGCACTCACCAAACGCTTTTGCCTCTTAAGTTGAGTGGCGTATTGGATTAGTTCTCGATTTGTTTTTGTTAAGCTTTCATGGACGAAAAACTTCTCATCTGCATTAACACCATTATCGCGGAGAATTAAAGACTTGCGGGTAGTCTTAAATAAGCCAGCAATCGCCTTAAATAGTAGTGAGCGGTCATAAGCCGAATTCATTTTAAAAATGTTTGGAGAGGGGTTGTTGTTGTCCTTATTTACGCGCATATGAAAAGATGAGCGGAGAGAAAGTGGGATCAGATTAACTTTCGTACATAGTTGCGAGAACACCGAAAGTAAATTTTCATTAGCTACATGTGGTACACCATATACAATTACATCTGTTGACACCAACGCATTTTCTAGCTCATAGACGTGTTGACATAATGTGAGAACCTTTCTGTTTTGTTCTGCACTTTCGCGCGGTAGTTTATCTAGCGCACTCACTCTTTCATCAATATTTTTGATCGGTGACTTCAGATTGGCCAGCTCAACCGCGACTTCACTAATTTTTTGCATTACGCGCTATTCACACTCGTTCCATTTTTGGACTATGCTCCCCATGGATACTTCCAATTTCTTTTCCAGCCTCTCAAACAAACTCACCGTTGTTTGTACCGGAGTTATTTGTGGAGAGAGAGCATTGCGAGCGCTTTTCCTGTGTGTTGACATATTTGTTCACTAAATAAACTTTTATTCGAAATATGAAAAATGATAACCACAATAATGTAAACAATAGTCAGCTGTTTCAGCGGGTGTTGTTACAAACAGGTTCGGAAAGATTTATCGATTTGAAAGCCGGTAATTACTTTTAAAAGCGTGATTTAAAGCAGCGCATTAAAAACACGTCTACTCATAGCGACACATATAGGTTGTTTTTTTCCAATTTTTAAAAGTAGACACCGAATGTTTTTTTCATACGAATAGTTAACAACAGTTTCATATTTACAATTGGGATGCTTTAGGAGCTTTTCGGTCGGTAATATCTTAAAAGCATACATAAAGTTTATTTTTTCCCCTACCCGTTTCGGCGTCTTCCGCGCCTTCATCAGGGAATCTGCATTTTATTGTCATTAAAAAATAAAAACAAGTGTTAACAAAATAACTGTATTTTTGTTTACAACAGTGATTGCAATTACATTGAAAACAGTAACAACATTAAAACAAACAAAAATATAACAATAAAACTCCACATATTGAATTACACACTACTTTTTTGTATCTCTGTTTAACCATCACTCGTTATTGCTGTTCTGTAGGCGCAGTTTATATTCTCTACGTCTTCCTTAAAATTCATCGTGTGTCGTATTTGTTCTTGTATTCTCAGCCCTTCTAATGTTAATCTTGTCCTCTCTATACTTTATTGCAATTTCCGCCCAATTTACCATTGCACTTGATTTCATATACTACGTTGTGTTGTTGTTCCTTACTGATTCTGTTTTTTTGTTTTGGTAAACACCGAGTTTAGCGTGCGATGTGTTTTATGTGCAAAGCATATTTTGTCTGTCTGTATACTTCTGCTTATTGTTTTTTTTGTCCGTTAGTCCTGGTATGTATGTGATACCTATGTATTTTTTATTTTCTTTTTGTTTGTGGTTTCAATATTTATGTGCGCCAATGCCCTTTTGTGGTTTGTAGTTGCTAACAGACTCTCTATTGTTGCATTAGGGTATCCATTTTTGTACAATATACTTTTAATTTTCTTGGTGTTCTCCTTTTTGAAATCTTGGTCACTTAAATCGTACATTTTATTTATTAAATTGACATCTGTGTTTCTTTTTTGCGTCCACGGTGGGTTTGAATGATAATTAATCATCATTGACGATGCTATCGATTTTGCATACCAGTTCGTTGTGATTTTATTGTCAATTCGGTGTATTTCCATGTCTAGGAAGGCTAACTTTTTCCCGTGTTCTGTTTCGGTAGTGAAATTTATTTTAGTATGCTGTGCGTTTAGTGTGTTTAGTATATCTTCCACGTCCTTGATCTTAACAATAGCGAATATATCATCTACATATTTGTTAATGTATTTGATATATATGTCCTTTAGTTTAAGTTCAGCGATGATGTCGTCCAGTATTTTGTCAAATACAATGTCAGCTACGGTGGGTGACAGGGGGTTGCCCATTGGCATTCCTTGTATCTGTTGATAGTGGGTGTCGTCATAGGTAAAATAATTATATTCCCGTACGCAGAATTGTAGTATTGTCAAAAATTGTTTCTTAGTGAGTGTGGTACGTCCTTCTAGGATGGTCCAATGTTGCATAATCGTGTGTATTGCTAGATGTATCAGTATATTCGTGAATAGGGGAACCACGTCAAATGAAATAAGAATTTCATCCTCTTCGATCCTTATATGTTGTAATCTTTCTTTGAGTTGGAAAGAATTGTTAATATTGTAGTCCTTCGAAATTATCTGTCTCAGTGTTTTTCCTATATGTTTCGAAAGATTGTAGCACGGTACACCAATTGAAGAGCAAATTGGTTTGAGAGGGGAGTTTTCCTTATGTATGTTAAGTAGTATTTAAGTTTTGCGTCAATTTTCTTTTGTTTGTAGATGTCATTAACTATGGCGTTGTTTTTCCTCTGTAGCTTTTGTTTTGGGTCAATACGAATAGCTTTATACATATGTAGTTTCGTTACTTAGAAGATCCTTCATTTTTTGTCTGTATTTCACCTTGTTCATCATCACCGTTTTGTTACCTTTATCTGCGTTCATTATTATTATTTGGTCCTTTTGTTGTGCGATAAACTCTCAATATAAACTTGTCTTTTGGGGAATTCTTAAGTTTATTTTTATAATTATTAATTTTAGTCGCAATTTTACATCTCGCAGTGTCTTTGTCTTTTTCGTCTTCCAAAGTTTGAATTCTCTGCTCTATGTTGGCGATCAAATGTATGGGTGAGAACGTTTTCCTCGTTACTGGTAACGCAAATTTATTCCCCATAGAAAGAAGCCTTTTACATTCTCGGGGTACCTCAATATTTGTTTTATTTACGAACCAATCTTCATTCGTTCTAAAACCAAATATGTCGAAGCTCTTGGTGATTTGTGTTCTAAGTTTTGTATTTAGTCGTTCTTCTGTGGTGGTAGTGTAGTATTTTATAAATTGTTTTTGATTTTCTTCAATCATCTTGTAGCCTGTTTCATCCAGTTTAGTGTGTGGTACATCCCTAATGTGTCCAATGTTTGAACGAATAATTTTCATTTGTATGTTTACTTCTTTAATTTCTAAGTTTAACACCTTCATGATTTTTGTTGAGTCCACAGGCATAGAACTTTCCCAGAGGAACTTGAAATCCCGTTCTAACGATTTATAAATTTTCTTACAAAATTGTTAATATTCCCTTACACTTGCGCGTTCAACGTGTTTAAGTATGACACCCCGCTAATAACGCTCGAGCAAGGTAGCGGATTCATCGTCAACGGTTACTTTAAACTATTGCACAACATTGACCTCGATTACTTCGCCAAAACTATCTCCAAGCTGGAGGCCACTTTGGAATATGACTTAAATTAAAGTTACATGAAAGCGATTTTTGAACTTCACCACAGCCAGGGCGATAAACCTAGGAGGGTTTGTTCAATAAACTGGATTGGATCCGCTTGGAAATGGGATCTCCTGATGCTAGCGACTGGGATGCTTTCCTCCGAAGTCAACACGAAATTGTCGACAACAACAATAACCAAATCTCTATTAATAGAAAGCTTTTTAATGCCACTCAAGAAGCTGTAAAATGGGTTAATGGCATAATAAGCTTAACTAATGACGTCGATAAATCATAAAACACTAAAAGCATGGATTCCTGGTTCTCAACAAGGTTCTTGTGTTAAAAGAGCAAATTTCAGAAATTATTCGAGCAAGCCAATTGGCGAAAACAGGAATCGTCAACACAAATCTTCTTGACCAAACTGAAGCCGCACAAATTTTCTCTGAAGAGGAAGCGCTTCCATATCAAAGGAGGCGATAGAATATGCTAAGCCATGCATGTACTCGAACGGTTCACTTCTCCTCTATGCTCTTTCTGTCCCTAAAGTAAAGTCTACTCGTTACCAGCTAATTCTACCAAGAGGCACCTCACTAGGAGGAAAGCGAGTCGACATCTAATTTCCACAGCTGCTGGTGAATAATGAAGAAACGTATGAACTCATTGGCAAATGTCTTAAAATTAACAATGCGACGATCTGTGAAGGAAACTGCCTGAAAAAGCTGGAAGAAGACCAATGCATGCCGCGTGTGTTAAAAGGTGGTGACGCGAAATGTCGCTTTATAACTAACAACGATGAAACTATGGAGTTAGTCAACAGTAACACGCTGTTCTTGTCAACCTTTAATGGTACTGTTCAAGGTGAAAAAGCTCGAGAAATCTTGAAGGGTCTGTGGCAACCCAACAAATAATGTGACAACTCCACCAAACTACTTTTTTAGAACATCACTACAATCAACGTGTGTGAACTTCACAGCAACACTTTTTTCTTCATCTCTACTTCTCTCTCATGCAACAAGCGTGATAAAAAGTTTAATATTTTTTTCTGTAAACCATTTAAGTTACATTGCAGCTAATTAAATAAAGAAAACACATAAAAAACCTAAATTGGTGACCCCCGACCCTTTAAGTTGAGCAAAGGAGAATTTTTACATTCTGCGAATCAAAAACGCGCATGCTTGCTTTTCGCTAGAAGTTCTCAGAACTTTCTCGAACTAACGAAGTCCTAAAAAACGCAACAGCATGCAGAATGTAGACGAAAATGTCGGCGAAAATAACGACGAAACCGTTATGGATAGCAGCGCCGGTACTTCAGTAAAACCGCCCACTACACCAAACGAATCTGCTGACATCAGCAGCTTCGCTGCACGGGTACAAGTGCCTCAATTACATGGCTACTCCATAACCAACATAGAACCATGGTTTACGCGCCTTGAAGCCTTTTTCCGTATCCATGGTTTCGGTAAAATGAACCAAGACCAGCGTGACCAGGCAAAATTTAACATAGCCGTAATGTATATGGATGAGCGACTACACGAACAAGTATTTGAAATTGTTCACACACCTCCACTGCAGGACCGCTACGGCACACTTCGACGCACAATAATCAATAGGTTTTCCGCTTCACCAATGGCAAGATTGGAAGAATTGACTACCGGGATACAATTGGGTGACAATAAACCGAGCCATACGCTCACACAATTACAGCGCACCGATGTGACACGCGATCAACAACTTATTAAAGATTTTTGGATACATCGTCTGCCCGTTTCTGCGCGTGCAGTCATTGCAGGCGTGGCCAAAGGCAATCCTGAGATGACCTTAGAGCAACTGGCTTCAATCGCAGACGAAATAATCGATGCTGTTCGCGTTAATTCCGTGGAAACGGTTTCCACTAAACCACACAACGCTTTACATCAACAACAAAACCAATTAAACGAAGTCATCACACCCACACGATCAAACTCATTATATATTTTTGCAATGTCAAGTGAGTAAGACGTGTTTGTGCGGCGCTCTTAAGTTTTCAAGTTTTTTGCGGGTATTATATTGATATTTTCCAATTATTTGGTGTTAAACTGCGTGCGCTTGTGATACAAGTTGTTTCTGACCATCTTTTTAACTGATACTAGTTGATTTTTGCACCTGAACATGCAAACTATGCGCAAGAGCTCACGCAAACTGGCGACCTCCCCGAAAACTCCGCTTACGCCTTCATCCACTTTGGTTGATAAAGTTGAGCGCAAGATTGATGAACTGAGAACCTCCGTTGTTGATGACCTGACTGCAGTATTCAAAAAATCAGAGGAAAGGGTAATGCAGAAAATTGGTGAGTTAACTGCAGAGACGGCAAACTTAAAAATGTGCATAGCCGAAATTGAGAAGAGAGTGACAAAAGTTGAGACTTCGTGTGCTGACGTTCTATCTCTGCGCACTGAGCTTGTTGCTGCTCGGGTACAACTCAGCAAACTTGAAAGCAGCGCTGCCGCCTCTGATATAATTATCAACGGTATCCCCCAAGCAGTTGGTGAGAACCTCTCTGGCCTGTTCTCTAAAGTTTGCGAGGCTGTTTCGCACAAACCACCGCCGCTGCGTGAAGTTTTTCGGGTGCGTAATGTAAAAATCACTGCGCAGAGAACCAACAATCATGCGCCCATAATTGTTAAGCTATCCTCTGCACACGATCGAAGTCAACTCTTCAAATCAATTGCTGCCTTCTGCAAATCCAAAAAGAGGCCGCTTTCACTTGCCGATATTGATCAGCCTGGGTATGGAATGATTAACGTAAATGAGAGCCTGCCTACTGCATTGCGAGAAGTTATGTCGTATGCTTCTGAACTAAAGAGAAAGAAGTTACTAGCATCAGCTTTCTCCATAGGCGGCAATGTTTTTGTGCGGTTAAAGCCGGAAGAAGAGCGCAAAATGATGAAAACGAGAGCCGACCTAAATGCTGTTATTAGTTATACTAAGATATAAATTGTTGATCTTAAAAATCATTGTGAAACATATGTTTTCTTTTTTTCTCTTCTCTTTCGTTCTTATAATGCTAAGATTTGATTGTAAGTTAGGCTCAAACTGTCCGTTCTCTTATCTGCTCTTTATCATCTTGCTGTGCCATGTAATCTGCTCTATCTTTTTTTCATCTAAATGTATCTCTTTTAGCTTTTATATACGTGCTTACTGCAAATTTGAGGTGCAAATCTCTATACTTATTTACCATGACTGGCCATGATTCAGATTTTGGCTCTAACGAATCAAATATAAAAACGACTTTGAAATTAATAAGTGGTTTCCATCCTGGATTTCAGCTATGTCACTTAAATGTCAGAAGTTTAAATAAAACCAAACTTGAGTACCTGAATTATGTTTTTGAAACTACTAATATTGATGTTGTTTGTGTGACAGAGACCTGGTTTAGGAATGACTATGACGATTGCCTTGTTAATTTATGCAACTTTTCTGTGGTGAGGAATGATAGATGTATCGACAAGCGAGGAGGTGGTATTGCGATATATTATAAAGGTGCAATGCAGTCTAAAATTGTGCATAAGTCTGATCATCTGGATAAAGTCGAATTCCTAATGGTTGAGTTTGCTTATAAATTGCAGCGCTGCCTTGTGATTTGTGTATATAACCCTTGCAAATATTTTGATTTAGGCAGGTTATTTTCAATTATAACCAAATATAGTGCAATTTATGAACACATCTTTTTGTGCGGTGACTTTAATGTTGACATACTTGTGAAAAATGAACGTGCCAGTAATTTATTAGATGATATGTCAGGTAAAGGCTAAAGGTAATAAATAAATTTCCTACTCGTTTTGGTCCTCATAGTAAACCTAGTTTACATGATTTGTTTTGTGTCTCCAATACTTACAGTGTGCTGCACTTGGATCAGCCTTCGCTGAGTGGTATAAGCGATCACGAATTACTTTTTCTGAGTTATAATTTAAATCTAAATGTTCCCCTTAGTACGTCACCTGATCTGTTGTATTTTAGAGACTTTAATAGCATAAACATAAAAGATTTAGCAGCTGAAGCTTCGGCTCTTCCATGGAATGGTGGCTGGTATTTGGGTGATGTTAATAAAAAGGTGCAACATTTTACCAATTTTGTTAATTATTTATTTGAAAAATATGTATCTTTACGAAAACGTAAGGTTAAAAAAATAAGCAACCGTGGTTCACTAGGGAGGTGCTTAAAGCAATAAGGGATCGCAATAAAAGTTATTTGTTCTGGAAAAATAATATATGCAATGAAAATTGGATGGCTTTCAAAGTGTTGCGTAAATGAGCAACTTTTATATTGCGACAGGCCAAGAGAAACTACTTCCAGAGCAAACTCGATTGCGGTCTTCCTCCTAAGGTGCTATGGAGCAATTTAAAATACCTTGGGGTGAAATCTAGCTCAACAGCTGAATGCAAATTTGACGTAGATGACATGAATGAGTTTTTTTATACTCGAAAAACTCCCGAAAATGAAGCTTTTGAGCCTGACAGTAATTCTTTGTGTGATAAGGGCAGTAAATTTGATTTTTGTCATGTGACGGAGTCGGACGTGATACCATGTATTTTATCTATTAAATCTAATGCAATAGGTGATGATAAAATCAGCTTAAAATTTATTAAAATACTTTTGCCATATATTATTGCACCTTTGACTCATATTATCAATTTCGCAATAACATCGCTAACGTTTCCTGATAGTTGGAAAATAGCCAATATAATACCTGTTGCAAAAAAATGCAATGCAATGTTACCTTCAGACTATCGTCCTATAAGCATTCTGTCGTCATTGTCGAAAGTCTTTGAAAAACTACTTTTAAACCAGATAATGAGTTATATGACTGAAAAGTGCTTAATTTCTGAATACCAATCAGGGTTTCGGCAGGGGCATAGCTGCGCTACTGCCATGTTAAAAGTTCTTGAGGATATAAGGCCAAACTTTGATAAAGGGCATCTCACAATCCTTACTTTATTAGATTTTTCGAAAGCGTTCGATACTGTGTGTCACAATATTTTACTAGCCAAGCTCGAAAAATATTTCGGCTTCAGCAGCCATGCACAAAAATTAATGAAATGTTACAGGATCCTGCTCTGACCTATCGACAATAACATCTGGTGTTCCACAGGGTTCTATCCTTGGGCCAATTTTATTTTGTTTGTATATTGATGATATAGTAAAATGTTGTAAAAATGTTAATATACATATATATGCAGATGCAGATGACGCAATATACATATACTTAAAATATACTTATCCGCGCCTATAGGTCTTTCGGAGGACTTAATCATCAGGATTAATGAGGACCTAGATTCGATCTCTGAATGGTCAAAGCGAAATATGCTTAACCTCAATGCATCTAAAACGCAAGCTATAGCCTTATCTCATGTGCAGTATATTCTCGAAGATGTGTCGCCAATAGTGTTAAATGATTGTGTCATAAAATACGAGAATGTGGTTAAAACCCTTGGCTTTAAACTTCATGGGAGTCTTACATGTGTAGACCATGTCAATACATCTGTAAGCAAGTCATACTATGCGTTGAGGCGGCTATGGAGAACTGCGGCATATATTCCGCAAACTACTAAACTTAAACTTGTAAAAACATTAATAGTCCCTTTAATATCCTACCAAGAATTAGTTTATAGTTATTTAGACAAAGCTTCCATGTATAAATTACAATTGGTTATTAATAGTGCTGCTTGATATATTTATTTAAAGCGAAAGTTTGACCACATATCGGAGTTCTCAACTAAAATTCTTGATGGTGGCTTATCACAATTTTTTGACCGTCGTTCAGTACTATTTCTTCATAGGCTAATTTACAACCGATGTCCGAAATATCTTTTTTCGAAATTAACGTTTGCACAGTCCAGTCGCACATGTAACCTCATTGTACCACAATCAAAGTATTTAGTAACGTCAGGAATGTTTTTCGTTAGAGCTGTGAAATTATGGAACTCCTTACCAAATGGATTAAAATTGGAATGTAACCCTAGGCGCTTTAGACTTGCAGTTCACTCTCTATTTCTATCCTAACCATCTAATCTGTGCTACTTTCAACCCTTTACGTATTCCTTTTCCCTTTCAGCTAAATGTACCTTAACTTTAATTCTACTTTTAATTTAATTTTAAGAAATTGTACCCATACTTTTAAGTTTTAATATACATTTGCACTGTAAAAGACCAGGTCTTATTTGTGTGTATTCGAATAAATGAAATGAAATGAAATTAGAAAATCGTGTCGGTAATCTCGAACGTACACTTGCTCGCATCGAGCCCAAATTAGGACAAGAACGTCAGACTCGATCGCCGGATCGTAGAGGCCGTTCCGCAACACCACACAGAGTAGAGAGAAACGTATCTGGTGATTCCGAATGCTGGTATCACAGAAGATATGGAAAGAATGCAAAAAGATGTAACACACCTTGCAACTTCAACAACGCATCAAAAAACTGACCGCGCAGGCGACATCAATGTACGATGTCGTCGAAAAATTTTACGACAGAGCAACACCACCATTCTCAAATCTATTGCTACAGCCACAGATTCATTCATTCTCGTTAACATTAAATGCAACATTGTCATCATCGAGGTTGCCAAAAATATCAGAACAAAAGCAGAAAGCAGTGGAAAACATGAATACGAATTCAACTGGCGGCAACCGACTTTTCATCACTGACCGTTCAACAGCTCGAAAATTTTTAATCGATACTGGCGCTGATGTATCCATTATTAGCTACACAGCAGGATCATCACCTCGTCGTAAAGATGAACCCCAGCTATACGCAGCAAATAACACAGCCATCGACACATACGGAAAGGTAAGACTCAAACTTGATTTCGGACTTAGACGTGCTTTCCAATGGGAGTTTATCGCAGAAGACACTGCTCACAATATTATCGGCGCTGATTTTTTACGCCCTTACAACCTTTTAATCGACATAAAAAATGCTTCGATTATCGACGCCGACACAAAAATTAAAAGTCGTGCCTGCGTCATCAATGTACGTAATGTATTGTCGATATCACCAAAATTGTACGATAACAACAACGAATATAAAGATATTACGAGCATGGCTCCCAATACTACACCCCCTAAAGTGTCTACCAGACCCACTGCATCGAGACGAAGGGGCCACCCGTTTTTTCGAAACCTCGTCCTCTTACACCAGACAAATTAAAGGCAGCTAAGGAAGAGTTTGAGTACTTGCTAAAGATCGGCGTATGCAGACCATCGAAGAGCCCTTACGCCTCTCCTCTGCATCTAGTTCGTAAAGCAGATAACACTTGGCGTCCATGTGGAGACTATAGGGCGCTCAATGCACAAACTATACCTGACAGGTACCCCCTGCCCCATATACAGGATCTATCGCACTCGTTACATGGCAAAACCGTATTCTCAAAGATCGACCTCACACGCGGGTACCACTATATACCCATGGAGGAGAAGGACATTCATAAAACCGCCGTAACTACTCCATTTGGGTTATTTGAGTATCTAAGGATGCCCTTCGGCCTGCGCAACGCTGCACAAACGTTTCAGCGTTATATGGATGAGACACTACGTGGACTTGATTGTACATTTTGTTATTTAGATGACATCTGTATCGCTTCTAGGACACTGCTGGAACACAAACAACACATACGCCTAGTTTTCGAACAACTTCGACGCCAGCAGTTAACAATAAATCCGTCCAAATGCGTCTTCGCGCAAAAGCAAATAAACTTTTTGGGTCACTTGATAACATCTGATGGCATTAAACCAATGCCAGAGAAAATAGAAGTCATCAAGAACTACCCACTTCCAAAATTAGCGTGTGAACTTAAACGCTTCCTCGCGATGGTGAATTTCTACCGCCGTTTCATCCCTCATGCGATGGAGCATCAGCAACCCCTCCTCGCGCTACTGAGGGGCAACATCAAAAATGATCGAACACCGATTACATGGACCGAGGTAACTATTAAACATTTTAACGAATGCAAGGAAGATCTGATGCACGCTACTTCCCTTGCTCATCCAGTACCAGGAGCGGATATTGTTATATGCACTGACATCAGCGACTCTGCTATGGGCGCCGTCATTCATCAAATGATCAACGACGTGCCACATCCACTTGCCTTTTTCACACGGAAATTCAACGATGCTCAACGTAAGTACAGCACGTATGACCGTGAGCTACTTGCTATTTACACAGCCATTAAAAACTATCGGTATTTACTCGAGGGCCGCGACTTTACGATAGCAACCGATCACAAGCCGCTTACCTTTGCCTTTTCCCAAAAAAATGACAAAGCATCGCCCAGACAGGTTCGTCAGAATGGGATAATCGATTATGAGATCATCGCTCAACAACAGAAGTCTTGTGAAGAGCTGCAAAACTTGCTCGAATCAAGCTATCCAACTTCCCACACACAAACACCAATCACCTGTGACGTTTCGGGAGCAGTCGCCCGCCCATTCATACCACGCGCATGTCGTCCAGCGGTAATAGCAAAGTTGCACAACATCGTGCATGGTGAAAAAAGCCACATCAAAATTAATCAAAAGATTTTCTAGATTTTCTCTTCCTTCACAGAGGTTCGAACACATTAACCCTAGAACACACACCCAGAAAATACCACGTAAACACACACCCGGGATACGTTTGTACCCGGGACCTTATTTTGCGGTTTTTTAATGCTTATTCAACCGATTTCTATGATTTTTTTTTTTTAATGTATATTTTAATATATAACAAGTATTTTGTCTTTTGTTTCATTCCTACTGGTTCCAGCGATATGGGCAAATAAAGTCAGGACATGCAACAGTGAATTTTTGTTTTTGTTGTTGTCCTGATAAATGCAAAACAAAATAATATAATTTATAATAATATACTTGTAGAGTAACAACGAATACACATTTTGGTTTTTATTTCATTGAAATATTCGACCTGGTTCAAAAGATATGTGCAAAACGGTCGCGCAAGGTATGGGTACGTAGGTAGCAAATACACTGGTATAACTGGTTTTTGTATTTTATATGCAGCTGCAGGGGTTGTTTTCACACGAGGTGTTGTTATAAATGCTGCCTGTTGATATTTTCATTATTGTTTTGGTGCTCAAAAGTGTAAGAAGTGAAAATAAATATAACTGAAACTATAAATAACTGGATACGAAATGACTTCAAGAAGAAACGAATATTTATCAAGTGCAGCATATAGAAGGTAAAAAATGTAAAATAAGCAACAATGTAAGCATATACTAATTTTTTTTATTATGCAGGCTAACTGAGGAACAGCGAGAATCATATATACAATCTTTATTTGATGAAATTTGTGACGATGACGCTCCCTATGACTTTGACTCAGAAGATGAAGAAGAAATTCAAATCAATGACATTGAAATTGCTGATGACGATGCTGAAGTTTCGCAAAGTGCCGCAGAAGTATTACCTGATTATGCGGACTATGAGGATGATGAAGAAGACGATGAAGAAGAAGAAGTAGAAGAAAATAATGAATTACCTGCTAGTGCCGAAAAATTTGTTGCACGTGATGGTACTGAGTGGATGAAAGAACCAAATGTAAGTCGTCAGGTACTCAGACAAAATATCATATGAGAACGTTCTGGACCAGCTAGATGCACTGAAATGTTGTCAATAGAGCAAACATTCAAATGTTTCATGAACGTTGAAATGGCTGATATAATTATGCGCCACACAAATAAGTTAGCAAAAGAAACTTATAATGCTTACAACAATGCGCATCCAAACACAACTCCAAAGTCATGGACGCCTGTGTCAATAACAGAGCTGTATGCATTTTTTGGCATACTTATTATGACTGGTGCGAACCATAGCAATGGAGAACATGTTCGAGATTTATGGAGCGTCAAAAACTATCCTTTATATCGCGCCACAATGGGAGTCAATCGTTTCTGTTCGATATTGCGGTTCCTAAGATTTGACGATAAAAACACTCGTGCAACACGCTTACTAACTGATAAAGCAGCACCGATCAGTGAGTTGTGGACGATGATGAACAATAATCTTGCTGCACATTACAAGCCCAGCTCATGCTTGACGATTGATGAACAATTATTTCCTTACCGTGGACGCACACGGTTTACGCAGTACATACCGTCAAAACCTGCTAAATATGGTGTCAAGGTTTGGTGGATTTGCGATGCCACAAATGCATATCCACTGCATGGACAAATATATACTGGCCAAGCAGAAACTGGTAGGGAAACGAACCAAGGCGAACGAGTGGTGAAGGATTTGTCTGCCAAATACCAAGGAAGTGGCCGAAACATTACAATGGACAATTTGTTTACGACCTTGCCAGTTGCAGAACTGCTTCTCACCTGGAAACTCACGATCGTTGGAACTTTGCGCAAAAACAAATCATATATTTCTCAAGAAATGAAGCAGAACAAAAACAGGACAATTGGTTCAACGACATTTGGCTTCAAAAATAATGTGACAATGTGCTCTTATGTTCCCAAAAAAAATAAAGCAGTAATTTTGCTTTCGACCATGCATAATGATGCTGAAATAGCTGACAGTGGGAAACCTGAAATAATTGAATATTATAATCGTACCAAAGGTGGTGTTGATCGAATGGACCAAATGTTTGCGGAATATCCAACACAAAGACAAACAAAACGTTGGCCACTAGCGATGTTCTTCAATATGTTGGACATTACAGCTCTTGCAGCCTACATTGTCTACAATTTGAATAACCCTATGTTGCCTTGGAGAACAAACAACAAGCGTAAGCAGATCCTGCGCAGCTTGGCTGAAGCATTGTGTATGCCCATTATTGAAGCCAGAGCCATAAATCGTCAAGTGACGCGAAATTTTTCGACTAAAATTGCTATTGAAGCATATTTCAACCGACCGGTGGAATCAATGGTGTCAACAGCAGCATCAACATCTGCCGCAGCGCGCACGCCAAAACCTGTGTCCGGATCTTGCTATTTATGTTACGCACAAGAGGAAAAACGCCGTAGAAAAACCAGAAAGCTGTGCGCCAAATGTAAGAAGCCAATGTGTCTTGAACATTCGGTCACATCAACAAATTGCTCTATTTGCCATGATTTTTCTTAGATATAAGATGCATTTTTATAATTTTTATAATAAAAGTCAATAATATAATGTGTGAAATGAATATTTTTAATTTTTCAAATAAAAAAATAATATAAAAAATGTTTTTTTTTGATTATTATGAGGATTTTTACTATTGGGGTACAAACGTATCCCGGGTGTGTGTTTACGTATAAAATGTGTTTGGAAGGCTGTAGCTCCTGAACCAATGGTCCGATCTGGTTCAAATTAATCAAATAAATAATCTTCCTAGATCCGAAGTTAGCGGTATAGAGGTATAGCGGTTCAAAAGTTACAACACTTCAAAGTTGAAAGTGGATACATTTGTACCCGGGTGTGTGTTCTAGGGTTAACATCGACTTGATCGGACCGCTACTGTCTTCCAACGGTTTCAAATATTGTCTCACGATAATAGATCGCTTTACAAGGTGGCCAGAAGTAATTCCAATTGGCGATATTAATGCCGATACAGTCGCTTTCGCGCTCATTGAGGGTTGGATTAAGCACTTCGGTATACCATTGCACATCACCACTGACCAGGGTAGGCAATTTGAATCGCTACTTTTCAATGAACTATCACGCGTTTTGGGTATCACACATCTTCGTACAACAGCCTACCACCCACAGGCGAATGGAATCATTGAAAGGTTCCACCGCACCTTGAAAGCAGCAATTATGTGCACCACGAATTCGATCAGTTGGTCAAGCGAGCTTCCAATAATTCTCCTGGGATTGCGATCAGCTTATAAGGCTGATATAAATGCTACCCCCGCAGAGCTCGTCTACGGTACAACACTCAGACTGCCAGGCGACATGTTCGAACCATCTGAATACTCTTCACCATCAGAATTCGTTCAGCAACTCACTAACACCTTGAAAAAAGTGCAACCTACTAAGACAGCGCATCATGCGAAAAGAAAGATTTTTGTATACCCTGCACTGAATCATGCAACTCACGTCTTCGTACGAAAAGACACCGTTAAAATCCCTTGCCCCACCATACGAGGGCCCATTTAAAATAGAAGAACGTAACGTCAAATATTACAAGATAAGAATACGCAACAGAGCAGTAAACATATCCATAGATCGCCTCAAACCAGCGTTTATTACCGTAGATGATTGTCAAGATTCAACAACTCAGACTATTCAGCAACCAGAAGTAATAACCGAACACCCGGAACCAGTTCCAACTACAGATAGTCCTCCGAAACCATCACTGACAACAAAAACAACACGGCATGGGCGCACCATCCGACTTCCAGTACGCTTTGCTACCTAAAAGTCTGGAACGGGAAGGGGCAGCCAACTCACATGCCTAAAGTGCTGACTTTGCGTCTACACAGCCGGCAGCCAACCCACCAGTCGAAAGTGCTGACTTTGCGTCTGGCTTGCTGCATGCGCATCCGGTCACATACAGGTGCAGCGTGGGAACCTGGTTGCATAAGTCTAGCGGCCAAGTCCAAGGTAGCGATAAGCTTACATATAAGAAGGGTTAGGCTTAGAATAAGTTAGTCTTCTGGTAGACACGCTATTTTCCAGTACTTAGTAAAAATTAAGTATAACTAAATTAACCGAGTTTTTTGAGGATCAATTGGAAAATCAATGTAAGTATAAAAAGGGGCCAAGTTGACTGGCCCCAACTTTAAATTTTTATATGAAGTAAAAAGGTCTTCATTAACTTGCATGTTTATCTGTTGTTTATTGTTGAATACATTTCTTGATAATGCATGTTTATCTGTTGTTTATTGTTGATAATGCATTTCTTGATAATTCATGCTTGGTTATTATTATTATTATTATTATTATTTATTAAACTTATAATAAATTAAAAGCTTAATATGAGTCATTAGAGCAAGGCATCAAAGGCCATCAGCTCAACGTAGTACTTACATATAACTTGTTAATGTAATTTAATTACGGCTAATGCAATACAACTTATAAAGTAAATATGTTGGTTAAGTTTTATACAGTAATTTTTAAAGTAGTGGCGAATTCATATATCTTGTTAATGTTGTCTTCGGATACGATTTTCAATATGTCCATTATAGTTTCGGTCCCGAAGTGTTTCCGTTTGATAGCTGCCAGTGTAGCACAGCTGCTGCGCGTTAAATGTTCGAAAGAGAAGGCTTGGTTGCATCTGGTGCATTGCGGCTGGTTCTCCTTCCTTAAAATGTGCTGGTGTGTTGCAGTAGTGTGTCCAAGTCGAAATCTGATAAACATCTTAATTCTATCTTTGCTGATGTTAAGAGGATAAATGGGTGGTTTATATGTGTTCATGATGTTTTTGTAGTGGTGATGTTGATATTGGTCCCAGTTGATCATAAGATAGTTTTTATTTGTGGAATCTAAAAATATTGGTGCTTTACAGGCGTATTTTGCAGCGGAGTCCGCGAATTCATTTCCTGCGATAGAACAGTGGCTTGGCACCCATAGGATTTTTACCATGTTTTCGTTTGCTATTATTAGATCCTTTATTTTATTAATAGTTTGCCATGGTGAGACGTATGGGTTTAGTACAGCTCGGATAACTGATAAACAATCAGTGCAGATCATGGTCTTAGTTTTAGATTTTATAGCAATCAATGCAGCTTGGTATATAGCTATAGCTTCGGCGGTGAAAACTGTACAAAAATCATTTAAATGTTTGTTAATGAGGGTGAAGCCTAGTTCATTGACTACGGCATAAGCTGTGTTCTCGTTGCTCGTTTTTGAACCATCTGTGTAAACTAGTTGCCAATTATTCAGTTTAGCTATCTGCTTCTTTTCAAGGAAAAGTCTAGTATATACATCTGCTGAAGTAGACTCTTTTTTATAATTGGAAAGTTCTATGTCGCATGAAGTCAGTTTGATTTTCCATGGCGGATATCGTGACATGTACGGTTTTATTGTATTGATATTCAACTGCCTGATAAGTTTTTGCGTTCGATGGAGAGCTGAGGGAATTCTCATTGTCCTTTTAGTTTTCTGGATGTTTTCAACAAGTACATCAATGACTGAGTTGGTAAGAAATGGTAGCTTCGAGGCGAGTTTGTTTTCTATTTCCACTACTCTTTCTTCAATTTTTGGAAACCCACCTTCCGCAAGGATATTGTTTATTGGCGTGGTCCTGAAGGCGTAAGTGCTTGCTCTGGCAGCAGCGTGATACTGGCTTCTAAAAATGTTTAATACGGATTTCGCACTGTGGCCGTACAAAAAAAGGCCGTAATCAATTTTACTTAAAATAAGAGTTTTTGTTAGGTATATAAGTGTGTTTATATGTACATGACTTTTTCGTGAAAGAAAACGAATTAAATTTACCCTTTTGTTTAATGCATTTTTTAATATAGTACAGTGTTCTTTCCAATTATATTTCTTTGAAAAAATCATTCCTAGTATTCTTAGCTTATTGACAATTTCAATAGTGTGGTTATTAATAGTAATAATAGAATCTTTATTTTTACATTTTTGTTTTCGACAAATGTGCATTTTTTTGGTCTTTTCAAAAGATATTCTAGCATCAGAACTATCTGACCATGTTATGATGTCTATCAGTACATTTTTTAGAGCAGTATCGTTTTCCGAATGGCATTTTTTTCTAGTGATTAAATACATGTCGTCAGCATAAAGACAGTGTTCAATATGTCTGTGTTTTGAGACTATTTTGCTTATTTCATTAAATGCGATTTGAAAAAGGATCACTGAAAGCGGCGATCCCTGTGGGATGCCATTATGCAGCGGGTAGAAAATTCGTTATTAATTTTTACTTTGAATCTTCTATTTGAGAGGAAAGATTTAATATATTTGAAAATTATTGGTCCGATGCCCCAATCTTTAAGGCAGTTTAGAATGATATGTGCTCCTATCCTTTCAAAGGCTTTTTCAAAATCTAGAGAAAGAATTGTGAGATGACTACGCGAGGAAAGAGCTTTTGATGCCAAGTGATCGATGTGGAGAAGAGCGTCTGCGCAGCCTCTATTTGATTTGAATCCCACTTGGTTGGTGGAAATGAGTTTCCTGGTCTCACAAAGCCATGACAGACGGGCGGCAACAATTTTTTCAAGTAGTTTTGACATGCAAGAAATAAGGGAGATTGGGCGATATGATTTTATTTCTTCAATGTTTTTATTGCTTTTGGGAATTGGAATGATTGTTGCTACTTTCCAGGATTGTGGAATAACTCCACTTGTTAAAACTGTGTTGTACAGTGAAAGAAGCTGTTGTCTGCTGTGGGAGGATAATGCTTTTAGCATCTTGTAGGATATTCTATCGGACCCTGGCGTCTTGCCTTTGACTTTGGAAAGGCTCACTGATAATTCGGATTCGGAAATTTTTTCTTCTATAAGAAGTGCGTGACGGTTAGTGGCTTTTGTTACAAGTATTTGGGAAAGGGAAGATTTTTTATTTCTATAACTTTCGCGAAAGTTAGTATCATCGGAGTAACTGGCCCATTCGTGAGCGAAGTATTCCACTATTTTTTTGTTGTCTGAAGTAATTTCGTCGTTTTCTTTAATAAATGCAATTTCCCTTCTGATGTTTTTCCCTGAGAGTGTGTTAATTTTTTGCCAAATGTGAGTAAGTGACGAATTTTTGTTGATAGTTCTTGTGTATGCTTCGAAGCTAGCAGATTTACTGTTTTTTATTTCTCTACGGAATTTTGAGTTAGCTTTTTTGAAGGAAGCTAAGTTTTGGGCAGTGGGTTGTTTTTTAAAGTTTTGCCAAAATGTCATTTTTTCTTTCCTCAAAATTGTGAGGTTATCATTCCACCATGGTACTTTGCGTTTTTTTGTTGGTTTACTTTGTGGAATATGTAGGTTAGCAGCGACTCTTATTGATTTGGCAAAAGCTGCCGAATCTGGGTTACTATGTCCGGTCAACGTCCGGGAGTGAATTTCTACTTCTACTCTTTTGGAGAAATTAGACCAGTCGGCTTGATTTAATAAAAAAATGTTTGATGTTTTCTGTGGAGATTGATTATCAAGAAGGGAAAAATCTACTAGAATCGGATAATGGTCACAACTATGTAAGTCATCGAGTATCTCCCAAGAGGAAAAAGGTAGTAGCGGTAAGGAACAACATGAAATATCTATGGACGTAAACGTACTGTGTGTTGAGAAGTGAGTTGGTTTGTTGTGATTTAAAATGCACAATTGGGATTTTGATAGTACTTCCTCAACGATTTGTCCCCTTCTATTTGTGGTTGAAGAACCCCATAGCGTATTCCAGCTATTAACATCGCCTAGTACGATTGCATTAGATCCAAGAGACAGCATAAGATCGGTGAGATCTTTTTCGATGATCGTTTCTTGAGGAGGGAGGTATATTGAAATAATGTTAAGTTTAGTTTGCATTTGTATTTCTATGCCTACTGCTTGAATTGGTTGATATAAAAAAATTTGTTTATGTGGTATATTTTCTTTGATTAACAATCCTACACCTTGCTTGGAGGATGAGTTAGAGGGAGAGTTGAAAAAGTAGCTTTGGTAACCTTTTTTGTGGAAAGGGGTTAAAGTTATGTGCGCAGTGGGTTTCTTGTAGTGCAATCACACTTGGATTTCGTTCTTTAATTAATATGTTTAGTTCATTAAAATTATTTATGAGACCTTTAATATTCCATTGTAATATTCTAAAGACCATAACAATTTTATTTAGAGATGTATAAACTATGTTTTTGTAAATAAAATTTATGAAAAGATAGTTTATGAACTAAATATCTTGTGTGAGTGAATTTATGTGTTATTTATGTTGTTATCTTGCATGTTATTATTTGTAGATAAAGGCGAGGGAGTAAAGCTGGTAGGGGATATTGAATTCCAGAGAACTTGAAGCAGTTCAGTGGATACCGAAGCGGTTTGAGTGAGTTGATTCTCATCTGTATGAATAGTTGAGTTAGACTTGTTATCTGTTTTGGATATGGAATTGTTGTTACGTGAGAGAGAGAGAGAATTTGGATGAGAATTGGTGTGAGATTCTAATGTTTTTGTGCTGTTGGGTGGTGAGTTTTTATTGATTGTTTCAGGTGAAGTGTGATTAATATTTTCGTGGGGAGTTGGGTTTTTGTTCAGAGAATTTGACTTTGTTTGACATTTGTCAGTTTTGTTGGTTTTAGTTATTTCGGAATAAGATGGAAAAGTGTGGGTGGGGTTGCGAGAGTTGTACAAACGGCGTGCTTCGCTAATGCTGCAGTACTCAGTCACTCTAATTTTGAGAATCTCTTTCAGTTGTTGGTATTTTGGACAGTTTTTGTCATCTGCAGTGTGACTTCCAGCACAATTTGCGCACATGGTTCTTGAGCAAAGGTCCGGGTTGTGGGGGGGAAGATTGCAGGCGGAACATGTGGCGTTGCTTCTACACCTTTTTGAAGTGTGGCCTAATTTTTGGCAATTTTTACAACGCATAGGGTTTGGTACATAAGGAGAAACTTTGACTTTATACCATGCAACATCTACTTCAGTAGGAAGTCGCAACATATCGAATGTGAGGACTAACCTTCCTGTTGGAACTTGACCATTTTCAGAGGGACGAGTGAATTTATAGGCTGCTGAAACGCCTTGTGATTTTAGTTCGTCTACAATTTCCTTTTCTTCGACATGATTGAGACATGGTGCATATATGGTGCCTTTGACAGAGTTTAATGTGTCATGAAGTTTACAACTTATTGCACATAAGTTGGCTAGTGATTTTGTTTTGAGAAACTTTTCGGCAATGCGGAGGGAACGAGTTTGTATTAAAAGATTTCCATCACGTAGCAATTTGGTTGAGTTTATCTCCGTTGATATGCATTCTAAACCTTTTTTCACGGCGAAAGGGCTTAACTTAGTGAATGACTGATTTGGGTCTGTTGGTGAAATAACAATAAATTTGGGGTTATTCAATGTGACTTTTTTTGTTGGCAGAGTTGGAAATGTGTCCGTTTTCAGTCTTTTTGGAGCTGATTCGATCATATCAGATAATAGCTCAAACCTATTAGACCTGTTAGGTCTATCCGGTGGGTCGGAACCCATATTTGAAAACTTTGAACACTTCACAAATTGATTTTTTTTTTTTATCACAAAGGATGAGAAAAATGCAATTGATTGTCCACTGGTGGCGAAAAAGGGAAAATGAAAATTACTGAAATAAAGCGCACTGTGACTGAGAACTCGCAGAGAATAACACAACTGTTCACTACGGGAGATAGTCGATGACTGATGGTTAGTATTGATGATGTTAATGAAAACGTTGTGCCTTGTGATGACGTCATTTACTCACGCGCGTATTTCTGAAAGTAAATGCCGTTCACTCATAATTGCAAGGATTTCATCTCCCCGCGCACACAATCGCCGTCTTCATGCGTATTTTTCGCCACGAAAACAAAAATGCTAAATTCTTCAATTTTACAAACTATCGATCGTCACTGCAAAGTCTCAACATCGTAATATCAGGCAATACTGCACTTTGGCAAAGTAGTCCTACAAATTGCTGGCATTTTTGCAGAAGACTTTAGATTTTTTGTCCAAATGCTCACATAAAGAGATTTTCTTAATTAGCCGTTTAAGCAAGAGCATATCAATATTTTCTGCGGCTTTGTTTGTTAAGTTGCAGCCTGCAATTTGTTGTATTACCGTCAAGAGTTTGAGTCACATCTTTTGCGGAATTTTTTTTTGATTTTTTTTAAATTCAATTGGATATAAAATAATTTGTTAACTGATATTAATATTAAAATCGTAATCGGTAATTTGCATCAATATGCATGCATTTATTAAATAATTCATGCCTGCATCATTTCATTTGTGTATACATACATACGTGCACGCGCAATTGGCGGATCGACGCAAAAATTGCCGAAAAATGAAACGATATTCATTTTTGTTACCGCCCCCATTCCACACTTTACTTATCAACACTTGTTGCATAATCCCTCTCCCGTTTCAACTTGCCCCGCTGACAATCAAACAACATTTTTTTCACGGTTTACTCCGTTTTCTTCTTTCTTTCATTTTTGGTTTGATTTGCAAATTGCCTTTCTTCGTATAGTCGCCGGCCGCATTAACATATTGCACGTTTTAGCTTTTGCCCCATAGCTCGAGAACCAGCCTTTTTGTGTCATGTATAACTTTTATCTTGGCTCCCACATCACTGTTGACACATATCATCACAGCTTGATCGTATATAGCTAATTGGTCTACTACTGGGCATATATAAGCGGTTCTGTCCATATATGTACATATTAACACCCATATATATATGTATATATATATATATACATATGTACATTCGCTGCTTGAGCTCTACGGTAAATTTTCGTATTTCCCATTAGCACAGCTAGTAGGCAACATATATATACACTCACATACACAGGTATATAAGTTACGCAATCACTTGCGTGAGAGCGAAAAAAAATACAATTTTTAGTTTTTAGGCGGACAGCGATTCCGCGTTTATTGAGAATCAATAACCAACTCTAACTCTAGTTTTACAAGTACTTATATTTATATTAAAGCTAGGGCTATGCACTTAACTATTTGCATCATCAGCTTATTGTACTGAGCAGACTGCTGCAGCAGCAATATTGCTTCAGCTTGCGCCTTGCGCAAGCTATTCTTTGGAAAGTTACTATTTGTGCAATAATGCAATATTATTGACTTCCGTCGTATAGAAATTGGCACAACCAATATTGCAATTAATTCTTGGAATTTAAATGCTAAATATTTTAAAGACACGTGCCGGAAGTTAGCTGTGGGGTTACTAACCATTTTGGTGTTAACTCTTCCCCTCTTAAATCGATTGTCCCCAATCGGTGTTTTTGTAAAATATTCTATGATATTGCGACTTGTAAAAAAGGTCCGTTTTTTAAATTTGAAACGGCAATAAATACCAGTGCGACATCGGTGCTTAGACTAATTATATGCGTTTTATAGTTTTCGTTCACTAAGAGTTTTATATGATCATCTTGATTTAATTGTTTCAAGTACAAAGATTTCAACTTTAGATCTGAAAAAGATGTATTTTGGTATTTAATTTTTGTTATCATATTTGGCAAAATAAATTGATCGAATGCTTTCATTTTTACATTAGAAAAGGTTTTATTCATTACTTTAATTTCACAGTTCTCGAATTTTATTAGAAAATTTCCTTTAATTTTTATTTTCATCTTATTACAATTGTGTTCAATTTCAGAATAAAAATTCTTAAATATTAGTATGCCAGGTAAAATTTCGTTTACAATGGTTTCTTCAAGGGTTTGCATATCGCAGTATGCTTCCTCGAAATTTAGTATATTTTTTAAACAATCATCTACAATTTTTTGCAAATTTTGTTTAAGATTTTCCTTAATATTTACATTAAATATATTATTCATAGTATCCACAAATATTTCATAATTTTTTAATATGATTGTTTTATTTCTGTCATTAGGGATAGGTTCGAACAGGATTTTGGATAGGATACCTTGTGAATAGTAAGGAATTTTAAGGATTATGATAATATTCTGTTCTTGTACGGCGACGGAAACTTTGATGTTAGAATAGCTGTCAAAGTCATTAATCAAGTTGAGTTCTGTCTCTGTTAAAATATCGGTGGGAATTATTCCAAGTTTGCTTGAAAATATTATTTGGCCAATGTCGTCAATGTGGTCACTCCTTTAATTTAAGGCAATATTTTCCTCTTTTTAAGGAAACCATATGTACTTAAAAGTAGAATCGTGTTTCCTTAACTTAAGGATGACATGTCTTTAGTGCTATTTCATTCCCATTTTTTCCTTAAAACAAGTAAATTTTTCGCGGTTTTAGGACACATTTGTTTCAGTGCAGTTATATTAACAATGTGAAGAATTCTACTATAGTGGTCGATTACTTTTACTTCTTCCGTCTTGATGGGAATATACCCGTTATTATTTGTCAAATCTTGTATGTCGATTTGTTGTGCTACGGTCGTGAGTATCGTCATTGTTATGGCCAAAAGGATTATTGCTGTGCTCATCTTACTAGGGAAAGAAAAAATGATAACCTAATATTATTTTTATGAATTATCCTTCCTGACTTTGTTTTGACTGTAGTATTATAATTTTGTGCTACGATTTCTTTCTTGTATCTAGCTGACAATTTATTTCCTAATCTACGATTTATCTTTGCGAAAATCTCGTCTCCTTCCGAATATTGTTTCGGTATCAACCGGTTTTTGTTATGGAAAGAAAGGTCGGCGGTTTGCTTGTCTTTTAGTTTTTTAATTATTTCTTGTCTATCGATATCTAGCAGTTTGGGATCGCTACTAACGCGTCTTCCGAAAAATATTTTTATCGGTTTCCTTCCAGTGGTAGAGTGTATAGAACTATTATATTCTTTTACCGATTTCTCTAAAAGTTCATGAAATGTTCGATGCGTTTTTTCGACCTGAAGGCAACGCATTATTTCTTGTAGAGTTGAATGAAAACGCTCTACTTGTCCATTTGAACAACTCGTATATGGGGGTGTTCGATGTATTTCAATACCAAACTCATTTTCTACCATAAAATTTATTGTCTCCGAGTTAAAGGATTTCTCGTTGTCCATTACTATTGTTTCCGGTACTAAGGTGAAAAGAATATCCCTTATTGGTTGTCTAATATCTTCCGCTGCTCTAGACCGAATGGGTTTTGCTACTGCATATTTCGAAAATTTGTCTACAGCAGTTAAAATTAGTTCTTTACCGGCCACGAATATGTCTATATGGACTATTTGTCCTGGAAATTTCGGGATGGGAGTATTTTGTAGTTGGGGTTTGGGTGGGTGTCGTTCGTATTTGTTCTCTTTACAAGTGGCACACATTTTAATAATTTTCTTGATTTTGTTTGCCATTCCGGGAAAATAGTATTTTTCCAAAATCTGTGCCCTATTCTCTTTGCTGTTTCTATGGGCTCTGTTATGTGTTCTAATTATGAGTTCCTCCTGTTCTTGTTCACTAGTTATGTCTTCGACTTCTGCTTGAGTGAATCTAATGCGATATAGGGGTATAGCTCTTGTATTTTTCCCATTATGAATTCTTCTGTTTTAATACAATTTATTACCGAAGGGTTGAGATATCTTTTTAGGATTGAAATCAGATTTGCTTGAGAATATTCTGGTTCCGTTATTATATGGCGATGATACGTTGGGAACACTATTTTAAATTGGTAAGTAGAGGTTTCGCATCTCTTTAAGAAGATTTGATTTTTGAAAGCGTTAATAGGGGCTTCGATGCTATAAATTAAATTATGGAATGAGCTATCATCTGAATTTGTTGCTATAGATAAAGTGTTAATGTGCACCTCCTTTGGTGGTATCCTCGATAATGCGTCGGCCACTACGTTTAGTTTGCCCGGTTTGTAAAAAAGTTCATATGAATATTCCTCCAAAGTGGCTTTCCACCTCTTCATTTTAGAATTATTATTTTTATTGCTCAGCGCATATGTCAACGGCTGGTGATCAGTAAAGATTTGCACCTTGGCAGATCCATACAAATAATTCCTGAATGAATTTAAAGCCCAAATTATAGCTAGCATTTCCTTTTCATAGTGCTCTTCGGCTTTATTTAATGTCCTTGAGATAAATGCCAGGGGCTTCGAATCTTGGGATAGAACAGCTCCAATAGCAAAGTTGGAAGCATCTGTTACTAGCTCGAATTTTTTATTGTAATCTGGGTATGCGAGTACAACATCCTTTGAAGTAAGTGAGCGCTTGATATTATTAAAGGCTTCTATCGCTTCCTTGCTCAAAGTTATTTTTACTTGCGAGGATTTGTTTTTGGAAATTCTACCTTCTACCCCTCTTAAAAGAGTTGTTAGGGGTTTTGCTAATTTCGCATAATCTTTGATGAACTTACGGTAATATCCTGACATACCGAGGAAACTACGAAGATCTTTCAAAGTTGTGGTCTGTGGGAATTTGTTAATTGCCACAACTTTTTCAGGATTGGTTTTTACGCCATCCGGGGTGATAACGTAGCCAAGAAATTCTACTTCTTTTTTAAAAAAATTACATTTGTCCAACTGGACCTTCATGTTAGCTTCTTCCAAGGTTTTAAATATTCTTTTTATGTGATTGAAGTGTTCTTCTTGGGGTTTACTAAAAATGATGATGTCGTCGATGTAGACATAGCAACATTTTCCAATGTGTTCTCGGAGTATATCATCCAGCGCTCGTTGGAAGATAGATGGGGCATTTTTTAAGCCAAATGGTAACCTTGTAAACTCATATTTACCATTGTTAATAGAGAATGCAGTTTTCTCTATATCAGATTTTTTTAGTGGAATCTGGTGAAAACCACTTTTTAAGTCGAGAACAGAAAAGAAATTGCTGTTTCCCAGTTGAGATATAACTTCTGATATCTCGCGGTTGTGACAGCATTTAGCTTCCTATAATCTATGACCATGCGGTACTGTTTGTTTCCCGCTGAATCCGCTTTCTTAGGTACAACCCACACAGGGGAGTTGTACGGTGACCTAGAGGGCCTTATAATACCATCCTTTAAAAGTTTTTCTACTTGCGATTCTACCTCACTTTTTAATGATATTGGATAGGGGTAGAATCTTGTGTGAACAGGAGAGTCATTGATAGTCCTGATTTGTCCGATGACCTTAGTCGTATAAGTAAGTTTCTCGTCGGGCTCGGAGAAGAGCCTGGGATGTGTATTCACGATTTTCCTCATAACATCTCTCTGTTTAAGAGACAAATTTTCTTCTTTTATGCTAATAACGTTGACACTTTGCGAAGGAAGCTGTTTGAGGCCAACAGTAAATCCGTTTCTAAATACCATATAATTTTTGTCTGTGTGTATTATTGCTTTTAGTGCTCTAAGCGTATCGTTCCCTAAAATACCATCAAATGTTTTCAATGAAGGCATTAGGTAAAGTCTTATTTTAACCTCGATTTTGAAAAGTTTCACGTATGTATGCTCGCTGATTTTTATATCGCCAATAATAGATCTAGCATAGAAGGGATTCTCGTTTTCTATGCGTTTCTTTACTAGTTCAGGTTTAATGCAATTTTTAGAAGATCCCGTATCAACCAAAAACTTCAGAATGTTACCGCTCTCCGTCTTCACTTCAAAGTAAGGGAGCGAAGAGCTGATCATGCTAAAAAATGGATGTCACTTGGTTCCCCGTATTGAACACTTCCATCTTCGCTTTGCTCAACCGCCGTTGTATCTATGTGGAAAGTCCTTTGATTTTTGTTTGGCTGATAGTTAGTGACCGATGGCGGTCTCTTGCCTTGAAGTTGGTTCCGATGTGACCTATTCATATAAATAATTCTGCGCGAGTGTATACTCTGGTCAACTTCCATAGGCTCTGGCCTTGGTTGAGGTCGAGGTGGCCTATGGGGAGCATTTATATTTGGGATTTGGGCAGGCGATTGTTGCCTGTCTAATTGGTATATTTGTGGCATATGTGCCAATTGAGGGTAAAACTCTTGCCTTTGAGTTTGTATTGGAGATCTTCTTGAAAAGGTTTGATTATTTTGGTACGTTCTTTTTAAGGTATGCGCATGAGTCGTGCGGAAATTTTGGTTGTCTAACTTTAGACATAGGTGAAGGGCCTGGAGCAAGTCAACAGGTTCCCTTATTCCTAGCAACCTTGGGAGGTCGCCATTCAGTCCTCTTACGAAGGTATCTAATGCTCTGTCCCTGTAGGATTGTGTCATCATCCGCAAAGATTCATTACTCATTTCGAGACATCCTAATTTATCTAAAATTAAAGAAAGGTGTTTGTACACTAGCTGGTAAAATTCGGCGACTGTATTCTTTCCCTGTATTAGAGTGGTCATTTGGTATTCTAATGTGGGCAGGTCGCGTTTGCCGGCGTAATGCATGGAGAGACATTTTGTTATAGCAGACCAGTCGACAGGCGTGTTATAGGATTCTAACGCCATGTCAGCGTTACCTACTATTTTGTTCCGAACCACGCTAAGGATTCCATAATATTTTGGAGTTCCTTTTAATGGTTCGTATATTTTTAGGATACGATCTACGCTTTTCCTCCACGAATTAAATTCGCCTGAGTGACCGGAAAATTCTTTCAAACACTTAACGACGTCGGGTATCCTATCTAAGTCTACCAAGTTTGTCCTGTGTCTTTCTTCTATATCTTGGTCGGTTGCTAAAGACAAACTAGCATTTGGATTAAGAGCTGCCTGTACTACTTGTGGTCCTTGTTGCTTAACAATGTCTGTTGCTATGTTTGCTATAAGAGCCGTTAAATCGTCAATGCTCAGTTGAGCGTTTCGCGCCGCCTGAGGAGCAGGTGGTGCATTATTTTGGAGAATGGGGGGGCGGATAAGATTGTCTGAATTTGCCATTTTATAATAATTAATATAATTTGTATTATTTAAATTTCTAGCTTACTTTAATACTGATCTTGCTTCCTGGATGCTGATGTTCTTCTTTCTGATGTTCTCCTCGTGGCTGATGTCCTCTTGAGATGAATTTGTTGCCGTTGACTCGTATTCTGGGCGATTTTTTGTGGTGACGATATATTTTATTAGTTATATTCGTTTTTTTTTTTTTTTTTTATATATATATCAGTTTTGATTTGTTTTATATTTTCCTCTACAGTGTAGGCTGGTACATAATACCACCTTTTTGCCGAAGCTACTAAGGGGCCTTTACAACTGCGGTTTTACGTTTTTCAGTTTTGTGTAATTTGCTGCGAGGTGGCACTAGCACACTGTCACTTTTGTTGTTAGCACACAACGATGATGTTGATGATGGTTCACGCCGTGGCGTTTTCAAACTTTTCTGTTAAAGTTTTGCACACCAAATTTGGACAATTGTTAGCAGTTTATAACTAAAAGGTCTTGCTCTTTCACAACACAAAGTTAACGTTTTTAGATGCTATTGTATGTCACTTGAATGATTTTACCATTCGCGCACTACCAGTACTTTTTATGTATACGACGTTAGCTGTCACACTTATGTGAGCCGGGATATACTCGGGTTCGTTCTATGCTTTACGCGTTACAGAACTTTTAAATTCAACGCTTCGCGCGGTACAATACTTTAGATTTTACGCTTTACGCGGTACACGATACAAAACTTTACGCTTTTGTATTTAGCTCGGGCGCCAGTTACGCAATCACTTGCGTGAGAGCGAAAAAAAATACAATTTTTAGTTTTTAGGCGGACAGCGATTCCGCGTTTATTCGCAAGCTATTCTCTGGAAAGTTACTATTTGTGCAATAATGCAATATTATTGACTTCCGTCGTATAGAAATTGGCATAACCAATATTGCAATTAATTCTTGAAATTTAAATGCTAAATATTTTAAAGACACGTGCCGGAAGTTGGCTGTGGGGTTACTAACCATTTTGGTGTTAACTTATATAAGCAGAGCAGCGGGGACCAACAAACACATTTTGCCCGATCGATATATATATGTATGTGTGCGGTATAGACATGTACATACAAGCATTGCTCAAATATAAACTGCACTGGGATTAGACGTGCTGAGACAGTGCAGTGTGGTGAAAAAATACAGCACCGACTCAAAATAAAGTAGGTTACAATATATTTGGGCAATAGTATTAAATTTAATAAGAATTAATCGTATACAATCTTATCGAATAACAATAAGTAATAAAAATAAATTAAAGCACAACGTATCAGAAGTATCTACAGTATCATATACTTATGTATGTATATACATAGTAACCCAGTTAAACTCCCTTACTCGTAATGGCAGAAGACAAGCAAGAGAAACCCCAATACCTTCAAACTCTACCAGGTCCAAGGACTATATCCAATTGGGTCGACGAAGAGGAATTAACTTACATTCATAAAAAAATTCTCTTCGAAATCTCAAGACGGGATAAATATTGCGAAAAGTGGTCAGAATGAAAACGGCGGCCTGATGGCCGACTTCCAGAGTCAAACTGTGGAGGGAGTACTTGTTCGCACTGCTTAGTGGTAGTGGCTCGGAAAATATCACAGATGATGAACCCGAATGAAGACGGAGTCGATGTACCGTTACCCGACTGGGACAAAACTCGAACGGCAATAGCGCGGCTAAAAGCAATAAAGGCTGGTGCTGACGGACTGCCAGCAGAGCTATTGGTAGTGCGGTGGACGAACGATTGCCAGCTTATTGGAATTTAATTGTACTCTGCCATTCCACAGTAAGGGCGATCCTGCAATATGCGCCAACTACCGCAGGAAGTTCAAGTCCTGCTCCCCCTCTATCGTGAACGATCGTCCCAATACACCACACATGACGTCACCATAGCTGATCGTTCCAACATACAGAACACACTAGAATTAAATACACCAAACACATGAATTTACCACATACACAAACACATACATGAATTACACAGAACATTTAAAACAAAATTGTACACATGTCAGAGTGAACCGACGTGTCCACCTCTCATATATTATTTTAAAATTAAAATCAAACTTTGGTTTATTTCGTCATTTGATAGTGAGTGGTCCGTGCGGTAAGTGGCAGGTGCAGTGAATCCACAAAAGCTGCTAATAGCATTATAATAGCATATCGAGCGTATTGTGAAACGACTGAAGCCCACCGTGAATGAACTGATTGGACTTTATCAGTGTAGCTTTAGACACCATGTACCATCGACCAAATACTCACGAGACGCCAAATCTTGGAAGTTACCCGAGAAAAAAGAACAGACACACAAAATCTTTTTGTCGACTTCATATCCTCTTTCGATACCAAGAGAAGGCGCTGCCCATTTACTGCAATGTCTCAGTTTTGTATCCCAACAAAACTACTACGGCTATGTAAAATGACGTTGAGCTACACCACCAGTTCCGCCAGCATTGCGGAGGACCTCTCCGAGCCGTTTGAAACCAAACGAGGTTTCAGACAGGGTGACCCTCTTTCGTGAGACTTCTTTAAACTTATGTAAGAAACGATAAGTCGAGCTGCAGTATGCAATCGTTCAGACACCATATTTTATAAGAGCGTGCAACTTGTGGCGTATGCTGATGATATCGATATCATGGGCCTCAACAACCGCGCCGTTTTGCCTTTTCTAAACTGAATAAAGAATCGAAACGTATGGGTCTGGAAGTGCACGAGGGCAAAACTAAGCACCTCCTGTCATCAAATAAACAATCAGCGCATTCGCGTCATGGCTCCCGCTTCACTGTTGACAATTACAATTTCGAAAAAGTGGATGACTTTGTTTATCTGGGAGCCAGCATTAACAACTACAATAATGCCAGCCTGGAAATACAACGTAGAATCTCTCTTGCCAACAGCTGCTACTCTCTCGACGGACCAAAACCATATTCTATAAGTCTATCATCCTGCCCGTACTATTGTATGGCGCTGAAGCATGGAAGCTGTCAGCATCGGATGAGACGTCCTTGGAGTGTTCAAGAGAAAGATTCTCGGAAAGATGGGACAAAAAGCTGGGTGAGCTTTACGGCGCTGAAGCATGGACGCTGTCAGCATCGGATGAGACGGCCCTTGGAGTGTTCGAGAGAAAGATTCTCGGATAGATGAAACAATAAGCTAGGTGAGCTTTACGGCGACATAGCCATGGTCCAGCGAATTAAAATACAGCGGCTCGATTGGCTGGGACATGTTGCGCGAATGGACGAAAATGCTCCAGCCCTAAAAGTATTCAACGCGGTACCAGCTGGTGGTAGTAGAGGAAGAGGACGGTCCCCTCTGCGTTGGAAGGACCAAGTGGAAAAGGACTTGACGACACATGGTATTTTCAATTGGCGCCAGTTAGCAGGTTACAGCCAGTTAATCGATTACAGCACTAATTAAAGAAAGAATGAAAGAAGTAACTATGTTAAATTGGAATTAAATGTAACATTAACAGAAGTAAATATGAATAAGGAAACATTAGGTTAACAGAACTCACCTCTGTAGGAAAGTAAGTATTAACATTAGCAAATTTATGTATGTATGTAAAGAATAAGAGTGAGTGTGAGTGTTATACAGGATATTACTTGAGTAAACAATAAGTACATGAATTAGTTAACGTAACGTATATATGTGTATATTTGGAGTCATTATGTAACTCCTCCACCTTTAAGTTATTTGCTTCCACCAAATAATTGGTATTTAATACTTAAAATTGACCTTTGCTTTTAGCCAATTTTAATTTTCATTGGTGAATCTGTATTGATTTTTATAATATTTAACATTTCGATTAATTATGGGAAGTATCAGCAACATAATTGGCTTGACGAGCATAGCTATCATGTTTCTTATATTTAGCCTTAGCTTTTTCAATTCGTCTGTTGATTGCCACGTTTTCTAATTGGTTTGGCTCACAGTTTTTCTCTTGATTTAATTTATTTATTTTTTGAATCTTACACTGGTCGTATTCTTTGCTCAATTATATATGCCTTCTTTAGCAAAATTTTGTGTTTATAAAATCAATTGATCTTTATCTTGTGCTGGATTAAATAGTTGGTTGTAAAAATTTTGAGAAGTTTTGCTTCCAAGTCTAAATTTTCACAATTTTTCTTCTCACCTTCCAATACTCTGAGATGTTCATTAAGCGTTCATGTAACCGTTCAGTGTCAGGATTACCTGTCCTAAAGCTAAGGTGTCGTTACACGTGTAACAATGTTTTGTTTTTTAAAAATAATTTATTTTTATTTATTTATTTATAGCTGTTAGGAAAGTTTGTAAAACTTAAAACTAACAGAAGGGATAGCTCTGACTGCAGAGGTCTTAAGCTATGCTGATTTTTAAGAGTAAAACATATGGAGTACTTATATATCTAGGTTTGAATTAGTTCTTAGGGTAAATTATATGGTATACAAGTTTAGGTTAGTGCTAGGATGTGTGTGCGTTATAATAATTCTCTAGATATTCATGTGTGGGTTTTTCCAGTTGTGTTCATAGTGTGCTCGTTGATCTTATATGTGGTGGTAAAGGTTAGCTAATTTTAGGAATAGGATAATTTTGTTCATGTTTTCTAGGTTGGGGTTGTGAAGGAGTTGAGTGGGGTTGTCACTGTGGAAAATTTGTCTTCTCAGTGTTGTCATGGAATGGCAGGAGTCGAGGATGTGTTCTATGGAGGTTGGAGTATGAGCTTGACAAGCAGGACAGGATGAAGGGGAGTTTGTGTTTATGTGGTAAAGTTTTGTAATTTTTGTGTGTCCTAGTCGGAGCCTTACTATTTTGATTTGGTCTAGTCTTGTAAGTGAATTTTGGGGAATATATTTAAGGTAATTGCAGTTTATGTGTTGTTTTTTGTATAGTTGCTGGTACCAATTACTGGAATTCGGTAACAGTTTCTCATGCTCCGTTTGGAGTTCGTGTTTTAAAAATTTATTGATGTCTTTAACGTTGAAGTTTTGAGTAGATATGAGCGGCCGGCGTGTTGCTTCTTTAGCAGTTTGGTCTGCTAGTTCGTTGCCAGTAATATTAGAATGTCCAGGTATCCAGAGTAGTTTTATTTTTGGGTCGTACCTAATTAGGAGTGACCTGATGGAGCTTGGATAGAATTCGTAGTTATTTGTATTTGATATTGAGTTTAATGATGATAGAGAGTCTGTGCAGATAATGAATTTTCCTCTTTTAACTTTTACTATTTGAATTGCCTCTAATATGGCAATAGTTTCGGCCGATAGGACTGAGGAGTACAGTGGGAGCACTCCCGATTTAAGGATAGTATTTTCGGTAGTTACTGAATATGTGGAGAGTTTGTTTGATTGCGAGCCGTCGGTATAGATGAATGTGCAGTTTTTATAGTTGGCTTTGATTTTTAAGAACTCTTGTTGGTATATGGACTTATTTGTGTCAGTTTTGGTGTTTGATGTAAGGGATGTGTTTATGAGGCTACTCGTTAGTTTCCAAGGGGGTTCTTGTTTATTTTTTTTTTCGGGATAAAGTGGGAGATTTAATTGGGTACATTTCGATACAATTTTGTCGAGGACTGATTTTATATTTTTCTTACGTTTTCGTGTTCTTTTGTATCTTTTTAATATTTTAAATAAAGGTGTATCGTGGGAGTTTAGGAGGGATCTGGAGAGTTTGGTTGTGAGGTATTCGTATTTGTTTTCTATGGAGTGGATGTTCGACTCTAACAGCATGTTTTTAATTGGGGTAGTACGGAAGGCACCGAGTGATGTACGAACTGCTGAATTGATTTTTGTTTTCAGTTTGTTTAATATTGATTTTGGGGAGTCTCCAAAAAGGAACAGGCCATAGTCTATTTTTGAAGTAATTATTGCTCTAGTTATGTTGAGTAATGTGTGTGTGTTGCAGTTAAATTTGGCGCTTGATAAGCACTTTATGATATCGAGTCTTTTTGAGAGTGATGTTGCAAGTTCGGTAATGTGGGAGTTCCACCTGTAGTTTTTGCTGAGGGTGATTCCTAATATTTTAAGTGTCGTTACTGTTGGGATTAGAATGTTGTTTGTGTAGATGTTTGTCGAGCAGTTGTGTTTTCTGCATATGTGTATGTGTTTGCATTTATCTGGTGATAGATTGGCGCCCGAATAATGACACCATTTATTAATGTTTTGAAAAAGGGTATCTAGATTGTAAGTTGAGTTTTTTTGTTTATTTAATTTTATTATAAGGTGGAAATCGTCCGCGTAAGCGGTAAAGTTGATTCTTTTGTCGATCGATATAATGTTACAGAGTTTGTTGTAAGCTATTAAGAAAAGGATTACTGAAATCGGAGATCCCTGGGGGATTCCATTGAAAAGAGGCATTGTGCTCGAGGTTTGTTGTCCGACGCGTACTATTATTCTTCTATTTGACATGAAGTTAGCTACGTAGTTGATTATTTTTGGTCCCGTTTTCCATTTTTTTAATTGATCAAGTATTGCGTGGACGCCAATCCTATCGAAAGCCTTCGAAAAGTCGAGGGAAATGAGGGACGTGTGGCTTTTCTTTGAGAGTGATTCAGTTATAAGATGGTCTGCGTAAATCAGACAGTCTGTAACTGATTTTCCTCTTTTAAAACCAAACTGGTTGTGATGCAAGAAATTATTGTTCGTCACAAACCACCATAGCCTTTTGGCTATAATTTTGTCTAATAATTTTGCAATGCAAGGGTTTAGGGAGATTGGTCGGTAAGAGGTAATAATGGTTTTATTTTTGTTTGGTTTTAAAATAGGAACAACTAGGCTTGATTTATAGGATTGCGGGATATGGCTATTGAGAATATCATTAAAATGTTGAGTTATCCTTTGTTTGGTTGCGTACGAAGAGTTTTTGATCATGAGGTATGATATTCGGTCGTGACCAGGGGTGTTCCCTTTTAGGGTGTGTAGGGCAGATAGTAGTTCAATGTATGTGATGTCAGTTTCTATTTGGTTGGCGGATGGTGAGGGGTTGAATGTTGTTTGTGTTGTTTTGTATTTGTTATTGATGAATTCTTGGGAAAAGGCTAAGTCGTGAGAGATTTGTGACCAGTGTTGTGCGAAGTTGTTAGCTATCTCGAGTTTGCATGTGGTAGTTTGTCCTGTGTATGTATTTTGAATGCTGTGGATCGATGTGGTGTTGTTAAGACCACAGAAAGTCCTGATGTTAGCCCAAATTTTGGATGTAGGGGTTGAAGGTTGGATTTCTGATGTGAAAGCTGTGGTAGCTTTTATTTTGTTTTGCCTTAGCTCTCGACGAAAAAGCGCGTTTGCTCTTTTAAAGCTAATTATGTTTTCAACGTTGATGTTCTTTCTTAGATTACGCCATGCACGTTTTTTTGAGTTTTTTAGTTCTGTTAGTGTGTTACTCCACCATGGGACGCTGCGTTTTTGGAGATTGGGCGTAGTTTGGGGAATTGCTTTGTGTGCGCTTTGTAGAAGGATTTTATTTATGTTTGCTGCTTCCTTGTTAGTGTTTTTGCTAGCTATGGTATTATTGGTAAGGTGGAGTGTGGATAAACAGTAAGAAGTCCAGTCGGCAAGATTGGTTTTAAATTGGGGTCGTTTTTTGTATTTTCTGCTGGTTGTTTGTGCAAAGAGGGATATTCGTATGGGGAAGTGGTCGCTTCCGTAGAGGTCGTCTAGTGTTTTCCATGAGCTGTTAGGTGTTAAAGTAGGTGAGCAGAAGGAAATATCTATGTGGGAGAAGGTATTGTGGGTTGTGAAGTGTGTTGGGGAGTTATCGTTGAGTAGGATGAAGTTTGATTGGTCAAGGAATTTTAACAGTTTGTTTCCTCTTCGGTTATTTTTAGTGGAACCCCATCTCTGGTGCCAGCTATTGAAGTCTCCTGTGATAAGTGTTTGCTGATTGTTGGGGCTATGCAATATATTAAGGTCGTTTGTGGAAAAAGATTTGTTTGGTGATATATATACAGAGAAAATTGTTATTTTCTGTGTGGATTCTAGCTCTATTGCTGAGATATCGAAATTGTTTGAGTTAATGTTAGTGTTTGAAAATTGTAATGATTGGTGAATTAGAAGAGCTGTACCACCGAATCTGTTTGTTGGGTTATTGTAGACAATTTGGTAGTTTATAGGTATGGGTAAGTATTTTATATTAAAGAGGTGAGTTTCTTGCAGTGATAGTATTTGGGGGGAGTATTTTTTAATTATTAGAAGAAGTTCATTGTAGTTATTTAAGTATCCTTTGATATTCCATTGGATAATATTTAGTGTCATATTGATAAGTTATTAAATAGAGAAAAGAGAGAATTAATTAAATAAGTAAGATACGGATTATTGAACTTAATTTAGTGTAATAGTAATAGACGTAGAAGTGATGATAATTTAGGAGATGTCGAATAAATCTGAGTCGAAGACGTCGATTTTGTTGCTGCTGTGTGGAATTTTGTTTGCTGTTTTTACCTTATTATTTGTCGTTGTTTTCTTTAGTTGTGTTCGTAATTTTTTTGATATGTTTCTTGGGAGTATTTTGACGTTTTTTTTTGATGTACTTGCTATTTCTGAGTCTGTCTCGGATTCGCTCATTTTTTCGGTCGATTGTATGTTTGCTTTGCTAGTTGTTGGCGTCTGAGTGATGTTAGTGGAGAGTTTGTGTTGTGTAGAGAGTCGGCTAGTAGTTATGGGTTCTTCCTGCATATATTTTTCGAGGTGAGTTGTGTTCTGTTTGTTTATCTCGCTGTTGGGGTGTGTTGTTGTTGGGGTGGATTTACTTGCGATTGCAGCGTATGTGGTGTTGTTGGATTGGTGTCGTTGTTTGTATATTGCTTTTGCAGTTCTGTTGTCGACGTTCGATGTTATTTTAATGGTTTGTATTTCTTTCTCCTTTATGAAGATTGGGCACTTTTTGTCATAAGCAGAGTGATTTGAATCGGTGTGGTTATTGCTTGCACAGTTCACACATTGTTTGTTTTCTTCGCATTGTTCTTTTGCTTCGTCGTTTAGATGGTAATTGTTTGCACAGTTAGGGCATGTTTTGGGATTTTTGCAATATTTAGCTAGGTGGTTGTACCTCATGCAATTCTTACAGCGCATTGGTGGGGGTATATATGGACGGATTGGTACTTTTAAATACCCAATGTTGATTTTCGAGGGAAGTGTCGTAGTGTTAAATGTGATTGTCAAAAGTCCGGTTTCTACAAGTTGGTTATCAATTTTTTTGTAAATTTTTTTAACCTCACTTACATTTTGAGAGTTGAGTTCTTGTAATATTTCTTGTTCGGAGATATTTCTTAAGTCATTGCAGTAAATAACGCCTTTAGAGCAGTTGAGTGATGGGTGTAGGGTAATGTCAATCGTTATATTGTTAGAGAGTGCGATTAAAGTGGTGAGTTTATTTGCTTGTTTGCCAGTTTTTGTTTTCAGTAGTATTTGGCCGCTTAGTATTTTTTTGCATGTTAATATTTCGCCACATGTAGCGTCAATTGCTTTTTGTATTAAAAATGGGGATATGTTTTTAAGTGTCTCTGTGGAATTTGTTCTTGACATTAGAAGGTAGATTGGGTCGTTTGATGTTATGTGGTGTATTTTAGTTGCGTCCCATCGAAGTAGCGGGATATGTGGTGATGGTGTTGTTGTGTTGTCAGGTGGTTTATTCATGTTGATAGTCTGCTTTAAGCAGCGATATTGGCGTTTGTAGCCGTACTATCGTATGGTGTTGTTTATTGTTGTTACTGGTGGAGAATATTTGAGTTTTTTATTGTTTGATGTTCACTGTGTTGTTGTGTGTATTACACACTTATGTTCTTTTGTGTTTGAGTGTTTTTGTCTACGCTTTGTTTAATTTAGTATTTCACTATATTTTACGCACTGAGGATGGTCGTTTGTGAAGCTTCCGATCGCTTTGACGGTAAAACATAAACTGTAAAAATAATTTATATAACTGCGCTTTGTTGTATGCAACAGCCATTGTTAAAAACAAGTTTATTCATTTTGCCTAAAAACAAATTTTGTCCCCTTAAAGCTGCCACGATTGCAACCCAGTTTGTATCATTCAGTAGTTAGATACATCGTAATCATCCTATGTGGACTATAACGTTGAAATGTGTAGCACTTTCAGAAATTTGATAAGGAATTTTTAAAGAATTTCTGTCATATTGTACATATTGAGCAAATATTACTTACTGTTATTATTTTATAAAGTTTAGGGTAAAATATTTGGTTTTCCATTCTAAAACTCTTCCTGGATTTCTTTGTAATCAATTCGCAAGTGTTCATTTTCTCTAATTGTTAACATATCGTTTTTATCGGCGACTTGAATTAACTTAGTATTAGAGCGACATAAAGTCATAGACTTAGTTTGAAATAAATTAACACATATATTTTGAAATTTGAAAAAAGTGCATCTTCTCCCCAAAAAATACACATAATTCCTTTGTCTATTAGTATGTTTTGAATATTCCTTATTAGGGTCGGTGGAGGACGAAGTAGTTATTCGCTACACTGTCGATGGACTAAAGGTACGTGACGATCTGAAATACTCGTTGCGAAAAGTGCAGGTTACAAAGCATTTAAAGTTTACATAGCTTGACATAACGGTAGGTTGGAGTGGCTGGCACCTGCGGCGGGTCACTTAGGCCAGTAATAGCAGGCGCATTGTGTTACCACAAAGAAAAATTGTGTACCATCCGAAGAAGAAAATTACCCCTCACCAAACAATTTTGCCTCGCTGATGAACCTCAACAAGCAATTTACCTCGGTGCTTGAAACCTCACTAAGGTCATCCAAAAACGGTGATCCCAGATATCGCATTCTACTTTTACACAGTGCAGGACACTTGCACAGTAAATGCAAGACCGTTTCCTCCTCCTCGTCATACTTGCCCTCGTACCTTGTCTTGCAAATTCGTCAGCCATGCAGTTTCCCTCTATGTCCCGGTGACCAGCGACCCAAATGAGGTACAGCCTGTTCTGCTTGGCCATCTCCTGTAGAGATAGGCAGAAGTCTAGCGCGATGTTCTAGTTAAACGGGAAAAAGCTCAGAAGTCCGATTGCAGCCTGCCTGTCACTAAAAATGAAGATATCACTTTCTATAATCCAGTTCCCAATCTTCTCTACCGCCTCCATGATAGCTGAGGCCTCAGCCTGGAAGACGCTGCAGTGATCTGGTAACCAAACGGAAATTTGCAGGAGAGGGTTTCGTGAGAAAACGCCTCCTCCAACCTTATCGAATTTCGAGCCATCTGTATATGATATCAGGCAGAGTATGAAACTTAAGTTTCCACTCCACCCTGCTTGGAATCAGTGTAATAAAGTAACTTTCAGAAACCGATGTCAAAGGACACCGATCCGTGCTGCTCGGAATAGAGCAGAACTTGTTTAAAAAACAAGAGTGCCCTTGGCTTTCAGGATGCCACTGAGATGTCTCTCTTAGTCGCAAAGCAGTCATCGCTGCCATCTGTTGTCCAACCAAATCTAAAGGAAGGAGGTCTGAAATGGCGTTCAAGGCCTCATTTGGCGTAGTTCTGAGCGTCGCTTATACAGATCATACTAGATCTTTGCACCTTGGTGAATAGACTGAGGTTAATTTCAGTGAGTATTCCATCCCTAGATCCCCAATAGCGCCAGTTATAGCCTCCGGAAGCACGTTGTTAAAAGCGCTTTCAATGTACAGGAAGGATACGAGACAGAAATCTTTAACGCTGAGAGACTTCTCAATACAGCCGACCAAGCTATGGAGTGCAGTCTCAGTAGATTTGCCTTTGCGGTAGGCATGTTGATCATTAGGCAGTAGTCGATTGTCGATGGTATCGGACAGGTAGCTACTAACAATATTTTGAAGTGTCTTAAGAGCAAAGATGATGGACGGATAGGCCTAAGGACCTTCGGATTAGTGTGTGAGGCCTTTCCAGATTTAGGAATAGAAACAGCCGTGACATTTCTCCATGCAAACGGTATATGATTCAGTTTGAAACAGGCCCTGAAAATAGTTGAGAGCCATTTTGCAGACACCTCCAGTGCCTTAATTAGCTGAGCAGGTATTATACTAGATTATAGATAGTCCATTTAACCTTTTCTTCCGAAACCGGTACGTTGACGGAGTTGGAAGAAATAAACGGAGGAATTCATTCCTCCGCAGTTGTGTTCCCAGGAAAGTGGGTATCAAGTAGCAGTTCAAGGGTTTCCTTTCCCGTTGATGTCCAGGAACCGTCTTGCTTTTGCAATAAACCTATCTGGTTAGAGGATCCCAAGAGAAACTTCCTTAACCTGGCTGTCTCGGAAGCATCATCAATGCCGCCGCAGAAGTTTCTCCACGAAGATCTTTGTCGCCCTTAAAGCTTTTTTATAGGTCTGGAGAGACTTTTTGTACTCCTGTCATACCAGCTCGAGACTTAGTCTCCTGGCTTTGTTGAAATTTTTCCTGCAAGATTTACGTAGTAAATCCAACTCACGTGACCACCAATGGGGTTTACGTTTTCCTCATTGTTTAGGTTGGGGGCAAGCCTGATCTAGGGCATTCGAGCTGGTCAGCGTAAAAAAGTTCACCATGTTCTCTTGATCGACGATACAATTGCGGTCATTAAGAGGTTCGCTGGTTAGCCTATCCTCAAATAACCTTTTATAAGAGCGCCAATCCGTGCTTTTTAGGTTATTACGCACTTTTGGGCTGGTAAAGAAAAGTTCAATACAATTTCAATATAACGATGGTCAGAGAAAGAGTGTTCAGATAGACTAACACTACATAGAGTTATATCTAATGTGATGTTGGCAACCCTGTGTGATGTAGGCAACCCTGCGTGATGTAGGCAACCCTGTATAAGATGGAGAAGGGAAGAATGACTTGGGAAAAAAATCATAAAAAAGCGCATGAAGTCGTCCGAAGCTGCAAATCCAATTTTTGTTAATCAATCATTTTTTAACTAAATGTAAATTTGTAACTTGAATCTGTTTAAATAAACTACGTAAATATTTACAACGTAACAAGTTCCATTTTTACATGGGATTCAACCTCTGAACGAATAAAAAAGTTGTAAAGGAGCTCAGTGAAAGAATGATAGAGAATCCTGAATGTAGATCGAACAAAAAGAAGAAGGAGACAGTAGCAGAAAAAATCAAGTTGAAGTAGAACAAGTAGAAACTGAAAAAGTTGAAAGCGAAGAACACGCCTTTAAGTTGCTAGAAGTTGAAAAAATAGTGGACGACGTCGAAATGCGGTCAACTTCGAACGTTTGCGGCAATTCTGCTAATTCATTTCAACTGCTGGAATTGCTTAAAGTGCTGGAAACTTCTAAGAATGTATCCGTCGACCAATTTGCAAAAATTGTTCCAGACTACGATGGTGTGGCAATTCCAATTGGAAAATGTTGAATGAAGTACGTGAATGCGAGAAATAAAATTAAGGGAACGGCAAAACTGTTCCTAGAAACAGTAAGCGTATCGAACTACGACTCACTGTGCGAAGCGCTAATCGAGGAATTTGACTTTAAGTACAGCAGGGCAGACGGTCATCAGAAGCTAATGCAAAGGCGAAAGAAGAACTTTCGCTACACTGTCGATGGACTAAAGGTACGTGACGATCTGAAATACTCGTTGCGAAAAGTGCAGGTTACAAAGCATTTAAAGTTTACATAGCTTGACATAACGGTAGGTTGGAGTGGCTGGCGCCTGCGGCGGGTCACTTAGGCCAGTAATAGGAGGCGCATTGTGTTACCACAAAGAAAAATTGTGTACCATCCGAAGAAGAAAATTACCCCTCACCAAACAATTTTGCCTCGCTGATGAACCTCAACAAGCAATTTACCTCGGTGCTTGAAACCTCACTAAGGTCATCCAAAAACGGTGATCGCAGAATTTGCATTCTGCTTTTACACAGTGCAGGACACTTGCATAGTAAATGCAAGACCGTTTCCTCCTCCTCGTCATACTTGCCCTCGTACCTTGTCTTGCAAATTCGTCAGCCATGCAGTTTCCCTCTATGTCGCGGTGACCAGCGACCCAAATGAGGTACAGCCTGTTCTGCTTGGCCATCTCCTGTAGAGATAGGCAGAAGTCTAGCGCGATGTTCGAGTTAAACGGGAAAAAGCTCAGAGGTCCGATTGCAGCCTGGCTGCCACTAAAAATGAAGATATCACTTTCTATAATCCAGTTCCCAATCTTCTCTACCGCCTCCATGATAGCTGAGGCCTCAGCCTGGAAGACGCTGCAGTGATCTGGTAACCAAACGGAAATTTGCAGGAGAGGGTTTCGTGAGAAAACGCCTCCTCCAACCTTATCGAATTTCGAGCCATCTGTATATGATATCAGGTAGAGTATGAAACTTAAGTTTCCACTCCACCCGAAACCGATTTCAAAGGACACCGGTCCGTGCTGCTCGGACCAGAGCAGAACTTGTTTAAAATACAAGAGTGCCCTTGGCTTTCAGGATGCCACTGAGATGTCTCTCTTAGTCGCAAAGCAGTCATCGCTGCCATCTGTTGTCCAACCAAATCTAAAGGAAGGAGGTCTGAAATGGCGTTCAAGGCCTCATTTGGCGTAGTTCTGAGCGTCGCTTATACAGATCATACTAGATCTTTGCACCTTGGTGAGTAGACTGAGGTTAATTTCAGTGAGTATTCCACCCCTAGATCCCCAATAGCGCCAGTTATAGCCTCCGAAAGCACGTTGTTAAAAGCGCTTTCAATGTACAGGAAGGATACGAGACAGAAATCCTTAACGCTGAGAGACTTCTCAATACAGCCGACCAAGATATGGAGTGCAGTCTCAGTAGATTTGCCTTTGCGGTAGGCATGTTGATCATTAGGCAGTAGTCGATTGTCGATGGTATTGGGCAGGTAGCTTTTTAACGATATTTTGAAGTGTCTTAAGAGCAAAGATGATAGACGGATAGGCCTAAGGAACTTCGGATTAGTGTGTGAGGCCTTTCCAGCTTTAGGAATAGAAACAGCCGTGACATTTCTCCATGCAAACGGTATATGATTCAGTTTGAAACAGGCCCTGAAAATAGTTGAGAGCCATTTGGCAGACACCTCCAGTGCCTTAATTAGCTGAGCAGGTATTATACCATCCGGCCCTGCAGATTTGTATGGTTTAAAGCTTTAGATAGTCCATTTAACCTTTTCTTCCGAAACCGGTACGTTGACGGAGTTGGAAGAAATAAACGGAGGAATTCATTCCTCCGCAGTTGTGTTCCCAGGAAAGTGGGTATCAAGTAGCAGTTCAAGGGTTTCCTTTCCCTTTGATGTCCAGGAACCGTCTTGCTTTTGCAATAAACCTATCTGGTTAGAGGATCCCAAGAGAACCTTCCTTAGCCTGGCTGTCTCGGAAGCATCATCAATGCCGCCGCAGAAGTTTCTCCACGAAGATCTTTGTCGCCCTTAAAGCTTTTTTATAGGTCTGGAGAGACTTTTTGTACTCCTGTCATACCAGCTCGAGACTTAGTCTCCTGGCTTTGTTGAAATTTTTCCTGCAAGATTTACGTAGTAAATCCAACTCACGTGACCACCAATGGGGTTTACGTTTTCCTCATTGTTTAGGTTGGGGGCAAGCCTGATCTAGGGCATTTGAGCTGGTCAGCGTAAAAAAGTTCACCATGTTCTCTTGATCGACGATACAATTGGGGTCATTAAGAGGTTCGCTGGTTAGCCTATCCTCAAATAACCTTTTATAAGAGCGCCAATCCGTGCTTTTTAGGTTATTACGCACTTTTGGGCTGGTAAAGAAAAGTTAAATACAATTTCAATATAACGATGGTCAGAGAAAGAGTGTTCAGATAGACTAACACTACATAGAGTTATATCTAATGTGATGTTGGCAACCCTGTGTGATGTAGGCAACCCTGCGTGATGTAGGCAACCCTGTATAAGATGGAGAAGGGAAGAATGACTTGGGAAAAAAATCATAAAAAAGCGCATGAAGTCGTCCGAAGCTGCAAATCCAATTTTTGTTAATCAATCATTTTTTAACTAAATGTAAATTTGTAACTTGAATCTGTTTAAATAAACTACGTAAATATTTACAACGTAACAAGTTCCATTTTTACATGGGGTTCAACCTCTGAACGAATAAAAAAGTTGTAAAGGAGCTCAGTGAAAGAATGATAGAGAATCCTGAATGTAGATCGAACAAAAAGAAGAAGGAGACAGTAGCAGAAAAAATCAAGTTGAAGTAGAACAAGTAGAAACTGAAAAAGTTGAAAGCGAAGAAAACGCCTTTAAGTTGCTAGAAGTTGAAAAAATAGTGGACGACGTCGAAATGCGGTCAACTTCGAACGTTTGCGGCAATTCTGCTAATTCATTTCAACTGCTGGAATTGCTTAAAGTGCTGGAAACTTCTAAGAATGTATCCGTCGACCAATTTGCAAAAATTGTTCCAGACTACGATGGTGTGACAATTCCAATTGGAAAATGTTGAATGAAGTACGTGAATGCGAGAAATAAAATTAAGGGAACGGCAAAACTGTTCCTAGAAACAGTAAGCGTATCGAACTACGAATCACTGTGCGAAGCGCTAATCGAGGAATTTCACTTTAAGTTCAGCAGTGCAGACGTACATCAGAAGCTAATGCAAAGGCGAAAGAAGAACGACGAAAACTTCCACGAATATGTGCTGCAAATGAGGAAGCTGGCAGCATTAGGGTCGGTGGAGGACGGAGTAGTTATTCGCTACACTGTCGATGGACTAAAGGTACGTGACGATCTGAAATACTCGTTGTATAGTTCCAAAACAATTAAAGATCTAACAGACCGTTTCGAGACTATACAGCAAATTAGTTGCAAGCAGAGCAGCAGCCCCAGACGCAAAACTATACAAAGCCTGTGTAAAAGGGTAGAGACGGTAACGGCGAAACGCGAGCAGTCGGTAAACAACATTGCTTCAATTGCGGGTCAACCACACACATATGGTCAGAATGTAAAGTCGAAACAAAATGCTTCAAATGCGACGGCAGCGGCCACATTGCGAAGAATTGCGAAAGTCAAAGCGAACGGTAGGCGTAGTAATGAGCGATAAACGAGGCAAGCAAATGCGAATTGGCGACAAGTACTTTTCATGTCTGATAGGCACAGGCGCAGATGCATCGCTTATGCAGCAAAGTGTTTATGACGTAAATTTCGGCAATCACAAGCTAAAGAAGAGTTTCGTAAAATTGTATGGTTTGGGGAATATTGAAACAGCGGTGAAAGGTGTTTTAAGCGTTGAAGTTGAGGTTGAAAATATAAAAACCGAGCACACATTTCTTGTCGTTTCTGATAGCAAAACAAACAACGAAGTTATTGTCGGATATGATTTTATCCAACAATTCCTATTAGAATTTAATGCTAATGGTTATTTTTTTTTGCTGATAAGACAAATGAAGGTTACGAAGATGATAGATTCAAATGCGTATACAATGTTGTAGAGAATATAAGAACATTGTTATGAAATTGATTAACGATTAAAATCCGGTAGTTAGCCCGATTGAACATCCTATTCAGCTGAAGATAATACCAAAAGATGATTTTATTAATTTTAATGAAAGTCCAATTCGACTGTTTGCAGCAGAGCGTGCCGTTATTAAGAGCCAAGTAGATGAGTGGTTAACACTTGGTATAGTTCGTGAATCTAACGCAAACATAGCAAGAAAAGTAGTTTTAGAAAAGAAAAAAGATAGTGGTTATCGTGTTTGCATAGATTACCGCAAACTAAATACTGCTCTCTTAAAATATCGTTTTCCTGTACCAATTACCGACGAAGTGTTAGAGAAGATGCAGTCAGCAAAATTCTTTTCTCTAATGGACCTCAGAAATGGGTTTTTTCACGTGCCGGTCGAAGAAAGCAGCCGCAAATATACAGCATTTGTAACTAAAGAAGGTTTATATGAGTTCTCTAAAGCACCATTCGGGTTTTGTAACTCGCGAGCGGTGTTAATGCGTTATGTTAATTACATATTTCTACAATTACTAAACGATGGAATTTTGGATTTATACGTAGACAATATAGTTGTTTTCGGACAGACAGCTTATGAATGCCTCAAGCATATAGTATTGCAGAAGACGCACAGTTTCTCCTTGGAAATCAAGTGGTCCAACTTGAAATTTGAACAAATATGCTTTATGGGTCATGAAATTCAGAATAGTAACATTTGGCCTGGAAAAGATAAAACTAAAGCTGTTAAAAATGTTCGGGGCATTCAATTTTTCAGGGGTTAACGGGATATATTAGGAAATTTGTCCGAAATCATGCCATCATGGCCAGGCCACTTGCACAGTTATTGAAGAAAGAAGCAGAATTTGTAATTGGTCCTAAGCAACAGCAAGCAATCATTGATTTGAAGACAGCACTTACGCAAGATCCGGTTTTAAAAATTTTTAAGCAGAATGGTAAAACACAACTTCAGGTAGATGCGTCGAAGTATGGGTTTGGCGCAACATTAGTACAAGAGCATGAAGAAAAGTGGCATCCTGTGTTCTATTGGAGTCGAAAACCCTCACCCTAAGAGGAAAGGCTTCACAGTTACTTTCTGGAAGTTAATGCTGCGTATTTAGCAACAAAGAGATTACGACATTATTTAATGGGCATTCAGTTTGATGTAGTTACTGATTGTTCAGCGTTTAAGCAGACAGCCGTTAAAATGGACGTGCCCAGGGAAGTAGTTCAGTGGCATATGCATTTACAGGATTTTAACTGTAATATCGAACATCGAGCGGGAGAGCGAATGAAACATGTCGACAGCTTAAGTCGTTATCCAGTTATGGTGGTTACGTCACAGGTGCAAGTACAAATTCAGAAGGCGCAGCAAAATGCGAAGTTGTCAGCTAATGATCCAGCTAAGTGGTATAATTATACATCGGTCGTACAAAAGGCTATAAACGCGCACGTTCACTCGTCAACAAAATTTACACCTTATGAGATTATGTTTGGCGTGAAAATGAAAAGCTAGATGTCTACTGATATAATAAAACTACTTCAAGAAGAATTACTGGTCGCGTTTCAAGATGATCGTAGTACTCTGAAAGAAGAAGCGAGAAGCAATATTCAGAAAGCTCAGGAATCGTACAAAAGGAACTTTGACAAAAATCGTAAAAGCAGCAAAGACTATCAGAAAGCAGATTTGGTTGCGATAAAGGTAAGACAATTTTCGAATAAGAAGTTATCAAACATATTCATCGGATCTTATAAAGTAGTCGAAGTCAAACGTAATGGGAGATATGTATGTAGTCGAAAAAGCAGCCGATATCATGAGGCCTTGCGTTATATCCACCAGTGAGGATAATATGAAGCTTTGGGTACATTTTGAAGTTGCTGAAGATATGTCATCTGAGTCAGATGACGAGCCGGATGACCGAATGTGATGTCGACAACCCTGCGTGATGTAGGCAACCCTGTATAAGATGGAGAAGGAAGAATGACTTGGAAAAAAGATCATAAAAAAGTGCGTGAAGTCGTCCGAAGTTGCAAATCCTTTTTTTTATTAATCAATCATTTGTTAACTAAATGTAACTTAACTTGAATCTGTTTAAATAAACTACATAAACATTTACAACGTAACAAGGGAAGAGGGGTTTACGGTTGCTAGTAATGAAGGTGGGATCCCTACCTTTGTTGCATATAAGTAGGTTAATTGTTAGAAGTTAGTTGAAAAGTAACTAACCTCGATCATTTATATCCGTGTTTCCCCAAATGTGTGCGCTCTCATATCTGGACACCAAGTTCCGCACTATAGAGGGAGGTGAACCGATGCCAGCACGATGGGCATGCCCCCTATCTCCACGAGAATTGCCGCGACGGCGCCGTGACTGTAATTAGGTAAAATAAAGATAATTGAATCTGCTTTAGCCAGAATACAGGCTGTAATTTTACCTTTACCGCGCTTCACGTAAAGCTTAAAGCCAGTGGCACTCAAACCCACATACCCTTAAGTTGAAAACCCATGGTTCCTGAATGAGTACCTCTGTAACGTCGCCTTTGCCCTGACGACCTAGGAGAGCAGCTGAGGCTACTTTAGATCGATGGAGGTTTATTTGCAGCACTCTCATATGAAGAAACTGCTTCCTCTTCTCCGGCTACGACGGTGACGTCCGCAAACATCTTATGCATTGTTGGTGCAAAGTTTATCTAGGAGGAGACGCTGCCCTCCGCGTCGGAGTTTCCGGTTCAGGCTCCGGTTCGGATTTCTCAATGTCCACGTCCATTGCTGCATTCACACGCTGACCGTCCCCGTGGGACACTTTAATAATAAACTCATCGAGGCCATGTGAAACGCCTCCTTGTCTCTTCTCTAGAAGTCCGATGGTCTCCTTATTTAGGCACAAGACCAGTTGTCTAGAAGGGCTTTCTGCGTCCTCGACCCAGACGACCCTCCAATAACTTGTCGGAAGAGCCGGGTTCATCACCTGAAGCATCTGTAGGATGCTTTCCGGAGCCGATGGTGTCACCGGAACCCATGCCCTCGCCCGGTGTCTGACTGGAATGTCTTTCCAGTCCACCACCTCCAACTTAGCCTCAGGATAGATAGGGCCACCTTTGCATCGGCGGCCTTGCCACCGATCTCAGGTTCTCACAGGCGACCACCCTAATGTAGCGCTGTTACCAACCACCATCCTTACAGGCCGGGGGTTCGTCAAAGCTGACGTTGGCCAGAGCTGCGGCCGGATACTTTTTGAGACCGGAGTTTGTTCGTCTGTCGATCTCTGACGTTTAGACGGAGGCACCCGGTTTGCCACCGACGCTCCAGTGACCCGTATCCCTTCAGCGTGTTCGCGGCTTTGCGCTTATCAGCGAATTTGAACCGCTCCTACTCCATCTTCTGAGAGACGTGACTCGCAGTTTCCATCGCTGCCACGTCCTACATGTCCTCGTGTGCAGCTGCTTGTGCCTTAATCCACTCTGGCCAGGCCGTGAGGCATCTGCCTTTGCGATATTAGGCTTTTCAGCAGCGCCGGTGTTTGGTGAGCCCCTAGTGCCTTTTCCAGCACAATCTCCGCAGCGTTATGTTGCCAGGCCACACCATAACACCCATAGTCATGGGCCGGCGTGTAACCTCCAGTTCCAGCCCGGAAGAGCCCATATCGGAGCGAAGCGGCGCCTTAGGGCGAGATGGGGAAAAAAAAATTTTTTTGATTTCCAATTGACAGATAATAACTTTTTTAAGAGCCAACAAATTAATTTATTAACCTTTGGAGACCATTATCCAAAAGCTGTTTTAAATGGGATAATGTCGAATATCCTTAACATGGCTCAAAGCTCAGTGTTTGCATGGATCCTAACTGGACCCGCACCAAGTGGAAGGATTCCGAAGACCGCGTTTCTCTCATACTTTAATGATGCCTCACTAGATCAATAAATCACAAAATATTGAGAGTTAGAAGTACCAAAGACTAAGTTTCTTATGGTCGAAGAAAAACATTGCGAACGGTTCTGCGTAGATCACTAGGGTCGATATGTCGTTTCCCCCCGTTCAAACTTATTCCTCTAAAGGCACGTATGGGCGCTTCTCGTCATATCGCGATGATACAATTTCTCAACAGTGAAACGTCTCTAAGCAAATAATACATATTAAAAGAGGAATATAGTAAGGTACTTCAAGAATACGTTGATTTGGGTCACATGCACGAAATTTTATATCACAAATGTGAGGGCCCTTCCAAAAACTATTGCCTGTCCATAAACCTGACTGTACCACGTCAAAAATGGTATTCATCGGAACTTGTCCCACTTCAAATTCTCAACTGTCATATTCAAATTAGATAAATACATAAAAAATAAGTGTTTAGGGCCACCTAGTGATAAATAGTGGAAAATTTGATAGCTTTAGAAGAATTTGTAGTACAAACCTTTACCATAAGATGTCACTAAGATGATAAAGTTCAGTGAAATTTAAAGTGCACATATGTGTACCCAGGGTCTGAAGAGGTTAATGACATTTTGAACACTGGCCCACCTCTTCAAACTGATTTAGCAATGCTTATTGTAAGGTGGTGATTATTCATTACACAGTGCTACAAAAAAGAATGAAGTCGAAATACCTGGGAAGTGATGTCATTTTTCTTGTAGGTCTTATCGAGTAGAACGAGAATCCAATTTTGGAATTTGTCAAACACCCCCAAAATCTCGACTTAACCTTAAAAAACCAATTTTCGTGCTTTTGCGCACTTCTTAGCCCATATCTTAGCTTTCATTCTAAGAACGGTTTAAGAAAGAAGAAACTCAGACCTTTTGAAAAATATATAGACGTCTTAATAAAGCTGAAGAAATTTACTTGTTTTTGCACAACAAACTTACATTTTGCTACCCTTTTTCTTCTTTTTTTGACTTTGGCGATATTTTCACACACTATTTTATAAAAACACAAAATGAGTTTTGAATAGATTCAAAGAGTACGTTTAATACCGAGTTCAACGAATGTTTCTTTTAAAAAATCGGCCAAAAAGTAACTGAGTTATTTTACTTTTTATAAGAACGAAATTTTTGCAAAAATTTACAACGAACTTAATTTACTAATAAATATTATTAAATGGAAATATATAGATCAAAAGTGCTTTTTTGACCGTTTTTTCCTTAGGTTAGCATCGTCAGTTTCGCGTTATACTGACCAGCAATATTCTGCGATCATATTTATTTTGTTTTTTCCTTCGAAACGTTTTTCGATCGTAGCCATTTCTTGGTGGAAGTGTTCGCCTTGTTCATCACTGAACTGGCCCAGATTATGTGGGAAGAAATCCAAATTCGAATGCAAGAAATGAATTTTTATCGACATGTTGCAACCCATTTCACCATGTGTACTTAAAAATTCGTTTACAACCGTGATGTAGTCGTCGCTTCTGTTGTGCCCAAGGAAATTATCAACACAGCTTAACTTGTTCATAACGGTAACGTCGCTCATAATTTTGCAAATTTGAGGTCCAATGAAAATACCTATATACATATATTATAAAAAAAAATAAAAAACAAGTAGGTATGAAAACAAATTAATAAATACCGGCTTTTATTTTAGCTTCACTTAATTTTGGGAAGACAGTTTTAAGATGAAGAAAAGCTTCGCTATTAACATCCAATTTCGAGTAATGGTGGTAAGATAACATCCTCAGATTTTACCAATGGGAGGCTTAAAACGTTTTTCCGGCCTATCTTATGTGACTCTCGAGATGGCCATGCTTTGCGATCATAGCGATTGGATGCCCGACTAACCCATTCACAAAGGTAGCAAGGATATTTTGTGTAGCCACCTTGCATGCCAAATAAAATTGTCAACACTTTTAAGTCAGCGATGACTTTCCATTTATGCGTGGCATAGTCGATCAACCGTAAAATTTTTCCCATCATTTCATACGTTTCTTTCTTGTTAACCCCATACGCGATTGGAACTGATGGTAAGCGATTTTCATTGTGTAATAACACAGCTTTTAACCCCAAGGGTGACATTACAGACTTCATTAAGGGAACACGAATGTATTTTTGTTTTTTTAGGGTACATACTTTTACACGATCGATCAATGAAAATGCGCCATTAATCTGCATTATAATTATAATTTAAAGCCGAAAATAATTTGGGTACAATAACACAATGTACTAGATCACAGTCATTGCCATCAGTTTTAAAACTTTCTCTAAGTATCAAAGTGCGGACGCTTTTTCTACCCGATGTTATTTGAAAATATGTTTCCACTAAATTCCACTGCTTTAGTCGTGAACCGAGGACTTCAGATTCTCGTTTCGATAAATGCAAATCACGCACGAGATCGGCGAAATCAGAATTTGAAACCAAATGCCTTTCCGTTGATTTTGATTTACAAGGAAGGAATTCTTCCTCTACTAAATATGTTTCACCAGCGTCAATGGACTCACTTTTTGTAGGCACTTCGGCATTTAAGTATTTTGGTTTTGTAACCGTAACAACATTCGCATACTTTACGTTTTTCCGCGATTTGAAATTGTGACCTGAAGCGTTTGTTTTGCAAAAATAGCAATCGTCTTGTTTATGATATGCCTGATGATGCTAAGTCATAGGCACAGAAAAGGGCAAAGTAATTGATTGTTGAACTTTAAATTTTTTTAATGTTGTGCAGCAATATTCCCAAATAAATTCTGGCTCGTACCAGCGACTCGCATTATAAAACCTTTCGAAAATCTTGTTATATATTTTTACAACACCAATATTATTTTTAAAATCACGCCGATGACTTGTATCCGTAAATAAGCCACAAATGTAGCAAAACTTATTACGCTTGTCGCACATTTTATTTTCACTTTACCACGATTTTTATCCAATTTAACAGCAAACACAACAAAAGATAAACAACACGTGCACTTCAGTATAACGGAAATTTATAAAGACTTCAAAATTGAGTATAAACTCAAAAATTAAGTGATAATTTCCTTGGGAACAACAGAAGCAAATTTTTGCAAAAATTTCGTTCTTATAAAAAGTAAAACAACTCAGTCACTTTTTGGCCGATTTTTTAAAAGAAACATTCGTTGAACTCGGTATTAAACGTACTCATTTTGTGTTTTTATAAAATACTGTGTGAAAATATCGCCAAAGTCAAAAAAAGAAGAAAAAGGGTAGCAAAATTTAAGTTTGTTGTGCAAAAACAAGTAAATTTCTTCAGCTTTATTAAGACGTCCATATATTTTTCAAAAGGTCTGAGTTTCTTCTTTCTTAAACCGTTCTTAGAATGAAAGCTAAGATATGGGCTAAGAAGTGCGCAAAAGCACGAAAAATCGGTTTTTAATTGGATTCTCGTTCTACTCGAAAAGACCTACAAGAAAAATAACATCACTTCCCAGGTATTTTAGAGTGTCACACTGTGTTATGATTATTCACATTGACAAAATGTTCCGACAAATAATCATCGGTCCCAAGCATACTTCATACCAAAGAATCCTCTTTGGAGACACCTTCGTCTTTAGATGATTCTTTGGATGGGGAAATCAAGGAATTTCTGCTAAACAGAGTTGCCTTCGGTCTCAATTGTGCTCCATATTCGGAAATTCGCAGTTTGCTAAAACTCGTCAAAGACTCAGAGTCAAAACATCCTCCAGCATCAGAAATATTAAATTCAAGTACATATGTGGATGAACTAGGTGGTGCGCATGATATACTCTAAGCAGTTAATTCACGAGACCAACTTATTGGGGTTTTAAACTCGGCAGATTTTCCACTAAGAAAGTGAACCTTAAACAGCAAGCAAATTCTGTAAGCAATCCGGTGAAACGCTAAATCGGATCAGTTTTATTTCTTGCCAAAGTAATTGGAGAACAAAGACTCATTTACAAAACGGCAAGTTCTGTCCACTATTGCCAAATTGTTCGATCCCACAGATTGGTTAAGCCAATTATCGTTGTAGCAAAAATGCTTATGCAGCAAATTTGCTATAGAAAACTAATTTGAATGAACAGTTAAATCCAAAGTCTCTACATCAGTGGAAGATGTTAGTGGATAACTATCCTAACATTAATTCCATAAAAATTCCAGATGGGTTAATTATAGTCCGAACTGTCAACGACTCAGAAAAGGCATATGGAGCTGCTCTTTATATTCGTGTACAGGACGCAAATGCAAATGTTGAAACTCTTTTGCCCCTGACCAAAACAAAAATTGCTCCTGTCAAAATCATCTCTTTCCCGAAGTTGGAATTATCTTGAGTAGTTCTCCTTTCCGATATGTTGGATGTTCTTTCCCGCCTTGCTCGTGGTCTACATAGCTAACGGAGTTTCGAAAATGTCCGAAAGTACAAAGATAGAGAATTTGAATCATGTAAGCTCCGAAAACAACCCAGCATGCCTCGCTACTCGTGGTCATTTTCCTCAAGAGTTAGGAAACAGCATCTTTAAATTCAGCCATATAAGAAGCTTTTGAAACCACACTCGAAACAATGACCATTCGGGCCCATACAGCGTCAGTTCTTCCGTTAGGTTTAGGTTATTTAAGCGGATCCATCCATCACATAAAGAGCTCTCAAACGCTGCAGCCATCACTCCTGACGAAGCTAAATACGTCCAGTAAAGGCTTATTCAAATCTCTCAATGAGCACATTTTGTCTCGAAATATAAGAAGTTACAGAACAAAAAGCTTGTAGGAAAAGGATCTACGATACTATCGTTGACTCCATTCAATGACGACATCGAGCAGCTTCGAGCCGCTAAGCGCTATAACCGCTTAAGTGATTTTGGCCGAACTTCTCCTACAATATGTGGTGTGCGTCTTGAGGTTGTAACACAAATTGAGGGACCTACTGTTTTACGCCGACTCCGAACGGCAAAATGTTTTGTGTGAGAAGCCTTTTCTTGGCAGAAATACAGTCGGAGATTTGCCATCGCCTGCCGAGGGCCGACCGCTATTAGAAAAAACTTTTTCTATAATTTTTGATGTTACTTGCCCCGGCCAGAATTTGGACCAGGGACCCACCGAATGAAACGTGCAGACGTTACACATTCGGCTGCGGCGGCCGCCTAAAATCCAATGGCTACCTAAAATATAAGAAAACATAATTTAATTTAAACAGAGCTCAATCTTATAACAGAAGGCAAGTAACATTTCAAATTATGCTAATCAACAGCACAGCCAACAAAAACATAACGCAGTGTCCAGCGTAGACACGGGCACGATTTTGCGGTGTGTGCGGGCATCGTACTGCCCGCAAAATCATGCGTGGATCACGAGAAGCAACCAATCACACGCGATTATGCGTTAAGTAAACTGTGAAATGATCTCGTTTTCGGTAAGTAAAATTTTTTTTATTAGAAAACAGAATAAACCAATGTGTGATATATAAAGAAAGCTTAATTTTTGGCGAATTCTATCATCTGCATCCACAATTGTGGAAAAGGATCTACGATACTATCGTTGACTCCATTCATTGACGACATCGAGCAGCTTAGGGCCGGTGGTCGTTAAAATAACGCTCCTTCAATGAGCTCCGAAGAACGGCACCCAATAATATTGGCATACGGCTGTCATCTTTCCAAATAATGATAAAATCCATTCACTCGGTCTCACTTCAGCTAATGCTGCGTCTTTTACTCATGAGATATTGTATAGTGAAAGCCAAAACCCTCCTTAGGTCTATTATACACAATTGTATCGGCTGTTTTTTTAGGGGTATAGAACTTCGAATTGAAATAAAACACAAGAAAATCGTTTTAAGGTCCATCAATTTGGCTTTATTGGAAGTATAATTTTATGCCATTAATGTTTAAATATGATTTCGGGCATGTGGCCGCCGCGGCTGGCTCGAATAAAGCCAATTCTACAGGTCCAATTTTCAACCACTTTTTCGAGCATATGGGGCCGTATGTCGGCAATAACGCCACGAATGTTGGCTTCCAATTCCCCTAACGTTTCTGGTTTGTTGGCGTAGACGTGCGACTTCACATATCCCCAAAGAAAATAATCCAATGGTGTCAAATCACACGATCTTGGTGGCCAATTTACAGGTCCATTCCGCGAAATTATGCGCTCATCGAATGTTTCCTTCAATAAATCGATTGTGACGTGCGCTGTGTGGCATGTAGCGTCGTCTTGTTGGAACCACAACTCATCCACATTCATGCCATCCAATTCGGGAACAAAATAGTCGGTTCTCGTGGCTCTATACCGGTCTCCATTAACGGTAACTGCCTCTCCAGCATTATTGCGGAAGAAGTATGGCCCAATGACTCCACCAGCCCATAGAGCACACCAAACAGTCAGTTTTTGTGGATGTAATGGCGTTTCAAGGGTCTCATGTGGATTCTCTTCACTCCAAATGCGGCAATTTTGCTTGTTGACGTAGCCATTCAACCAAAAATGAGCCTCATCACTGAACAAAATTTTGCGATGAAAATCAGCATCGAGATCAATCTCATTTTCGGCCCATACACCAAAATCACGACGCATTGCATGGTCTCGCGGCTTTAATTCTTGCACAAGCTGGATCTTGTAAGGTCGCAAGCCAAGATCTTTGCGCAAAATCTTCCATAAAGTTGATGGACAAAGCTCCAATTGCTGTGCACGGTGGCGAATCGATTCATTCGGGTCCTCTTCAACACTTTGCTCTACAGCGGCAATTGTTTCTTCGGTGCGCACTGTTCGACGTCTCTGCGGATGCGTATTATCACATAGAGTAAACGTAGTGCGAAAACGATCCATGGTTAACCGAATTAATTGCTCTGATGGACGATTATGTCGACCATAAAATTGACGGAGCTCGCGGTAAACTTCGCGAACTGAACCATTATTTTCGAAATAAATTTGCACGATTTGCAAGCGTTGTTCTTTTGTCAACCTGTTCATGATGAAATGGCAAACCAAACTGAACATAAATGACATTAGAGTTGCCAGATTTGACCACAAAATGCCAGTTTTATCTCTATTCGAAAAACAAACCTGTAAAAAAAACACCCGGTATAACTTGTGTTCTGTATAAACAACGGGAGCTAACACAACTCATGGCTGCACTACCAGTGTCTGGTGTACTGGTGTCGACTTCACTGGGCCACTTAAAGTGAAAAATTTCACAGGTCGAGCTTGTTTGATTACAAAACGCTACGTATGTGTATTTGTATGCTTTTCCACAAAGGTCACCGCCTCATTTATGGCAGCCCCATCAAGATTTATTTCTCCCCGAAGTTGTCCGAAAGAGACATATTCAGACAACAGCGCCAATTTCGTGGTCCCCTCAAGAGAAATCAAAAGAGACTTTAAACCATTACTAAAGTCACGTCATCGCCAACAGCGATGATTTATCAGAAATAAATTGGCATTTCATTCCTGCTGGTGTCCATCACACGGGTTGTTTATGAGAAATCGGAGTAAAAAGCTTCAAAACCCACTTCATGAAAATTGCATGTTCAACGAAATGTACATTCGAAGAACTTTCTACGTTGTTGACCAGGATCAAGGCATGTTCAAATTCTCGTCTAATTAGTCCAATGTCGGCCAATATCAATGATTTCACCCCGCTTGCACCAGATCACTTTCTGCTTGGCGCTATTATCATTGTCCCAATGATTGGAGATCAGATAAGTTTCATCCTGAGTCAGATGATAAAGTTCGAATCGTCGACATGCAAACTCAGCGTGATATAAAAAGTAGACAAGTAGTGGAAATTGTTCTCTTACCAAATGAAACTGACAAGATTTGCTATAAACTAACTTTGATTTTCTCATTTACAAAATGTCTACAGTCGCCCGTGGTTTGGCTATGGAGAACCATCATCTCCGTTTCTGCGCTGAACTCCGTCGAATTGAGAACGGCGCTGATTTATTGCTACTGCAGCAATTGTATCTCGTCGAGCCATACTTTAATTTCTGATGTAACCCATTAGGCCAGCCGTCATCTTTTAGAAATTGTAGAATTTTAAAGTGAAATTTATTTAACTGAGTTTAAAAGACTGAACTCATCGTCGCTGGCCTCCTTGGCGTGCGGATGAGGGTTAAGTGAAGGAATGGTTGCTGCTTTCGAGGATTTCCATGCCACCACGAATTAAGAGGGAGGCTCCATATGAGAATCAGTGTAGGGCACGATCTTACTCGGCTTCTTATGTAATCTCCGTACCAACATCTCTCATTATCGCATACCTTGCATCCCTCCTAGTATCTCCCATCTTTTCCTCCTCTCCCCCTCCCCCTAATCCAGGGTGTTAAGCGTTACCGTGCCCATTAATCGGTTTGCAGCCAAGGGGTCTAAATTCCGGCTGTATTTTAACGGCGCCTTCCTGACACCGGGCCACCTCAGGGAATAAGTTTGGCCTTAGATGAATAACTGTAAAATAATCCGAACCCAAAAACCTTATCTTCCCCATCTCGGGCGCCGCCTTGCGCCTGCGCATTCTTACCCCGAGATGGGGGAAAAAAATATTTATGCTAGGCGCTCACGCCTGCATAGTCTTACCCCGAGATGGGGAAGATAAGGTTTTTGGGTTTGGGGTTTTTTACAGTTATTCATCTTGGTCGTACGACCACCTGCTCGACGAGGGAAGCGCAGTGGTCTGAAAATTATCAGAGGTAAGGCCAAACTTACTCCCTGAGTTGGGGTATAGTTTCCATACTTGTAGGCTTATATAATGTTATAAATGACCACAGACAAGACAACTACCTACTCATTTTATTGCATTCTTTATAAGTCATTCTACATTCAACCTTTGTATTTACGGTGATGACCTTTATATCATTGTTAACCATAAAAATCAGCATACAACTCAAGTTCATTTAAAATTGTCTTTTTCCAAAAATTATTAACTGGTCCAATATCACTGACGCAAAATTATCCCAACCAAAAATTAAAGCACTATACTCGTAAGTATATGTTTGCAGAAAACAAAACTGCACAGCCATGTATATACATACATATGTATCGGGTGTTTTTTTAGGGGTATAGAACTTCGAATTGAAATAAAACACAAGAAAATCGTTT